>OZ018339.1:54229972-54829972 GCA_963969495.1 Ceratothoa steindachneri | reverse complement strand
AACGATACCCAGCATGGATTTAGGCGTGCGAGATCGTGCTTGACTAACTTGCTCGAATTCTTCCACAAAATGATTTGCGTGTACGATGAAAGCAAAGCTGTAGACGTAATATATTTAGACTTTAAAAAGGCGTTCGACACCGTCCCCCACCAAAGGTTATTAATGAAAGTTAAAGCGATTGGGGTGACTGGTAAGATTTTAAACTGGATTAGAAATTGGCTGAAAGATCGCTCGCAGCGGGTAGTAATAAATGGGGAATGTTCAGATTGGGCCAGCGTTAGTAGTGGGGTACCGCAGGGCTCTGTTTTAGGCCCTTTATTGTTTTTAATTTATATTAACGATTTAGATAAAGGCATACTTAGTCGGATTTCGAAATTTGCGGACGACACGAAGCTGGGTAATCGTGCCTATGTAAGATCGGATGTCGATAAATTGCAGGGGGACCTAAACTCGATTGCCAATTGGGCGGACAAGTGGCAAATGGAATTTAATTTAAGCAAATGCAAGGTAATGCACTTGGGTTGCCATAATTTAAGAGTAGATTATACCATGAAAGGCCAAGTCCTCGACGCGGTTAAATTAGAAAAAGACTTGGGAGTATTAGTCTCAGACGATTTTAAATTCTCGAAGCAATGCGCGGATGCGTGTAAAAAAGCAAATCGCGTTTTGGGTTATATCGCGCGCAATTTCATCTTCAAATCTAAGGATGTAATTTTACCTTTATATAAATCCCTTGTGCGGCCACTTCTCGAATACGCTGTTCAATTTTGGGCTCCATATTTAATGCAAGATATTGCGCAATTAGAAAGAGTGCAGCGTAGGGCTACGAAATTAATTCCAGAGCTGAGGAATAGATCATACGAGGAAAGGCTCAGGGCTTTAGATTTGCCATCGCTAGAAAGCAGAAGATTACGTGGCCAGCTAATAGAAGTATTTAAAATACTAAAGGGTTTCTCAAACGTGGACTTTCGCAATCTGTTCGAACTGGATCATAGGGGAAATACTCGTCAGCACGGGTTAAAATTAGTGAACAAGCGTTTTAACACTAGTATAGCCCAAAACTATTTTACATTTAAAGTTACTCAAAATTGGAATCGGCTGCCCACCCACGTAGTAGATAGCACTTCGGTTAATATGTTCAAAAATCGTCTCGACGTGCATTTGAATAGTTTAAATATAACGTAGTTGAGCACTGTGAATTTGGACGTCCTTGCAGAGAGAGAGTTTGGAGCGGAGGTTTAAGGATATGAAATTATGATGGCTAAAAATGATGCCGGCGATTCTCTGCATGTGTAGCTTAGATGTCCCATTTCTTTTCCGCCTATCCTATAAGTAGTCTCTATCCCTAAATTAGCTTTTCACCACTAGCAGTCGAGTGGCTGCGGAAGATGAGAAGAAAAACTTTCTATCTCCCCCGACCCCTAGTTTGATTAGTTAAAATTGCACGATAATGTACACATGTAGATAAGTGTGTACAGTAGATAGTATTAAAAAAAAAAAAAAAATAGCATGTTAGAGATACACTCGTAGATAAGGGTGTATCGTAGTTTTTGATTTAGTGTAGCGGACTAGCCTCGAGCGGACCTTAGGGTCTTTGCTGGTCCTAGACTCTGTAGTTATACTCCTATTTGATTCAGCATCATCATCATTTGGAATTACTCCACTGTAAAGGATAAAAAAATGTATTAGCTTATTAATTATATAGAAAACGATATAGAAAATTGAGCTATATATATTATATATGTATATACTATGATATAAGTCTGATCTTATCTGTGTGTGTGTGTGTCACACTCTGCAGAGCCTAAATGGGGGCGTATTGGAAAAAATAAAATATATATCATCTTATGTAATTTGGGGCTGCGGGGTGCTTAAAACTATTTCCAAGTCCGTATGACCAATGGTTAAAAAGTTATGAACCAAAAACTTGATCTATATATAACTTTTACATGCACAGAAAGACATCCAAAACTCTATTTCACATAAATTTTAGTATATTAACCTCACTAATTTAAGAGAAATTGTACAAAGAATCATGTTGTGCTCAAACAAAGGAAATGATTTCTCGGAAAAGCATTGTCTTTTGTTAAACAGCTGTACAATTTTTATTTCTTTCATTCTTGAAAAATACAGGGTGGGCCAAAAAAAAGGGGTATTATTAAAAAAATTACTTAAAATTTATTTTTATATTTTTAAAACTAAACCGTAGATAATGTTTAGTTTAAAAATAGGTATAGAAAAATAAAGTTTTAGTCAGTCTTTTAATAATGGCCCCTTTTTTTGGCCCACCCTGTATATTTAAAAACAAACAAAAAAGTTAGGTTGACATTCAACATTAACATTAGCTATAGAATTTAAACATAATATCATCAGTTAAAAGAAGTTACTCACCTTTTCCTTAATTCCCTAAAAACGGCTTGTGCACTGGTAAACATTACGAAACAATTTATTCAGACCTTTCAATTAGAAGGACAGAAGTGAAATGAAATCCCTCTTTCAAATTATGATCGAGATATAGGTACCTGAAATTAATCATGTTTTGCTTTGTCCAAACAGATCAGAACCTGCAGAAACATGACGGAATTGCAGCTCAGGCTGAGTTCTCAATGTGAATCATATTGTATAATCTACTTAATGCATTTTGTCTGCAACTTGCTATCGGAATTCACATTGACATTTGCAGGCAAAACGCATTATCTAGCTAAAATTTTGTACTTAATGCTTTCTGCCTGAAAAATCCTTTTATTTTAGTTCGAGATAATGCTTTTTGAGCTCTCTCAAAATTTTAATGAATTAAATAGCATAACTGGCAACCTTTTAGTTAGATGCGTCTCGTCGGGACGAATCCAACGGTACCAAAATCTCAAAAATCGCATTTTTGCAGTTAATGCTTTTTGCCTTAAGACGGCAGACTGTACTCTCAGACTGTCTCGAGAATCTCACCAGAGGGCATATGACCCTCCCCCCTCGACAGGAAGCCGACAGCATCCAAACCAACTCTATGTGTCAACGTTTAAAACTACAGTGTAGTTTTAAATGTTAAAACCACATTATCATTTAACATGTTGGGTTCTACATAAATGTTGGAATGTTTATTCATAAATTTTAGTTCTATATGTTGTAAGGTGGTTCTCATTCCGAAGGGGGACGCTGAAAGGGGGGTTCTCCCAGGGCACCATATTGGCTAGAATTGCTACTGCCCACAGGGTACAGATTTTGACTTGAAGGAGGAGTTGACCCCACTGATGGAATATTGAACCTTCTACATACATAATCTAAATGACGTCGCACATTATAAAATACTGTAGATTAAATTAAAAATAGGGGGAAATATTTATTATTTTTATTTAGTAAATATTTCATTTAGAGTTGTCTCAATATTATTGAGCCCCAACCAATCTTGGAAGTAGGGGGGGGTGGCTGGTATTTTGGGGAAAAGAAGGAATGCTGAAAAATATATAGAAAATCACTGATAAAGTGGATACAGAATAAACATGGTGAATAAAGAATGACAAAGGCTAAGGTGAGAATAGAATTTTAGAGGTAAATTTATTCTTTTATTGAAAATTATATATAAATGTGAGGGTCTCCCTAATACGTCTAGCCTACACCTAAAGAATGCTAAGAAAAACTATTAGAATTAAATCTGTATTATCGCCTATAGCTACCAAATTAGACCTTTATGATTTTTATCTATAGTGATTCGTCTTATCTATAATTTGACTTCACTGGTCTTTGCTAACACAAACTGTGAGTGAGTACATATTTTCTTCGTAAGTAAAATAAACGATAAAGACTCAGTTCGAAACTTAAGGTCGGAGGCATTACGATCAGAGTGATAGCATAAATACTTATAGGAAAGAGAGAAAATTATAAAACACCTACCTAAAACACGAAGAAAATAATGACAAAAGATCATAGGAAATCGAAATAGGTCTTATTTTAGAGTTGATTCTTCGAACAAGTACTTACTCATAAATGAATGTTTGAAAGTACAAAGTGAATATGAGAGAGAGTGAAATAAGTCATAGACTAACAACTGAAAAATAGATTTACAAACACTTGCAATTTATATATTATATATCCAGTCCACGAAAACCATTTCTTTGACAAAATCCCGGATTTCTAACTTCTTTAATATCACAAATTATTCTGACTATCACACGAATATAGATGATTCAATAAAGGAAAAATGCCTATAATAAAGCATTATTTTTTACATTTGGAAAATATTTATTAACCTTTTAAATTCTTTAGAAAAGATTCTTTATTAAAATAGTAGAACTTGAGAGTATTAAAAATACAACCTATTTTAATATGACTATTGTTTATTGTAATTCCTTGAAGAGCACTTATTCTATATTCTTTTATGCTCAGTACTAATTTTCTCACTATTTTGAGCTCGACCATTCTCAAAATGATATTCAGCGCGATTTTCGAATTCGGGGAGTTTATTTTTCGTTAGTATTTATAATAGCAATATTTCTCTCCTGGGGGGTTTTAGAAGTTTCTTCTTTGGTTGGGCACAAAAACGCAGCTATCCTTTTTTTTATTACATATTTTTTCCTATAATTTCTTCGATTATACATATTTAATATGACAGCTTTCACATTTTACCTACCCTGTAATTAAGTTTATTTTGTAATCATTTATTCATGATTTTATTAATTTTAATAACTGCTTTTTAAACTAATTTACTTTATTTTACTTTAAATTAATTCTAGCTTATTTTATCTCACATTTAATAAGGTTTATTTCGTAATCTTTAATTCATATATTTTGTTAGCAATATTTTGTTGCGGATTTGTGCGTTAATCTCTTGTTTTTTATTCGAAATTCCCTCCTGCATATTTTAATTTCCATTTAAATATGTTTATCCGTGAGCCTTTTGTTCTATTTTGACCTTGAGCGCAATATCAGATTATCCTCGACATCATGACTGGCCCTTCAAATTCCTAATAGTCCTAGAAGGCTTT
Source organism: Ceratothoa steindachneri (assembly GCA_963969495.1). Classification (NCBI taxonomy): domain Eukaryota; kingdom Metazoa; phylum Arthropoda; class Malacostraca; order Isopoda; family Cymothoidae; genus Ceratothoa; species Ceratothoa steindachneri. Next base: position 54,824,996 of record OZ018339.1, on the reverse strand, counting down.
TCAGTTGTCATCAAGGACGATATTTTAGATCGTTTGGGCCTACTTTTCTCTTATTTCTGAGAGTATCCTGAAGTTTAGCTGCTGTCTAATTCATTGGACATGCCTGAATCCTATATGGTTAGCGTAGTTACCCCTCTATATACGTGCTGAAGAATCACTTTTTTTGTGTGGGCCTGGCAGGGAAGAGGATTTTGTGGCGGGTTATTTGGTAGCAGTTCCAGGATAGAAGAAGGTTGGGAAGTTCTTAATATAGTGTCTAAAGAGAACGTCAAGCCTTGACTCTATCTTGTCCACGGTGACGTTGCCCATTTCTGGCTGCTATTCTAGGAACGCTTTCTTGTATATTTCTCACTCGGTGGACCTGAAGCATTTCCAGGCTGGCGTTGAGATCGGGATAGGAGCTGCCACTAATGTGATGACCATGGAAGCTTCGAGGGTGGGGGCTGAGGGAGATGTAATCATGGAAAGGGAAGTATGGGTCTGTGAGCACTCTGTCGGATTTGGTAGCAGTTCCAGGATAGAAGAAGGTCGGGAAGTCCGGTCTAATGATTTCGGTGACGTAAATTATTTGTTGATTTGTCTCCTATGACAGTCTCCGAGAGCAGAAAAAGGCCGTTTCGATTTTTCGGTAGATGGTCATGATTGTGATTCTGTTCGTTCTCCAGCCTTAGTTTACCATATACTTTAGGGTGGTTCTTATTTGTATGTTAATTTTATTTAGAAAATATCAACCTCTAACACTCTCATTTATTTCTTTATTGGTAGTAATTAATATATGCAAAATATCAGCCTGATATCTTTCATTTAGGGTGTGCTCAATTAAGAAGTGTTTTTTTATGCCTTACCGCGTGTAAAAAGAGCTGTCCGCGGGGTTGGACCATGCTGTTTTCTGTGAAAAAGAGCTATATTTGGCTTAGTTCTTGATCAAATCAGAGCTGCCTTTTCAGTAAGAGGGAGAAAGGGATGTCCCGCATCATCAAAGGAGCACAGGTGCTCTTAAATACATTGGAAGTTTCAGCCGTGCCGTATGTCCGCGGGTTTTTGCCGTTTTTTCAAATATTTGGTAACCCTGAGCTCCAGAGAAGCGATTTAAAAGTTATAAGTTAATGTTTTTAAGCACTTTTATTTATGAAATTACTGCATATGGCCAATTTGGCGCATTAGTGTGACATTTTATAGCACTTAGACATAAGAAAAATTACACTAATCTAACATGCTTCAACATAGAGCTCTAATGCTTGCGCACATTTAGTTAGCCTGTTGGGAAATTACTGTAGTGTATAGGAAGTGTCTGCTGTGAATTGTGTATATCTTCAGGAGGGCCATGTTTATTCAGCTTTAACTTTTGATATAATAAAGTAATATTATGATGGATTTATGATATAGAAAACATTTGACATGGCCCACATTTGCTCACAATGTCGTCCTAGATAGAACCAGAAACATGTTTTAACTCTTTCCAAAGCTGTATCACACAAGCAATTTGGACACAGTATGCTGTTTTAATACTCTTTAATTATGATAAGTTATAAGTCAAATTTATCTAGGCAAGAGTAGAACAAAATAGGTGGTCCCTATCAGGTTAAATCATAAGCATTTGTCTTTTTCAGATATAAGATGACTACTTTGCGGAAACAGGACAAAGTATATTTGCTAAGAAACAAGAAAGGGTAAATGACGGTCTGCAAGCTTCCATCAAAAGGTGACGTACTCCGAGTATATCTGCATCGCATGAGAGAAAAAGGAATGGTGAAGCATGAAGCAGCAGTGCAGACTATGAAGGAGGTCGAAAGCTTTTGGGGAAAGGTCCGCATTCGTATTCGGCCTTTTCACCATGCTGTAAAGAAGCTCGAAGGACTTGTGTCAAAATTGGAAGCCTTAAAAAAGAATAAGGGGAAAATGAGTGAAACACAGGAGAACAACGAAGAGAAATTTTGCGGCTCCTTGAATGATCTTTTCGAAATAGCTTACCAATATGCACTAAAGATAATGAAGATCACAGAGGATAAAGCATTTCTGAAGGCACAGATGGGGAAGGGGCGGCGAGGAAGCATGGCAGGAGTTGACATTAAGCTGGCAAAGAAGGAAAAGGAGAAATCAAAACGAGAAAAGAGGAAGCTACAGAGGAGTTCAAAGCAGCAGGACGAAGCCAATCAATATGAGAGAAGTGTCGCCCTGGAGGTCTCTTCCTGTAACTCCTCAGCCGGAGAAAGTGAGACAGAAGGAGCCACTGCAGAAGCAGGGCCAAACATAGCGAGAAAGCTTGAAAGAGGAAAGAAGAGCATTCTGAGTCCAGACGTCCTTTCAGCCCTGGATTGAACCAAGACCAGTGATTGTCATGCGGTACACACTCTTTCTGCTGTGCTCCATGCTTCTGGTCAACTTCCTGACGAGTACAAAGTCAGCTTATCTTCCATCCTCGGTGCTCGTCAGTAACACCGTGAGGATCGTTCTGTAAATCTCAAGCATGGGTTTTCTTGCGAACAGCCGTTAACATTTCACTGGGACGAAAAACTGATGGAGGTACTGACAGGAGACGAGAAAGTGGACAGGCTCCCCATAATTGTGTCTGAAAAAGGCGTTGGACAGTTGCTTTGCGTACCCAAGTTGCCAGATGGAACTGATCAAGCAATGGCGGAAACAATATCTGAATCGGTGGCAGATTTGGGTTTGGAGAACTGTATTCGTTCCATTTGCTTCGACACAACTTCAAGAAACACAGGAAGAAATAATGGCGCCTGTATTTTATTTCATAAGATGATAGGGAAGAACCTGCTGCCCTTGGCATGTCGCTATCATATTCATGATATACTGCTAGAAGAGGTTTTCCTTGTCACTATGGGCCCATTATCTGGTCCAGACATTGGTATCTTCAAGAGATTCGAGAGTCATAGGCACCAAATGTCCTTGGCTTAATACAAGCCAGGAATCAATGACACTGATGTTGCCAGTGCTTTGACGAATATGACAGGCAACATCATTGAGATCTGCTCACAACAACTGGACGAAGTTCATCTTAGGGAGGCTTTCCGGCAGTTGTTGGAACTAACCATCATTTTCCTTGGGGGAATTCCAACTAGAGGAGCTCACTTAGCCAAACCAGGGGTAATGCATCGCGCCCGCTTTATGGCACGACTAATTTATGCACTAAAGATTTTTGTCTTCCGGGATGAAGAAACTCTATGTCTTTGGAACGAAGCACTATTTCAAGTCTTGGTTTAGTTGCCGTCTCCCAACAGCTGCGCCAAAAAGCGATTTGGAACTTCTGAAGTCGTTGGCTGCTGATGATGACAGAGCTGCCAAAAGTGCCCTTAACGAGCTGTCCAAGCACCTCTGGTATTTGAGTGAGGGGCTGGTGGCACTGACCTACTATGATACAGCTGTCACTGTAGCTGAAAAGAAGGCGATGGTCGCTGCCATAGACAAAGGAGGAGACGAGGAGCCACTAAAGAGGGTGAATGTGGATCTGCTAACTATTGGAATGAAGAATTTGAGCGATTTTGTGATAAAGAACACTCGGAAGTTCTTCGATATTCTAGATCTCAGTCAGGAGTTCTTAACTGAAGGTCCCAGTACCTGGGCTCACAACAGAACTTACATCGCTACAGAGGAGATTGCGAAGAGCCTGACTGTGACTAATGACGCGACAGAGAGAGGCATAGTGCCCTTATCCAGGAGTATAGTGGACTCCTCTCAAAGATTGAAGAAGAGACACTGTTCATTATGCAGGTTTTCAGAGAGCACCGAAAGCTCTTTCCAGAGAGCTTCAAGAATACTGTTATTGAAGGACTCGTCAAACTGTAGCAAAGATCTTCCACATCAGACCTTATTTTGTTGTAACAATTTCACCTTTGAACGGCAGGGTCCTAGTTTTGTTTTAATCAGTATTATAACTGTTTAGAGTGTTCGATGTTTTGCTATTAACTAGTGTCCACTTTCCAGTATTGTCACTAGTGAAATGTAATGTTTATAATGTTGTGAGTTTAAGTTATTAATAATCAGCCCTGTAGTTTATCTCATTATGGCAGTTAGGAACAAAATTCAGTTTTATTGAGCACACCCTAAGCGTAATCCAATCTCAATAATATTTGACCTACTTCGTTTTTTCATGTGATGGAATAGATTAAATGGGTAAAAGGTAAATATTTCGAAAGTCGAAAAATAAGAACCACCCTAACATACGTATGTGGTAACGTTTGAATATGACCTCTGGTAGTTTCATGTAGTACTTTTTCGGCCAGTGTCCTTTGTGAAGGCGGAGAAGTTGTTTAAGACTTAGGTAAGCGAAACAGAAGTATATTTCCCGAGTGTGAGTTTATAATGTTTGTGTCTCTTAATATGGAAGTATGCATGTGACTTTGTTGTGTAGAAGTTTGAGGGTTGTTTTCCTCGCATTAGCGATGGGTATACCCCCTGCGTCCCCCAAGAGGTATTCTTCTTTACGTGTCCTTCTAAAGATTTCGAAGAAAGAATCTTTTGATTTTCAAGTCATGCTATGGGTGGAAAGATGAAGTGTGTTAAGGGCCTCCCCAACCTCATATGCCTTACTGAACTTTGAGTTGCTCGTTAAATAATGATGGTGAAATGATGGGTGAACCCACGGTAGCCCTCATGAGAGATGAGCTATGGCGGACATTTTGCTGGGTGATGGCCCAATACACCCTCCATTACTTCAAGTGCTACTCCCTCTGTAGTTTGTTTATCAAAACTGAATCCAGCGTAAAAAGAGGTGGTTGTGATGGCCCATCTTTTATCTTAGCTGGACCATCAACAGACAAATAATCTACAAAAATATATCCCAAACTAACAAGCAAAACTCTAAAAACCCTACATAGGGAAAGAAAAGAAATCTTTAGGCCATCCCCACTTGAGGCGGTACCTGCTTCCTCCCAGCCCCTTGCATGGGACCTTAATTAAATGTAATGTCATTGAGATCTCTGAAAAGGAGTTCAAGGCAAATATGTCTCACCTCGACAGCTTTCACCCCTCCCCAAAATACAATCAAAATCTAATGAAAATTCTTTCAAATCCATTGACCTTATTTTATTTAACTTTGCCTTTTCCAATTAAACCAAAATAGTGCCCTTTTTTATTTGAATATACGCCTTTTTATCAAAAAAGGCAATGAGCTATTTAGAAGCCTTAGCTCAAAATCGATATGCAATCGACATAATTGTTTTTAGCGAAACTTTCTTCTCACTCTTCCTCACTTTTTTCTCATTTTATTCACTCTTTATTCTCACTTTATTCTCAGTTTATTCTCACTTTATTCTTCTTTCCGCAATTTTAGAGACAGTAAAGGTTGAGGAGTTTCTCTTTATATAATAATCTCTAATTAAGCTTCCTTAAAAACTGATTAGTCATTTATTAATCATATAATTGAACTCTGTACTGTTCGAATCTCTGTTACTAATTAATCTTAACTCTTGTAAGCGTACGTATATCGTCACACATGCAAGTCTTTTATTCCTATTTTTAATGAAAGCCTCACAAATTCTGATTGCCATACCTTATATCCGTCCATATTGATTGGCAACTTAAATATTGATATAATTAATCATTATAAGACTGAACTTTATTTTCATTAATCTTTACCATGGCTTATATTTCTTACCTATTATTACAAATTCCACCCATTTCTCTCCTACACATCTTGTTATCGATTATACTTGGTACATTCAACTTACCAACACCCCTGGAATAATTTGAGGCAACCAAACTGACCATATGCACACTTTCGTCATCTTTTCTCTTCAAATAAAAACAAAGCAATTAGCCTATAAATTATTCTATCACTCGAGTAAAACAAAGCTCTACAAACTGCGGCGGGCTCTCGCCATTTACTGAATCTTTTTTCTATACTTTCTATAATACATTCAATTCCTACTGCCCCGTTCCAGATTTCTCCTTACTCCACATATTTCTCTTCTATGGATCATATCATTATGTAACAAAGTTTCACTTTCTTTTTGTTTTCCAATTGTTCGTAACTAAATTAAATGAAAATGTCTACTTTGATCCGTAAACTTTGCTTTTGTACGTAGGGCACTGAATTTCTAAATTTTCCCATTTTAAAAATAATGCTAGGATATTATTAATTTCAGCAAAATATTGAGAATATATACTTAAAAGGCCGTCGGCGTTAGATTTTTTTAAAGCATGGTAGAAAATTCTAAATCTTATTTTCAAAAAACGTTGGAATGTTTTAGAATATTATTTGCTTTAATGAAACCTTGCAAAACATTCTAAGTAATGGGAAATTTCTAGAAATGAGTAGAATTTGATGAACTTTCAAGCATGTTCCAGAACTTGCCAAAACACCCCTTGGATAGTTCTAGAACCTTCTGAAATATTCTGGAATCATTCTCCAAATGCATTCTTTTATATCCGCGAACAGTTCATCGAAACGAGAGCAAAAGGTTTCGGTGTGACCACATTTATGAGAAAGTGTGAAGCTTAAAAAGCATAATTTGGCATACCGGTCGGGAACTAAGACAAACTCGTGGCACCTTATTCTGCTTGTAAACACAGCAAAAATGCCTTTGGAAAGCAAGAAAATTTCAGAAGTATTTAAGCTATTATGTTTGTTTGTAAGCCAAACAAACATAAGCCACCTCCAGAAGAAAGCAACAATTCAGACGCTTAAAAGATGAGTCAAAATCTAGACTACAGTGTTTGAGCTATAATTGCTGGGAAGAATCCATACTGTCCATACCAAAGCGACCTCAATGACATTGTCTAAGATCTTGGCTTGTCAAAGTCAAATACTGAGTTTTTGATATCCTGGCTCAAAGAGTGAGATTTGCTAAATGGAAATGTGCAGGTAACAGCCAACAAAAACGTCTTAAACATTTCTCGAGATTCTTTACTTATCAAGTTGGCCTACGTTACTACAATAATGTATCTGGTATGTTTGATGCAATTGGAATTACATGTAATCCACATGATTTGAAGCTCTTCATTGACACTTCCCTATGAAAAATCAACGCTGCACTTTTCCAAAATTCAAATAAACATCCATCCATTCCTTTGGCACATTCAATATAGCTCAAGGAGGACTACAACGGTGTCAAGCTCCTGCTACAAACTTTTAATTATAACGGATGTGGCTGGGAAATGATTGGAGAATTCAAAATGGTATCATTTTTTGATGGGTGTAAAGGGAGGTTTGACCAAATTTCCATGATATCTCTGCCATTGTGATAGTAGGGCTACCATAACGCTCTACCAGAAGAAGCACTAGCCACAAGGGACAGAATGCTCTTTTGAGGGACATAATTTTTAAAATGAGCAGTTGATAGACACCCTCAAGTATAAAGGGTTTGTAACCTCCATTGCATTTAAAACTATGTTTCATGAATTAGTTTGTTAGAACTCTTAACAAGAGCCTGCAGCCTTAAAGTACCTTCAAAATTCCTTTCCCAAACTCTCTGAGGCAAAGATGAAATCTGGTGTCTTTGCTGGACTAGAAATCAAGAAAATCATAGTGTTTAAAATTCCCTGAATAAATTACAAAATAGGAAAAAGAACCGTGGAAATCTTTTGTTTGGGTGTATTAAAGCTTTAGGGGCAACTACAAGGCTGATAATTATGTGGAACAAGTGGTTGAGAACTTAACGATAAGCTATGGCCAAATGAGCTGCAGAATGTCCATGATGGTCCACATCTTTGAGGCCTATCTTGACAAGTTCAAAAAGAATATGGAAGCATACTTATAGTCGGAGGAGAAAGGGGAGCGTTTCCTTCAAGAGATTATGAACTTTGAACATATGTAAATATCAAGAAGGATGCAATGAAAACATTATGAGAGACTACTTTGGGGGACTTATAAGGAAAGTGATTTACATTACAAACTTAAATCGAGGAAAACTGTTAATTTCTAACTTTTTTATTTGTTTTTGTATATTTCTTGAATAAGTTTCATTCGAATTGCATAAATTTAACAATGTTTTTTGTTTTTAGCCCAAAAATAGATGAAAAAACAAAATTTAACAATTTTTAATAAATATTTCATCATACATGGCACAAAAAGCAAAGTTTAAAGCAAATAATGGCTATTTTCTATTATTTGGCAATATAAGTAGTTAGAAAATACTAATTACTAACCAGGAACAAAAATCGTGTTTCACAGTGTTAATAAACATCTACTTAAATGTATTAACAATAAACATACACTTTCGAATCCGTAGAAACTAGGCAAAACCTCTTTGCCACCTATAAAATCAAAAGAAAGAATATTATTTTCAATTTTACTCCTAAACTAAATTATTCCCACCACACATTCAAGGGTAGCTTCTTCGATAGCCAGACCGCATAGAAAATGTAAAATAAACTATTAACCAATTGATCAACTAGTTTATCTAGAATGGTAAATCTTTTTGAAAATCATTTGCTGCTGAATTAGGTAACTACCTTACGCCAACCACTACCCGATGAGTTACGAGTACATGCCTGACAGGCTCATTGATTCATTCTTACTTTATTTTGTTTTAACATATTTTATTTTAATATGGTTTCTTCTCTTTTTACTTTTTTTTTCTTTTATTGCAGTATGTTTCCCTAAGGGACCACTCTTGGTCTTGCAGGCTTGTCCTTTCCATCGGAAACTTCTGTATTTGTATAATAACAATAATAATAATAATAATAATACTGTCAATTATCAAGAAATTTTCAATCAAACCTGGACTGACATAAATTTTGTTCTCACCTTTGTATACAAACCTACTGCTTGTATCACTTGTCCCATAATACCTATTCTCCTTAATGAATCCTTATCCAATAATGCCTCTTCTCCTTAATGAATCATTATCCAATAATGCCTCTTCTCTTTAAGGAATCCTTATCCAATAATGCCTCTTCTCCTTAAAGGATCCTTATCTAATAACGCCTCTTCTCTTTAATGAATCCTTATCCAATAATGCCTCTTCTCCTTAAAGGATCCTTATCAAATAATGCCTCTTCTCTTTAATGAATCCTTATCCAATAATGCCTCTTCTCCTTAATGAATCCTTATCTAATAACGCCTCTTCTCTTTAATGAATCCTTATCCAATAATGCCTCTTCTCCTTAATGAATCCTTATCTAATAACGCCTTTTCTCTTTAATGAATCATTATCCAATAATACCTCTTCTCCTTAATGAATCCTTATCTAATAACGCCTCTTCTCTTTAATGAATCCTTATCCAATAATGCCTCTTCTCCTTAATGAATCTTTATCCAATAATACCTCTTCTCTTTAATGAATCCTTATCCAATAATGCCTCTTCTCCTTAATGAATCCTTATCTAATAACGCCTTTTCTCTTTAATAAATCATTATCCAATAATACCTCTTCTCATTAATGAATCCTTATCTAATAACGCCTCTTCTCTTTAATGAATCCTTATCCAATAATGCCTCTTCTCCTTAATGAATCTTTATCCAATAATACCTCTTATCCTTAATGAATCCTTATCTAATAACGCCTCTTCTCCTTAATGAATCCTTATCCAATAACGTCTTTTCTCTTTAATGAATCATTATCCAATAATACCTCTTCTCCTTAATGAATCCTCATCTAATAACGCCTCTTCTCTTTAATGAATCCTTATCCAATAATGCCTCTTCTCCTTAATGAATCTTTATCCAATAATACCTCTTCTCCTTAATGAATCCTTATCCAATAATGCCTCTTCGCCTTAATGGATCCTTATCTAATAACGCCTCTTCTCTTTAATGAATCCTTATCCAATAATACCTCTTATCCTTAATGAATCCTTATCCAATAATACCTCTTCTCCTTAATGAATCCTTATCTAATAATACCTCTTCTCCTTAATGAATCCTTATCTAATAACGCCTCTTCTCTTTAATGAATCCTTATCCAATAATGCCTCTTCTCCTTAATGAAGCTTTATCCAATAATACCTCTTCTCCTTAATGAATCCTTATCCAATAATGCCTCTTCGCCTTAATGGATCCTTATCTAATAACGCCTCTTCTCTTTAATGAATCATTATCCAATAATACCTCTTCTCCTTAATGAATCCTTATCTAATAACGCCTCTTCTCTTTAATGAATCCTTATCCAATAATGCCTCTTCTCCTTAAAGGATCCTTATCTAATAACGCCTCTTCTCTTTAATGAATCCTTATCCAATAATGCCTCTTCTCCTTAATGAATCCTTATCCAATAATACCTCTTCTCCTTAATGAATCCTTATCTAATAATACCTCTTCTCCTTAATGAATCCTTATCTAATAACGCCTCTTCTCTTTAATGAATCCTTATCCAATAATGCCTCTTCTCCTTAATGAAGCTTTATCCAATAATACCTCTTCTCCTTAATGAATCCTTATCCAATAATGCCTCTTCGCCTTAATGGATCCTTATCTAATAATGCCTCTTCTCTTTAATGAATCCTTATCCAATAATGCCTCTTCTCCTTAAAGGATCCTTATCTAATAACGCCTCTTCTCTTTAATGAATCCTTATCCAATAATGCCTCTTCTCCTTAATGAATCCTTATCCAATAATGCCTCTTCTCCTTAATGAATCCTTATCTAATAATACCTCTTCTCCTTAATGAATCCTTATCTAATGACGCCTCTTCTCTTTAATGAATCCTTATCCAATAATGCCTCTTCTCCTTAATGAATCATTATCCAATAATGCCTCTTCTCCTTACTGAATCTTTATCCAATAATGCCTCTTCTCCTTAAAGGATCCTTATCTAATAATGCCTCTTCTCCTTACTGAATCTATATCCAATAATGCCTCTTCTCCTTAAAGGATCCTTATCTAATAACACCTCTTCTCTTTAATGAATCCTTATCCAATAATGCCTCTTCTCCTTAATGAATCATTATCCAATAATGCCTCTTCTCCTTACTGAATCTATATCCAATAATGCCTCTTCTCCTTAAAGGATCCTTATCTAATAATACCTCTTCTCTTTAATGAATCCTTATTCAATAATGCCTCTTCTCCTTAATGAATCATTATCCAATAATGCCTCTTCTTCTTACTGAATCTATATCCAATAATGCCTCTTCTCCTTAAAGGATCCTTATCTAATAATACCTATTCTCTTTAATGAATCCTTATCCAATAAGGCCTCTTCTCCTTAGTGAATCCTTATCTAATAACACCTCTTCTCTTTAATGAATCCTTATCCAATAATGCCTTTTCTCCTTAATGAATCATTATCCAATAATGCCTCTTCTCCTTACTGAATCTATATCCAATAATGCCTCTTCTCCTTAAAGGATCCTTATCTAATAATACCTCTTCTCTTTAATGAATCCTTATCCAATAATGCCGCTTCTCCTTAATGAATTTTTATCCAATAATACCTCTTATCCTTAATGAATCCTTATCTAATAACGCCTCTTCTCTTTAATGAATCATTATCCAATAATGCCTCTTATCCTTAATGAATCTTTATCCAATAATGCCTCTTCTCCTTAAAGGATCCTTATCTAATAATACCTCTTCTCCTTAATGGATCCTTATCTAATAATGCCTCTCCTCCTTAATGAATCCTTATCCAATAATCCCTCTTCTCTTTAATGAATCCTTATCTCGTGGTATCCTTCCTTCCTGTCTCAAATTTGCTCGTGCTAAATCAATCTTCACATCAGTCAATCATAACCTTCCATCAATTAATAGGATTATTACCTCCAACCAAACTATATTTAAGATATAGAAAAAACTAATGAACTTGGCACGTCTATTTTAGTTGCGTGCGCGTGACTCTTTAAGTGTCTATGCTGGTCCGTAGGAAGTCGGTCGGATGGTAACTATTTTACTTTTGAATGAGTTTTCTGGTAATAACTTCGAAACTATTCGACCGATTTTAACAATATCTGAAACCCTTATGTTGTTTTACATTTTCCTTCGAATGATTAAATTGTCAATGTCCTTCCAAGGTTAGTCCTGGAATTATTTAGCAATAACTTCGTAACAAATCGGATGATTCTTTAAGGTCATGTAGTCATAAGGTAGAATAATTCAGAGCACGCGATTTAGGTATGTTGACCTTGTTTTCTCACAATAAAATCTGATATCCTGATCAATATGGCTTTCGTCCAGCTGCTAGGATGTCTGACGCAAGCCATGATTGTTTCCCTGCCTTTATTGGTTCACACACATTAAACAGAAAACAATCAAACAATCCACGAATTTCTTATCAAAACATAAAATAACCCAAACTATTCGCACTCATTTAAGTTAAAACACCTATGCGATATTCTCCTTTAAGAACCTATCAACTTACCCCTTATTAATAGACACTTCGACACTTTATCCACTTCTTAAACAGCAGTTCATCGCTCTCCTTCACACACACACACACACACATGTTTATGCAAGTCGTTTCACATAAGCTCTAAACTTCAACCTTCCTAAGTTCCTAAAACAAGAGACTAAATTTAATCTTATATTAGTTTATTTTTATCTCTTAGACCTCCCATTACCTCTTAAGCAACTTGATTTATTTACCCTGGGATAGAATTGCCTGAGGCTGCTGCGCCTTGCTTCTATCACATATTTGTACTCATGCTCCCCATCTGTATCCCGCGAAAAGAGAGGAGCATGACGTTCTCATCGCCTCGAACATTTCCCGAGTCTTATCTTCCCCCGCCCCAAGTTTAATCAAGGAGGGTGAATCCCCCGAAAAGCCTGCAGGCGTCGATCTGGCCAGATTGAGTTAGGCTTATGGGAAGATAAGAGTGTTCGAATCGCTAGCGGGACATTCCATGGAAGTCCCCCATTGCCCCATACCCCGAGGGGATAGCTTAGGCTATTTACGCGATAGAATTTCGCATTTGAATCAGAACCCGATTATCTTCGTCAGGCATCACGCCGATCCGGTCTCCCTTGTGCACCTAGGAACTCTCTACCTCGAGAACCCCCTTATTGTCCAGAAGAGGACTATATCCTTGAGTACTAAGGTTCATGCCCCTCGAGACGCCAAGTCAACAGCCCCGCCTCCCTGTTGTTCAATTGTTCAGCAGAAAACAACCTTACAACAGTCATTGTTTTTCGAGCCCGTTCGATAAGAAACGGTTCTCGCTCCCCTGATATCACGTCAGTGGTAATTTAATTCACCCTTTTTAACGTTCTTCAAAAGAACGCTTGGTTACCCCCAATAACCTCAATTGTTCATCCAGAACATCTCCGGTATCCTGTCTAAAGGATCACTCGTACTTCCGAGCACCACTTCGCTCTCACTCCTCGAAGTCTGTCCTTTCCCCCTCGTTAAGGACAACCCCCCCTTAAAAACCCCTCCTCCGAGAAAGGAAATTGCCAGTCGGACCGAAGCCATTCCTTGAAATCGCCTTCACCTGCACGCCGACTTTATAAATACTTAAGCTACGAATTGCATTTAATTATTTAACTTTGTTGCCAACGTAACTCCGTGCTTTAACACGGATTTAGTCGACCCTTTCCCTTCTTGTTTGTTTTGTCATTTAAATCCCTCCAGATCTTAATCCACCGCATAGTCAAATTTATCCTATGACCTTTTCATTTCATGTGCATCTCCATTTTAATCCCCGGTCATGTAAATATTTCCGTGTGTTATTTTTGCTAGTTTAATTAATAAAATTTTATTTTGTTAATGGTGGCAATAATATTTATCCTTGGGCTTCAGGCCTAGCCCTCTCCAGGCCTATTTATTAACGTAGAATAATACTCGGCCATCTGATTAAATCCCTGCAATCGAATATAGAATAATCCCCACACACAAAAAAAAAAATATATATATATATATATATATATATATATATATATATATATATATATATATATAGTATATCATCGGGAGCCTTTTCTACGACACGCCCAATTTAAACATATTAAAACATTTTAAACCAACATCTATTACTTACTCAAAATGAATAATAATATTTTTATAATTACTCGTTGATTTTTATTATCTCTTACAAAATTAATTATATGTATAAACGAAATTTATCCAATATTTTTACTAAAAGTATTTAAAAAAATAAACAGGAATATTACAATTTTCAAGTTTCCACATCTAACTTTGCCTCAATAATGGCTGGCTTCTCTTAATCATCATTTTTTGCCTCTCTGCTGAAGGAGTTTCCCCATCGGGAGGAGGCCCGCCTCCCTCCGGCGCAAGAACTTTTAGACCTACAACAAAGAGTCAAATAACGTAGAGGAGGCCAGCCTCCTCCAAAAAGTCATGTAGTCCGCAACTCTGTGTGCACGAACCAGTTCCGAGTAGAAGGGAAAAGCGGGAGCGCCCCTGCTCGTCCCGGTACAGGGACAGGTAACGTGCGCGAAGATCACCCAGGCTGGGACATTCAAAACGAATGTGCTAAACAGTCTGGAGGACAACACAGTGGTCACAATAAGGTGCAGGACAGCACTCTATCAAATGGCGGTGTGTCCCGCGAGTGTGTCCATGGGAACAGTCGTGGCGCAATAACACGTAACTTTAAGTTCCCCTCGATCAAGCAGCTTGGATGCCTGCTCATATTCCTGCCATGTAATCGGCCATGAAGACAGACGCAGCGCCTAACAGAGTCAGGCTGACTTCAAACAGAGGGAATACGGCGTGGAAACCGACCTCTCTTGGGACTTGGAACCATCCGTATTTACTGGCAAGGTTCTAGCATGACACGGAGTGTGCTTCAAAGAGACCGATCGCAATACTCACGGTGCTGTACAAGCTTTGGGAGCAGAGTCGTGGCAACAAATAGTCAAAGATGGTATGTTCCAGGGTGGCTTCCTGGGAAGAACCAGTGAGAGCTGTTGACGACTGAGGGAGGCGCTATGATTTTTTGTTCGGGCAAATAATGCAGTGTGCACGGCGCAGAGCGAGTAGCATCTCCCAGGCATCTAATAGTTGAGGAATATGTTCTTGCGGTTTTATCAAATTTATTCATAACCATTAACAATTTTAGAAAAACTTCATTTTTAATTGATAACAATATGCAATTTAATAAATAATGTATTCTCCGTTGTTATTTGCGACTTCTTCCCAACGATCAACTAGTTTTTCGATGCCTCTGCAATAAAAATCTCTGGATTTTGACTCGAAGAATTCGTCTAACCGGGTTCTTAATTCCACATCAGTATTGAACGAAACACCGTTCAAATTGTTGGAGAGCGATTGGAACAGATGGAAATCCGATGGAGCAAAGTCTGGCGAATATGAAGGATGCGGCAGGATTTTCCAATCAAGCGTTTGGATGGCGTCTTTAGTTATATGGGCAATGTGAGGACGAGCATTGTCGTGTTGCAGAAGGACTCCATAACGTCGATGAGGTCGCTTTTCACGAATAGCTTCGGCGAGTCGATACATTTGTTGAATATAGAGTTCTGCATTGACAATCCCGTTGTTTGCAAGGAGCTCATATAGAATGATGCCTTCACAATCCCACCACACACACAGCATCGTCTTTCGTGGATGAAGTCCTTGCTTTAATCTCGGAGGTGGTTTTTTTATTGGGGCTAAGCCATTGTTTTCGATGGTTCATGTTGACATAAACTCACCAGTTTTCGTCGCCAGTGATGATGCGGTGAAGAAATCTGTCCTTATATCCACGAGTAGCCTTGTGACTAGCAAGCAAACCTGCGGCAATCGTGGAGCGTTGAAGTTTGTTGCTTTCGCTCAAAGGGTGCGGAACCCATGCACCGAGTTTTTAAACTTTCCCCATCAAATGGAGGTGATTCACTACAGTTTTCTGATCACACGCCAATTGTACAGCCAATTCTCTAGACGATTGACGAGGATTTTCATGTAGAAGGTCGTTCAATCGATCTTCAGCCAACTTAATGGCGCGACCAGAACGTTCTTAGTTATTTAGATTGAAATGACTGTTTTTGAAACGTGAAAACCACCATTGAGCTGTCCTTTCTGATAAAGCATTTTCTCCGTACACAGCACAAATATCGCGACGAGCTTTGGCTGCGTTTGCATTGTTCCCGTCTTGATTGATCTTCATCCAACTTAATGGGGCGACCAGAACGTTCTTCGTCAATAAGTTTGAAATGACCGTTTTTGAAACGTGAAAACCACCATTGAGCTGTCCTTTCTTTTCTGATAAATCATTTTCTCCGTACACAGCACAAATATCGTGACAAGCTTTGGCTGCGTTTGCATTGTTCCCGTCTCGATTGAAAATGAATAACAACAAGTGTCGAAAATGCGCCTTTATTTCAACTTGACATTCCATTTTGAGGATACAGAACAAAAATTAAATTTACACAACTTTTAAATAAACCGCAATGACTTATTACTCAACTTCAAGACGTAGCCTAAGCAAAAGCCTAATAGTCTACGCTGTTAAGAGACGTAGCCTAACCTTTGCAAATTGTGCTCTCATTATTTATTATTGTTTCTTAATATGTGCACAAATCACGTCAACAAATCAACACAACATTAAAAAAACCGCAAGAACTTATTCCTCAACCTAATACAAGTAGGCTCTCAATGGGTGACGTGCGGAAAGCACTGGTCACCAGACGAAGGCCGGTGTGATCGATCGAGTCCACCTGGAACTGAAACAAGCTTTGGTTCAAGAACGGTTCAAAATCCAATTAATCAATGCCAAAGAGGTAGGAGTGAATGCTTAAAGCATTCAAGTTCAGTCAAAGGAAAGCCAACTCTTCCTAAATGATAAAACTTTTATTCAACAGTATTCTTTTATTATTTTAATCAACCTCATGCATACATTTGTAGTTAATATAGCAATAGGAAGCTATCAAAACACTGTATGCCCCGATGGAGTGTGTAAATGGGTATTCATTGCTTACTAACTGCATACATTGCAGTTACCTTAGTAATGTATACAATTTTAATAATTGAAGCTTAAATTTATCCTATATTAAAATTAGCAGCCAGTGTTTTTAAACATCTCAATTTAAATTAAGTAGTTTATGTGTCTTTAATACAAAATACCAGGAAACGAGCCGGTCATGATTTCTTGTTCAAAATTGACCATTACCGGAACTTAAAGAGCATTTTGGTGCAAGGAACGGCACCGTCTGTTCATGTGCAGAAATGAGACCTATTTATCTCTATGTTTTATCTCTTAAGTTCGTTTGTTTGTTTTTTTTCCTCTTTTCATAACCCATCCAGTTTTCCTCTATGAATAAATATTAAGTTATTTTATCCTTTTTGTGAAATATTTTTAGCAAAGATTCGCACTTCTCAGTAACTACCTCATTGAGGGGATCCAAATATACGATCAAATGCTGCTTAGAAAAGGCCTTTCTTGGTAACTACCTTATAGAAGGATCCAAATGCAGGATCGAAATCATTCTGTATTAGGTAAAAACCAAGCTCTTTTTTGGCATTTGCCGCTAAATTGGCTGTGTCCATGAAGTGAACGCGATTTCATTCCATCTGCTATCTCGTTTAGCTCGTGGGTTTCATTGGAGGTTAATTGGTATTTAATAGTTCAAAGGCAGAGGCGAAGCGCAGGTTTCCTTCATCGGAACTCGTGCAATTTAGTTCTATGTAATCAATTTACCTTTTCATCCTTAATACAGACGAAATTAGTTCGGGGAGGACATTACATGTGTGGTTTCTTCTCTAGAAAATCGATAGTTGTTTTATTATTGAGAAAATAAACGAAATTGGCGTCATCTAGCGAAGGCATTGAAATGGTGTAGGAGAGAGTAAAACGAGGAAGAACCTAGATGTAGCTGTGAAAGGAACATTTGTAAAAATGGCGTGTGGATAACGTGTATAATTATCGAATTAATAGTAAGTGATAGGGACCATTTAAAGGCTCCAGAATGACTTCGTACATAGTAAGCAGTTTCACGCCTCAAAACAGAACCCTTACTCATACATGCCATAGGCTAGTCAGAATAATCTTGTACATGCTGGGGTGAAGAAGCCCAAAGAAATCTTGTTTAGCTAGAGATGAAGCATTTAGGTGTTAATTAGCCAAAATATTATTGTACAGGTAGGGGCGATGCAGCCAGAATAATCATGTGCAGGTAGAGGTGTTTATAACTTTAAAGCTTTCGAAACTGAACCCTTTGAGTCAGTTTGAAATTTGGTTCCTCCCCATACCTGTTCGTCGTAGCCTACCAACAAAAACGGATAATTATTTCTCTGTCTTACATCTAGAACAGGAAGCCAAGAAGATTCGCATAGGGGCGTTTAAATTATGAAACGAACTTGATGAGTTTTGTAGCAGAAACAGACTTTAGAGGAAACAATTCTGTTATCCAGGAGCACGAGTCGAAGACCGGAGCGAATTTTTAGATGATCTCAGGAGCGGGGTAACACAGGATACGGTTTACATTGTGCATGTGGTAATAATAATTTATTTTCCTATACGTCCGAAGAACTCCTGACACGATACAGACTGCCTTAGACAAGATAGTAAGATAAGAGTAACCTTGAATTTGAGCGGCAAGCAGTTTCTACGGAAAGGCATCGTACATTACCAATTGGTTCACACTTCGTGAACTTGTGGAATAATTTGTACGAGCGTCTTGAATTTTTCGTTAATTATTGATTATATTTGAAATCTCTCGGCTCGGCAAAGTTAGGTAGATTATTAAATAATGCAACGAAGATGTTTTGAGAGGTCCCGAGCAGAATCTACACCCAGCGTAAGAGAAAATTGTCATCAAATTAGGTCTATTCCCTGTTTAAGCGATTACTTGTCTTGTTTCTGTACGAATGCCGAAAGTGTAAGAAACAAAATATATAAACTTAAAGGCCACACCGACCATTGACAGGTGGCCCTACATCCAATTCGCATCCGGACTAGAAAGTGATTTCTCTAATATCGCGAAGTGTAACATCATAATTGCGAAACAAAATCTAACCGAATTTACCGTATTTAAAAAAACTATGATTCTTGACACCTTTTTTTTTTAAACTAGTGAGAATACATTGCAATATAACTAGTCTGCTCCTTTATTATTGAGACTAAACTGAATATATGATTCTATTCTATTTGTATATAATTTTTTACTTGTGTCCAAAAACTATTTTTGTATGTAAATATCATAATTATTTTTTCTTTTAGCTCCAAAATATTAATCGATAGAACAGTGTAAATTGTTAATGGAAAAACTGAGATGGCCCAATCCTTGGGCAAACATTCTACCTCCTCCTGTATTCAAATTTCATCCCTTTTTGTCTCTTCCCTCATCTCCCAATCTACGGAAGCGCGGAGGGGGCCCCTCATTTTTTGACCATTTTTCTAAATGAATAAATAAATAAATGAAAATATAAATTAAAGGGATTTGGGAAATATATAAAGCATTTTGATATTATCGCAATCACTAAAAGTTGGTTGAATGTCATAGATAGAGCCTTTTTCGGAGAATTCCAAATAAGTTACAAAATGTTTAATAGAGACAGGAAATTAAAAAGAGAGATAGTCCTTTCATATATTAATAATAACTTAAACCATCGTTAAAAACACACCGATTTAAACAAAAATTCGTACATTGTAAGAGTTGAAATTAATGTCAGAAACTTTAAGCCTACTAATTATTGTTTATAGGCCGAGAGGTCAAGGCGAATTCGAAGATGTACAGATATTTAGGATACTTTCGAGTCTAACTAAGGCTTGCGAAAAACTACAATCAAGCTTAATGTTAGCAAGTGTAAATCCTTGTATTTAGGTAATCAAAATTTGTTTAATGATCACAAAATGAATATTAAAACTCTAACTTTGCAAAAACATCAACTAGAGTTCTTGAGTGTATCGCTAGAATCTGTAGGTTCATCTTTAAAGAAATCCTCCTTCCCTATATAAAGCATTAGTCAGATGTTGAGGTAGAATCACTTTTTGAGTATGTCAATCAAGCTAACACTCGAAAGTGTTTACAAATGATAATATTATCATTTTCTGCTTGTCCTGCTGGCCTGGAGACAACTGCAAGGTTAATTTTAGGACCACACGTAGCGATCGAAACAGCTGAAACATCCGTGAACTTATCTCTATTTAAATCTTTAAATTTCGGATTTAGATCGTGCTAACGGAAGTTGTGGTCCCCTTTCCAACTCCCTAGAGATACAAGAGTATACTCGCACTGAGTGTACCTATCACGCATCTTTACATTTCCTAAATGTGCTACTTTACAAATGCCGTCTTAATAACTAAGATGTCGCCGTTAATATTTTATTTGCTTTTAAAAAATAAAATCTTTGTGGCAATGGACAAAAAAAGAAGAGAGTAAGCTTTGATAATTTTAAAGCTAGTACTCCACATGGAAATTTGTTACTTTGGGATTTGATGATGATGGAGTTTGTACTCACTTAAGTTACTCCTGACTCAGAAGCTCTCGCTCATCTGATGGAAGCAGGGTTGTAATTTTATCATCGAGGTACCGAGTTTAGTCCAAAACGACAGCGAACACAAACACCGCCTATCGAGGTCTCGCTATCGATTGATCGACGCGATTTACTTTCTCCCGACGGGGAAGATAGATCTTACACAGAGAACCAGACATAATCAAATCATAACGCCCTTGTCTTTCATCTTGCGTCTTAACAGAAAAACTCGCACTCTTCTTCTCTACTCCATAAGGAATCCTGTAGATGAAGAATTATAACCACATACTCCTGACGCAAAACTGCTCCCATTCACCCAGGAGTGAAGAAAGTTCCTATATGTTCGATTGTTAGGGTCAAAAACAAAAAATATTTTCTACCCCCCGCCTCCTCAAAAAAGGACTGGTTCCTGTTGTCTTTGGGTGAACCAGCGATTATCATGCAGATCTTTATGTTGGTTTCATTATCCTAGGGGTGAGGGTCTGTCCTGAAAAGAGACGCGTGGCGTTTACTCGTGACCTAGGATTGTACCAGTAGATCACTAACCTCAAGGAACTCCTCCGATTCGTCAGGGTTCTACCATACATCCAGAAATACATGGATGTGTATATTCTGCCTTTGATTTTGGATTGTTGGACATGTGAATATCTGTACAGCTGTGACTGTATCCTCGTTGCAGTGGTACAGTCGTCCACTGATGCAGTAGATTCAGCAAGAAAGTTCAATATTTGGACCTTCTTTAGGTTTGGTTGACTATGTATCGAACCCTTACAATAGTTACCCTTGTAGGGGTACATGGAATGCTTCTTCTGCGTTTATGTGAGGTGGAGTGATGTTTATGAGATACTCTGGACCAATGGATTGGGTAGATTGTTATGTTACCTGTGTGTGGCGAAGACCTAACCTTTAGATGGCTGTATTCTTCGGAGTATCTCAATGTGTCTTTTGGAATATTGCACTTATTTCACTGGGGCTGGCAGACGTCCTATTTACAGTGCCATGGGTGGTGATGGAGGTGGTCTTAATGTTAGTTCATGGAGGTCTAGATCTTTTATGGAGGGCTAGAGGATGTTTCATGTTATATATAATGGTTATTGAGGTCTATAGGATGTTTTATAGAGAGCTAGATGATGTTAAGTGGTCTAGATTATGTTTCATGGATGTCTATATGATGTGCCATGAAGGTTTAGATTAAAAAATGTTTTATAAAAGCGCAAATGATGTTAATTGCCTAGATGATGTTGCATGGAAAACTTGATGATGCATCATGTAGGGCTACATGATTTTTTATCGGTAGGAATTAGTCGGGTCATTGCGGGTGCATCACTTGGTGAGGTTTAGTGCTTTTATTGTTGTAGCGATTTGTAGCGAGGTTTAGTGTTCTAACATGTTGTAGTTAGTGTATTTGAGATACAGTCTCCAGATGATGCTTCATTTTCTCCGAATATGAGGTGAGTGTACTGAATGTAGGGATATATGATGTCATGGATTCTCGAAATGTGGCTCTCGTGGCATTTTTTTACTTATTGTGGCATTGTTGCTATTCGTGTGCTTCTTGTGGCATTGTTGTACTTTTGTGGCATTGTTATATTTCTTGTGGCATTGTTGTACTTCGTGTGGTATTGTTTTACTTCTTATGGCATTATTGTTATTCGTGTGATTCTTATGGCATTGTTTGACTTCTTGTGGCATTGTTGTACTTCTTGTAGCATTGTTGTATTTCGCGTGGTATTATTTAACTTCTTGTGGTATTGTTGTTATTCGTGTACTTATTGTGGGATTGCTGTACTTAGTGTAGCATTGTTGAACTTTGGGGGCATTGTTGTAGTTCTTGTGGCATTGTTAGATTTCTTGTGGCATTGTTGTACTTCTTTTGGCATTGTTGTACTTCTTATGGTATTGTTTTACTTCTTTCGCATTGTTAAACTTCTTGTGGCATTGTTGTACATCTTGTGGCAATGTTTTAATTTTTGTGGCATTTTTGTATTTCTTGTAGCAATATTGTACTTCTTGTGGCATTGTTGTTCTCCATGTGGCATTGTTGTACTTTATGTGACATTGTTGTACTTTGTGTGGATTTTTTGTACTTCTTGTGGCATTGATGTACTTCTTATAACATTGTTGTTCTTCGTGAGGCAATTTTGTACTTCTTGTGGCATTGTTGTACCTCGTGTAGTGGCATTGTAAACTTCTGTTGGCATTGGTGTGCTTCCTGTGGCATTGTTCTACTTCT
The DNA here is from genome assembly GCA_963969495.1 of Ceratothoa steindachneri. Classification (NCBI taxonomy): domain Eukaryota; kingdom Metazoa; phylum Arthropoda; class Malacostraca; order Isopoda; family Cymothoidae; genus Ceratothoa; species Ceratothoa steindachneri. The sequence goes on along the minus strand of OZ018339.1, from coordinate 54,802,495 downwards.
GGTTGCATCCTTGTACTTTGTATGGTAAGGTTATACTTCTTGTGACATTATTCTACTTATTCTGGCATTGTTGTACTTCTTATGGCATTGTTGTACTTCGTGTAATATTGGTGTACTTCTTGTGGCATTCTGGTAATTCGTGTGGCATTGTTGTACTTCTGGTGGCATAGTTTTATTTATTGTAGCATTTTTTTTACTTCTTGTGGCATTGTTGTACTTTTTGTGGCATTGTTGTTCCTCATATGGCATGGTTGTACTTCTTGCGACAGTTTTGTACTTTGTGTGACATTGCTGTACTTCTGTCGGCAATGAGTACTTCGTAGGGCAGTGATGTATTTCTTTTGGCATTGTTGTACTTCTCGAGTCATTGTTTTTCTCCGCATGAAATTGTTGTACCTCTTGTGGCATTGTTGTACTCGGTGTGGTAGTGATATACTTCGGTTGGCATTGGTGTGCTTCTTCTGGCATTGTTGTACTTCTTTTGCCATTTTTTTTAATTCTTATGGCAATGTTGTACTTCAAGTGAAATTTGTGTACTTCTTGTGGCATTGTTGTACTTCTTGTGGAAACTTTATACTTCTTGTGGCAATGTTTTACATCTTGTAGCAGCGTTATACTTCTTGTGGATTTTGTTGTAATTATTCTTCCATTGTTATTCTTCTTTTTGCATTATTGTACTTCTTCTAACATTGTTGTACTTCTTCTGCCATTAGTGTACTTCGTAAGGCAAGGTTGTACTTCTTGTAGCATTGATGTAATTATTGTGGCATTGATCTACTTCGTATGAGATTGTTATACTTCCTATGACATTTTTGTACTTCTTGTAGTATTGTGTTCCTTCGTGTGGTATTTAGAAACTTCTTGTGGCTTTGTTATACTTCTAGTGGCATTTCTGTACTCTTGTGACATTGTTGTAATATTGTGGCACTGTTGTACTTTTGTGGTATTCTTGTACTTCATGTGACATTATTGTAATTCTTGTGGCATTATTGACTTCGAGTTGCATTTTTGTACTTCGTGTTGCATTGTTGTACTTCTTGAGGCATTGTTGTATTTCGTGTGGCATTTATGGATGGAGTGTGGCATTGTTGTACTTATTGTTGCATTGGGTTACTTATTGTGGCATTCTTCTGCCTCGTGTGGCATTGTTGTATTTCGGGTGGCATTGTTGTACTTCCATTGGTATTGTTGTACTTTGGGGGCATTGTTGTACTTCTTGTGGTATTGCTATACTTCTTGAGGCATTGTTGTACTTCTTGTGGCATTCTTGCATTTTGTGGAGCATTGTCGTACCTCTTGTGTCATTTTTGTACTTTCTGTCACATTTTTGTGCTTTGTGTTGCACTGTTTTACTTCCTGTTGCATTGTTGTACTTCTTTTGGTATTGTTCTTCTTATTTTAGCATTTTGGTACTTATTATGGCATTGATGTACTTCTGGTGGCATTTTTGTACTTCTTGTTCCAATATTTTACTTCTTCTGGCATGTTTGGACTTTGTGTGGCATTCCTTTACTTCTTGAGCTATTGTTGTACTTCTTGTACCATTGTTTTGCCTTTTATGCCATTTTTGTTCTTGTTATGGCTTGGTTATATTTATTCTGACATTGTTGGACTTTGTGTTCAATTTTTTGTGCTTTTTATGGCATTGTTGTACTTCCTACAACATTGTTGTACTTATTGTGGCATTGGTGTACTTCTAGAGCCATTGCTTTACTTCGTGTAGCATTGTTTTACTTCTTGTTGCATTTTGTACTTCGTGTGACATCGTTGTACTTAGTGTGGCATACTAGCACTTCTTGTGACATTGTTGTATTTTTAGTGCCATTGATCTACTTCGTGGGGCATTGTTGTACTTTTTGTGGCATTTTTGTACATATTTTTAAATTGCTGTTCTTTGTGTGGCATTGTTGTATTGTCTCTGAATTGTTTTACTGCTTGGGGCATTGTTCTACATCCCATGGCAATGTTGTACTTCTTGTGACATTGTTGTACTTTATATGATATTGTTGTAGTTTGTATGGCATTGTTGTACCTCTTGTCGGAGTTTTTACTTCGTGTGACATTGTTGTACTTAGTGTGGCAATGTTGTACTTGTTATGGCATTGTTGTACTTCTTGTAGCATACTAGCACATTTTGTGAAATTGTTGTACTTCTAATACCATTGCTTTACTTTGTGTGGCATTGTTGTACTCCTTGTGATAATTTTTATTTCATGTGGCCTTGGTCTACTTCGTGTGACATTGTCTTATTTCTTGTGGCATTGTTGTACTTTCCCTTGCATTTTTGTACTTTTTTCTGAATTGTTTTTCTTCTTGGGGCATTGTTGTACTTCTTGTGCCATTATTTTACTTCTTTTGCCATTGTTGTACTTTGTATGGCATTGTTGTACTTAGTGTGGCATTGTTGTATTTATTCTGGTATCGTTGTGCTTCTTCTTCCATTGTTTTACTTCTTTTGGCATTCTTGTAATCTTTGTGTCATTTTTGTACTTTTTGTGGCATTGTTATACTTCCTATCTCATGGTTCTAATTCTTCTTGCATTGCTGTACTTCTTCTGGCATTATTGTACTTTGTGTGGCATTGTTGTACTTCTATTGGCATTTTTGTACTTCTCCTGGCATTGCTGTACTTTTTATAGCATGTTAGTACTTCTTGTGGCACTGTTGTATTTCTTCTGGCATTGCTGTACTTCTTGCCGCCTTCTTCTACTTTTGGCATTAATGTACTCTTTTTTTTGTCAGAAATTCACTCCTGTATCCAATAATCTTCGTGTTCAAGTTAATAAGATCGGTGTGTTTAAGAACACGATGCGAGGATACGGGTCCTACTCCAGTTTCTTTTGTTGTGAAAGAGTGACACAAGATTTTTAAAACAAGGGGGTTAATACACTTTGTTCGAGAATCGGTTTGGGTCTTGTGACAGGGGTGTAGTAGATCTCGATCTGTTTGGATGTTTTTGAGTGTTCAACAAGAATCACTTTTTACATCTATGTAGATGTAGACTATGCCGATATCTTTAGGGTGGATATCTGAAAGAAAATTGATGAGGAAGATGTGCGAAAATGCATTTGTAGGCAGATTTTGTTGTTTATATTATATAAGCGTGATTACTTGCTGTGTTCGATTACTTTTTCTTTTTAGTTTGTGAAGAAGAGAAAACCCCTTTTTTGCAGTCGGTGTGAAGTATGTTGTTTATTGTTGTGTTAATTGGATGCGGCTAGGCCCCATGATGAACACTTTACTTATGTTTATTGTTGCCTATAATGTCTTGAGTTGTGGTGTGAGTCGGTTGAAACCTTGTATGATAAGGATAATGTTGGGGAGTACTGAGGTCGTTGAGTGCACTGGGCTGTAGCGGTGTTAGGTGTGACGTAAATCCAGGAGTTTGGAAAGTGTGCAAAGAAGGGAGAATAGAGCATTATAAAAGCGGCACCGTGGGTCATTTGAGATTGGGTAATCTGCTAGAAGTCTTACATATATATGTAGTGGAGTTATGGAAGATGAAGTGGTTGAAGAGTTTTGGAAGTTTATCCTCACCGGAACAAATTATTTCAGGTCTATATTAGAAATGTTAGGATTTGGATGGAAAATTTAGCCTGTAATATATAACCAGTGATACCATTTTTGCAATGAAATATGTAGGTATGTCGTGGTGTATATCAATTGGGTGTAGGGGTTTATGGTTCTGTGTCTGAGGTTAGGAGTTATGTGGCTAATTTTTACATATCGTTGTATGAGGTGTTTACCAGTTTAGCGAAGTTCACGCTGCAATCAATTTGATGGCTTCGTGTGAGTTGTTCTTCGTTATTGGCGCCTCGACAAGTCGTTTTCCACAATTCCTTATTTTTATTTTGTCTAGATGGTGTTTCATGAATGTCTAGATGGTGTTTCATGAATGTCTAGATGGTGTTTCAGGAATGTCTAGATGGTGTTTCAGGAATGTCTAGATAGTGTTTCATGAATGTCTAGATGGTGTTTCAGGAATGTCTAGATGGTGTTTCATGAATGTCTAGATGGTGTTTCATGAATGTCTATATGGTGTTTCATGAATGTCTAGATGATGTTCCATATAGGTTTAGATTATATTTTGTTTCATGGAGGGTTAGATGATGTTAAGTTGTCTAGATGTTGTTTATTTTCTTTTGACTATACACCTCCTCATTTTTCTTAAAAGTTTAAACGAAAACCATCGAAGACATCTACCACTGAGAGGTTTTCAGGAGAGATCTACCTCCAAAAGTGATGAAGATAGAAGTGAAAACAATGTGGAAGCTATAGCGGCGCATTTCACCTCACATGCATTGAGAAATGGAGGGAATTCATCTGCAAGCGTTAGAAACGGGATAACTGGCAATCCTACAGATATTACCTACAGCATGGTTTCTATGCTACACTTGATACCCTCTTTCGGGGGTCACGCCCCCTCTTTTGTATATAATTTAATTGGATTATCCCATTTTCCTTCTCCCTTTCAATAGCTAACAAAAATCCTTTAGCCTCGACCCTTACCCTTTATTTCCAATAAAAACAAAATAAAAACCGCCTCCATTCTATGTCGATTTAATAAAAACCATAGCTTGAAATCAATTGTTATTTAAGGGTCCGGGTGGGGTGATTTTTCCTTTTAGCACTCCCCGAGGCCAAAATTCGTTCTTATAGCACTCATTAATTCTAAATCACTTCTTCCTCTGGAGAGAAGTTATTGGTCAGCTGACGTGTTTGTGGGACCATTCTAATAGGGTGGAGGGTGTTATGGGAGGAAATTGGAGGGGAAAACGATTTAGGAAAGATGAAATGGGAAGACTAAAAAAAAATTCACTGAGGCAAAAAAAATGAAGAACACAAAGAGACGAACGTAAATTGTCAAAAAAAAGGCACAACAGAAATAAAAACCCAACAAAAATTGAACACAAGAACTCAAAGAAAAAAAAAACAGAGCAAGAAAAATATTATAGCAAATCTCCGTCTAATTTTTCTCCCTTTCCCTATTTAACAACTTAGAATATCTAAATAAATCGCGTCAGAATGAGATTAGTTAAGATGCTCTGGACCGAAAGAGCGCACAGCTCTCCAGAATCTTCTCAATGTCCAAAATTGAGGGATCTGATCTGGGGGGAGGGGCGCTCCGGATGTCCCCCGAAGAAGAGCTAATTGCGTTATCCTTTGTCATCATTTAATTAGTGTTTTTTATAGACATCACAGATCACCTCATACTAAGGTCACAAATTCGGGACCGTTGGCCCGCGGGCCAGATTTACCTACGGACGAAATTTGCCTTACTGTCAAACAGGGTAATTGAAGCCCCATCTAATTCTTTTCAGAAAGTCAATGTCGTAATTTATATTGAAATATTAAAATATCCTTTTTGTTTCCAAACTGAAAAGTTCAGTAAGATTAATTCATAGTTAAGTCTAAAAAAGAAAAAAATAATTACATACGTAAACATTGCTATTTTTTATGTAAACGTGCGGCCCGAATAAGCTTGTAAAATACCTAATGTGGCCCGCTAGACTTAAAAGATATCCCAGGTGTAATTTAAGAGATACATTTTAACGTTACTAATTCGTTATCTAAGTGGAAATGAAGGAAAATGAATTTTGGCAACACTTTTCCACTCTAGCTACTTCATTAGACGTCCTATCTATGATTTTTTTATATTAAGTCGAATTAATACTTGCGATTGTTTTACATTGCGCCCATATGGCGACACACCAAGGGCATAAGTCGCGTAATTAATATTTGCGAAATACCCATTCTCAGGATTTGCCAATATTAACCCAAGTTCCTTCCATTGCATGCGAAAGTGATCTCTTCAACTTTTGCGTGAGTTTTTTCATTGAAATTATTTTAAGTTTTTGTCCTTAAAATCAATTTTCTTAATTTTTTTTATAGCATCATGCGTGAACATTAACCTATAATTAACAATACGGAACACTTTTAAACATTTAGTGCACTTCCTTCACTTGGCCCCGTAATTGCAGACTTGCGAGTGATAATTAATTGGTTTAATGATCGAAATTTTCCTTTGTAGTTTTTCTTCATAAGCTTGGAAATAAACTTAGTTGCTCCAAGTGGAACTAGGTTCAATATTAGCATGGCCTTTTGCATGCAAAAACAGTAACCTTCTACAGGGTGGCCTGAAAGTCTTGTCACCACATACTGAAAAGTAATGATAACAAGAAAGAAACAATATAATAATATCAAACACATGAACTAGTTTCAGTGTATTTACTTTCATTAAAACTGTCATATCGAGAAGTTCTGTATGAAAAACCTCATTTTCTCGGCACAAAATGATGCGATTCCATTTATTGTGTCATATTTTACGATACTGTGCTTCGGTGATTGTTGTAAAGACTGCCCGAACAGCTTCCTTCAACTGTTGGGTATTCTGGTACCTCTCTTGTGAAATTCCCTCCTTGTTAATACCCCACAGAGTGCTGCCGCAAAACGTAAGGTCTGGACTTCTGGGAGGCCAATCGAGAGGTGCTGGAAGTTGTTGTGATCTTCGCCCCATTAAGCTACGTCAAGAGAATCATCTCTCCTTCAGAGCCATAGCTGAGGTTAAACGCCACAAAAGTGTCAGACATGATATTATATCACGTAACTATACCCCAGGCTCATGCATCAGTGGAATTTCTACTAGTAGGCCTAGTAACACCTCAAAGAGAGATGACCAAGCCATCGACCACATCTCATAAAAGAACCGATACAAGCCAAAGGCCAGGAATTCCCGAGAAGTAAATGAAACTATGGGCATTAGTGTCTCCAGGAAGAGAGTATCACGCAGCCTGACAGAAAGATCTTTAAAATCTCGCACATCATCAGCCAAGCAATTCGTCAGGTCTAAGAAGAAGAAAGCTAGATTGTCCTTCGCCGCTAAGCCCGTTCTATGTAGAGAATACCAATTGTCTCAAGTACACTTCAGCGATGAATCGAAGTACATTTTTCTTGTTCAGATGGCAAGAGGTTCGTCCGTCAACAAGGTCTGCTGACCAAAGGTCACGTGCTCTCACTTATTCTGATTTATGACCTTGAGACTTTCAAAACTTTCCATAATGAACTAACCTTGGGAGGACCTTGCCAATTATATCATTAGAAAGAGAATGTAAAACAACAAGTGTTTCAAATTTCGTTAGAATCGGCAGAATAATTATGATGTTGTTGCCAAAACAGAATAATTCCCAGGCTAACCTTGGAAGGGCTTTGGCAATTATATGGTTCGAAAGAAAATGTAAAACAACATAAGGCTTTCAAATTTCTTTAGAATGGGCCAAATAGTTACAATGTTATGACAAAATCAATAATTCCCGGGCTAACATTAGGAGGACCTTGGCAATTGTATCATTGGAAAGGGAACGTAAAACAGCAGCTTCAAGTTTGGTGTAGGAAGCGTTCTGGTGAATTAAGGTGGAAGGAACTGGACCACTTCTCTGCTTATAGAGCAGAGTGAATGCAGAGTGAACTTCTCTTAAATACATGGTGTGCCCTATATGAGAACCTCTTCTGCCCAGCCTGACATTTTTATGCAGGATAATTTACTTTCACTTTGCAACCCCACAGCAAATTTGGTGAAGAATTTCTTGTATCAGGAGGAAGGAAGTGTCATGGACTGGGCTGGTCAGAGGCCGAACCTCGATCCGATTGTGGAAGAGAAATGGAGAAAAATAACACCAGAAGAATGCCTTTGGTTTGTGTGCACCTGTGGCAGAAATTGTCAGTGCATAATTGATATTAAAAGTCTACATCCCAAGTAATAATATATTGTAACCGGAAATTATTTGTTGAGAAAACATATCATTGTACCTTCTATTCAACGTCTGTTTTTTTATCTGTCCGGATTATTATGACCACCATATTTCTGGAATAAAAATGCTCTTTTGCACTTAACTTGCAGTTTTATATATCCTAACATATACGAATACAATGGACATCCATAACTTATACCCATACTTAGTTTATATCTTTAATTTATAAAGCAGTACTTACCATTATTTGGTTTCAAACTACTGAAAGTTTTGTGGTGGAAGCCTTAAGTCTCCGAATCATTATGGCCGGTAGTCTAGATGAAATCTAGCAGTCATTTTTCTGATTTCTACAGATGTGAACAAATAGATAATTCCTTTGTGCTAACCCCTATTGTAATCATCTAACACAATAAGTTGAATTTAACATTCAGACTGTTTTTTTTCTGTTTTGCGTTCCAGTTGAAACTCCTAGTGGAAACCAAACTACCTACTCTTGTGTGGTCATCTTGTTTACGCTTGTTGTTGGCAAGAATGCCTTTTTGTCCTATCTTATGTGGAATGATCGACTTATCTTTACTGCTGCACAAACTGATTACGAACTGTTGACAGTCAAACGATTTAATGGACTCTTACTAATTTAAAAATACATAAAATAACCGACCGAACTTTTACAAGCACTCGATAATATTTTTAGCTTGTATATAGATACAATTTATTCATTTTCATTAAGAACCATGTTGAAAAGAACAACTAAAAAATGCCAAAAATCGAATAAAGCAAACGAAATTATTCGGGCAACTCAATATTTTCCTTCTGACATCGGAACAACTGTGTCGCCAATTTTACACCTTAAAAATAAATGTGTAAAAATCATCGCACATCCCCCCCCCCCCCCATTACCACCAGCCACACTAGACAAGACTATTTTTTAACTAAGAAAAATAACGAAAAGTAAAAAAAAACGAACATAATAACGTGATTTATGCATGCAAACAATGAAAAAAAATATACGGGTATAATGCATCAGATCCTTAAACGCATGATACCAAGGCTCTTTGTACGCCCGTATATACGTTCATGTTCTTAAATAGCTTAATCTTTCAGTACTTGCTTAATCTTAGATGGCTTGACTTGTACTTTTCTGACCTCAACATTAAGTGTTGATGATATTTTGCTCTTGGATTACTATTCTTTTACTGTCTGCCCCTAACTAAGTTCTTCCCAACTCAGCACCACACCTTGGTTCATTAACATTGATCTCGATTGTCATTGGTAAAGATTCGTGTACAGATTTTATCTAATTGGGTGGGTGTATTTAAAGGTTAAATTACTCCATAGGGATGTCTAGGTATGCATATCGATAGAATGAGTCATACCGCAAAGAAACAAATTATAAACGGAATATTTTCTTCGGAAAATAGTTTTTTTTCCTAATTGCAAAACATCCGTGCTTGGGGTGATGATCGAACGAAGCAATCTGAGGCAGCGGGAATCGCTTGGATCTTGGTTATAGCAACGCCTGAGACCAGTCGGCTACAGTGTGAGAACAGAAATTCTCACGAATCAAAAGGCTTTTAGGACTTGCTTGGTTAGGTTTATCGAGAGGAGTATCAAAGAGAGAGAAATTAATTTCAAACCCAAAGGTCATAAGAGAAATAGAGTTGAATGCGCGGTGAAGATAGAATATGATCTGTCTCATGAACGCGAGAGAATAATGAAAGGGAATTATTCGTAACGTGTTATTGAAAGATATATATTTTATATGTTATAGATATTTTTAATAGGCATATGTGTGTTTACTTATACGTGTTTGTGTGTTTTTTGTTCAGTCTTTTCTAACTTGGATGAATACTGCAACAAAATAAAAGGTAATAATGAAAATAAAAAAAAAATGCATAAAACCAAACGTACATTAAAAATTAAAAATAGCAAAACTCAGGAAGAAAAAAAAAAAGAAACCACTAAATTACTTAAGATATGCTACGTCAAACCCATTCAAAACGTAGACAGATACGAAGTAAATGAAAAAAGAACGAAATGCGAAAAGGGGAACATAAAACTCGATATTTTTAAACCGAAAGTTTTAAAAGCAAAAAAAAGGAGAAAAAAACCTAAAATCTTCCAGCTCGTTTTAATTTTTGTTTTACAAATCTTCTTCAAATAGAAAAGTGATTTTTAATATTGGAATTTCTCTATTCAAAACCCAATTAAAAACCCAATTCTTTCTCTTGACAGGGAAGAGCTTTATTGCTTGTAGGACTTTATATCTGTAAGAGTTGTATTCTCTGTAGGACTATATGTCTGTAAGAGCTGTATTATCTGTAGGGTTGTATCTCTGTAGGACTGTATGTCTGTAAGTGTTGTAATCTCTGTAGGACTGCATATCTGTAAGAGCTGTATTCTCTGTAAGACTGTATGCTTGTAAGAGCTCTATTCTCTGTAGGACTATATGCCTGTAAAGCTGGATTTTCAGTGGGACCCTATGTCGTAAGAGTTGTATTCTGTGTAGGACTGCATGTATGTAAAAGCTGTATTCTCTGTAGTAATGTATGTCTGTAAGAGTTTTATTCTCTGAAAGAGCTGTATTCTCTGTAGTAATGTATGTCTGTAAGAGTTTTATTCTCTGAAAGAGCTGTATTCTCTGTATGTCTGTAAGAGTCTATTCTCTCTAGGACTGTATGTCTGTAAGTCTATCCTATCTCGGACTGTATGTCTGTAAGAGCTGTTTTTTCTCTAGGACTGTATGTCTGTAAGAGCTCTATTCTCTGTGGGACTATTTTTCTGTAAGAGGTTGAAGTGATTTTTTTATAAGTAGACAGCGCAAGTTTGTTCTGGTAGGGTATAGTCACACGTAATGAGTATCCTGTTATACTCATTTTGAAGGGTACAATTGCCCTCTGTCATCAGTATTGGGATCTGCTCAGGCATGTGAACGAATCGGGTGAAAGTAGAGAGATGAATAGATAAATATTTGAACAGATAACTTAGCAAAATATAGGAATGAGTATTGAATCCGGAATAAATCTAGTACTAACCATTTGGACCAGGTAAAAGTGGTTTGGTATTACAAGCAATCGAGAAATAACACTCGGGTATCAAAAGTAGTCTTCTAACCAAATTGGATAGTCGTCTACTAATGCCCGAATGACTTTGGTTAGGGCAGTTTTAGAGGGAATGGGGAACTTAACGCCTTGTCGAGGGGTCTAAGACGAAAAGGTGTCTACAGGTTCCTGAAAGGTCCTTCTAGGTCATCTTTTTGAGTCTTTTAACTCTTTTTCATGCCAAACAAGTTTAACTTAAAATTTTTAAAAGCTATTTTTTAAATACATGTTATAAATTTTATTTATTATTAAAATCATTAACTGTATCATAATCACCTAACTTGACCCTATCTAGTATAAGTTTAGAAATAATGGTTTCTCCAAAACAATAAAAACATATCTGGAATCTGCATAAAAAAAACTGCATTGTTTTGAAATTTCCAAAAAAGGTTCGGAGACCGTTCACCAAACCATAAAGTCAGGGCAACATCAAAAGTTAATACAGTGTATGTTGAAATATTATTATTCAGTGGTCTAATCTTTTATTCCATGCAAAATATCACATATGTTGCTGGAATAAAGTCTATCCGGATCACGTGCACTTTAGAGAGGCTTTTTTACTGCGGTGAAGCAAACAGGTCTTTGGGTCATGTAAATCTCACGTTGTGCTCATCTTCTATCTGTAAAGAGTCTCTGGCTCAATGTAGCCAGTTATAATCAATTCTACCAAAGGTAATTGAGGTCACTGATATAAGAAGATACAAAATTACAACCAGGTGGCGCCAGATAGTGGCTAGAGATGATAAATCAGCCATTTTTCGCCGCAGGTTCCCTAAATCCTGTCTTTATAGTTCTTTTACCGTTGATATGAGTTTACAGCGTTTATACTCGTATATCACAAAAAATAATTATAACATTAATCGAATAAATACTCGTAATTAAAAAACGGACACCAGCGATATGTATTTAAACTTCTTATTAAAAAAACTGTACATTTTTAGCGCCCATCTAGCGACTGCTTTTAAGGGCATAAGTCGCTATAATTTAATCTCTAGCCTAATGATAGGCTATTTAACAAACAAAACAAAATATTTCAATAAAAAACAAAAAGGTACAAAATAAAAATCAAAACAAAGCCAACAAAATTCCTTCGATAATCATTTGAATCTACTTTAATAACTAGGCGAAAAGGGTTAATTAAAATTTAAAAATTGAACTTCACATTGCATCCCGCAAAATTCTGATGCTTCAAATCTCCTTTCCCTTCTACGTACTAAAACTTCAAATCTTATTTCCCTTCTACGCACTAAAACTTCAAATCTTCTTTTCTTTTTACGTACTAAAGCTTCAAATCTTCTTTCCCCTGTACGCACTAAAACTTCAAAGCTTCTTTCTCTTTTATGTACTAAAACATCAAATCTTTTTTCCCCTTTTACGTACTAAAACATCAAATCTTCTTTCCCTTATATGTACTAAAACTTCAAATCTTCTTTTCCCTATGCGTATTAAAACTTCCAATCTTCTTTTCCTGTTACGTGGTAAAACTTCAAATCTTCTTTTCCCTGTACGTACTAAAACTTCAAAGCTTCTTTCCCTTTTACGTACTAAAACATCAAATCTTCTTTCCCTTTTACCTACTATAATTTGGATGGACAAAAACAAAATCTTATATTTGCCTTCTCATAACCATGGTAACCACCACTTCCTTTAAGTACACAAACACACACGTGAACGCACACTAACCAAGCTGTGATATATTCTGTCCCGACAGTTAATTATTCAAACCGACACGAAAATGAAAGAACCAAATTAATTCGAGTTCAAAGAGGGAGATTTTTTTAAGGAGAGGAAAATGTTCATGGTGGAGTTGGATTCCCTTTTTCTGGAAATGAAAGGTTTGAATATAAAGTGTCTAACTTTGTACAAAAGTTGAATCTCAACAGAACAAAAGAATAACTTTTCCTCTCGAGTTCCTTCAGAGGGCAAATCTGGAGAAACTTTTGGGGTCTGAGGTGCGAGATTTTCTCATTTATCCTCATAAAAATAACGAGAAAATAATAATCTATTTTTGTTGTTGAACATAGTAATGTAAATTATTTAGCGAAGAACCATACAGAAATGGCATACAAACCATTTTACTAAGATAAATACATCTTATGAGCATACAGTTGTAAATATGGTCCCAAAAAATGCCACATAGACGAATACACACGTAGATAGAAGATGGTGTGTAAGATGATCAAGAAATACATACCTAAACCCACGGCGAAGAGAAAAAAGCTACGAATTCCAAGTACTTTCGAATGTTTATTGAGTTCCTTGGGGAATAAAAGAAACAATATTATTATTATATATTCAATAACGCCTCTGGCGACATCTGCCAAAGGCATTAGTCACTGGAATAAAAAAATCACTACTAGAGTACTTTAAAATTCCGACAAAGAAACAAACCAAAAAACATGAAAAACAAGAAATCACAATGGATTCTAACATGGACGTTAGATCGAGTATGAAAGGAGAATAAAATTTAAATAAAGAAAGAGGAGAGTTAAAAAAAATACCTTAAAGACACCAACGGGATGATATTTCGGTTGAATGAAAATTGTTATTAGAACATCAAATTTTACAAACCATTGCTAATATTAAACTAGGGTAAAAATTCTCATTAAGGTACATTTAATGAACTTTTCTAATGGAATGTTGTGGAAAAAGTAACTTTTGGAATTCCAATTAATATTGTGATAATTATCTGTTATGTGACTCTAAAATAGGACTTGTTATACTCTAGTTTTACATAAATATTTTGGTGATTTAAATCCATTAATTTCAATTTTTATAAATAAATAGCATACAATTTGCATGTAAAATTTCATAGCAAATTATAACACAGAATAATATAAGCCCTCTGTTTTGTTGTCGCTCTTTATGACCAATAACAGTGGTCAATTAAGAAGAATTGAAGAATTTCGACCTGATCTTGTTAATAAAGATAAGATATTATTTCAACGTGTTTTCATAACCAACCTCTCTATTCTCTAGCCAAGTATTTTTCAATGCGATTATAATTTATCGCTACACGTAATCCTCCTTTCCTAATTTTTCTCCCAGTTCTTTAATCTATAAAAAAGTTTGGCATTTACAAAATCAAATGTCAACAGTTGTTCTTAGCATCATCTTTAAATTCTAGTCATTTTTATTGAAAGTTTGGAGCAGTTCTTTAGATTTCATTGATTTCTGGAGATTTTTTTTTATTGGGAATGACTTTAAGCATATTCATGATGCAGCTGTTAAAGATCGTAGGAAATAGTGCAGAATTCCCTATTTTATTCACATTAAGAGTGGCTATCGCTGTGAATGACAGTAATTTTTTTTGGGGGGGTACTATTGAACCAGCTCCTTTTGAACAATAATGTTTAATAGCATCAGCATACGTGCTAAAATCACATAATTTTCTCCAAGATTCTACAAATGGCTGCATGACTTCCGGGTCCTTACTCGGTGAACATCATTAGCTACCCATTCGATCCAGTATCACATTAAAGCTCATTCTTGCATATATGATATGAAACACCACAGCACACTCCTACTGGTCCACACCGCTGAGAGTCCTACATTCCGGCTCTGCCTCTCCATACTGTTTGTTCCTCCTATTTGTCTGCCCTGGGTGAGTGATTGTGCTATCTTGATCGTTGCTTCTATTATAAAATGTGGAATGCTCTGTTATCTTCATCAACCCTACTCTGGCACCTTCAAACAGGACTTTAAATCCATTATCTTCCTTCGAGCCTTTTCTTAGTAGGTAGAAAAGTTCTCTGTGGAGGTATGTGTCCTTAAATAACACCTTAAAAAAGGAGGATTGATTTATTGAATAAATACATCAAACGTTTCTTTAACTGTTGCTAAAATGCAACTGCAGAAAATAATTAAGAAAACGCCACGTTTTGTATCTCGCTTTGGTCGGTGTCTAGAGTTTAATCCGGTGATTATCAAGGAAAGAGAGGTTAGGATAACGGTTTGGTGGGGACAGAGGGGTTGAGAAAGATAGCAAGTCTGCCAGATGGGGTTGAATTTTCGCAGATAAGGCAGCTTATATGATGCATCTGCAACAGAATTTTTATGATATGTAAATATTAGGTTATATTTAGACTTAATAAATATATTTCTGCGATTTTTTTTTCTGAATTCTTGATTTTTTTTGGTTTCTCCCAAGGAAGTTTTAGAATATGAGGGGTGTTGGAAGATGAAACCATCTCTTCGTTGGTCACCAGATATATTTATATTCCACCACGTTTTGTGATCCTCTTTGCTATTGCGCTCCCCATAGGATTATTGTGAAACGTTGATCGTTAAAGTGGATTTGGGTGATACGATAACTTTCCGAGAAATTATTACCTGACTTCAAAAGGTAATGATGAATATTTTTGGCTGGGCGATGAGCAGATTTCCGATATGATATTTTGCCTTCGAGCAAAATGGTGATGAAAACAAGAAGAATGCAGCTCTATTTATTTATTGGCTTTGGGTAGAAATGGAGGAGGAGTTCGAATTAGATTGATTATCGATTTTACGGGCTTATCTTTGATGATGTTTAAATACAACTCTCTTAATGTTTGTGCTTTGGTATGATGAATGATTAAAACTCGCCTCGATGTAAGATCAGTTGCGTAAATGTTATTTCCTAATGCGGAGTAAATGACTTGATTGGTATGACCCGCGAGTGATATGTGTAACTGCTCCTCGAATCTCTCGAATGCCCTCTCTCGAAGGATCTCTCTTGAAATGATTTCTCCCGAAGGATCTCTCTCCTCCTCGATTTGGTCGTTTTATACTTGGACACATTTACAAACATACATATATATATACATATACAATACTTTTGAAAACCTTTTCTCTCGTTTGAAAATTTACTGAAACGGTGAAATTTGGTCAAACGCTTTTTTTCGTCTTCCTTAACAAAAACAAAAATATAATATTGTGGTTGCAATTTGATGTTCACCGAGTGTCGTTAAAATCCAGCTAACCCATTTTAAGCTTCCCTTTTCTTTTCTCTTAATGTTTATTTTTCCAAACCGTAACCACAGAATAATTAGTCTCATTCCCAGTTTACCTCTTCACTGCGACTTTGGTCTTCTCGGGAAATCAAAATGGGAATGGTTCTAAAATATCGTGTTACATGTTACAATGTTTCATTTGAGTTTCTTTTTATTTGTTTCGTTTAACACATATAAATTTATTTACATTGGCTGAGTGTACACAATGCTACTTCATGCGTTTTTGTGTTGACATATTGTGTGCACCACAAATATTTAAGAGCCCTGAAATGGCATATGGAAGGTAAAAAAAGGGTTCTAAAAAATATAATGCCTGAGCGTATTACAAGAACAATGGTTTTCCTTTCCAACATTGCATAGGGCGCGTCTGGTAAGGGGGGATTATCCCCCCCCCACACACACACTAAGTGGCTGGATCAAATAGACCAAACCAGGTAATAAAAATATTACTGCAAGGAAAAATTATTCCGTTTTCTCTTTCACTGTGGTTTAATGGATTCATAATATCAGATGTATTTATCTAAAATTATTTAACTATTAAATCATAGTTTGCACTTACAAATGTCTTTAAAAATTATTTTTCATAATTTATTCAAAATTTAGGCTCTTTCCTTTTTATATTATATTAACTGAGATTCTACAATTTTGTGGTAATTATTTTTTAACCTAACAATTTTTACACACTATTAACGGAATCGACCATCATGGAAAATTAGCGCGTCTATTGATTATATCTGCTGGAAAACAATAACTAAGGCAACCTGATAAGATTCATTATTTGGTGGTAAAATTCAAATTTGTGTTAAAAAAATGTTTACGCTATCAACTACCCAAAGTAGCAATTGATAAATGAGTTGCAAAAATAAAAGCCAAAGAAAAAGTGGAAAAATTAGTATCAAATATGTCGTGACTTTCCTTGGCGGGGGAAGGGGGGCGTTAAAGACTTATCCTCATTGGGGACAAAATTGAACTTGAGGATTTCGAACCCTAGGTTCCTCCGACATATGGCTTCTACCCCGAAGTAACCCCGGAGGGAAGGGCCTCCCCCCTCCCCGAATAGAACCCCACCTGACGACTGACGACGGCCGAAGTGACTTCACGTTCCAAATCAGAGGTGGGTCCCTCTGGAAATTTCGTACCCCCATTTAGGGGTTTTTCCCCCACCCTCTATATGAGGCTGACCTTGGTTATGATAACAGTTTTTGTCATCCTCGATGCTTCATAATAAAATCGATGACGAGATATGGTCGTTTTATCCGATTTTATGGCGGAAGTAGGGTGGCATTTTAGTCGTAATGTCCGTCTCTGCCTTAAATCATCCATGGGCAACAGTGGATTTCGAGCAGTATGTTAAGGTTGTAAAACACAACCGTGGCCACCGTTGCGGCTATGAGTGGCTCACGCTATCTCGAGCGATATAAATACTAGGCTTACATCATATTGATAATAACTTTCTAGTACAATATTTTTATGTGGTTTGTTTTAATTTTATGACATGACACAAATTTACAACCTGGCTATTAAATTGGAAACACATGGTCGAGACTTCCGTGGCCACGGTAAAGAATTCCAGCTTAAATTTGAGGGCATTTCTCGAAAGCTTCGATCATAATCCGACTCTCCCACGGCAATAATCGACCATATTCTCGGATAATACTTTTAAAAATATACCTCTTTTTTTAGTACCAGGTCTATATTGGTTCATGACAGCTTTTGGATAAAATAATGGACGTATTATTTTAATTATTAATTTTATTTTTAATTAGGAAGCGGGAGGGCTAACAGCCCTGAAGGGCGCATTATAAATACCTATTATTATTATTATCATTATTATTATTATTATTATAATGAGATATTTAACTCGTCGAGGAATTGATTCATATAGCTTTCGGTGGAGGAAATCCGTTCCTTAATTGCTGCCCCCATCGCAAATTTGGAAAAATTAAATAAAAAATTTAGTAAATTTAATAAATTATGAAAAAAGCGAAATAGAATTTATTGAAAAAATAAAAATGATGCAAAAAACTAAACAGAATTCTCTACCATTTTTTTTTGAGGAAGGGGGGGACAAAAAATATTTGAGTAAATTTAATCAATTTTGAAAAAATAAAAATTATGGAAAAATATCCGTTCCTTAATTTCTGCTCCCATCGCAAATTTGGAAAATTTGAATAAAAAATTGAGTAAATTTAATAAATTATGAAAAAAGAGAAATAGAATTAATTTATTGAAAGGATAAAAATAATGAAAAAACGAAACAGAATTATCTTCCTTTTGAGGGAGGGACAAAAAATATTTGACTAAATTTAATCAATTTTGAAAAAAACGAAAGAGAATTCTTTGAAAAATTAAAAATTATGGAAAAAAAACGAAACAAACTCCTTTGAAAACAATTTTTGAGTAAATTTAATCAATTATGAAAAAATCGAAGCGCTTTAAAAAAAAAAAAAAATTATGGAAAAAAAACGAAACAAACTCCTTTGAAAACAATTTTTGAGTAAATTTAATCAATTATGAAAAAATCGAAGCGCTTTAAAAAAAAAAAAATTATGGAAAAAAAACGAAACCACAATCTTGGAGAATTTTTTATAGTAAATATAAACAATTATGAAAAAAAAGAAAAACAGAATTTTTGGATAAATTTCTTTATAGTAAATTTAATTAATTATGAAAAAAAAACGAAATGGAATTCTTTGGGAAAAAAAATTCTGCAAAAATGTGTGATCTAAAGACACACCTTAACGAACAATAAAAGGTAGAGTAGTCGAACATAGTTTCAATATCCCTATTCTGTTTAAATTCGCTAACTAGGATCGACTAGTTATAGTTAATATTGTAACTATATTTGACTAGTCGATTTGTCGCTAATTTGAGAAATGCGTTTTATTACCTCACATACTTTTGCATAATTCTTATTTTTTCAAAGAACTTTAGGCGAAGAGGAGCTCAAACAAATATAATGGGATAAGGTTGCAGAGCTAAATGATAACTATATAATTGATTAAATTTATCTTTAAAACTTTTATATTAATTATTCAAAATCGGCCCCATCCCTCCGGTTGTCCTGAAATCGAGTAAGATCTAGCGATTGCGGGAGACCATCTCATTCTAGGTCCTCAACGGCTTTTTCGTTAATTTAAACCGATTTTTAATGAATTAGTGATGTAAATAGTGAATTATCCTCCTATAGGATGGCTTGTACCACTAGTTGCTCCTGGTAACCAAACTTGAGAGATATTCTTGGGAGTTGACTCAGTCAAGCAGTACTTCTTCTTGACCAGCGGAATTCCATGATATTAATGCCAAAATATTTCTGCGACGACCGGTACTAGTTTCCAGTCATCTTGCTTAAGCTGAAAGATCAGACCAGAAATCTCTAAACTAGTAGTCTCGCCAAGTAAAAGTCTCATCTAGCATTACTTTTCCCTCATTAGGTAACATATTTAAAAGGTGGAAGAAATATGAAAAGTTGATGCGGTTAGTATATAGCATATAATAGCACAATAAATAGCATATAATCGTGCTATAATTTTAATACAGCATATAATAGCAAAATATATAGCATATAATAGCACAATATATACCATATAATCGTGCTATAATATTAATATAGCATTTAATAGTACAATATATTGGATATAATCGTGCTATAATTTTAATAGAGCATATATATATATATATATATATATATATATATATATATATATATATATATATATATATATATACATATGATAAATAACACCCAAAAGAAAAAAGGAAAAACGATTCCGAGCGCTTTCGTCTTTATTCTAAAAGACCTCTTCATGGAATAACGTAGGTCAGGGACAGACAATGTCTTAAATAGTAAGGAGTGGGGGGTTAAAACGGCTACCTGCATCAAAACTCTAACTAAGGGGTATAAATTCTTTAAACACTTTAATTTGTGATTAAAATATAATTAGATATGATAGGATCTAGGCTAAACAATCCAGGACTAATATTAAGATTTGGGAAAGTATTTTTTCCTTCGTTACATAATTCCTCATGGGCGAGGACTGTACTCGGGGGAGGGAGGGGGTCTTCTTCACGGGCGAGGATAGAGGAGGGGGGTTTCTCTGACGAGAATAAGTTGAACTTGAACAAGTTAACTTAACGTTAGGTTTGATAACCAGGAACTAGCTCGAGGATGAGCTTCTTCTTAGCCCCCTTGGTAGCCCTGCCTCTTTTGCAGGGGACTTCGTAACCTGGCGACTCACGTATTCTACCTGTCCAGTCTTGGTAGCCCAGCCTCAAACCGGAGACTTCGTAGTCTGGAGATTCACGTATTCTACTTGTCCAGTCTTGGTAGCCCGGCCTCGATTCGGGGACTTCGTAGCCTAGAGACTCACGTATTCTACCTCGTTTTTCCCAAGTATTTCTTATTTATACCTCGTCACCCCACTGGGGTAGGGGTAGGAGTGGGGTGGGGCTTGTGGACGGACCGCAGGAGGGTTGTTACTCCAACGGTTTTTCTCATCAAGTCTCAACTCTGCTCCAGCTGGCCTTCGAGCTTGAGAGAAACGCGTCTCCAATTTCTTACTTGAGGTGAAATTGAATATACTCTCGTAGCGGAGATCTTGCAGTTTAAAACCGTTCGGCTTTTCATAGCGACGAGTGGCGAGGGGCTGTGGTTACGAGTTTGACCCACGGTGCCTGGCCCGGATGTTCTTGCGGTTACTGTCCCGTGTCTCCACTGAGAGAGAACGGGGGAGTGACGATTCCCCTACACACCTCCCTTCGAAGAACTTAATGGGGGGAGGGCGGCTCCCGGGAACTCAAAACAACTAACTCAACCTAGTCGAGGACAGCAAAGTTGTATATCTTGGATCCTTCTCTTACTTTAAGTTTCTTTAAACTTGAGCGCACACGCGCGCGCGTACACAGGCATTGGGTGGAACTAGACCTCGTGAGCCTACTGCGGGTGGGGTGGGTATGTTACACAGCCAACTTAACATACTCGCAATACAATTTAACTTTCAAATAACAAAAACTTAATTCATTGATTACACGCAACAAAACCTAAACAAAAAAACAAGCTACTTCCTAACATTTCTAAGCTTTGAAGACTTAAATCTTACCGATAACTACCATCACGAAAAATAAATGAAAACATGGTTTCACGCTTATTAGGTACTGGCATAACCCTTAATGGTATTTTGTCTCAGCTTATAGAGCGGCGGTACTTTATTGGCTCCTTTTATGTAGCTAATATTATAATGGTGCTATGTGACCATTACCTTACCTCGCCTGAGTCGGCCATTCGATTTATGGGGTCAACCCAAGTATGTCACTAAATGGTAGTGGTACTCCAACTTATGCGAACTACCCGTATTACGGTACTGGGATACTTTTAAACTAACCCTTATGGCTAGAGCAGCCTGTTGCAGTGGGGCATTAATGCTGGGAGCGGGGGTCCCATAGTCCTGTAACAAGGTACCTTTGGAGATCGTGTTTGTGTTCGATCTATGGGGTAGAATAAAACTTTCTTTGCGGGGTCGTTAATGGGCGTGGAGCTCACTACAACTTGGAGTTTTAGTGGTAACTCCGTGGATGTTTCGTTCTGGGGAAAGACTACTGGGGTTAGGGGATACTTATTATCCTCGTCTAACAACTGAATCGGTGTGACCACCGGGTAACGTGCTCGTGGGGGAGCTTTTTCTCCTTCGTTACGTAATTCCTCATGGGCGAGGACTGTACTCGGGAGGGGGAGGTCTTCTTCACGGGCGAGGATAGAGGATGGGGGTTTCTCTGACGAGAATAAGTTGAACTTGAACAAGTTAACTTAACGTTCGGTTTGATAACCAGGGACTAGCTCAAGGATGAGCTGCTTCTTAGCCCTCTTGGTAGCCCTGCTTCTTTTGCAGGGGACTTCGTAACCTGGCGACTCACGTATTCTATCTGTCCAGTCTTGGTAGCCCGGCCTCAATTCGGAGACTTCGTAGTCTGGAGATTCATCTATTCTACTTGTCCAGTCTTGGTAGCCCGGCCTCGTTCCGGGGACTTCGTAGCCTAGAGACTCACGTATTCTACCTCGTTTTTCCCAAGTATTTCTTATTTATACCTCGTCACCCCACTGGGGTAGGGGTAGGAGCGGGGTGGGGGGGTGTGTGGACGGGCCGCAGGAGGGTTGCTATTCCAACGGTTTTTCTCATCAAGTCTCAACTCTGCTCCAGCTGGCCTTCGAGCTTGAGAGAAACGCGTCTCCAATTTCTTACTTGAGGTGAAATTGAATATACTCTCGTAGCGGAGATCTTGCAGTTTAAAACCGTTCGGCTTTTCATAGCGACGAGTGGCGAGGGGCTGTGGTTACGAGTTTGACCCACGGTGCCTGGCCCGGATGTTCTTGCGGTTACTGTCCCGTGTCTCCACTGAGAGAGAACGGGGGAGTGACGATTCCCCTACACACCTCCCTTCGAAGAACTTAATGGGGGGAGGGCGGCTCCCGGGAACTCAAAACAACTAACTCAACCTAGTCGAGGACAGCAAAGTTGTATATCTTGGATCCTTCTCTTACTTTAAGTTTCTTTAAACTTGAGCGCACACGCGCGCGCGTACACAGGCATTGGGTGGAACTAGACCTCGTGAGCCTACTGCGGGTGGGGTGGGTATGTTACACAGCCAACTTAACATACTCGCAATACAATTTAACTTTCAAATAACAAAAACTTAATTCATTGATTACACGCAACAAAACCTAAACAAAAAAACAAGCTACTTCCTAACATTTCTAAGCTTTGAAGACTTAAATCTTACCGATAACTACCATCACGAAAAATAAATGAAAACATGGTTTCACGCTTATTAGGTACTGGCATAACCCTTAATGGTATTTTGTCTCAGCTTATAGAGCGGCGGTACTTTATTGGCTCCTTTTATGTAGCTAATATTATAATGGTGCTATGTGACCATTACCTTACCTCGCCTGAGTCGGCCATTCGATTTATGGGGTCAACCCAAGTATGTCACTAAATGGTAGTGGTACTCCAACTTATGCGAACTACCCGTATTACGGTACTGGGATACTTTTAAACTAACCCTTATGGCTAGAGCAGCCTGTTGCAGTGGGGCATTAATGCTGGGAGCGGGGGTCCCATAGTCCTGTAACAAGGTACCTTTGGAGATCGTGTTTGTGTTCGATCTATGGGGTAGAATAAAACTTTCTTTGCGGGGTCGTTAATGGGCGTGGAGCTCACTACAACTTGGAGTTTTAGTGGTAACTCCGTGGATGTTTCGTTCTGGGGAAAGACTACTGGGGTTAGGGGATACTTATTATCCTCGTCTAACAACTGAATCGGTGTGACCACCGGGTAACGTGCTCGTGGGGGAGCTTTTTCTCCTTCGTTACGTAATTCCTCATGGGCGAGGACTGTACTCGGGAGGGGGAGGTCTTCTTCACGGGCGAGGATAGAGGATGGGGGTTTCTCTGACGAGAATAAGTTGAACTTGAACAAGTTAACTTAACGTTCGGTTTGATAACCAGGGACTAGCTCAAGGATGAGCTGCTTCTTAGCCCTCTTGGTAGCCCTGCTTCTTTTGCAGGGGACTTCGTAACCTGGCGACTCACGTATTCTATCTGTCCAGTCTTGGTAGCCCGGCCTCAATTCGGAGACTTCGTAGTCTGGAGATTCATCTATTCTACTTGTCCAGTCTTGGTAGCCCGGCCTCGTTCCGGGGACTTCGTAGCCTAGAGACTCACGTATTCTACCTCGTTTTTCCCAAGTATTTCTTATTTATACCTCGTCACCCCACTGGGGTAGGGGTAGGAGCGGGGTGGGGGGGGGTGTGGACGGGCCGCAGGAGGGTTGCTATTCCAACGGTTTTTCTCATCAAGTCTCAACTCTGCTCCAGCTGGCCTTCGAGCTTGAGAGAAACGCGTCTCCAATTTCTTACTTGAGGTGAAATTGAATATACTCTCGTAGCGGAGATCTTGCAGTTTAAAACCGTTTGGCTTTTCATAGCGACGAGTGGCGAGGGGCTGTGGTTACGAGTTTGACCTACGGTGCCTGGCCCGGATGTTCTTGCGGTTACCGTCCCGTGTCTCCACTGAGAGAGAACGGGGAAGTGATGATTTCCCTATACTCTCATTAAATACATTAGGCAATATAGCTGGTTTCACTCTGTCTATAGAAAACGTGTTTTGATGGCCATCGGGGAATTCTAACTTAAAAACTTTTTCGTCACGTTCGATAACACGGAACGGGCCAGCATAAGGCGCTTCTAGTTGCTCCCGAACGCGATTAACACGGGCCCACACATGCGTGGCGTCACTTAATTCCTTGGCTACAAACGTTTTTGGTACCGAGTGCAGGTGGTCTTCAGAGGTTTGTGAGAAATTTATCTGCGACCTGGTCTTCGCTAGTTCAGAGATAAATTCGAATTCGCTTTGGATGAAGAAGAGGCGACCAAGGGCTTTGAGCAAAGAAGGGTCACCCTCTGACCGCTGTAAAGGGTGAAAAACCCGAATCATTAGGCCAGGAACGGATGTTCAGAAGAACGATTTGTAGGGCGATCAACCAACCTTATCGGCGAGCCATTATAGAGCTCTTCAATGTCAGATGCGACCTTTCTAAGATGCCGTTAGTGGTAGGTGTACGCCGTGGTTAGCAGGCGCTGGAAACCAACTAGGGCCGATAAATCTTTGAAGAGTTTAACCTCAAATTGCCCTCCTCTGTCGGTGATCACGTATAAGGGAACGCCAAACCTTGATATCCAGCTGCACAAGAAGGCTAAACCGTTGCAGCACTAATGTCTGGAATCAGTATTGCCTTAATCCACCTGGTAGCTCTGCCTATGCGTGACAGCAGGTACTGGTTATGAGAGGGATATGACTGGCCAGGCAAGGTACACGACGGAAGTGGACCAAATATATCAATGTAAACCGTCTCAAATTTTAAAGTGGCATGCTAATAGTCAGTACTGGGTACTTAGTGTGGCGATTTACTTTAGCAGATTGGCAGGAGAGGCATTCACGAGTCCACGAACGTATATCCCTGTCCATATTGGGCCAGAAATACCTCGCTTTCACTAACCGAAGCGATGACTTAATCCTTGGATGTGATATATTATGAAGTTGCTTGAAAATAGCTGATCTGCGCGATGAAGGAACAAACAGTTCTAGGTATATAGATGTTTCCTCACACCAGAGTTGGGAATCAATGAGAAAGGGAAATGCCTTCAGCCCAGATCGAGACGACTTCACTTCTTCGTCATGCTCTTGTGCTGCTGCCAAAGAATGGAGATCAAATGAGTCCACCTGGACCGAATTGACATTCCGAGACAGACAGTCAGCAACCACATTGTCCTCACTACGTGCATAAGCTATGTTATTGACATACTCCCAGATTGCGATCCAGTTCCTTTGTTGCCTGTCCGTTTTTGCACGTAATGGAGAGGAGAAGGCAGAGCCTAGGGGCTTGTGGTCCGTGTATAAAGTCACTTGGTGACCTTCGATCATATGCATGAAGTAAAACACCGCAAGATACGCAGCCAGGAGTTTTCTGTCATAAGCAAAGTTCGCTTGCTGTGTTTTACTCAACTTCCCGGAGAAGAATGCCACGGGATGGGGAGACCCATCCACCATCTGATGGAGCGCAGCACCAACTGCGAATTGGGAGTTGTCCGTTACTAATTGGTACGAAGAGTCATTGGGTAATGGGTGGCGTAACTTAACGGAGTTCATCAGGGCCTCCTTAGTAGCCTTAAATGCTTCCCGTGCAGTGTCATTCCAGACAAGTTGGCGAGCCTTAGGTTGAAGCCGTGCGAGTTCAGTCAGTGGGACAGCGATCGCAGCAAATTAGGCATCCTACGTCTGTAAAAAACTAACATGCCCAAATATCGACGAAGTTATTTGAAATTAGTTGGTAAGGATATCTCGGTGATCTCGGAGACCTTCCTAGCTGGAGGGCACAGTCCTGAAACTGAGACATGGTGGCCCAAGAAATTGATTTCTTTTTTCATGAACTCGCGCTTTTCCATATAAATTTGAAGGTTGTTTTCTGTCAATATTTTGAAGACTTGGTCCAAATATTCTACATGCTCGTTTATATTTTCCGAAAATATTAAAATATCGTCGACATACACGAAAACAAACGCCAAGCCTCAAAATAATTTGTTTATATGGCGTTGGAAGGTGCAACTAGCATCCTTTAGACCAAACAGTAGCCTTAAAAAATCCCACAGCCAAAAGGGAGTTGAGACAGCGGTCTTCTCAATGTTTGCTGGATTCATTGGAATCTGGTGATAGGCTCGGACTAAATCCAGGCGGAAGAAAACTGTCTTACCATGAAGATGGTCTACCATGCTCTGAATCCTTGGTAAGGGATATCTATCCGGTTTGGTTATCGCATTGAGGGATCAAAAATCACCCCCAACTCTATACTCGCCTGGGGTCTTCTACACCATGTGAATGGGTGAAGACTATGAAGATTTGGACGGTCGCACCACACCTTCTTTCAACAGAGTTTCGAAAGTTGCTTTGGCAATTTGTAGTTTCTCCATTGGGGTTGGCCTTGGGCGGGCGAAAGTTGCTGGGGCGCTACCTGTCTCAATTGTGGGAACAACAGAATTAGCCGGTGGTGAACACATGTCAACACACTTCGGGTTATATATACTCTCATATTTGCGGAGAACTGTCCTGCAATTAGGTGGAAGATGTGAGAAGTAATTAATGATTAACGAGATCACTGGTTTGCTTTACTGCTTCACTTTAGAAACTAGGCTAGTCTGGTTATCAATTAGGACACCACGAGCACAGTCTACTAAGAGGTTAAAATGAGCAAAAAAATCGGCTCCTAATAATGGCGACGTATTATCTGCAACTACGAACGTCCATCTGAATTAACGTCGCAGGGTAGGGATGCCTATTTCCAGTTGGACTTCTCCATGCACTCTCATCTTCCCTCCATTAGCCGTCGCGATGTTAACACACGATTTGCGCATCACACATAATTGCACTATATCAAATGCAATTAAGGACACGCTCCTACCAGTGTCTATCAGAGATTCGCACTTCCTTTCACTAATTCGGGCAGCGACAGTGAGAAGAGTCGGCACGCTGGTCGTCGCCTTTAATGCTGCCTGCCGATCTCGTTTTCCGAGTGGGTTTGGGAAGACGCTCTAGACAATGGCTGCATTTGAAGGTTCTCACCTCACTTTGGCAAACTGCACCAGGGTTTACAGTACTTCGCACTCGACCCAAAGTATAAGTGTGAACGGCACACCACTGGGTTTTGATTACGACGAAAGAGGCGTAACCCTAACGTTACACCTTTTGAATAATTATAATTATTATGCACAAACCTAGATTCACTGAACGCGAATTTTTAAATTGCACATTATTTACCAGCTGGTTGACACTAAGAGCACTTATATCTGAGAACGCACCATTATTACTAGTTTCACTATTATTTATATTATAGCACTGTACCTTGTAAAACGACATGAGCTCATCAGCCAGTTTCCTCAATTGGGAGAAACTGGCGATGATGGGGGCGATGTTTGAAGGTAAAGAATGGATGAAGTTGTGTCTCACTTAGTCCTCCCCACTCCAACTTACAGAGCTGTCTTCCCTAAGTCTTCTAGACTTATTTAAGGTCGTCCGGTCAGCGAAGAAGATGCAATTAACTTCTGGAAGAGCTCAGGTTTTTTCCTTCCCAAAAGCCCTTAGATTTCTGTTCGTAGGAGCGAGTAACTCTGCGACTAGAGGACCGCAGTTGGGAGACTGTCTCGGGGGCAACGCAACCAGAATATGATAAAATTTAGTTTCTTCTTGTTGTATCTTTGAGATATGAAATTGCGCCTCCACAATTTTGAACCATCCTGAGACTGCTGCTTCATTAAAAACAGGAGGTCTGATGGAGATTGCGTTTGCGAGTTCCACTTCTTGGTGTGGGTGAAAATGAGCAGCTTGTTGCCCGCTCTGTGAATCTATTTTGTTGTAAGATCACGTTTTGTTTGACGAAGAGGGGTCACCATCTATAAGGGTTTGATAACGATTTCTTTCTCGTTGTTTGGTAGGCTGGGTTAAGTGAGCAAACGCTACCTTTAGATAAAGGAAAATATATAAAACTGGATTTTTTATTCTTTGGTAAACAGCTGGAACAAGCCTCTAAATGGCGAAAGGATATGACAACTTCTTTCTTCTTAAATAATAATGATTGCTAACTCTCCTTTTCCGCAAAAATACACCTATATAAATAGTGATTCTATCTACTTATAATTCTACAAAATTCAACCAATCAGGATTGAGATACATTTAATTGTCATACTTATGTTCATTTTGGGAACAACAGACCTTGGCGGTAACCAATTGACCAATCAGCTTTTAGACATAAGCACCGCATTAATTGTCCAATCAGCGACACGGTAGATTTAAAAAGTTAATAACGCTCAAACTGTTTAAATGTAAACATGGTTGAAATCCATGCAGTCAAAAGAAAAGACTGTTCTGGTTCCCGGAAATAAGTCGCATTCTCTTACACTGGTGAAGAATTTTTACTTTTCATAAAGTCAAAAGCGAGTTAGTGTTTCCAATTGCTGAAGTTTAAACAATTCAGAAGTGAGATTTTTATGTCATTTATGAATTGTGTTAATACGTAAATCTTTTCACCCGCTTTTCGAACCCAAATTGGTTGGCATTGGTTTTGAGACATATACTCTAAGAAAGTTTTGTCTATTTTTCAACCCTGGTGATAGACTCTCTTACATACACACATACACACATATGTATATATATAGTCGACACACACACGCTCACTCTGTGGGGCTCCCCTTTCAAATTATATTCTCCATGTCAAACTTAGAACAGATGAAGAATAAATGATAGAGACCCAGCGGATTACCCTAGAGACCCTCTCCGATGGCCCCAAGCCTGATCGTGGGATAGTCTTTGCCAAAATCTATGCGGATATAAATATCGCGCTGGTGAGGCTCATTGATATTCACAATGGCTATACAGCCATCTGTTCAAGAGACGTTGATTGCGAAGCACTTATCCTTACTAAAGCAGCAGAGTGCTTAAAAATATAGACTTATAACCAAATATACCACCTCAAATAAAAAGCCATCGCAACGTTATCCTTCGCCACCTCGATACCTGGGTTGGGGGGAACTCTGTGGAAGAAATTCACTCGGAGGTGGAGAAAACCCACAATTGAGCTAAGGTTGCTGAAGTAATAAAACTTTAAGACTATACTCATGTCTTTAAGATTATCTTTTGCGACACGGCAATGGCAAACTAGGCTACGGAGAGAAGTATGTTCCTCTTTAACGTCCAAGAATGCCATGAACAGATCGAACGTGAGGAGTTTATCAACCCCCAGATGTGCTTTAAGTGCAATAAGTACGAGGAGCAAACGACAGCTGCCTGCCCCAGGGTTAACGCTCTTTTATGTTCTATCTGTTCTTCAGATACACATTCATGGAGGGATTGCAATAACACCACCTTGAAGTGTCTAAACTGTGCAGGAGCACATAAGACCCTATCCATGGCTTGCCCAGTTAAGAAAGATATGATTAGGAAGAAATCAAATAATAAAAAATAAGCTGAAGGAGCTAAAGCAAACAACACCTATGCCAACGTTGTAAAAGTTGCCATAGCGAAGTCTAGGGAAAGCAAGACATACATATACGTCGAGAATGAAAACTCGACGAAAATTATGTATTTCATCTATTATGCTCACATCGCGAATCTTGACTCCCCGGGGACCTTTGTGAAGGAACTAAATAGAATGCTTACAAATAATGGCATGCAGGAAATATGGTTTCCACAGAACCCACAGTCCGAGGAGGTTCTAAATATTAGTCTCAATTTCCAGTGTTAGACTAGTTGCCAAAAACTCCCCACCCCTAGCAGCGCTCTAACTCCTTCCAGAGACCCTAGGATTCAGGTGCAGGCAGCGCAAGATGCAAAGTCACGTACTGAAAAAAACAAACAACGCACAAAACAAACAAACACACAGCACAAACGGAATTGGAAGTTTGGGTGATTGAGACTGTGAGACGCGAGGGAGGTGCACATTTGCCCCACTTCCGGAAAAGCTCGCAGCCACAAAGACGTCCGAGGTCGTCGTCTTCTTGTAAAAGGGAATCTATGCATGTATACCACTCAAGAAAAATAAATTTGAAGGGTCACGCCCCCAAAAAGTCTTCTTTCCTAGAGAAGATGGATGTCCTTGATGTATCAGAAGGAATAATATCCGGAAGATACAAATGGGAATTCACCTTGGACGACTGCAGCGAAAAACAAGTCGAGAAGGCTTTACTCTAAGGCTCAATTAAAATGGCTCCCGAAATCTTCACTACCCTCACAGATGGCGAATATAGAAGAAAACGTAATGGAATAGCGATTACGCCACCAAACATTCCACAAGGGCCCAAGCTCGTTAGAGAATAAGCCCTAACAACAACACATATACAGGAATCTTACGTGAATAGATCAATGGACCAAATAAAAATACTATATCTTAATTCGAACGGTTGGACCGAAAAAAGACTACTTTACGGTAACATAATACGACAAATTGACCAAGACTTTGTATTTATCTCAGAATACGGAGTAAATACAGACAGAAGCCCAATAAAAAGTTTCCATACGAAGTCATAACCAGAAATCACAGTGGAGAACGATTTGACGGTTGTGCAATTGCCGAGAAATAAGTGGGCTCGATGAATCTTACTTAGCTTTGGAGGTACGTACGGAAGTGGGGCTTCTGGTCCTGGCAACCGGGTACCAGCTCACAAGGAGAGGGTATTTACCCCTCCATAACTTCCTGTAGCTTTGTGGTCACGGCAGAACCGTTCTTTTTGCCGGCAACCTCAATGCGAGGAGTGCTGCCTCAAACTATACGTCGCCTAACGCAGCAGGCATGAATCTCGAGACACTTATTGACAGACAAATTGACAAAAATTGGACCAAACTTCCCCACATACATCACAGACAGATCAGCCACAAAACCAGACATAGTGCTTACAAGCACTTCTTTCCCCTATAATTACTTCATTGAACCGGACCTCCTGTCCCCAGCGACCACCAGGCTATCCTTCGACTTAGTTTGACCTTACTACCTGCTTCTTGTAATTCTTAATGTGTTTCTTTACCTTCCCCCTTCCGTCTTCCTCATTGGTGATTTCTTGTTTTTGAGGCGGTCTTTCATACTTTTCTTTCGTATATATACCTCTAATATAATATTATTTCTTGTAGTTATCTTTGATAAGGAACTTAATAAAGTTCGAAAGTACTTGGAAACACCTTTTCATAATATATATATATATATATATATATATATATATATATATATATATATATATATATATATATATATATATATATAATATATATATATATATATATATATATATATATATATATATATATATATTATGATTATGTGGAGGCTTCCGGTCACACGTAATATGGAATGGAAGATGAGAATAATCAAATTAAGATTTTTATTTTTTTTATTCCGACGTTTCTCTGTGATCTAGTTTCTTCATAAAGTCGAAGTTCTTTCAGATATTGCAATTGCCAGACTACATTTTATGCGTAATTAAACACTGAATACTTCCAAGACGACTACAAACTCGTCAAAATGATCTTCATCTCCACAACAGGTAAGCCACCCGACATCCTCATCAGTTACCGACCTATAACTCTTCTGAATTTCATTGGAAAAGTCTTCGTAAAGATCCTTCACAGAAGACTCATAGAATATATAAATGAAAACAACCTTAATAAGGAATACCAGTTTGGATTCCGTAATAGTGAAGAGAGACACCACAATAGCATTTGGCATCATCAGTGTAAAGATTGCCAAGGCCAAAGCAGAGAACAAATACATCGATTTGGTCCTGAGATATGCAAAAAAATCTACCTTTAACAAAGTCTGGGTCAAAGACAAACGACACAAAAACTTAAGTCACCAGAGGAAAGAAAACCAAGACAGAATTATATGACTATCTGACAGGGTAAAGACAACCAATACAGAATTATATGACTATCTGACAGAGGAAAGACAACCACAAGAGAATTATATGACTACCTGACAGATGAAAGACAACAAAGAGAAAATTATATGACTATCTGACAGAGGAAAGACAACCTAAAAAGAATTATATGACTATCTGACAGATGAAAGACAAAAAAGAGAGAATCACATGACTATCTGACAGATGGGAGACAATCAAAACAGAATTATATGACTAACTGACAGAGAAAAGAGCACATGAATTGAATAACCCGAGTTTGACTTGGAAGCTGGACTCTCCAAGAGGAGGTGGGGGTGCTTCCTCAGCCCCACGTTGATGCTGTATTCGAACTAGTAAAGGTGGATATAGCTTAGGCCATTACTACCTCTGTGTAGAGTTTTAATCTTTATTCTTATTATATTCAACGTTTGGAGAAACTTGATGGGAATGAGCACAAAAATTGCTAGGAAAGATCCGTAAAAATCAATAAAATCTTCTATGTACCTTAATAAGTACCACACCGCAAAACCAGCTTGTCTCAAAAACCTACACAAAGGAGATAGTTTGGTGTGGAAGAAATAGACGATTCGGCCGCCGACCCCACCTCTTTAAACTCCTACCAAGGGCTGGAACAGAGACGTTAACCGGTAGACCTCTAACCCCTCCCCCCTCCTCGCTCCTCTTTCAAGTTCAGGTGGGTCGGAGTGAAATGGCTCAGCGTGGGCCGTTTAAAGAAGAGAGGGATGTAAGATGGTCGAAAAAGAAAGTATAGTAGAAGAAAAGAAGTTGATCGAAGTTGATATTCTTCTTAGAGGGGTAAAAGAAGATAAAATGGAATACTTCCGTTGTTTGGGGTCATACTGATTAAGGTGGAATCTTAGCAATGAGTTGCTTTGTCCAGTTCCATTCTATTCCTACCTTCCCTGTTGGGAGAAGCGACTAATCTCTGTCTACTTTTGTTCTCTCATTTTTGTGTGTATTTTAGCACCCATGCCTTTATGTAACTGCGTTGAGTTACTGTGTATTGTTAGGTATGTCTTAAGTCTTTGTACTGAATGTATACATAGTGCGAATTTTTTATGTGCTTAATGTAGTTTTGAAGGCTTTAGTCCTCTTACCTTACACACTTTGTTCATCGATTTCCTTTTTTCTGATTTGAATGTGTAGTTTTCACTACTACCTGTGTTACTTACTTTGATTCCTTAAATTCACTTTATAGTTTACATAATTTCAGTTTTGTCACTAATTCTAGACATTCCTTATTAGCCACCTATATTAGGTTATTCGGTTGCACTATTATTTCACTTTTGGTTGGTGGTCACTTTCTTGGTGACTCGTTTGAGGTATTTAGTCTTAATCGGTTGCAGTATTAATCGAGGATATTTTTGATTTATTGCCTGAGGTCTTTAGAAGCATATTAGTTTTTAGGTATTGTTTATTATCTCAAGTGTGCAATGGGGCTTCCACTATTTCCTTTTGAATTTTTAAAGTGGGAAAATTGGTGTTGAAAATAGCCTTTGCTCTTGTGTTGAAAAGAGCCTTTGCTCTTGTGTTGAAAAGAGCCTTTGCTCTTGTGTTTAAAAGAGACTTTTCTTTTGTGTTATTATTTTCTGCAAAGATTGGATGAAGAGAGTTGATCTTCCTCCAAGCATTTTATGCTCTTTTCTATGACAATGTTGAGGTGTTCGATCTTCGTTTCTCGATGTAGAGCTCTTTGGGTTCTTCTCTCTCTCTCTCTCTCTTCTGTTGTTGGCCAAAAAATAGCTTTATTTTAAACTCTTTTACAGTTCCAGTTTCTTTGATGTTGATAGGGTGTTTACGGGTAGGGGAGAGTAGATGAGCGACTTATCCCGGGTGTGAGGTAGATCTTTCTTATGTTATTTGTGCTTAAGCATCTTAAAGAGTATATGAGGCTTAGCACAAGCTGATATTGGTAGAGGTGTTCTTCTACTTTTAATATCTGCTACGTTTTCTTGAATAGGGACTATGGTGAACTTTTGTCTTTTAATTCGTATTTTCCATTCCCTGTCGAATTGGTTGATGTTGCCGATCTTGATGGCCGTCTTGTGTTCCTGAAATGCCTCATTCTAGTATTGACTGACGACTAATTGACGGCTATCGTCAATTAGTCGTCAATGCAAGAGAATATCATTAAGGGTCCTGCAAGAGGCAACCAAGCCAAACAGAGAGACAGTCACTAGACTACTGAACGGCACACAAAACGTGCCCCTGACTAGACATTTTGATTCGACCTAAGCGTACGTCGAAAATGAACCTGGAACTCATTATACTCCCACAAATGATACTCCATAGAGCGGTTATCTATCAACAATTAGACTCAATTATTGAATAATGCTCCCAAGAAGAAATAAAAGAATAAATAGTAATGAACCAAAGGGGCTCAGGTAAAGACTAATAAAATTTGGATCTCATACAAGCTCAACTAAAATAGTATTTAAGACAACTGAAATGGCAAGAGACTGGCCTATTGGCTTTCAACTTTAGAATACCACCTTAGCAAACACAGAAGGAAGAATAAATACAAGTTCATACTAACATGAATACTTCCACCTGGGGGTAAAATAGTACTCTTGATTGCCAAGCAACCCTAGAACGGTGCTCCGAGTCTACTTCAATAAATCATGCTGGAAATGTGTGTAATAACGACGTTAAGAAATGCCCCAACTGTGATGAGCCTCAATCAGCCCTAGCAATGAGATTCCGGGCTAAAATACTCATAAAACAAAAGAAAAGAGATATCAAACCTTGAAGGAGAATAAAAAAATTAAACCAAGACCTAAGCACAGGGAACAATTAGAATGAGCTTTGCCCCACAGTCTCAAGTGTCTCAGAACGTTATATAAGATAGTCAAATTATGCAGATAAGGACAATGGTTATCCACACCCACGTCGCAAATGCAACTAATCCTGGTTTCTTTGAGATAGAATTTAACTCCCTACTTAGAAAGAACGGCATGACCAACAAACTCTGGTTTCCTGATAATCCCCTTAACGAGAGATATATTGAGGCAAAACTTGACTTGATTCGCACTAGCAGAAAACGAAATAATTGTACATAAAAAAAACACAAACAGAACCGGAAGCATGGAAATAGATCAATAAAAAATGAGTCTTACTACGAAAGATGGGTCTCGAGGGAAGACTAACGGATTAGCTGCAGTGATCGCAATAAATTGCTCAGAAGAAAGATAAGAAAGATCAACCACAATTCGCAGAGAGAAGCGGAAAGGGATGTTAATTCCCCATAAAGACAAGTCTAAATGCATAACACACGAGAAATGTTGCAACAGATTAAAAACTTAATTTAACAACAAATAATTTTCTCTCAAATATTTTTTAGCCTCATGTGTCTAATAACTTCCCCAGAAGTTTGCAGACATTTATATTAGGAAGGGATTTGGAAAGAAGAGAAAAGGTGAAACAGCTCTGAAAGATTCATTGCATTTGAACGTTACATTTTTCTTTGGAAATATATTAAACCTTTTTATTCCAGAGAGAAGTCAATTAAGTAATAGATAGAAATATATTTATAAATATTGAATCGTCCTAATTTGTTTTGAAAAGTGACTTTAAGATGAAAGTGAATTTCATTTTAAAGTGTCAACTTTTGAGCTCATTTAATCCCTCCTTTTTAGTAGTACTAAGTCAAAAATAATAATATAATAACGAGAATTTTATTACTCAAGTGTTACCGGCATTTCTAGGCTACGAAAACCCTATTAGTAACTAGTAGGAACCGGCATTGCTTGAGTTAAATTGAAGCTCTCGCGAAGGTCCACTAAAGGATACAGAGGAAATTTGTTGTTTCCTAGGTTTTGTTTATATGTCTTAGATGTTTTATTTAATTTGATGATTATGAGTTGATTTTTGTTATGTAAGTTATATGAAGTTAAAGATGATGTGCAAAATTTAAGCTGTTAGGAAATAGACCAAAGCTGACTTTACTAATCAAAATATTTATGGTAGTCAGAAGAGGCTTAGAACTGTCTTTGCCCTTTTATAAAAGCCATAGTTATATTCAAACACACTTTATATAGTTTTGTCCAAATTTTACTTTATGTCGTTAAAAAATATAAAAGTTATGACTTGAAACCTTCAGAGTTAACATGCCCGCAATGTATTTTATATTTAGTCTTCACTATTGAGAAAACTGGTCACAAGTATATCTTGGATTGTGTATTTGTGAATTAATGAGGACAATATATTTTTCCTCTAGGAATCCATCCTCGGATTAACAGAACATGGGCGATCAGCAGGCAACTTGACGTTTTATCGGGCGGAATTTGCCGTGTTTAGAACAGCGTTCAGAAAGTTGACCTGAAGATTGACTTGGCTACTGCCACTTAACGTAGTTTGAAAAAACAAGTCATGTATACACAAGTTGAATATTTGCCATCAAGGAATCTGAAATCCACGACCCTACACATCCAAAGTGTCTTTTACCAAGGAGATCGTTACTACTATGAGAAATAGAGAAGGCATACAAGAACTGAAAAGCCGCAATGGATATCACCTAGACGGGCATGTTAAGGAATGCCGCAAGACAAAAGATTTGGTTCAAAAGCCCAAAAGTAACTGAAGGTTATGGTAACGTCCCTCTGGAAGGGAACATCATGGATTCTTTCTTCACGTGTGGCAACAGCCGAATGCCCACTCGCCAGTTGATGGAGGTGTGGTACAAGATTGCGTTTATACATATTGCCATCATTAACGGTTACTTTACCTCGATATTTACAAGATACTGAAGGAAAACGTCAGGTTTAAGGATAATGCGAAAAATTAGAGAAAATTAAACGATGATAGGACAGATGAGTACACATTGCCTGATCATGACGGTTTCTTGCGTCGAGTCTTGGGGAGGTCAAGGAAGACGTATCACCAACCTGTCCAGATCTATAATGCGTGTCTGGAACTGGCGGGTTTCCAATAGCCTAGCGAATGGCTAACGTCACGACGATCAAGAAGAAAATAAACCAACTCCGCCAATTACCAGCCAATAATCATAATTTCAGTAGCAGTAAAGGTACGAATATTACAAGAATTAATTGGAGATAGAGTCACGGAGGACCTAGATTTGAGCAAAATATGATCAAGTCATCAAACATCGGCCTTGCAAAAATTGGTCAGGTTTAACCTAACTTCCTCTAGTTTTTCCACAATAGGATTGTATAATATGGCCATTGTCGGGCTATGAACCAACTTTATCTGGACTTCCAAAAAGTGCTCGATAAACTACCTCACTGGAATCTTTTGACTAAGATTCAAGACCTAACTATTAAAGAAAAGATTATGGACTGACTAAAGTGACAAAACTAATGCCATTTCTAAGAGATCCCAACTATGAAACGCAGCTAGAAAGATTAACCTTATTTAGCTTAAAAATTAGACGCATGAGAAGCCAATAGCTTGAGGGAACTAAATAATTTGGACTATTTAATTTGGCTTAAAATTAATAAAGATTCTAGACTTAATGAAATGAAACTTGTTCCTAAGCTATTTAGAACAAATTTATGTGGATTTTTTCCACAAACAAAATAGTTAATCTCTGGAACAAGTTGTTCGAAGAAATGATTTCTAATAATAACGTAGAAACGTTTAAATAAAGGTTATAAAATTTTCGGAAGCTTAAAATAATAAAATGGGAATTCGGAAGATGGTACCAAATTATTATTTCTCGATCATAATACCTAGTTGTAGTTTTTATTTCAACTCGACTAGGTATCTTTTCAACTTTTCACCCCCGCTCTGGTAAGTAGGAAAGTGATGGTGGAAAGAGGCCCTTCGTCTTTACTGTCCTTTTTTTTAATACTCTCTATATAAAGGAATATAGATCAGAGTAGAAGATATGATAGAATTACAAGCGTTCTAACCTTTTGGGTTGGAAATATATAATATATATATATTGTCGTAGAATTCTTTCTGATAAGAACCCTACTTACCTGACACCACTTTTATTTAGTTAGTGTCGTAGAATGCCCCTCCTTTTTGTTCTAGTCTCTAAGAGTGCTAAGAGTGTCTAATATATTGATATTATAAGAATATCTTAAAGCACAGAGCTGTTGTGCAACACGTAAAGATATATATAAGAGAAACGAACATTAATCCCAAAATAACTTATAATTGACCTTTATCAAATGAATACATAACATTTATACATTAACTACAAGAATACTCGGAATATTATCCTAAACAAAAATTAATTAAATTAGTTTACCCACAAAACTTGGTTAACGTTTTCTCTACACAACAATAATATAAAAATTAGGCTTACGGACTCGTGGAGTTTAAAGGGCCTCAGAAATATTTACTCTTGACGCGTGTAGATGGGCGGAATTCCACGGTCGTCTTGGCGAGGGTAGCAGCTGGGGGATCCACACGTTCTTCCGGGGGGAGGAAGGGTTCTTCAAGGACGAGAACCAATACGGTGCTCTATGCAACACCTAGGCAGTCGTGGTCTCTCTGGCGAGAGTGAGTCGAACTTGGTTCTTAATTCAAGTTAACTTGGAGTGCGGTGTGATCACCAAGTAACGAGCTCGAGGAGGAGCTTTTCTCCTTCGTTACTAATTTCCTTATGGACGAGGACTGAACTCGGGGAGGGTCTTCTTTACTGGCGAGGATAACGGAGGGGGGTTTCTCTGGCGAGAATAAGTTACTTAAAGTTTGGTGTGACCACCGAATAACGGGCTCGAGGGGGAGCCTTTTCCTTCTTCTTCTTCTTAATTCCTCAAGAACGAGGAATACCCCTGGTGTTTAAGGTGCACAAGGATATGAGGAGTCTCTCTGGCGAGAGTAAGTCGAACTTACCAAAGTTCACTTATCGTTTGGTTTGATAACCAGGGACTTAGCTCAAGGATGAGCTTTTTCTTAGCCCCTTAAGGTAGGTAGCCCTGCCTCTCTTGCAGGGTACTTCTTGGTCTGGCGAGCCAAGTACACTACCTCTCCAGTCTCGGTAGCTCGGTTTTGGATCCGAGGACTTCGTCACCTAGAGACTGACGTATACTACCAATCCAGTCTAGGTAGCTCGGTTTTAATCGAGGACTTCGTCACCTGGCCTGACGTATACTACCAATCCAGTCTAGGTAGCTCGGTTTTGGATCCGAGGACTTCGTCACCTGGCCTGACGTATACTACCAATCCAGTCTAGGTAGCTCGGTTTTGGATCCGAGGACTTCGTCACCTGGCCTGACGTATACTACCTTCTTCTTTTTTTAATTCCTCAAGGACGAGGAATACCACTGGTGTTTTAGGTGCACCAGGATATGAGGAGTCTCTCTGGCGAGAGTAAGTTGACTTACCAAAGTTAACTTATCGTTTGGTTTGATAACCAGGGACTTAGCTCAAGGATGAGCTTTTTCTTAGCCCCTTTAAGGTAGGTAGCCCTGCCTCTCTTGCAGGGTACTTCTTGGTCTGGCGACCCAAGTAAACTACCTCTCTAGTCTCGGTAGCTCGGTTGTGGATCCAAGGACTTCGTCACCTAGAGACTGACGTATACTACCCCGATTTTCCTCAGAGTTCCTCTTTTATACCTCGCACCCCCACTGGGGGAGTGTTAAGGGGGAGAGGGGCTTGAGGACGGCCCCAGGAGAGCTCTTTTTCCAAACGGTCTTTCCCACGAAGTCAAACATCGGCTGCTCGTTAGCCATCGAGATTGGGAGAAACCCGTCTCCAATTTCTTGTTCGACGTGAAACTGGATCTCACTCTCCTGGGGGAGATCTTACCTTTTTGACCTTTAGGGTCTTACATGGCCCCGAGTTGTGCCACACTGTGGTTAAACACTGACCCACCGATGCCTGGGGCGGATGTCCTTGCGGTAACCACCTTGGAACTGCACCAAGAGTGGTCGAGGGGGGGGGGGGAAGTGACCATTCCCTTACACACCTCCCACCAAAGAACTTAATGGGGAGAGGGGGATGCTCCCGGGAACTCAAAACAACTTACTCAACCTAGTCGAGCTCAGCAAAGTTGTATTTCTTTGAGCCCTCTCTTACATTAAGTTTCCTTACACATGAGCGCCCACGCGCGCGTTTACACAGGCAATTTGTCAAGCTAGACCTACTCGCAATACAATTTTACATAGAAAATTAAAAAAACCTTAATTCATCGATTACCCACACAAAAACAACAACAAAACAAGCTACTTCCTTACCTTTCTAAGTTTTTGAGAACTTAAATCCTACCGATAAATATTAACACGAACAACAAATGAAAACATGGTTTCACGCTTATTAGGTACTGAAATAACCTTCCATGGTTTTTCGTCTCCACCTATAGAGCAGCTGTACATTATCGGCTCCTTTGAGGTAGCTGATCCTGAAATGGTGCTCTGTGACCATTATTCTACCGCGCCTGAGTCAGCCGTTCTGGTTATTGAGTCTACCCAAGTATGGTACTAAATGGTAGCGGTATTTCAACCTACTCGAATTACCTATATTATGGTACTTAACTACCTTTAAATTGAACATTAAGGCTAGAGCGGCCTGTTGCAGCGGGGCATAATTGATGAGAACTTAAGTCCCATAGCTCTCCTTCAACCAGGTACACGGGAAGATCGTGTCTGGGTTCGATCTTTGGGGATCGAGAAAACTTTTCCCTGCGAGGTCGTTAATGGGCTTGGCGCTCACTACGACTGGGCGATTTAGCGGTAACTCCGTGGACGTTCCGTTCGGGGAGGAGACTACTAGGGGTAGGTGATACTCATCCGCGTCTACCATTTGATTAGTCTTACCTGGGTGTATCGCAATAGCACCTCTTTCCTCCTTCCTTGTCAACTTATTTGACTCGATTCTCTTCGCCGGTAGTTCCTCAAGTACACCTGCTCGTACCTCTACTCTACCTTCAACTTCTTCCCTGATAACCCCATTTGTCTGGGTTCTCCTCGTAGGTTCTTCCTTAGGTACTCCTGCAGGTACCTCTTCCCTACTTGCTACCTCTTCCATCGTTACCCCAATTGGCTGGGTTTCCCTCGATGGTCCTTTCTTAGGTCCAGGCCAGGCTACAACTTCCTCGGCCTCTATGAGATTCTCGATAGGTGCTCTTTCGAGTGCGAGCAATCTTTCCTTTTTTTCTCTCTCTTCTCTTTCAGCTTGAGCACGTTCTTTTTCCCTCTTCATTCTCCTTTCATCTATTTATTTTTTAATCTTTATTCTCCTCTCTTTCGACTCTTTTTCCCTCTTCATTCTCCTTTCCTCGGCTTCTTGTTCTGCTTTCGCTATTTCGTTTTCCCGTCGAGTTCTTCTTTCTTCATCTTCCAGCTTTATCTTTAGTCTTCTTTCTTCATCTTCCATTTCTGTCCTTATTCTGAATTCTCGTGCTTCTCTTTTCAACAGTATTATTCTTTCGCTTGCTTTACCTCCTCTCAGCATTCTTCTTTCCTCTGTTTCTATTTTCCGCCGTATTCGGGATTCTTCACTTTTCCGGTTCATCCATATTTCCATTAATTCACGTTCTCTTTTATCCTCTCTTATTATATCCTCTGTTTCTCTCTCAAACTTTATTAATTCTTGTTCTTTTTCTATATCCCAAATTTTTTCTTCTTCTACACAATCTATTCTGAGTTCTGCCATGACGTAGTCATGCATTTCTGTGCCTTCAAGTCCCAGACTTTGGGCTTGTTGGTAAAATCTTTTGACTGGATCCATTTCGTGTTGGTCCGTCGATTTTTCCTTTCTGTATTTTTAGATAATTATGCCACCACTCACCAGGTAGCGCTCAGCATAACTTACCCTTAATCCCACTACTATGCTGATTGAAATACCACTCCCGACAACAAAATTACCACTTGGCCTGCCAATTACCTTTATATTGTTACCACCCCTAACTCTACCAATTTTCCTCTCGTCAATTATTCTCTTGTTCCTGATATTCCTTTACGTGTTGGCTCTTTCTTAATTTGACACTGCTGGGTTCTTTCTAATAACAACCTACAAAACCTGACACCACTTTAATTATGTCGTAGAATTCTTTCTGATAAGAACCCTACTTACCTGACACCACTTTTATTTAGTTAGTGTCGTAGAATGCCCCTCCTTTTTGTTCTAGTCTCTAAGAGTGCTAAGAGTGTCTAATATATTGATATTATAAGAATATCTTAAAGCACAGAGCTGTTGTGCAACACATAAAGATATATATAAGAGAAACGAACATTAATCCCAAAATAACTTATAATTGACCTTTATCAAATGAATACATAACATTTATACATTAACTACAAGAATACTCGGAATATTATCCTAAACAAAAATTAATTAAATTAGTTTAC
The DNA here is from genome assembly GCA_963969495.1 of Ceratothoa steindachneri. Classification (NCBI taxonomy): domain Eukaryota; kingdom Metazoa; phylum Arthropoda; class Malacostraca; order Isopoda; family Cymothoidae; genus Ceratothoa; species Ceratothoa steindachneri. Next base: position 54,760,391 of record OZ018339.1, on the reverse strand, counting down.
CCACAAAACTTGGTTAACGTTTTCTCTACACAACAATAATATAAAAATTAGGCTTACGGACTCGTGGAGTTTAAAGGGCCTCAGAAATATTTACTCTTGACGCGTGTAGATGGGCGGAATTCCACGGTCGTCTTGGCGAGGGTAGCAGCTGGGGGATCCACACGTTCTTCCGGAGGGGGGGAAGGGTTCTTCAAGGACGAGAACCAATACGGTGCTCTATGCAACACCTAGGCAGTCGTGGTCTCTCTGGCGAGAGTGAGTCGAACTTGGTTCTTAATTCAAGTTAACTTGGAGTGCGGTGTGATCACCGAGTAACGAGCTCGAGGAGGAGCTTTTCTCCTTCGTTACTAATTTCCTTATGGACGAGGACTGAACTCAGGGAGGGTCTTCTTTACTGGCGAGGATAACGGAGGGGGGTTTCTCTGGCGAGAATAAGTTACTTAAAGTTTGGTGTGACCACCGAATAACGGGCTCGAGGGGGAGCCTTTTCCTTCTTCTTCTTAATTCCTCAAGAACGAGGAATACCCCTGGTGTTTAAGGTGCACCAGGATATGAGGAGTCTCTCTGGCGAGAGTAAGTCGAACTTACCAAAGTTCACTTATCGTTTGGTTTGATAACCAGGGACTTAGCTCAAGGATGAGCTTTTTCTTAGCCCCTTAAGGTAGGTAGCCCTGCCTCTCTTGCAGGGTACTTCTTGGTCTGGCGAGCCAAGTACACTACCTCTCCAGTCTCGGTAGCTCGGTTTTGGATCCGAGGACTTCGTCACCTAGAGACTGACGTATACTACCAATCCAGTCTAGGTAGCTCGGTTTTAATCGAGGACTTCGTCACCTGGCCTGACGTATACTACCAATCCAGTCTAGGTAGCTCGGTTTTGGATCCGAGGACTTCGTCACCTGGCCTGACGTATACTACCAATCCAGTCTAGGTAGCTCGGTTTTGGATCCGAGGACTTCGTCACCTGGCCTGACGTATACTACCTTCTTCTTTTTTTAATTCCTCAAGGACGAGGAATACCACTGGTGTTTTAGGTGCACCAGGATATGAGGAGTCTCTCTGGCGAGAGTAAGTTGACTTACCAAAGTTAACTTATCGTTTGGTTTGATAACCAGGGACTTAGCTCAAGGATGAGCTTTTTCTTAGCCCCTTTAAGGTAGGTAGCCCTGCCTCTCTTGCAGGGTACTTCTTGGTCTGGCGACCCAAGTAAACTACCTCTCTAGTCTCGGTAGCTCGGTTGTGGATCCGAGGACTTCGTCACCTAGAGACTGACGTATACTACCCCGATTTTTCTCAGAGTTCCTCTTTTATACCTCGCACCCCCACTGGGGGAGTGGTAAGGGGGAGAGGGGCTTGAGGACGGCCCCAGGAGAGCTCTTTTTCTAAACGGTCTTTCCCACGAAGTCAAACATCGGCTCCTCGTTAACCATCGAGATTGGGAGAAACCCGTCTCCAATTTCTTGTTCGACGTGAAACTGGATCTCACTCTCCTGGGGGAGATCTCACCTTTTTGACCTTTAGGGTCTTACATGGCCCCGAGTTGTGCCACACTGTGGTTAAACACTGACCCGCCGATGCCTGGGGCGGATGTCCTTGCGGTAACCACCTTGGAACTGCACCAAGAGTGGTCGAGTGGGGGGGGGGGGGGAAGTGACCATTCCCTTACACATATATTTATATATATATATATATATATATATATATATATATATATATATACATTTATTCAGTAGCGGCCGTAATCATTTAAACACTTAGGTTTCCATCACAAAACTTAGAATAGCTTCCAACCAAATAATGTTAATTACTGCTTTATAAATTAAAGATATAAACTAAGCATGTCTATAAATTGTATATGTACAGTGTATATGCTAGGATTGATGAAACTACAAGTTAAGTGCAAAAGAGCATTTTTATTCCAGAAATATGGTGGTCATAATAATCCGGACAGATAAAAAAAAACAGACGCTGAATAGAAGGTACAATAATATGTTCTCTCAACAAATAATTTCCGGTTACAATATATTATTACTTGGTATGTAGACATTTAATATCAATTATGCACTGACAATTTCTGCCACAGCAGCACACAAACCAATGGCTTTCTTCTGGTGTTATTTTTCACTATTTCTCTTGTAATATTTCGCAAAGTTCTTCAACGGTGCTTGAGTTTCTTTCCTTACTTCTCTCCCTTAGCGTCTTCCACACTCGGATCGAGGTCCGGCCTCTGAGCAGGCCAGCCCATGACACTTAATTCCTCCTGATCCAAAAAATTCTCCACCAAATTTGCTGCGGGGTTACAAAGTGAATTATCCTGCATAAAAATGTCAGTCTGGGCAGAGGCGGCTCTCATATGGGTCACAGCATGTACTTTGAGAAGTTCACTCTGTTCTACAAGCGAACAAGTGGTCCAATCACTTCCGACTAAATTATGCCTCACACCATAACGCTTCCTACACCAAACTTGACACTGCTCTTCACGCAGTTCCGTATAATCTTTCCCCAAGCCTTCGAGAGACAAACCTCCTACCATCTGAACCAAACAAATTGTACTTAGATTCATCGCCGAAGTGTACTTTGGACAATTGGTCTTTTCTTCATAGAACGGGGCTTAGTGGCGAAGGATAATCTAGCTTTCCTCTTCTTAGACCTGACGAATTGCTTGGCTGATGATGTGCGAGATTTTAAAGATCTTTCTGTCAGGCTGCGTGATACTCTCTTCCTTGAGACACTAATGCCCATAGTTTCATTTGCTTCTCGGGAATTCCTAGCCTTTGTCTTGTACCGGTTCTTTTATGAGATGCGATCGATGGCCTGGTCATCTCTCTTTGAGGTGTTCCTAGGAACTACTAGTAGAAATTCTACTGATACATTAGCCTTTGGTAGGGTTACGTGATATAATATTATGTACAATACTTTGGGGGCGTTTAACCTCAGCTATGGGTCTGAAGGAGAGATAATCCTCTTGATGAAGCTTAAAATTAGATTCTGGATATAAGCAGGCGTAGTTGATCTCATAGGCAAGTTTGCCGATCGGAACTTGCCAAGATAATGACTGAAAGTGCTAAGAATTTAAGAAATTAAGTTACTACCATAAATTTGTTGGTTGTCTTAAAGATAAAGTAATAGAATTACAAGATATATATATATATATATATATATATATATATATATATATATATATATATATATATATATATATATATATATATATATATATATATATATATATATATATATATATACACACCCTTGTAATTGATTTGTTCCTCAGGAATCTGATACGTAGTAGGAATATGAAAACCCAGGAGATTACACTAATCATTTATTGGCCGGACGTTTCGGACCTTCACTAGAACATCTTCAGTGACTGTATCGACTAATGAGAAGGGGAAGGAATATTAACGATAAGAGTTAAACGTTTAGAAACATGCATTATATAATGGCTAAAAAAGCGGTTATTCCCTCTGTTTAATTCGTTCACATTTGATTTTGTTTTTTTGTTTATAATTTAATATAATAGGTTATTTTTCTTGTTTATAATTTTTTATACTCAAGTCGGTTTATGTTAAACCTTCACTTCTTCCTATTATTTTTCAAAATTACACTGGATAGTATCAATTAATTTTATATATCTTTACTTGCCTTCCCCCGCTTTTTTAGCCATTATATAATGCATGTTTCTAAGTGTTTAACTGTTATCGTTAATATTTCTTCTCCTTCTCATTAGTCAATACAGTCGCTGAAGATGTCCTAGCAAAGGTCCGAAACGTCTGGCCAATAAATGATTAGTGCAATATCTCCTGGGTCTTCATATTCCTACTATATATATATATATATATATATATATATATATATATATATATATATATATAAAGAGATACACTCTTTTTATTTTCAAAGAATTGTTACAATGATTTGGAACTACAAATAGTGGATTGAAAGAAGTAGTGTGGGAGAAGGATAGACATAAAAATAAATATAAAGGTGAGTACATATGTATATAAAGCAAGTACATTAAGTAGGTAAATAACTACATAAGTATATGAGTAAATACATAACCAGGGCAGGTGAGCGGGAGATCTGACCACAACTTGTCGCTGTAAGAGGGTGAGCGAGAATGCGCTCTGCCGACTGACTGAACGATGTAAATAGAAAGAACAGACAGGGATCACTGTATAACACAGGCGAACTGGTAGTCGTAGAGGAAAAGGGTACGGAAATAACTTGAGAGGGGATAGGAAGAGTTGATAGGTCGGTGGCTAGACACCGATGGGTGGTGTGATTGGGTGAGTTTCAGGGTGCTCGTGACTGGACTACGGTTTGGGGGTGATCAGGAAGGAGAACGTGTCCGCTTAGTCGGAAACGCGTTATTCATGATGCTCTTAACTTATGCGTAGAACGGTGTGAGTTGCGGGTATCGCAGTGCCATCGTAACATACCATCTTACGTGTAGTGCGGTGTATATGGGGTCTCTAGCGAGTTTCCCAGTTTTTTTGTGAGTCTGGTGTGAACGTATGTGTTCAGGGGTGCTAATTTGTTGTTGTCGTGTAGTGTGGACATTCTCGCGTAAAAGGGAGAGTGGTAAGCGCGCTTCAGAGCAAAGTTCTGAATGCGCTGAGCCTTCTGCTGCTACGTGACACTCACAGCTACGAGTGACAGTGGGGCGTACGTGAGAAGAGGTCGCACGAGTGTTTTATATAGGTGTAACTGTAGTTTCTTGCCCGCAGGATAGAACCAGTGCAGCATTATGTTTGTACGTACGGCTCTTGCTTGTGTTATGTTCCAGTGTATATTGAACCTAAGCGACTTGTCAAAGGTTACCCCAAGGATTTTTGTATGTTGTGTGTAGTCGAGCCTTGTTGGGTTTAGGTGGTCCATGTCTGGTGTGTGTGAGAAGATTTGTAGGTTGAGCATGAAGTGATCTCTTGCGCTGAAGAGTGTCATCTGTGTATTCTGAGGATTCGTGGCAATCAGCCATTTATCTTCGTATTCTGTCTTTCCCTCTAGTATTATTTGTGCGTGGAGCGCGATCTCGTCTGGTCCAGAGCCTATGACGAGAATGGTCTCGCCATCGGCGTAGGACACTGTGTATGTGTGACAGCAGTTTTCGGGTGGGCGTGGTGAGTCGTTTGTGCATATGATGTAAAGTGTGGGTGCCAGTAAGCTTCCTTATGGAACGCCTGAGCGTGGTGTGAAGGGTTGTGAGAGTGTATGGTTGCATTTTATCTGGAATCTCCGTTCAGTGAGGTAGTGCGAGGGGAGCCTTCTGATGCAGAGAGGTAACTCCCTATTGTTGGCGAGTTTCCAACGGAGTCCCTCGTGCCACACCTTATCAAAGGCCTTGTCCACGTCCTTGCTGATGGAGAGTGTCTTTTGTCTTACCTGGCGTTTTTTTCTGTTTTCTGTCGTGAACGATGGTCCCCTGTGGGGCCCTATATATAGGTTCAGCCTATTGGTCCCGCAGGACGTCAATAGTTCCTGCAAAGGTGCGGGAGGGCGCATCAGCGGCGTTGTTGTGGCTTTTGACATAGCGAATATTATTTGAGAAGGAGGTGAAGGTTTGAGAAATATTAATTAATGAGAATTCCGATAATTTATTCAGAATTTTTAATGGTAGTTTACCCAGCCTGCAGTTATAAATTGCCGGCTGGTTATCGCACAAAATTCAGCTGTGCGGAAAAATAATACATGATAAAAGTAAACTTATTGATTCTAATGTGAAGATGTTTCCACTAAACTTATTAGGAATCGCCCATCCACACCTTCCCCATCTGATTCTCAATCCGCTTGTGGACGCATATGTGAAAATTGTTATTTTATTTTAGTGTGGCCGAAACCAATAAACAGGATTACAATGCAGAATTGCTTTCAGGGGACTGACTCTTTCTGTCTTTACCAGGCATAAAAAATTTCTCATATACAAGCTGCACCTAGTAAAAGGGAAGGCGCATAACTTTTACCACAAAATTTAGGATCCCGGCCAAACGTAGCCAAAACAGTTGTGCAATTGGGAAATATTCTAGATTTTTAATGGTTATTAGAGCCTGCACAATTTTGTCTTTTATTTCTTTTGTCAATTGGACAAAAAAACTTCTGAATATTTATTTGGTAGGCAATAGTATTAACTTTACTTTCTTGATTAATAGTGATGATCCGAACAAATCATCCAGAATATTAAGTAGGTTATTCACGTTACCCACGAACAAGATATCATCCAGATATACATAAGATCCGACATTGTATTGTTTAGAAACGTAATTGCAGATAGTAAAGATAATATTCTGCATAATAAATGGGCTTCCACAGAATCCCATGGGAAGCCTTGTGAACGCGAATTTTTCTTTACCCATTTTAATGCTGAAATTTCTCTGATCGTTTGGATGTAGCGGAATGTGGTAAAACCCATGTTTAAGATCAATTTTTATATCATACTCCTGAGCATAGGTGAGCGCGATTACCGATAAATCGATAATCGATAAATCGAAAATTATAATACAATATGGATTATTGACTATACATAGCGTTATTTTATAATACAATAGTAAAAATATTTGAATACTGTTTCTTAGTTTCTTACCTGGTGAGGCTCTCCTTCATCTCGTCATAGGTTTTGAGGATCCTCCTGTGCTAAACTGGAACCAGAAATTAAACTAAAATTATCGATTATCGCTAGTTTGGAACCAAATGTATCGGCGATACCGATTAATCGATAACGCAGAAAAAATATCGGATAACCCGAAATCGTTATCGCGATAACGCCCACCTATGCTCCTGGGGCGCTAGGTTGTTGAATACTTTGTTAATGTTACGTTCTGAAAACCTAAGGGGTTTGAATTTGGCCGTAAGGTCTGACATGTCGTATACTGCTGTTACAATTGGGGCCTTTTACTCCACTAGGAACATCCTGTAGGCGAGTCTAATCCTATCGTTAATTGATACCCGCACTTAATAATTCTTCGATAAACTTCTTCATTTTAATGGCGAAAGACATATAATTTTTAGGGACAAATATCTTAATGCCCTTATTTTGGTAACTTTTAATCAGGTTTGACGTTCTAGGAACGTTATCGAGGTTACCTATTTGCAGGTTACCCAAGTTTGCACTCTGGAAATATTCTGTCAACTTTGTCTTTTCCCTAAATTATCCATGAGAGGAGAAATATTATCGTCATCACCATCGTTATTATTATCATCGTTTTGATTGTTATTATTTTTATTATTATTATTTTGATTATCATTATCACCTTGATTGTTAGTGTCATTGTTATTATTATTATTATTATTATTATTATTATTATTATTATTATTATTCCTATTCCCGTTTCTTCTTAGTTCTAGAATATCCCGAGGACCACTCATGAAATCAGGGATTTTCCATGATTGTTGGGAATCTATGCTCACTCCACTTTGCACATCGTCCCCAACTGTAGCGATGTTAATATTTATTTCGTTTCTATTCATTATTTCCACATCTTCGTGATTCAGGTTATGTGGTTGCTCACAAATATTTAATGCCCCTAGCGCTGAGGCCTCGTTTTCGAAGAATGTCTGCATTCTTTCCAAGGCTGAGTCCCTAGCTATGGACTCCAAATTATTCTGCATTGAGATAGGGTTATTATTTACCACTATAGTTACCCTATCTTCCATATTTATATCTATACATCAAGCTATGATCAACTTTGGCCTTTCTAAATTTAGGTCCAATAATTTTAATCTGCTACTTAATAATTCCTGATTTAATAGAGCACTGTTATTTCTTCGATAATTCACACTGGTATTGCTATCATTGAAATCACTTTCCTCATTTTTACTTATTACTTCGTATCTAAGTACCTCTTTGTTTACACTTTCTTTTTGAACATTCTCCCCGCGTGATATCTCGTGGTTAGGTGTCGTTGATGTATGCTCCTCTTCCTTTTCTGATGAAGAAGACGTCGGCGACGATGATGACGTCGATGATCCTGGTTCCTTGCCTTCCGAAGACGTGAAACCGAATGACGCCCGTCTCCTTTCTACCTGCCTGTGGCTTACTTGGAGCTAGAAGTGAGGTCTGCAGGACTCCCGAGGTTGCCACTGCCTGGAAAGTAAGGTTTTTAGTGCAGCCGATTCCAGTACTTCTAGCTCTTCTCCCGAATGTGTGGTTAATTCCTCTTCAATTTCAGGTAGGGCGTAGATTGTTTGTGATTCTGATTGCCCGGATGGAGAAGTAAAACCACTTTCAGGGATTCCTGAATCTAGAGTTGGCGGATTAATTGTCGTCGAACTTAATGATGACGTCGAGGGGGCAGTTGAAATCGTCAGTAGATTTGAAGCAGTTGTGGCAGCTGGCGCAGATATGATAGACGCGTATTTTCGCAATTGCGGCATGACGCTCCGGTTGCCCGCAATGGATCCGGATAGTGCATATAAAATATTTATATATATATATATATATATATATATATATATATATATATATATATATATATATATATATATATATATATATATATATATGGGGGGGGCGGAAACTCACAAAGTATCGCGTGAGTAAGCAATAAATGCAACAAAGCCCACAGGGAAAATTAATACGAGGATTCCAAGTACTTTCGAACTTTATTTCGAGTTCTTTATCAAGGAATAACAAAAGTATTGAAAATTGTAATATTTATAAGGATAATACAGAGGAGAGGGAACGCCCACAAAAAAAAAAAAAAAAAAACAATCAACAAAATGAATTAATATGAAATGGAAACCTTAGGAGGAGCGAAGATAAATACAAAATAAGATCATTAAATCAGGTAAATTCAAAAGACTAAAGGTTGACAAGAGGATTAAAATACCGCCTAAGCAATTAGGGAGGGAGAAAATCTTAACGAGAGATTAACCTCAGAGGTCAGGATCTAAAAACCAAGGTAGAATAAGTACAAATGTTCTAAAGACTTAACTCAAATGGGAATAAATACAGACAAAAACATAAGTACATAGATGCACACAAAATAAAATTCAATTGTTTATTAAGATTAATATAAATATTCAATATTAAATTAAAGGTTTCCACACTACATTGTGAATATAACTTAAAAAATAACTATCAAGTTTATAGAAGCCAGGACTTAGATTAAAATTTGGGAATTTACTAATATACGTCGATTCTATTATATTTCGGAAATGGTATCGTTACTATAACAGATGATTTTAGCAGAATTCCAATCAATATTGTGATTAAGGTATGACATATAAATATAAAATGAGCTGCTTCCTTCGCCACGATGGACATTATATTTATGCTGAGAAATTCGTTTCTTTTAAACATTTACGTGATTGGCCAAAGTAATATTTAGATCAATCGATACATTTTACGCAATATACGTTACCAATAGGGAAAGGGGCGTTCTTGACTAATAGTTTAGAGATAGTATTATTATAGTTAAATTCTACACAAATACCCAGTTATTGACTTTACAAGTGAGCGTCGATAGACTGATTGCGTTCCAACATTTCCCAGTAGATCACCACTCCCTTCACATCCCACCAGACACAAACTTTAAGCTTCTTAGGATGTCGGTCGGTCTTTGCCTGAAGATGAGCAGGTAGACCCCTGTTTGTCCAGTTTCTTTTGCGTGCCATGTTCAACTGTAGGGGCCATTTCAAATCTGGAGTAACCACTTTGTTCAGTCAACCAAAATGACATTTCTTGGATATTTGTGTTGTGCAGGAGTCTATGCGGCGCTGACGGTCGAAGTCGGTCAATTTACGTGGGATCTATACGTCCAGTTTGCTGACTTTGCCCATTTTCTCTAAATGATGCAAAATAGCTAAGGCTAAACTTTTCAGCCATCTCGCGTTGATGTCAGATCTGGATCAACTTTGAGTTTGGCGCGTCAGTGTCAATACTAGAAAAATTTGCCATAAGGGCGTATTTTGCTAGCCCTGTGGCGCGTGTTCGCTTCACTCACAAAATTAAGAAAGTGTCCGAGAGAAAAGTTGGATTTTTTTTTATTCCCAACATATTCAAAATTTGTGTGCAAGAAAAAAAAAATAATTTCACAGAATTTTTAGTCGCGTGCGCGTGACTATAGGTTCTTATGTAGGTCCTCGGTGTGTCGGTCGGATGATAACTAGTTTACTTTTCAATGAGTTTTTTTAAAGTTTTTCGAGAGAATGCGACTTAGGTCTGTTGAGCTTTTTTAAAAAAAATGCACAGACGGAAATACACACACATACACACATATCTACACACGCTAGGGTCATTATAATAAGAAGTGAGGGTTCGACCAATTCTTGCCTGATCTTGGCGATCGAATTGTCAGGCTGAAACTTTTTAAACCAATCGTAGGCTGTGCGACGTCTTATTGTGTCTTTTCCATATGCTTGTTTATTAAGACGTTCCTATTGGGCAGAATTTAGGCCGGACTTGTAATCATACAGTAAAACAGTACGTTGTTATTCACGAGAAACTCATTTGATGGGTACTTTTTGAAACATTAAATATCATTTTACGGTGTCCGACTAATCACCCGTATATTGACATAGGCTTTACTAGGCCTTCCGGGGAAAGTGGAAAGTGACCTAATCTAACTAGGTAGGCTCTAGGTCACTGTGCACTTTCAAGTTAGGCCTAGGATAGACTAAATATTTGTCAGGAATATAAATTATTTTATTGAAATAATTATTACTCGACAGGAGGCGGGGGGGATGCAAGCAAATATGTTTAGTCTAAAATTGTACGAACGTACGTTTTTTAGATGTCTTCGCCTCTGCTTCTTTTGAATCTTTTTTGTGAGTCTGACGAAGGTAACATGAAAGCGTTTGGCCATCAGGTTTTTTATTTTCCTTTGGCATTTTTAAGCATTTTAGATAATAATAAAAATAGCTGATTGATACGCAAACTTTTATTTGAGTTAGAAAAGCTGTCTTATGCGATATCATCTCGTGACTGAGAGAAGAACTCCTTCCGAGGGCTTGATGAAGAGCTTAGTTAGCTACAACATTGCCTTCTTAACCGCATAACTATAATTGCGCCATTGTTGCAAATAATTCTCTCTCTCTCTCTCTCTCTCTCTCTCTCTCTCTCTCTCTCTCTCTCTCTCTCTCTCTCTCTCTCTCTCTCTCTCTCTCTCTCTCTCTCTCTCTCTCCTCTCTCTCTCTCTCTCTCTCTCTCTCTCCCTCTCCATATATATATATATATATATATATATATATATATATATATATATATATATATATATATATATATATATATATATATATGTGTGTGTGTGTGTGTGTGTGTGTGTGTTGCCCTTTGAGGGGGATAGGGAGTGTTCTTCTTTGGATCCTGATCCTTTTCACTTTTTATGTTTTCTCTTTGTTCGTTTTTATCTTCTATCTCCTCTCACGTTCCACCTCGCCCACTACCTTCACTCCTCAATAATTAATCCAACCTTTCTTTTTTCCGTTAATCTAATTAGAGCTTTGCGAAACTCCCAGACAGATTCGGCAACACTGTTCTATCTGTTGGGTTGATTGTTGCAAATTAGCGATTCATAAATCCTCTGAAAATAAGGAATTATTCGCTTCCTTTAAAATTGCAGTGTCTTTCGTTCCACAATGATTTTGATGTCCTATCATTTAATGAAGTTTCCTGTATCATAGGTTAGATCCGATATTAATACTGCATTTCAGTATTGTGGGAAATTATGAAAAAATTGGATGGCTTTGTTTGGACATTGATTCAGCTCGTATCAGCGAATATATCTTTTCATTTTTTACCCTGTCTCTGTCTCTGGTTTGGGAAGATTTCTGCTTTTAATGTCATTTGCCGAAGGTGGTTAGTAATGGTTTGGTAAGATCAGTGTTTCGTAAAATGGGGTATTCTTATCGTTTTTCTTGGTATTGAAAAGGAGGTTTTGATCTCGTCTCTCGCGGGTGGAAATATAGTTTTTAGAGTAGCTAGTGTGGTTATTTGGGGGGTATTTTCAGGCAGTTGATAACAAATTTGTTCACTATATAGCATTCTGGGGAAATTTAAATGCTAACAAAATCTGAATGATGTATTCATCTTTAACCATTCTCTAAAAAGGACAGAAACCTAAATTAGGTCTTTCAGCTGTCATTTCATATTGACAAACCCCATTTTGAATGAGGTCCAGAATTCGTAGGAAGCCAAAAATAATGGTCGTATTTAATGCAGTTTCTTTAAAGATCTATTACATGAAATGCGAAAATGAGTACAATATCATTCAATTATCGAGAAGAGGATGAAAATGCTAAAGATGGGCCAAGCAGGTATCATATCAAAGCTGCTGGCACAGATCGCACACAAGCATATATACACATTACCAACAGCTAGAAAACAAATAACAATATATATATATATATATATATATATATATATATATATATATATATATATATATATATTAAACTGTTGAGAATTTTAATTTCGGTTGGTAAATATTATTTAAATATTTAGCTGTGGTCGTCTCCAACAGACCCTCACTAAACCCGTTTCCTTTCAAATACCCAGACAGACATTCAACTTCTCTATGGAATTTAGTATAGGACGAAATGTTGTATGTGCCAAAATTAATGTTTTAAGGCAGTAATTTCTAGGAAAAATTGCAGAGCCTGAAGATGTTGAGGCCGCGAACTATTAAAGGTTGACTTGCGGAAAACTTTGCTCTCCAAATCCTGTTAATGATTGGAAGATGTGAATATCCAAAATGAGAGGGAACCATTGCATGTAAATTTAATATTCGAATGTATACAGTCAGCATATTACAGGAATCTATCACATGAGTCCTCATAATTGAAAACAATGTATGTGTCATTTACAAAACAACGATACAGTATCGTTCTAATGTTTCTTGGTTGAATAATTGATCTTCAAACCAAGTCATGAAGATATCAGCAAATATTTGCTGATATTTTCATGAACTGGTTTGAAAAACAATTACTAAGCCCATAACTAGGAAAAAATATTCGACACCCTGGCGATAGAGTGAGCTGGTAGACAAACAAAGAAGTCAGACGGACGATAATAGAATATATACACGAAATTCTGGTAGTAGGCCGAATGAGGGAAAGGGGGAGATCCACAGGGCTGAAGAATTTCTTTCAGTATACCTAAAATATTTGCTACATTATATTCAGTATTAGATAATATTCATTTTCCTAAAATATATATTTAGTATTACTTGTCACGTGTCGTAGTTTGTCTATCTCTCTTTTTTTCCCAGAAGGGAATGGATGCTGTGACAGGACTAATGCCCCCGATACAACTAAAACCTGGGGGAAATAGAGCACCCTCCTGACCCTAGTACACAAATTAGACTGTTTCTCTCTCTCGGTCCGTCTTTTAAATTTCCCAGGCCTGTATAGACCCAACCACGGATGAAAGAAGGTATTAAACATTCTTTAAATAAAATATTTATATCCGATTCTTCGTAGCTTTGTCGGTTCTTGTGTTTTAGTAGATTTTCTTTACCTTTTTCTTCATTTTTATCTACTCTGCTCTTCGTGATGTTCGTTTCAATCTCCACACATAATTAATAAAGACTGAAATATCCAATTTGTAATGGCGGAAAAAAATATTAATTGGGATTTAGCGAATTCTCAACAGCTGAAAAATAGACCTCAATTTCGCTTCTTATTTTGAAAATTAAATATATCTATTAATGGGACTTAATGGATATTCGTCGCGTTAATGGGAGTACAAACATTCATTAATTGCTTTTAAAATATGAACCCACATTTAATTGATGTCCCTTGTAGAAAGGTAGCACCATTCGGCCTACCAATGTGGATGAAATCCCCAGATCGGATATTAAAATATACATAAAGATCAAAATGACATTGGTGGGTTCGAAGGCACAGAGAGTCGGGCCTCGTTGGCGTGTATCCAAGTAGTATTGCTGGTGGTTTGTCACCAACTCTGGATGGTAGAACCTTTCCTAGCCCTACGGGGGAGGGGGGTAGCCTCAGCGGTATATGGATGAGTACCCCTTAAGGGATAATAATAATCCATGGGCAGGGTTCTGGAAGAGAGGAGAGAGATTATGTTTTGGTCTGAAGACCCTAAGGGAAATGATAACGGTGTTGCGATTGGCTATAGGAAAAATATATGGAGTTTGGAGTTACTTAGCCACCCGGGGGTGAGCATCAGCGCATCCCCCAATGGGCGGCCAATGACCCCGCGAAAAGTTTTGTGCACCCCCTTTCCCATCGCCGGCCCTTAACCCTCGCCTCAACGTCAGAAATCCAACGCCGTGTCTTTAGGCGAACCAGAGCTTTGAACCAAAGGTTGCCATTACAAGTGTGGCAGCAAATTGCGAGGTGGAGTTGGGGGTAATCCAACGACAGATAGAGCCAGTAATATCTCTCATAGAAATCCATGCAAGAACTAATCTGTTTGTGTATGTATTTCCCTAAGTTATTTCAGTCACGTCTTCCACCCAGGATGAACTTGCGGCCACAATTATGCAGGTTAGGCGCTGTTGAATTCGATGGTATTAGAAATATTAATCAGAGTCTGGTTCTTTCTCTATCGAGCGCAATTAATGTGCCTCTCTTCACCCAAGAGACTCGTAAAATTAGTTAAGAAATAATAATATATCAGAACATTCCCTCTTTGGTGCACTTGAGGCGGAGAACCTAAATATTACCGCACTCTTCTATTGTCCCACTGTAGACTGTATAAATACTACAACACTCTCTTAATGATTCCTTATGGACAGAAAGCCTAAATATTACAACACTCTTCCCTTGCTTTACCTCTCAACTGTTGTCGTACTACCTGTTCGTGGTCTCCCTGCCTTTAACTGAAGGTACGTCCAACGACCGAGTGCCGGGCGGTATAACCTAGCAAACCCCCCTGCCTTGTGGGAGACCTCGGGAGGGCCAAGGCTTCAGGAGTAAACCTGGAGATCAAATCTGCACGGTGCTCGTGTATTAGGCGATAGTCCGAGGAGGGACTTTTTTTCGGCAGAGCACTGCAACTTAAACCAGCTCCAGTCATCCTAGATCATTTTTTTGCCACCTGGACTCGGCAGGAGAAAGTGAAGATGGTGGACTAAAGAGTGCACACCTACTTTCCACCTTAAATATCATCGTGCAAGTTATCACTCAATGGATTGCCTATTCATCCACACATTCTTGCAATACCCTATCTACAATGCTGCCATAGACCACCGTGCAAGACGACACCAATAAATACAACGACCCCATAGCTGCGATGTCTGTGGAAGAGGCTGTGCCAACCTTGGCGGACTCGGCAGCCATCAACGACCTCATCAAAGACGATAATCATCAACCAAACATCATCAAAAACATCCATGTATGGAGTCAGTTCGTCATCGGCAACAATGGATAACATTAAGCAAGTAAAGTGTGGACAGAGACCCTAAATATTACAACATTTTCCCATTGGTTCAGTGTCGTCAGAGAGCTTAAATATTACAACATTCTCTCTCTGTTTCACTATGAACAGAAAGTCTAACTATTACAACACCTCCCCTTGATTGACTGTCAACAGAGAGCATAAATATTCCAACAGTCTCCCCTTGGTTCACTGTGGAGATGGTCTAACTACTATAACACTCTCGCCTTGGTTGACTGTACAAAGAGAGCCTAAAAATTACAAAACTTTTCCCTCGGTTCATTCGAGATAGAGAGCTTGAGTAGTACAACACTCCCGTCCTTAGTTTAACTGTGGACAGAGAGCCTAAATATTACAACACTCTCCCCTTGGTTCACTTTGGATAGAGAGCCGAAATATTACAACACTCTCCCCTTAGTTCACTGTGGATAGAGAGCCTAAATATTATAACACTCTACCCTTGATTCACTCTTGACAGGGAGTCTAAATATTACAAAACTCTGCCCTTAGATCACTGTGGATAGAGAGCCTAAATATTACAACACTCTCCCCTTGGTTCCCTCTGACAGATAACCTAAATATTACAACACTCTGCCCTTAGATCACTGTGGATAGAGAGCCTAGATATTACAACACTCTACCCTTGCTTTACTCTGGACAGAGAGCCTAAGTATTCCAACACTCTCCCCTTGGTTTACCCTGGATAGAGAGCCTAAATATTACAACACTCTCCCCTTGGTTCCCTCTGACAGATAACCTAAATATTACAACACTCTGCCCTTAGATCACTGTGGATAGAGAGCCTAGATATTCCAACACTCTCCCCTTGGTTTACCCTGGATAGAGAGCCTAAGTATTCCAACACTCTCCCCTTGGTTTACCCTGGATAGAGAGCCTAAATATTACAACACCCTCCCCTTGGCTCACTCTGAAGAGAGAGCCAAACTATTACAATTGCAGGAAATCGCTGGATTTCCCGCCGTCATTATTTCTAGAGGCACATTTGAACCCCCTCCCCTAGACCAGGTACATTAGACAAAGGGACTAAAAAATACGAAGTAGAGAAATTATGGAGAATAACTTTCAAAAATGTGCTCTCTTCCCTTTTCTCCCTCTCTCGTTTTTTTTTATCATATCTCTTTTTAATTTCATGTTTCATCTCGTTCAGACTCATAACAGATAAGGACATTTTTCCGTCATTCATAAATATACGCTTAATGAAACACCAAGTAGCCTTGACTAGCTTGATTTGGCTCTTTTCAGCTTGAATGTAATTCTTAATTGCGGGTGGGAAATGGAAATATTAAGCGTGGTAAATCCATTTTTATTTAATCATTATTTATACAAAATAAATATTTTGGTTTTTCAGGTTGTGAGCTTTCGTTTTTCCTAAATCATCTTCAGACGGGACTCTTGGGATTGGTTGAGGCAGATTTCTCGTCGGTTTCCTGGCTCCTTACCTCCTTTAGCAGATATATGACGTGGATTTAAGGTCTTATGCAATAAATGATGTCCTATCCAATCCAATAGAAGTGGTGAGGTAGAGTTAAGACAAATATTGACAAAAGGAGAAGGCATTTCGTGGACTAAAGAATTTCAAAGGCGAGAGATGATCAGGTTATTTATGTAATTTTTTTAGTCTTTATTTTCGAATTTAGGTTAACTTATCGGCGTCCAAGCCTTTATGTCATAGTGATTATTTTGTATAAGGATAGTTGTTCTAGTTCTGTGTTGTTGTTTTTCTTATGTAGTTTGTGTTAGAGAATGTCATTTTGTGGTTTTGTTTGTGAATTATCGATAGATTCAGGTTAGTGATATCATTGTTCATTGTTTTCTAGCTCTTGATCCATAATTCGGTTTTTTGTTTTCATATCAATTATTCAAGTCCTAATTGGGAATTATGCCATATTTCGGTTTAGAGTCATCTTCTGGTTAGTATCTATATTCGGATGTTCTTCTTTTGTAGTCCTTTTTTAGTAGTTTCTTCATCTTCTTCACACAAAAAATTGCGCTTCCTCTTTGTTCTCAAGCAATTTAATGGAGCTCGGGTATCTTGCATGGCTCTTTTCTGCTCGGTTGGTATTTAGCTGTAGCCTAAGCTCTACGTCTTGTTCTACTATCCTTTTGTTCTTCATTGTCTTTGCAATCTCTTCGGTCATCTTATGACGAGGTTTAAGCCTCGTAGCCCTGTGCAGGTCTTCATGTTTTCTATTATCCCTTCTGCAGGTATTTGTAATTAAGTACACTCACTTGTTCTGCACTCTCTATAGTAAAATCTTATGTGTTTTAAAGGCACATAATAGTGCGGAGCATGATACAGCAGTGTTGCTTTAACTAGAACTATGTATAATTTTTTTCCGCCTCTTTTGAGGTTCCTGAAGGTAGATAGGGTTCTAACTGCCGATGAGGCACTTGCAATGCTATCAAAGAAATGCTTCTTTCACCAGTTTAAAGTAAACTTCATTCAGAGTACATTGCACTCGCTGGTTTAGAGAAAGCGTCTATCCCCCAACCTCACATCTGATACCAAGTACTTTCCGAGTGACAGTATCTTGGTCTTTCCTTGGTTTGTTTTAATTTTTCAGTTGGCTTCGTAGGTTTTGAGTCTTTCTATCTCTGCAGCAGTCATACGAGCATGCATAAGCGTGTTTCTGTATCGGCACTATAATCTGACTGATGTCATCTTCGGAATAAATGTTGATGCAAGTGGCGTTCTCCGGCTAGGCTAGGAAGATCATCTTAGCGGTTTTCAACGCGTCGGGGAAGCGTTGTAAATTCTTATTATTCCTTCTAGTATGTTTATATGGGCATTAGGGTAATTAAATTTCCTTAGTCCCCCAAGTTTCTTGAGCCTTCTGGCAAAATGAATGGAGCAGGCCTCGTAGTCCCTTTGATGTTTC
The DNA here is from genome assembly GCA_963969495.1 of Ceratothoa steindachneri. Classification (NCBI taxonomy): domain Eukaryota; kingdom Metazoa; phylum Arthropoda; class Malacostraca; order Isopoda; family Cymothoidae; genus Ceratothoa; species Ceratothoa steindachneri. The sequence goes on along the minus strand of OZ018339.1, from coordinate 54,742,151 downwards.
CTTGGGGTCTCCTTTAATGTGTTTCTTCGAATTTCACATTGTTGTGTGGTTGCATCCTATGAATGTGGGTGTTTAGCTCAATTACAACTTAGTGTTGGAACTCTACATCAAACCTTTCATTCTCATCTTCGCGATGACTTAAAATACTTTCCCAATATTCTAGGAAGAATAATTCGATGTCTTGTTACATTTTAATGTCTCCATATTTCGTTGCTATTTTCCTTTTTTTCTTGGATCAAGTTCTTCTCAGCTTTCTATTGTTTGCCAAAATACTCTGTGCAAGACATCTTCCTCGAGATCCTCGATTGCCTCGTCCCGGCAAATCTACTGCTGTTCTAGGATTAGCCGAGTAATTTTTATTTATTTTATATTTATTTTGGAGCTGGGTTAAGGTATCTATTGATGATCCTCTGATGTTCATTTAATGCAATTCTTTCATTTCACGGTAAAAATTCTTCATGTAGTCAGTACATCTATACGTCGAGATGGACTTGCACACGGAGTTTTGGATGCATCGCTATCAGCGTTTGACACTATGTTTGTTAGGTGAGTGGGCTCTTCGTCAATCTCCTCAAACACTGCCTCTTCTAAAGATGGGGTGTGATAGTCTTGAAATTGAGTTTTTTCCTACTTGTCGCTGGTGCTTTTATACGGTTGGTATTGATGGTAAGTAAGATTCATATATGATCACTACATGCAGCTGGTATTGGTTCCACGCAGTAGATGAATAGTACGTGATAACTAGCTAGGCAAATGCTTGGCTACATGGATGCTCTCGCTTTGACGTAGGTGAGAAAGTCAAGACCTAAATGCTGGATAATGTTTCTGCCCACCAAGGTGTCAAAACACATCCCGGTCCTCTCTGTCCTCCCGTAAGAAGAGTCCGGGCATACCACGTTGAGGTCGCCTTAGATACAAAGGAGTAGGAAAAGGGGAAAGGAAAAAATAAAGAATGATATAGCGTAGGCGAGTTGCGAACATTTTCCTGCCTCACTTGACCACTGCTAGAGAGCGGCAAATCCTCTGCGCCATCCTGAGCCTCAAAAAGACTCATTTAATCAAAGTATAGTCAGCACACTATACTCCCCCATGAGAAATATGGGGGCACTTGTGCTAAATAAATTAGCGATAAACTGAATAGGTAAGAAGTTTCTCCCTGGCAGCTGATATCCATTGCCAATTATAATCCTTCCCAAGTCCTGCTCGTCAGTAATCGCTAGATATTTTCTCAGTTGCTTTGAACTTATATTCATTTCTTGATTGCTATCGCTGATACAAGTATTTCATTATATATATATATATATATATATATATATATATATATATATATATAATATAATTGAAAATCACGTGACACGTGATTTATAGATGTATTAAAAGTCCCAAGGAAATGGAAATTGATAACACAACCCGGAAAAATACTAAGGAGAATATTACATGAACCAATAAAAGCTTAAGAAGGAAAATGTGAGATATAGAGAAGGGAAAGATAGGGCAAACTATTTTAACCGTTATATGAAAATAAATAAAGAAGTTGGATTTAAACCTATGTCATTAAGCGCTCATCGCCAGAGAGAGAGAGAGAGAGAGAGAGAGAGAGAGAGAGAGAGAGAGAGGGAGAGAGAGAGATGGAGGAATGTAGAGGAGGAAAGTAGTTGACTTACTCTATGCTGCATACGTGAAAATTTGAAATGAATAGATCAGCATTTCTTTCACCTGGGTAATAGAGGCATTGGAGGTCATTTTTGACCTGGTCTAGTGTCCTATTTTCAGGAGTGGTCTACAACTCTGGATCTTTTAGAACCTTCGAATTTCCATAACATTTTTCAGCTCCCTGGTGGGAGTGCATTGTATGTATGTTAGTGGGAGAGCGACCTAACTTAGCCTTTATCTATCTCCTTAAAGAATTTTACCACTGTGACAAATTTCAAACCAATGGTCCAGATATGTGACTGCCTATAGTGGCCAGATAAACAAACTTCCTCTTATAAATGGATGTATTTCTCAAAAAAAATAATAATTCGAGGTTCTCATAGAAAAGAATATTTAAAGCTTAAATAATTTTTACATATTGTTTACCACTTAAAGTAAAACGAAGCCGTGCATCATTGATTATTCTAAGCCCAGCGCCATGTCTACTGCAGAAATAAACGTTGCTTTAGAAACCCTCTTGGAGATCTCTTACTCACTGGCGGGGCGGGAAATACCTCTTCACCCTTACCAGAGCATTTGAGTGGAAAACATCTAAATAATTTCCCTCCTACGAGACCCTCGATTTTCATCTGGAAACGTCCAAGCAGAAGCATATTCAAATGACCTCCGAGTCTCATTAGCCCTTCTGGAGCCTCGTTTAAACTGGCGGAGAGAAGCAATCAGTCGACGGAAGCGGGAAAATGACGAGGAAACGATGAATTTGCCGCATCGAGGAAGTTCACTATCGAATGCAGTAAAACGAGTCGAATTCCCTCGTTTAGGAAGTTCCAACTCCTTTGCTCGCGCTAGCATTTGCCCAACCCTGTTCCTGCCCCTTGGATATTATCTTCTCCCCTTCTGTAAGGAGGGGATTCTAATGTAGCAAAGAGTATATTAATAAATTAAGAGAAGATTCGAATCCGTAGCCTTCAAGTTACTATCTCATATTTCAAAAATGCATTTTCCCTCTAAGACAAAATCTTCTATTAACGGTCCATAAAATATCGGACCCTGAAGAAAATTCAATAATCTGTAAATATTTGATTGGAACATAAAAACTGCAGATATCATTAGAAAGAAGAAAAACTTAAATCAAATATGGTTCCTTACTTTTGCATATCTCTTAAACGGACGCTATAGCAGCTATAATATTCATATATCCTCTGAACCTCCTACCCAGCATATTAAAAGGAACATCAGATTCGAGTACTTCTTGGATGAGGCTAACATTTCATCTTGGTTATGGGTTTGCATGCGCATATTCTATTTTAAATAAATGTATTTAACCTTTTTTCATTATTTTACTGATATATTTAAGTTTTTAAAATAATAAACGGCTTCAGTAATATAAAGGTTTACTTAATGTTTTAGCTAGATAACCTTGCGACTACTAGACATAAAGGATTCAAGCTAGTAAACAAAAAAATTTCATATTTAGATAGGGCAAAAATTATTTGCTTATAAAATAACACAGACTTGGAATAACTTGCATAGGGAAGTAGTTAAAAAAAATGCATTAAATATTATACAAAAATAGAATCAGACGATAATCCTTTAAAATGTAACTTTAAAAAAGATAAAAGTTTTTAAATTGATTCTTTATCGGTATCGTTTCTTCCTTTATCCTTTTCTTCACCTCTTAATTCTACACTTTATTTTCACTCTTGAACTAATTTTGAGTGGAACTTTGGGTCTTTGCCACTTCGTTATTTGGTAATCAAATCTTTACAATGTATTAAAATTTGGGGTCTCTTTATTGTACATCATATATGTATCTCTATCAAGTCTATTACCCCTCCCCCCCTAAAAGGGGTCTAAATTCATATGCAATTTTCGAAAATATTTTGCAAAAGGGATATGAATCTACTACGTCAAGCCATTTATAGGGATGAATATGGTCGTTTTCATTTCTATTCCTCTGTTTATTTATCTTTTACCATTTATCTCTTATTATTTCCTACACTTGAATCCACAGAGCTTCAATGTAAGACATTTTAAGCATCTTAAAATAAAACTTGGCTCCTTAACTTTGAAAACTACTAACACAGGTAAAAAAAAAAACAGAACCAAATAATACTTTAGTACAGCTCAGTGCCCCAGCCAGGATCAAAATTGGGGTTGGCGGGGGGGCTAACATGAATTCCCCCCTTCTGCGGATTTTGAAAGAAAGGCATTGATCATTAATAATGGTTATCTTACACAAAATTGATAAATAAATAACAGCATCTCATAAAAGAGTGAGCACCAACTCTCTCAGATCCAAAGTTTTCCCCACATCATAAAATTATGAATTGTAGTTTTTGGACGTTAGCTAAAGTATAATATTGAAGTTAATAATTATTCTTGAAATTTACCCGTTATTTAGACATGTATCATATGAGATATATTCGATCGCAACGGTTAAAAAAAACTGTTTATATATATTCTATATTATTAGATAACTCTTTCTGAATAACAGAATACGAGTATGACTTAAAAGCAATATAAATATAAATGGTTCTGAAATTTGGGGAGGGTTTCATTCCCCTAATCCCCCCCCCCCACGGATCCACGCCTGGAACAGCTGCATTATCGTATTCCCAAATGGAGGAGGGGGGCTGGGGAATCAACTAAATATATATTCGCCACCCACCTTGACTCTTATCTCATTTTCTATTTTCTTCCTTTTTTCAATCAAAACCCAATTGTTATAATTCATTTGAGTTCTCATTAAAATAAGTGTACGTGAAGAAATGCGGCAACCTTCGCTTTCCGCATTTCAGCATTTTCCTAATTTCACATTTTAAAGGAGATACGTGATGCTTTTTACTAATCTTGTCTTCCTTTCGAGGAAATTTGACCTCTCTTACCGGTAGCACATCACTCAATATCCCATTCTATTTACAAGTGATTTGGACGACTATTCTGAATCAAGAATCAAAAGAATCGCAAATTTTTAAGGATTCTCCATTGATATAAACGATATTATTCTGATTCGTTTATCATTAACTACATTTTTAGGGTTATTTTATGAAACTATTCAATTTCTAAAAAAAAATTGTATTAAAAGCATATTGCTATTAACTGGATCCTTTGAAATGATATTAAAAGATGTCATTTATATATTATATAAACTCTTTATTATAAACACAAATCGTTGCCGATTTGCCGAGTATAAGAATGACCAGGTAGACGACTTCGGTAAAAGATCTTTATGCATCGTTAATTAAATTTTTATCATCATGATTTGGTGTCGTTACCAGAGTTGGGCTTACTTAGTTAATAGTTAAAACATTAAAGGGAATTATTATTTTATTATTATAAAACAATACACGAAAATGATAGAGGACAATTTTCGTTTTTTAAACATAGAAAACTTTTAACTAGTTAGCTGATTAACTATGCCCACCTCCGGTATTTTGTTAAGATTATTGTGAAATAATAAGTTTACAATTAGCCATAGTTTTTAACAAATTGAAGAATTCCTCGAAGTAATTGTTTTTATCAATAAAATAAAGGACCAATTTCGATTCTTTATTAAGGGACTACTAAATATAGGTTTCTGTTAAAAACTACAAATATAACCATTCATAACTTCCTAATTACGAACATGAAAACCTACAACTACAAACATAAACATTCATAACTTCCTAATTACGAACATGAAAACTTAAAAATACAAAGATAACTATTCATAACTTCCTAATTACAAACAAATAAAAACGTAAAAACTACAAAGTTAACCATTCAAAACTAGCTAATTTACGAACATAAAAACATGAAAACCTAAAACTACAAAGATAACCATTCATAACCTCCGAATTATGGCCATAAAACATGAAAACCTAAAACTACAAAGATATCCATTAATAACTTCTAAATTACGAACATGAAATCTTAAAACTATAAAGATAACCATTCATAACTTCCTAAATACGAACATGAAAATTTAAAATTTAAAACTACAAAGATAACCAATCATAACTTCCTAAATACGAAGATGAAAATTGAAAATTTAAAACTACAAAGATAACCATTTATAACTTCTTATTACAACCATAAAAACATGAAAACTTAAAAATACAAAGATAACCATTCATAACTTCCTAATTACGAACATAATTCAGAAGAAAATGCTTCCAGATCCCAGCTACATTTTACCTCCCTATAATATTCTATACATTGTCCCAAGCAGACATTCGAGTATACACAGATATATAATGCAAAAATATGTACAGTTTATTTTTACCGAAAAAAGATTGGTTCAACTAATTTAAAACTTGCCAATATCATCCAAATAGTGGCCAAATCTACTTTTAAAGTAGACTAGTGAACTAAAAACCCATGAAAGAAGTAAATAGATATCCAGTAATTACTCAAATATCTTTATTTTAATATTTAAAGAAAGAACTACGTTTTTAAAAAAGTTCATTAGTAATACTTTGTGGATGTTCCTTTAGAGGCTTTTAGAGATACAGTTCGCCTAAGTTTAGGTTTAACAAGTTCTGAGATTACTGCTTGTGATATGTATTTCCGAACATGTTTGGCGAATGACATTCAGCGACTCTGAACGTGTTCCTTTGTTTTGGAGTTTTTGTCTGTAAAGTCATGTCCAGTATTCTCCATATATGTTCGGTAGGGTTTTGTCAAGGGACTGACAGCCAAAGAACTCTGAAACCGCTTTGGTTGTCTCATTCTTTCGTTATGTTTGCAGTATAAGAGTGAGCCCCATCTTCAAAAAAAAATAACTTTCTTTTTCAAGTTGAGTATTTAAAAACCTTGGTAGAAGTCACTTTTTAAAAATGGAAATTTATTTATCAGAGTTGTTGTTTCAAAACAAAATACTCAACGAACTCTGACCTTCCATCATTCCAAATTGCTCCCCACAACAAAACGGAAAAAACACTATGTTTCAGCATTGGTTTTAAACCTGTTTTTGTCAAACTCATGATGGGGTAATTTCCAAATCCCTACATTGCCTGTATTAAAATTGGGCAAACCTTGATTCGTCAGAAAAAAAATTATGCTCCGCCAAAATCCCAGATACTTGCCGCTCATTTCTTCTGCCCATTTTATCTTGGTCATAATATTGGTCATAGTTAAAAATAAATTCTCTCTCTGCCCAGATAATGATATTCTTGAGCTGATTTGGAAACTTTCTGACACTTGTCAAACGTTTAAACTAGGATTGTTATCAATGGATCCTTGAACAGCACGACGAGATCTTTTAGATGGCTCAGGACGTCCAGTCATGACTCTGTGATATTTTACTCTTTTCTCTAAATTGAACGAAACTATGTTAACGGATAGAAGGGGTATTCCAAAATTCATAGAAATTTGTCTTTTAGATTCTCCATTCTCAGAGTGACCAATGACGCATCCTGTTTTAAAATCTGAATTTTCTTGGAATTTTCATTTTGAGGCAAATTTGATAATTAGAATATCAATCTTTGAAAATATGTGAACAACATTAGTCAAAAACATTTTATCATAAAATTCGGTGTATACAGGGTGACCCCCCACAATGGGCCCCAACTTTCAATAGGCCTCATTTCTTAATTTTCTGTAAGGATTAAATGAAGCTTTGGTAATAACTAGCTCATTGTGTTTAAAAACATCATATCAAAACATGAGTCTTTGGACTGTTCTTCTTTATTCTAGAGCACGTGTTCGAGATGACCTCCGTTTAGCTATGTGCATTTTTTGAGGCGCAACACAAAGTTGTCCATGACTTCCTTGAGTTTCGTGACGGTCCTGGGTCTCCCTGCGTACACTCTCTCTTTAAGGTAGCTCCAAAGAAAGAAACTTAGAGGGCTAATGTCTGGGCTGTGAGGTGCTCACTCAAAATCAGTCTTGAGACTGATCACACGGCCACCAAAGTTCTCTTTCAGCCAATATCGGGACATTTTTAAAATGTGAGAGCTTACTCCATCTTGCTGGAATCAGAACTTCCCCATAAGTGACGGAAACAAGGTCTGCAGCTCCCTTTTGAAGGTTTTGAGGACCTCAACATACCGCTCCTTGGTGACTGTCACTGTCGAGCACAATTCCTCAAAAAAGAATGGTCCAATGATGCCTCTGGCTGAGATTGCAGTCCATACCGTGCAATTAGGGCAGTGTAGGGGCTTGGTGGCTACCCCATTTGGTCTAGAAGTCCCCCAGAAGACATTCGTCTTTGTCGTAGAATGGACTCTCGACGATATACCATATATAACTATTCGTTGAGGTAACTTCTTTAATTATCTTTTGAGTGCGTGGATGTCTGGCGGGCCGATATTATGTATCTTCGATATGCTTAAGAAGTGGAACTGAGCTCAAGGATAATAATATTGCTATCATTAATAAAATAAAGTTTTATTAATAATAACTATCAACAATACACAAAACGGAAAATATTGACATAAACAGAGAATGGAAAGGGTCGTGGAGACTCGGGCTAATCCGAGGATTAAAAGATTTAAAAAGGTAAAACAAATATAGAGTTAAAGAGATGGGATGGTTCGCTAAACCATTTGAAGCACATGATAGAATTGACAAAAGGGTTAAGTACTCAAAGGTAACGTTCGGCTTACGTAACTTTATACTAGTGGTACAAAGGAAGTCGACGTGAAGGAATTTTCGGTCCGTTGGCGAGTTCCAGCCGAAGGGGGGGAATAAAATGATCCTGACGTGGCGTCTTGGGAATGAGAACCGATTCTCGACGAACGGCTTGAAGAACAATGGCTGTTCTACGTTGTTCTCTTCTGAACAACAGGGGGGGTGAGAACCGTCTCTTGTCTACGGGCTCAAGAACAATGGCTGTTCTAATGTTGTTCTCTTCTGAACAACAAGGGACAAGGGTGAGAACCGATTCTTGGCAAACGGGCTCAAAAGAACAATGGCTGTTCTACGTTGTACTCTTCTGAACAACAGGGAAAGGGGTGAGAACCGTTTTTTGTCAACGGGCTAAAGAACAATGGCTGTTCTAATGTTGTTCTCTTCTGAACAACAAGGACGAAGGGTGAGAACCGTTTCTTGGCGAACGGACTCAAAAGAACAATGGCTGTTCTACGTTGTTCTCTTCTGAACAACGGGGGAAGGGTGAGAACCGTTTCTTGTCAACGGGGCTCGAACGAACAATAGCTGTGCTAACGTTGTTCTCTTCCGAACAACAGGGGGGGGGGAAGCCTTGTGGACTTGGCGTCACGAAAGGCTCGAACCTTGGCGCTCAAGGGATATTGTCCTCCTTCAAGGCAAGTGATGGTGAATCTCGAGGTCGAGGTCCCTTGGCGCACAAAGTGAGAGAGGGTCGTGGTGATGTTTCGCGACGAAAATCTGGATCTCCAATCTGATCTTAGTGGTAAAGTTTCCATCTAAATAGTCGAGACACTCCCTTGGCGTGGGGGACAATGGAGTGGGAGCTTCGAGGGAATGCCCAGTCGAGCCTGGGAACAATGCCTTATCTGCCCATAAGCCTAACTTAATCTGGCGAGGTTGGCGTATGGGGGCGAACGGGGGGAAGATAAACCTCCTTTTTCAAACATTGACTCAGGTGGCTGTGATAAGGCGCCAAGCTTCAAAGCGAAGATGCACGTGGGTAGCATCGTGGTTTTAAATAATATGTGATAGGGGTTGAAATTAACGCGGCCTCAACCCGTTCTATCACAGTCTTCGAGTTTACCTTTCCTTCAAGAGGGAAGTGAGCCTTACAACCTGTGCTTTGAAAGGGCTAACAGCCCTAAAGGGCGCATTATAAATACCCATTGTAATTATTATTATTATGCATTTAGGTTTTCCTAACCTTCATTTTCATTTTGGGAAATCTGATCAGAACTCCAATATCTCTTTCCTAGGTCCTCTCTCCTCCGCAGAACTCCTAATTCCTTCTGTGAAGCATCACCTCTGGGATTTTTGTGACCTTATCTAGAAGGACCTCGAGGAATATTGAACTCATTTTTCATGGAATGACTTCTGCTTCCGTGACCAGAGTCTCACGGAGTGTAGTGAGCCATAAAAGAGTCATTGTCCGGGAATGAGACATAAAAATGGTCATTGTCCGGGAATGAGACATAAAAATGGTCATTGTCCGGGTATGAGAGTGGTTATTACTTGTTCCTTGTCTAAAGCAAATGAAATACATGGTTTAGGTTCCTTCAGAGTCTTTTCTAGCAATATCAAACAAAGTCGAAGAGAAAGAAGGAGTGTTTTTGTCTATGTGCGTGAAAGAGAGGGTGTATGTGTGAAAGAAAGTGTGTGTGCCTGTATTTGATATAGAGGGTGTAAAAGATTAAATGAATGAGAGATATGAGAAAGAGAGGAAGAAAGAGGGAGAGAGATTGAGTGAGAGAGAGCACGATAGTGAGGGGAAATGAGAGGGGTAGTGACTCTTCAACCCGCATATTTCGGTAAACTTCCGGGGCGATAACGAAGCAAGACGAGAGTAGCTGCAGCAAGGACCCCAAATCAGCGAGAGGGCGCTAAGCCTTTAGTCGCCGCGTCTTGAATCGGAGAGGGACCCACTTCCGACGGCAAACAAAATCGCTTCCGGCGAAGCGTTATATATTTCTCAGCGCAGAAACGAGCAAATTAGTATTCAACCAGGAGGCAGGCACTGCTCATGCAGTATCTAAGCAGTAATCACAAAAATTCATTGGGACCAGCTTAAGGACACACGCACTCCTTCATACATGACTTCCTGTTAATTGAAGGACTCGCAGGCAAGAAAGCAGTTGTTCAGAATTACGGCATTCAAGGACGTAAGGACTCATTCTGGAATACACGCTATGTTGCGTGCCATGCAAGGATACTCCCTCGAACTACCACTCAAGGCCCCCTCCCCATCCTTGGAAAATCGTAGGCCAATTACCTTTTTCTCGACCACCGTCGAAGAGGCTTGACGCTTTCCAACTACGAATCTTCACTCCCTAATCTCCTCCAGCTTTCGCTCGAGTAAATATTGTACTACTCATAGCTCGAGCCAAAGCATTTCATTGTAAATTAATTCCTTTGCTGAACGATTAGTTTTCCCATAGTGTATAAATTAATGTTAAATCTGTTATGTGTTTGTATAATAGTAAAGATTATTTTGTTTCTCTTGTTTATATCCCAGAACCACATAAATAGCCATTGATCTATTTTCTAAGTCGGTCAAAGGAATAAACGCACTTGAATATCCCCCATACTTAAAAAAGGGACTCCATCCCCCTTGCGCCTAGGGTGGCAAGCGAAGGTCAGTCAAATCTACTTTACCTACAATAGTTACTTTTGTTTAGTCAAAACTTCAGGATGTCACAAGAAAAACAAATTTAAATGAGGTTCCTAGTTCCATCAACTCTACATCCAGTGTCTCTTTCAGCTAAAATGCCAATGTAAGTTTTTGTTCAATTACCCTCTCTTGAAGATCTGAATCATGATGAAGAACTTAGTGACAGCAATGATGCAAATTTTGAAATTGAAGATGATTCAGATTGTAAAGATTTGATCAGCATGAGTTGCTTGATTTGCCATGAGTTTCCGGACTATCAAAAAAGGTTTCAAAACTCCTAGCATAAAGACTGAATGAGAAAAACTTGCTAGAAAAAGGAGCGAAGTTATCGAATTTCAATCCAGAGAAACTGCATTTCTGGAATACTTTCGAAGTGACAATCCTTTCACACAATTTAACTTTACAATAATAATATCCTTTGTATTAATAAGATAAATTTGTACATACATTACACTCAAGCAATGTTTCGTTATTTTATATTGTATGTAAATTGTTAAAACATTCTAGAAAATAAGCACAAATTTGTTAAATGAGGTATTTTTATGGTTTTGGGTTCAGTGCAAAGGCTTCCTCTAGCTCAAAAATTTATGTGATAGAAAAAAACGGGTCATATTTGGATTCAGAGGCCAAAAACTAGTAAAAAAGTGTTAGATCTAACACAACGAAAATTTCGTTCTTCAGTGTTGTGATTATTTGAGAATTTTAAAATAAATTTAAAAACCAAGTTTATTAGTTTAATTGAGTTTTTTTATTATAAATTAAAAGGTAAGGATGATGACGATGATTAATATTTATGATTATTTTTTTTTTAATGAATTTAAAAAATCTAGTTTATTATAATGATTAGGTTATTTTATTAGAATTTCAAAGATAAGGTTGTAATTGGAAAATAACATTCATACAAGTATATTTACTACATTGTCATTTTTAATTTATGGTTATAAACAAAAGTAGAACAATAAGAAAAACTTGAAATAATAGCGAAAAACAAAGAGGTACTTCTCGGACAAAAAATTTGAAAATTTCTTCCGATAGAGCTTTGGCCGTCCACAGGCTTAAGATGGGTGACCAGATTAACTGGTCAGAAGCAGATACCATAATGCATATAAATGATTTTATTAGCAGAAATATCGTTGAATCGTTTGTTTTCCTTAGATCCAGTCCTATCTTTCTTGCTTAAATCAGACTTATCAGAGGTAATAAAAAATTTGACCTTATTGGGAAAACATTGCTTTGTATAAATACGGTGTCACTGTTTTATAAGAAATTGTAAGTTTGAAAATGTTAAGATAACGAGAGTAGGTACTAATTCCAATCAATCTTTCCTTTCCTTACGTGGTATATACAAATATTTATACTTATCACGTGTTTCTTCTCGGGATTTTATTTATATTTATATATATATATATATATATATATATATATATATATATATCCCGTATTACCAAAAGAGGAGACTACTAGATTGGTAGAGCCAGGGAAAACACAAACTCTTCTGAACCTGTTCCGTTTCGCAACGAAATCAGAGTCCTATGCTGGGTAAGAGATAGGCAGGGAAGAACTTTCTAAAAGGCTTGTGTTTGTGATTCATGCATGGAAGGTCTCTGTTGACACCTCAGCAGCATTCCATCAGGCTGCCCATGCATCCTGGTACTCGTGGTACCTCGCTTCTAACTCTCTAATATCCTAGTGCAATGGCTCCTTGTGCTTCTTATTGTAAACTCCATAAGTGCCAGGAAAGGCAGCCACATGAAGACGAGAAGATTCATTTTTATGGACAAGTCGTTTGAAGAATTCAGAAACATTGCAGAATCGCTTAAAAATAAGTTCATAATCTTAACACTGAGAGGTGCCCAGAAAGCAGGAATTTTGTAGGAATAAACTTAAAATATTAACATAACTGAAAAAGAAATCTGTCTTCATATTAAGAAAATAAACATTTTAAATTATAAAAAACAACTGTTTAAACCCCTTTGCAAAAATTTTTAAAAAGTCTATTAACGAGGAAATAGTTCTTAAGGAGTTCAAAAAGACAAATGTAACACTAGCTTAAATAAAACGACATAAAAACTGATCCTAGAAATTATCGACCATCTCTCTTACTTCTGTCGTTGGTAAACTCTTGAAGCCTATTGTGTCTTAATAAACGACACAAAATACTGTTTTCGTGAAGTCTGCTAATGCTTACTTAGTATACTTATTTTTCACCAAATTATCACAAGGTTGGACCAAAATAAAGAGTAGATGGAGTTTATTTTGATTTCAAAAGACTTAATTAGAGACTTATTAACTAAAATCGTACGAAATAGGCGTGAATCGTACTAAAATGGATTTAAGAGTTCTGGAGAACCGTAAACAGTTATCAATGGAAATAGTTCAGCATTGGCATTTCTCACTGGGGCGTTCCTCGAATATATGTCCTTAGATCTTTTTCTTTTAATATATATGAACAATCTTGAAACGAATTTATTGTTAAACGTAAAATTATTCTAATGACACGATACTTAGTACTAAGGATAAAATATATTAAATATGGAAACTTACAAAAAGATGTTAAGAGGAGTAAAATCGTCGGAAAAATGCAGATACAATTCAAAGTTAACAAGTGAAAGATTCTACAAATATTTCATGATAATCTGAGAAAGAGATTAAAATATGGCTGGTCAAATTTTAAACACAGTCAACATGGAAAATTATTGAGGTGTATTAATCTTGAATTATATCATTTGCGAAATAATGTAATGTAGCGTCTCAAAAGACCAATAGAATTCTAGGAGATAGACATTTTGCCTTTAAATCGAAAGATATTATGCTTCGCTTCTAGAAAGCGCTTGTAAGACCTCATTGGGAGTATGCGATGCAGTTATGCGAAAGGACATTGCAATATTGGAACGCATCCAGCGATGAACAATGAAATTAATTTCAAAACTTAGAAATAGATCGCATGAAGATACACCACAATTTACTTTCACTACAAGTTTAGCATCTGGTTGACCAACATAGTGAAGTCTTTGAAATACTTAACAGTTTTACAAATTTTAATTATCCCTTGAATATTTGAGCTAGATAAGAGAGAAGAAACTAGAAATAACAATTTCAAAATAGTAAATAAAAGATCTAACTCATCGCGATAGCACAAATTTAATTTCTTATAAAATCACAAAGACTTGGAATAACTTGCCTTGGAATGTCTTTGAAAACACTACACAAATTATATTGAAAAATAAAATAAATAACTATTACTTTAAATTGACCTTGAAGAATTAAGTGTTATGAAACTAATTCCTTATCCCTTTTATATCTTTCTTTTACCTCTCCTTCCTACTTCTATCCTTTTCCCTCATCCTTGAATAGCCTCGAGTAGATCTTAGTCTTTTCTGGTTCTTAATTTTGAAATAAGATCTTAAACGCCGTTGCCCTTTCCTATTTGTCTTCCTCGCCAACGTGAGCTCCACGTTCCGATTATACCCCGTTACTTCTTGTTCCTCGGGGTCGTCCGTGTTGCCTCGGTGATGGAGGTGACCCGATCTTTGCTCCTAGGGTTTGGAATGCTCTGCCTTCAGCTCTTGGCTCTGCCTTCAAGCGTGCCTTCCACCTTTTGGGGGGTTCCATGACAGACAACATCTGTAATCTTGAAGAGCGGATATTGCGTTATTATTAGTAGTAGTGTTATTAATTATTATTAGGAATGTTTAATTATTACTTTAGTAGTAGTAGCAGTGGTGTAGTAGTAGTTGTGTAGTAGTACTAGTAGTAGTGGTGTAGTAGTAGTTGTGTAGTAGTACTAGTAGTAGTGGTAGTAGTAGTAGTTGTGTAGTAGTACTAGTAGTAGTGGTAGTAGTAGTAATAGCATTCGTAGCAGCAGCAGTAGTAGTAGCAGCAGCAGCAACAATAGTAGTAGTAGGAAGAGGAAGAGGAAGGTGGAAGGAAGAGGAGGAGGAGGAGGAGGAGGAGTTGGGGGAGGAGGGGGGGGGGTCAAAATATCTAAATTGAGCCAAACTTTGCTTCTAGGATTCGTTTCATTCCTCGGGTGAAAAATCTGTTCAGGTAGTTTTCTCCCTTTGTGGAGTTTTCTCCCTTTTGGGGAGTTTTCTCCCTTTTTGGAGTTCCCTACCTTTGTAGAGTTTTCTCCATTTAGGGAGTTTCTCCATTTTGGAGTTTTCTTCCTTTTGGAGTTTTCTCCCCTTTTGGAGTTGTTCTCCCTTTTGGGAGTTTTCTCCTTTTTTGGAGTTCCCCCCCTTTGTGGAGTTTTCTCCCTTTATGGAGTTTTACTATTTTGGAGTTTTCTCCCTTTTGGAGTTGTCTCCCCTTTTTAGTTCCCTCCCTTTAGGGAGTTTCTCCATTTTGGAGTTTTCTCCCTTTTTGGAGTTCCCTCCCTTTGTGGAGTTTTCTCCCTTTAGGGAGTTTCTCCATTTTCGAGTTTTCTCCCTTTTGGAGTTTTCTCCCCTTTTGGAGTTGTTCTCCCTTTTGGGAGTTTTCTCCTTTTTTGGAGTTCCCTCCCTTTGTGTAATTTTCTCCCTCTATGGAGTTTCACTATTTTGGAGTTTTCTCCCTTTTGGAGTTACTCCCCTTTTTAGTTCCCTCCCTTTGTGGAGTTTTCTCCATTTAGGGAGTTTCTCCATTTTCGAGTTTTCTCCCTTTTGGAAGTTTTCTCCTTTTTGGAGTTTTCTCCCCTTTTGGAGTTGTTCTCCCTTTTGGGAGTTTTCTCCCTTTGGGGAGTTTTTCTCCCTTTCTTTGGAGTTTTTCTCCTTTTGGGGGAAGTTCTTCCTGTCCCATTCAAGTTGGCCGCGTCACTCCAGCCATGGCACGAATTTCATTTCCAAACCTTCTTTGCTTCTCTTCGTGTCGACCATCGTTTCTTTAGGCAATCTGCCCCACTAAATTCCATTTCTTTCTTTTTTTTACTCTTTTTCTCCATAGTTTGCGTTCTTATTAAGTATTCCTTTTGTTATAAAAATATTTTCCACCATTGGATTCCCTCCGTCCCCTTTTGTCTGTGTACTACTCTTTGTCCGTCTATTTTTATGTGTTCGAGTGTCCTTTTTCTCCAATTGAATCTGATAATAGAAAGAACAAATAGAGATCAATGTGGAAGCCAAAAGAGATCATGGTTCGGAAATAGTTCGGATCATGGTTCGGAAATGAATCAGATAATGGATCAGAAATGGTTCGGATCATGGTTCGGAAATGGTTCGGATCATGGTTCAGAAATTGTTCGAATCATGGTTCGGAAATGGTTCGGATCATGGTTTGGAAATGGTTCGGATCATGGTTCGGAACTTGTTCGGATCATGGTTTGGAAATGGTTCGGATCATGGATCGGAAATGGTTTGGATCATGGTTCGGAAATAGCTCGGATCATGGTTCGGAAATGGCTCGGATCATGGTTCGGAAATGGTTCGGATCATGGATCGGAAATGGTTCAGGTCATGGTTCGGAAATGGTTCGGATCATGGTTCGGAAATGGTTTGGATCATGGTTCGGAAATGGTTCGGATCATGGTTTGGAAATGGTTCGGATCATGGTTCGGAAATGGTTCGGATCATGGTTCAGTAATGGCTCGGATCATGGTTCGGTAATGGCTCGGATCATGGTTCGGAAATGGTTCGGATCATGGTTTGGAAATGGTTTGGATCATGGTTTGGAAATGGTTCGGATCATGGTTCGGAAATGGTTTGGATCATGGTTTGGAAATGGTTCGGATCATAGTTCGGAAATGGTTCGGATCATGGTTCGGAAATGGCTCGGATCATGGTTCGGAAATGGTTTGGATCATAGTCGGAAATGGTTCGGATCATGGTTCGGAAATGGTTTGGATCATGGTTCGGAAATAGCTCGGATCAAGGTTCGGAAATGGCTCGGATCATGGTTCGGAAATGGTTCGGATCATGGTTCGGAAATGGTTTGGATCATGGTTCGGAAATGGTTCGGATCATGGTTCGGAAATGGTTCGGATCATGGTTCGGAAATGGTTTGGATCATGGTTCAGTAATGGCTCGGATCATGGTTCGGTAATGGCTCGGATCATGGTTCGGAAATGGTTCGGATCATGGTTCGGAAATGGTTTGGATCATGGTTTGGAAATGGTTCGGATCATGGTTCGGAACTGGTTCGGATCATGGTTCGGAAATGGTTCGGATCATGGTTCGGAAATGGTTTGGATCATGGTTCGGAAATAGCTCGGATCATGGTTCAGAAATGGCTCGGATCATGGTTCGGAAATGGTTTGGATCATGGTTCGGAAATGGTTCGGATCATGGTTCGGAAATGGTTCGGGTAAAAATTAAGATGAGATAAGGAGAGATAATAAATAGGTCGGTGGTTTTTCACCGATGCGATGTGGTGTTTTACGTGTGTGTATGTTTTAGGGCATGGCTGGAGTGGCAAGAGGGAAGGTGGGCAGGAGGTAGGGTGGGCAGAAAGGAGGGTAGGCAGGGAGAGTAGTATTCACGGGAACGGTCATTCATGCTGCTGGTACATTATGTGGGTATAGGGATTGGCTCAGGGTAGTCTCTTGCAGCGGGGTACACCTTCGTGCCTCATAGCGTTTCGCCCGGTGTGAATGTGTATGTGTGGGGCGTCTCTTGCAAAATACCCGAATTATTGTGTTAAACGCGTGTAGGTGTAAGTGTTTAGTGATGTTAGCTTGTTTTCATGAAATGTACATGGGGGAGCGACAGGCGCGCTTCAGAACGGTGTTCTGGGAGCGCTGTGCTTCTCTCTGTCTAGTGTGTCACGCATCACGAGTGAGATGAGGGCCCTTTACTCTGTAATGATTTAGTTATAGTTGTGTGGTTGAAATGCGATATTTGAGTGGTCGGTGGACAGCTTTAGCGCGTCCGCACATTCTAGTTTTATGCTGACTTTCGTAGATCCTCTTGATGAGGTTTGGCTTCCCGCCCACTGCCTGCGTTTTGAGGGGGATTGAAGGCACATTTTAGAGTCCTGGGATCGAGAAGGGGGCTCTTTCGAACATGAGCACCCTCCACTACGGTGAGGTTGGGTGGAGTCCTTTAGTCAACTACATGTTTTCAAAGGTAGTGCAAAAAAAAACACCAACAGAAGCAGGCGCTCGAGTCGTGTGTTGTTTCGGTTGGATGATCTTTCAAGCGATCACCTTTTCAAATTCAATTCTATCCTCTTAAAAATATAATGTTTATAAAATGTCCGTGAATTAACTGTAAGGTAAGTGTTTATCTTCTAAAATTTGTTGTGATTTAAATGTGAGTCTGATAAGTTACGTGCAGAAAGCGTAAGTTATCCTTTGCTTACTTTCAAATCAATAAAATTGCTTTCAAACTGCTAAGTTCAGCCTCTCCTCAAATTTAAAGTATTATCAAACTTTTAACACTTTATTTTCAAATATTCAACTAACTAATAAGTAACGAGAGAATTTGGGAATTACCTCGTCTCAAAACATTTCTGAGAATGCAATTAACTTTTCCAAAACATATAATCGGAGTAGCTCGCCTACCCTAAAGCTCTTTATTGACCAGTAGAGACAAGCCCATTGGCGTGCGGAGAATTCGATCGTAACATATCGGTCACTCCAAACTGTTTCTTTGGGCTGTAATTGGCTTCAGACCTCTATCTCTATTCACTCTTCAAGTTTACTTCACCTGTGTTTGAACGAATAAAGTAAATTAATTAAATAGTCTACCTGCAAATATAGAAGGGTGTATCTTATAGATATAGCGAATCTTTTTTACCACATTCCAACCTAATTTCCTTTATTTAGGGGGTGTTTTTCTTTTCCATAATCCCATTAAGAGTCTAAAACTAAACTAAACAAACGCAGTTGTGTACCTCTCCTAAATTTATTCATCACCCTGTAAAACTAATGCTTTAGAATTTATCCTTTTAAAAGGTTTTTTTTTTAAACCCCACGACCAAATTATTTGTAATAGCTTTGTTAGCATTAACTGCAATACTTCTGGAATTCAGGACAATTATCCGATATTGTGAGCTTTGCAAAAGTGGAATAAATATTTCTAAATAATTCTGATTTCATTCATTTCCATTCCAACTTCGTGAATATTTCTTCGTGCGTTGCTATAGTGTGTTATATTTGGAGGAGGGAGGAGTATTGTTTATTTCTCTTCATCTTTTTATTTATTTATATTTTCCAACTGACTATTGGAGCGTAAATACCAATCTTGCATAAGTGTATATGTAGAAGATTATTTCAATGTAAGTTAAACTTATTTTGCGTATTGTTGATAAAATCTTGATTGGCATTTAGTTTTTTTTAATTCTTGTCGCCTTTTTTGAAAAATCCAAAACAGCAGGTTTGAAGCATATTAATGTATATTTATTTCTTTGACAATTTACAGAGAAGTATTCAAAATCCACCACCCCTCCTTCTCTTCTTTTATACAGTTAATTGTTACCTTTTCTTCCACTTTATCTTTCTTTCTCCATAGGTGTTGATACGATCAAATTTACGTTCACTTCTTCCTTGGTGAAACTTCTTTCCCATTAATTAAGAAGTTTAGTTTTGTGTTTGGTTTTCACTCGAAATATATGTTTCCTGATATAATTGTTTACTCTTTCAATGATCCTTTCTGTTTGTGCTTTTGTCTTCCTGTTTTCTCTTGATTGTTGTAAATGCGGTTTGCCAAGTTATTAGGCGTTATTCTATCTTTATTGCTTTCTTAATTTCACTGGTATTTATCGCCAGGTTTGTCTCATATGCTCTATGATCCGAAGACAATCTTTTATTTTAATCCATTTGTTAAGTTAAATGTACTTGATTCTCTCACAGATTGCTTCGCTCCATCTCACCTTTCGCCTTTTTATATATAATCATTTAGTAGCCTTGATTATATTGTCTTAGCTGACTTCGTTTCAGCCTTACTGACTAAAGCTAAACATTGTAAAATAGTTTCTGTTATATTCTTGTTGCAGTTAATAATGAGGAAACTTTCGCATAATCATTCTGTTCGTGGAATAAGTTCACTATATACAATATTTAATTAGGAGGGTATTTAGTTTCATTCTGGTGTCAGTTGTTAAGATTACATCTATTGCACTGTCTTACACATGTGTCTGTGTGAGCGTGCATGACTCCCCCTCCTCTGTCTCTCACTATGGCCCACTTTTTAGCGATCGAAGACTGACCATATATGGTTTATGGTTATACAATGGGGAAAGGGCAGTTGGTCTTCTTGGGCATCGAGACGATACGCCTAGCGTCGCTCCCCACCATGGTGGTTTATGGCTTTACTATGAGTAGAGGGTGTTTTGGCTCGGACACCTTCCCTCGACTCCTTCCCCCTAATTATCTCCCAACTCCCCCTTCCCCATTCCTTGAAAACCCTTTGCAGGAAAGACAAAAGGCCACTATTCATCACGAGATGGAAGAAGAAACATCTCGCTGAAACCCCTATCTACCCAAACAACTGGACTCGGGGCAGAACCATTGCGAAGCGTGGAAGAAGAAGGAACCGCCTACACTCAAACCTCTCTCCAAACGCTGGGACTCGACCGGAAGGAAAAGTTCTGAAGTTTGCGGCACCGCGAACGACTCCTCCACGCAAGTAACGTTCTCACCCGGGTTCTCCGGCCAAGGTAAGTTTTTATACCCTTTTTCTCGCATTGGTTCTGCGAGTTCCCTCGAATTCCCATCAAACTCCCTCTCCCCTTTGCCCCCATCTCTCGCCTAATTTCATTTAACCTTCGTTCCTTCAAACTCTTAACCTTCTTATCCATTTTGGAACCATCAAACTTCTCTCAAACTACCCTTAAACTAAACTTTAACTAACGAGACATTCAGGACTAAACATCGTTTCGAATAAGTTCTCTGGAGGGATCACTATACTTTCCAAATCAATTGGATACTAATGTCTCTCACTTAAGCGCTATTATCTTGCTTAGCTCTACCCTGCTTTCGGGGTAAAAATTCGAACACAAGTTCCTTCAACTATAATTTAATGAGTTTCTCAATATATATATATATATATATATATATATATATATATATAAATGCAATGTCCCGCAGGAAAAATGAAAAAGGTGTTTTCAAGTAGTTTTGAACTTTATTCAATTCATTTTCAAGGATAACTACAGGATAAAATAATATAATAAGGGTATATATAAGCTAGTAAAAGATAAAGGACCGCCTCTAAGAAAAGAAATCACTAATGAGGAAGTAGCAGAGGGATGGGTAAATTCACATTAAGATTTAGCTATAACAAAGGTAGCAAGGTCAAACCGAGAGGCAAGAAAGAGTCAAGAACAGAGCCAAAAGGGTTAAAACGATTAACGGGTAAAGCGATAGTCTAAAGAGGGAGATTAGGAGAGACATGAGAAGTAAATTGAAACGGAGGGGAGAGGGACAAGGAGAGAGGAAGAGAAATAAAATAATGTTAATACAAAATCAATGCAATAATTAAATTGACACATCGGGTTCCCATAAAAATGAAAATTGCAAAAAAAGGAATATATGTCAAAGCTAATTTCTTTAAGAATGAGTTTTTTCATAACAACATCAATTTTAAAAAGGCCAGGGGAAATGTTAAAGTTATTAAATTGGCTTATACATGAACATTCAACAAGGTTTCTTTTAATTGTGTCATTTGAGCGAAAAATAAATTTTGCTGAATTCCAATTAATTAAGTGGTTATTTTCGGACATATGCACAAAAAACGGACTGATTAATGCGGACAGATAATTGCTTTCCTGCTGTCCAAAATATTTACTTGGACAAAACAGAACATTCGACAGAATAGACTCTCCCAATATTATTACAATTATTGTGAACTAGAATGTTTTTTTATAGTTGACTCGTACTTAAAAGCAACTGAAATGTTAAAGTTTTTTAAAAGATGGGGAAGGTTAATGAAACAAACAGAGAAGGGTAAAACCAAAATGTTTTAACATTAAATGGGATAGCAGGAGCTGTATTATTAAACGTCTTTTTGCAGAGGAAAGACAGTTTAGAAGAAAGGGATAAGGGTAACATAGTTTATGGCCAAGTTCAACGATATTGGAGAATTCAGAATCCATATATTCAGGAGAGATGTAAATAATAGTGCGTTTTTTATGCATTATGTCCGAAAATAACCACTTAATTAATTGGAATTCAGCAAAATTTATTTTTCGCTCAAATGATTCAATTAAAAGAAACCTTGTTGAATGTTCATGTATAAGCCAATTTAATAGCTTTAACATTTCTCCTAACCTTTTTAAAATTGATGTTGTTATGAAAAAACTCATTCTTAAAAGAAATTAGCTTTGACTTATATTCCTTTTTTTTTTTTGCAATTTTCATTTTTATGAGAACCTGATTTGTCAATTTAATTATTGCATTGATTTTTATTAACATTATTTAATTTATCTCCCTCTCTCCTTCGTTTCAATTTACTTCTCGTGTCCCTCCTTATCTCCCTCCTAAGACTATCGCTTTATCCATTAATCGTTTTAACCCTTTTGGCTCTGTTCTTGACTCTTTCTTGCCTCTCGGTTTGACCTTGCTACCTTTGTTATAGCTAAATCTTAATGTGAATTTACCCATCCCTCTGCTACTTCCTCATTAGTGATTTCTTTTCTTAGAGGCGGTCCTTTATATTTTACTAGCTTATATATACCCTTATTATATTATTTTCTCTTGTAGTTATCCTTGAGAATGAACTGAATAAAGTTCGAAAATACTTGGAAGCACCTTTTTCATTTTTCCTGCGGTACATTGCATTCATTGCGAACCTCACGTGCTACTTTGTGAGTTATTCATTTCATAAATATATATATATATATATATATATATATATATATATATATATATATATATATATATATATATATATATATATATATATATTGCTGTTTGCTTCGGGAGTTTTACTTATTTTTTCTGTTTTTCAGGCACTTCTTAGTGAAAGCTAAATGTTTAATATAAGATCCGGGCCACAGTTTCTACCTTCATCCTATGTACCCCAGCACCCTTGAATCTGGACTCTATCGGGCAATTCGCCGCGTCCTTTTCAAGTCACCGTCCAATGATTTTATGATGAAGCAAAGCAATAAATTAAGATGATAAAATATTTTCTTCTGCCAGAACATTTCTGCTTTTCAGGAAATTCATAGAAGCGACAAAGGCGTCTTTTGGCCCACCATTCCATCATCGAGGCGTTTTGGGGTTGGAAAAACATATATTTTCCGTTTATTTTCTTCCAAGGAACTTCGAGGTCGTACTTTGGTGTAGTATCCTCTTTAGCGAACGTGAGACTACAAATTTAGAAAACTATTTTGTCATTCTTATTCCTTTTCCTTCTCTATATCATTTCCTCTTATTATTTCATATAAATGCTTTCCTCATTTACCAAAGTTTCTTTTGTATTATAAAAAATAAAATAGCTGGTCTATATTTTGGAATCGTTAGCCAAGCTTAAATCCCACCACTAATATCCTACCCCCTATCCCACCCTACTAAAATATCCCGGGTCCTTTTAGGGATCGGTGTCCGTCCAATGCTCTCTGTCAGACCAGGTTTATAACATCAATCTCCTTTTATTATGATATTCCTCGACCAGTCGATGCAAACATTGGATCAAATTAATCCAACGTGACTTTATCACTCCATAATCGATGTTAAAAGGTTCCACAATGATACGGTGCACCCTCATATCAAACCACTTTGAACTTACAAGGAGTTACAAGGAAAGAAGGTACCCTAGGAGACCTTACGGTCCATTCAAAGAGGGGACCTTTGGACTAGCAATCGAGCGGGCACATGGCTGCTCAATTGTTTTGCGTCCCTAAACGGCCACTTTTCAAGACTTTGTCTAGTCTTGACTTGAACTGGTCAACAGATTCACTGTTGACAACTTCCACTGGAAGTGCGTTCCACATACCGCAGATACTGTAAGTGAAAAAATTTCCACACAAATTGCGGTTGTAACGCTTCAGTTCAAGTTTGAAGCCATGATTGCGCGTTCTGTTCTCACTCAGTGTGAAAATATCCCGGTAGTCAACATTATCGAACCCTCGAAGTATTTTGAAAACTTCGATGAGCTGACCACGCAGTCTACGGGTTTCCAACGAGAACAGATCTAATTCCCTTAGTCTATCCTCATAACTTTTATGTCGGATAGAGGGAATCAGTTTGGTTGCCCTAGCTTGTACGCGTTCCAACCTTGCGATGTCCTTTCGAAACGAAGGACTCCAAAATTGTACGGCATACTCCAGGTGCGGCTGAACCAGGGAGTTGTACAGACAAAGTACTATCGCCCTGTTACGGTATCCAAACTGGCGCTTTATGTAGCCTAACATCCTTTGGGCTTTCTTCTCTGCCTCGATGCACTGTTTCGAGAACTTGAGGTCGCTAGTGATAGCAACACCCAAGTCCTTCTCAGTTTCACTCGATTCAAGAGCAGTGCCCTTAAGGATATAATGAGATTTGGGATTTCTGTGGCCGATATGCATCACTTTGCATTTGTTCACGTTGAAAGGCATTTGCCACGTGTCCGACCACTCCCCAATCTTCCAAAGATCTTCCTGCAGGCGGGCAGTATTTCCATCCTTTGCAACGTTCATACCAAGCTTGGTATCGTCGGCAAATTTGGAAATCTTGGCAACCATGTCACCGTCCATGTCGTTGACGTAGATGATGAATAGTAGTGGTCCCAGGACAGAACCTTGAGGCACTCCGCTAGTAACGGGCACCCACTCAGAACCCTGTCCATTTACCACCACCCGTTGCCGTCTGCCACTTAGCCAGTTCTCGATCCAGCCGGCTACTTTTCCGTCTCTGCCCAGCGCTCGCACTTTCCGGAGAAGGCGGCGGTGTGGTACCTTATCAAAGGCTTTCTGAAAGTCTAAGTAAACCACATCCACCGCCTTGTCCCGATCGTGCTCACTGAACACAAAGTGGAAGAATTCCACAAGGTTCGTCAGGCATGACCGTTGCCTTCGGAAGCCGTGCTGGGAACTCCTCAGTAGCAGGTTTGACTCTAAATACGACGTTATTTTCTCCACCATCATGCTTTCCATGAGTTTACCGACTATCGAAGTCAGACTGATAGGTCGGTAGTTTGACGGATGGCTGGGGGGCTCCTTTCTTGAAGATCGGAGTCACCTCCGCCTCACGACAGTCTCTAGGAACGCATGCGGTCCGGATTGACATGTTAAAGATAGCGCACAGATGTCGTGATACTTCATCGCACACTTCCTTCAACACCTTGGGTAGAAACCCGTCCGGTCCAGGGGACTTATTCGTCTTTAGGTCAGCGATCTTTTTCTTTATTTCTCCTTCGGTGAAGTCCATTGCCTCCAGCTTTTCCCCCGAGTAGGAATCCGTGGGCTGGGGGATGGGACCACACTCTTTAGTAAACACTGAGGAGAAGTAGTCATTGAGAAGGTTAGCATTTTCTGCATCTGACTGAGTTAATGCACCCTCCTCGTCCTCTAAGGGCCCAATCCTACGATGGATTGGTTTACGGCTATTTACATAGCCGAAGAACTCCTTGGGATTCTGCTTGCAGAGTCTCGCCACTCGGAGTTCCTCAGTACGCTTAGCCGCCCTTATGCTGGACTTCACTCTCCTGGCTAGCCTCCGGTACTCGTCAAAGGCACCCGAGATCTTCGATCGCCGGTACGCATTTCTCTTCTCCCTAAGCAGTTGGCCGATTTCTCGATTAAACCACTTTGGTTGAACAGAAGACCGACGGAGGCATTTCAGAGGGATGCTAGTTGATTGAAAACTCATGAATTTATTTTTGAAATTGTTCCACGAATCCTCAACCTCTTCGCATACCGCTAGCCTTACATCAGTCAGCCCAGCTCGAAGGCTTGCAAAGTCTGCTTTTCTCAAGTCAAGTTTCTTTGATTGACTGGCAACAGACCTTACCTTCGGGATCTTGACGGTAAATCTAACTAGCTGGTGATCACTGCCACCGAGCTCTTCGCCTACAGAGACATCCTCAACGATATCATCCTCAGAGGTGAAGACCAAGTCGAAGATATTGTCTCCTCTCGTTGGTTCTCTGACCCATTGAGTGAGGAACTCGTTGTTGGCGAACTCCAGGAGTAGCGCGCTCTCGCCACAGGCTGCTCTGGTTTCCCAGTCAACTTGTCTGTTGAAGTCGCCCATAACCATGCACACTCTGCCTTGAACAAGCTCACCCAGCAGCTGGTACAGTTCCCTGTCCTTCTCAACGGGTTGGGAAGGGGGTCTGTAAAGCACCAGGGTCCTGTATCTGACAGGACCTATCTCTAGGTCAACGCCTAGGAGCTCGTGATCGGATATAATGTTTGAGTTCGAAGATTTGATTGTATCCTTGACATACAACATTACACCGCCACCCACTCTTAAAACTTTGCCTTTTGGAAGCTTTTAAAGTGTCAAAAGAAGCCGGGTCATTTTCTCCATTCTAATTTCTCTAAAAGTTAACAAAGTACACCACAACCCCCCCCCCCTTCCCTCCCATCACACCAAACTTTCATAAAATTATGGATGTATGTACTTTTGCCGTAGAGTTTGTTTAATGCATCGAACTCCCTCATCAATCGCCACAGCAAGGAGTTCTTTAGATTTGAAAGCAGCAAAGTTATATTTCTTACATAATGATACCAGGCAAATTATGGTCCCTTCAAGCTCCTGGTGACTAAATATAACTGAATGTCTGGACCTATGAATGGTACTCGAGTACATAAAAAGGGCGAAGATTTTCTTGGTAAGAAATTCTGAGAAATCTCTTCTCGAATTTTTGAACGCCATTATAATTTTTCGTAAATATAATTCTACCGATTTACTCCTTCTAAAGTGCTGCGTAGCTCAAAAGGACTCCACTGGCTAAAACGGAAGATATCTCGGTGGTCAAATTGTCCAGGGTCAAGGAGGTGCGCTACGTGTCTATGACTAATCACCTGGAGAAGATGCCGTCGGTGTGGGTCGCGGCCGGTTACAGGGGCATCTTGGAAAAGAAAGTCCTGCCCTGGGTGAGAAGGATCACTATAAAAGGAAGCCTAAGTCTTTCAGTAGGACGGTGCCCCAAACCAGACGGCCAAGACCGTGAAAGAGTGGTTAGGACCGAACATGAACTTTAGATCGAAGAAATTTTGCCAGCCCCAGTCGCCCGACCTCAATCCCATCGACTAAAACGTCTGGCAACATGTCGATGGCAAAGCCTGCAAGGCCGGCCACAGCAACATCGACCATCTGAAGTCCTCCGTCAACCGCATTTAGGCCAGCATGAAGAAGGGCTTTGTCCGCAAAGTGGGTGTGGCCTTCAGGTGTAGCCTGGAGCGCGTGCTCACAGTCAAGGGCTGCCACACTGATTAATATTAAAAATTAAACAAATATTTATATTTTAAACAATAAAAACGTGTATAACTGCAACAAAACTATCATTGTTTCTTTGGTTGCGAACATCTTTAACGATTGTGACAGTACTTTTGTAAAATCCGGTAACTCTGTAAGATTCTACTAGTGACTTTCCATCCTGAATTGATCTTAATTTTCCAAATGCACAACTTAAGTATTAACTATTTCTAGAATGTAGAGACCCCTAAATTTGGTGGGTAGTTCTTTCAGGAGTGGCCAGGTGAACTTTATACCATTTTGAAAAATCGTTCAAGAGTTCGTCTGTGCGATAAACATTTGCTCGTGAAGGTTTTCGCAATACATTTTCGCCGTAATTTTTCCAGTATTGGAGGTCGATGGGACTTTAGGGTAATTTGGTATCTGTTGTTAGGATTTATGTTAATTTCATTTATTTTAATAAATTACCAAACTGTGTATTTTTACCCTTTATCCGAGATGTGAGTTTGATCTGACGTGACATATGGTTTGCAGGGTTATAAATGCGAATATCGATCCACCATTGTCGTAGATGCCCCATTGGAAGATAAACCATGTGGTCGTCGTCAGCCCTTTTTTAGGTGAAGAGGTATCACCAATCAACTCTCCATTAGCAAGATGCCTTTCTGAGTTTCAGATTTTAGTCCCTAAATGGACGGACTATGGCATTGGTCCAGCATAATTTTATGCTTTGAACTGTAGTTATCCAAGTGCTCGAATAGTTTTCGAGGTTTTTCTCCCACTAATTGCTAGTATTACCAAACCTTTTTAATACATTAGTAAGGATTACTTTAAATCTAATTATAAATATAAAATATATATACTTTTTTGATTGAGGGAGGTTATTTTGATAATAGTTTAAAGGTTATCAAATTAGAATTGATGGTTTTATAATTGTTATAAATATTCCGTAGACTCTGCCACTTTGATAGGAGAGGCTTGGTGCAATAAACGACAGCAAAGGGAGGCGCCTGGTACGAGCCCTGAACACCCATTAATGGGAGTGAGACTTGAGATCTGTTCCTTTGGTCTTCAATCCATATGACCAAAAGTTCATTGACCTGACGAAACCTTGAAATTGGTCACTTTTCTTCTACTCCATATTAACCCTATACAATTTTTATCTACCCCATATAAGTGAAACTTCATTCTTCTAATATATATATATATATATATATATATATATATATATATATATATATATATATAATAGTAATATTAATAGTTATAATAAAATTGTTATTATTTTCAATAGTTTAGTAAATTTCAATTAATAGCCAGTCAACCACAGCTATCACAATTTTAATTATCGTTATTATCGCCAACGTACACAAGAACGGTATGCAGGAATCCGGGAATGCCATTGGATGAAAAAATAAAATAAACATTGAACCGTTTTAAGTTAAAACTGGATAAGGTCATAACACCATCGAGGATAATTTAACACATCCATTGGATTCCTATACGAGAAGCAAAACCCTAACTCCTAACACATTTAGTTCACCTCTACATTCAGGGTAGGTCACCTCTACTGCGCAAATAAAACCCTCACGATGGTTCTTATCTCCCCCTCAAACCATGGTAAGGTCCATTCTATAAACTCTTACCAGGCCTTTCACTTTAACAGTACTCATTATTGACATATATCTTGGGAAGAGATCATAAAACACAAGTTTCAGACGCTCCTAAATGTTCACTGACGTCGGGTCAGTCGGGTGCCCATAAATCTCTAGAACCCGAGTCGAGGAGGTATGTTGACAGCAGTGACAACGGCGCTCAAGAAGCGACGAGAACAATCGCGCCTTTATTCGAAGGCGTTTGCATGACAACTATTTCGACTCTCGAAGTTTGTCTTAATCTGTATTCAGAGCGCCTCTGGTCTTTAGATTTTGTTGTCTCTCAATCGGATTTGCTTATGCGTAAAATGAGATTTATTAACTTTTAAGCGACGAATCTAACTTTCCCGGCATTTCTTCCTTTCTGTGTGTATATTTACTGTATTCATACCATGTGAAATCCAAATTCTACACCCATAAACAGGCTCATCATAACCTCAATATACATACATATATTTAGATGCACACAAAGGAAAAGAAACACGTTACATCGAAACACAAACACGACTGACTGAACAAAGACCCCAAGCTACAAATACTTACACACCTTTCCTCCTTTAGAAATGAAAAAAAAGAAGCTGATCAAACTGACGAGGATATTTCAATCTAAATGGATAGAAGGGATGACGAAAGAAAAAAAAATTGGTTGAAGAGGAAGAGTAAAAATCTTAAGGGAGACTAGCACCCGAATACCGAACCCCATCACTCTTAAACACAGGGAACTGAGGGGGTGTATTATAAACCCCAGAGGGGCAACTATCACAAACCATTGAAAGAACGAACACCAGTCCCCTTCATGTGCTAAAAACGTGCATATTCTGGAAATTATAGACATGAGCAATCACACGCAATTTAAATGTATATTTTCAGCCAAATGACTGCTAGCTTCTGGAATAAACCCTTAATTGTTATTATTATTATTACACCAGACTGAATCGCATCTATGGGAAAAACCAGCCCCTCCTCCCATGAAAGATCAAGGGGGCGGGGCTAAAAAATCATGTCTCGATTGAGTCCACAATTTCGAGTCTCTGCATCCTCAGGTGCGTAATGTTGATGGTGATTTCAAGTACGACCTTGTCCTTAAGTGATTTGGATCGATAAGGTGACTTAAACCGCAAACTCCATCCCGATCCTTATACCACACTTAATTTCATTTCAATTACCCTCATATTTCCTCTCCCTTCGCCATTCTCTCTCCCACACAGCTACCAACTCCAATTAAGATCCTAAGCAATTAAAGATCCCTCGATACCGCACCTCGCCCCTACAACAAACAGAATCTCCCCCTTCCATATCCTCTAAAGACCGTAAAAGTAAACTACTCGAGGTAATTACCAGCATGAGACTCCCCCAGGAGACCCGCGATCCCCCCGCCCCCACCACCTGGCGAACCAAAGTGATGACGAGAGAGAACTCGCATATTAGTTCCTGAACCCTAAAACCACAAAATCCAATAAACCGAACTTGCCAATAAGGGTTCTTTGGCATCTGACTCCAAAAACGTCTCAATTCTTCCATTTCCTCCACAAATAAACTCTTCATTTTCCCCTTTGAGCCCCTCTTGCTCCCCTTGCTCCTTTTTCCGGCCCCAAAGTCCCAACACCAATTTATTCCTCCTCCAAAATTGCAAATTCAATAAAGTTGGAACCTTATGACATTGGACAACCAAGGTTCAGAAAATGGCAATACGGATGAAAAGGGGTGAACATGAAGAGAAGATCCCAAGGGAAAAGGGAGCTATAGGTAAGGACTATAGGAAAATTATGGGGGGACGGGGGGAGGGGCCCTACCCAGACGACAGATATGTGGTTACTATAGCAACGAATAACCTTCTCCGCCCTCCATTCTACTCACCTCGGGATGCATTTCATCCACGCCAAGGAGGTGTCTGTATCCCCAAGACCAATCTAACAGTCCTTGCAAGAAATCCAGCAATTGTGAAGGTTGCTACCATTTATAGACTAACCGGATACAAAAGTGCGTACATTGCACTTTTCCTTTATACTGCAATGTATTAATCGCGTTGAGCCCAATTTTGAGAACGCATTTGCACTAAGCACGTCAGGTTTTTAGTTATGAGCATTAGTACATACCTGGAATACATAGAGATACATACTGTATTACTAATACAAGAAATAGAGTAATATTGATAATAAACTACTAATAAATATATACTATATTACTCTTACAAGTATTGAAGGGTATCTTTGACAACAAATAGAGAGGGAGCATAGGACAAACCACAAGTGGTACAAGAAAGCTCCAAGGAAGAGCATTCCAGAGTCTAGGAGCACAAACTGATAAGGAATAATAGTTATCTTAAACATCATTGATAATAAATAACAGGAACTCACACGGAAGTGATCACTAACTCTATCAGAACCGATTTTTTTTCCACACATCATAAAATTGAGGAATGTAATTTTTGGACATCAGCTAAGGTATAATACCTAATTCAATAATTATTTTTGTGATTTACCTGTATTTTATACATGTATCATATAAGATACATTCAATTCCAGCGGTTTAAAAAACCTTGTACATATATTCTATATTATTACATAACTCTTTCCCAATAGCATGATACATATATAGCTTAAAAAGGATATATAAACATTAACAGGTCTGAACTTCGGAGGAAGGGCCACCAGCCCCCTTTGGCCCCCTGGATGCATGTCTGAGACCGAGTAATAAATTCCTTTATAATGAAACTCATTGACTTGTGCGTTTCTTTCCTTCCGCCATCACGAACCATAGGAATGTAAGGTTCGGAATCACTATGGAGTAACAATACAGCTTTCAGGCTAACTTTACTTGTCTATAAACATTCTCCAATCTAGACCCACATGTTCATCTATACGTTCATACATTGCCACATTTACTAAAGCAAGCATTAGCTAAATCTTCCTGGCGAGAAGAGAAAATAATTGAGGGAGTACCATTAGCTAAATCTTCATTGCGAGAAAAGAAAATAATTGTGGGAGTACCATACCTTAAGGAGTACCATCCTGTAAGAGATCGCATAGCTTTAGTCTGAACTCCCAAATTCTGTCTTTTTCATTGACACTCCTAAATTCTTACGAAATCGATCAAATCTTCCTGATTTGGGAAATTTGGGTCTTTGTCACTTGGTTTTTTCCTCACAAATCGCTATAATCACTTTGAAGCCAAATGCTAAACTATATTAAAATAAAGTATAAAAAACCCTCAAAAAACAAACGCGAAAACAAAACATAATAAGAAGCAAAAAAGCAAGGAGGAAGCACACTCTGGCATCGAGGGTTACCTCACCTCCCCCCGACGCCAGAGTATGCGACCATCTCAAATAAAAGGGAAAAGGCGAGCCTCCTCCAAGAAGTCAGTCCACAAGTCAGCGTGCACGAACTCGTGCCGATTATATTAACATATGTCCTTAGAGGCATTCGCCAGGAGGGTACTATTACAAAAATGATTGGTAATGTTTGTAAAATGTCAAGTTGAAACAAAAAAAAAATTAAAAGCTCGACTCAAGAGATTTTAATCTTTTGTAACTATATCTTCTATTAATTCACTGGAACTATATCTTCTATTAATTCACTGGAACTATATCTTCTATTAATCCACTGGAACTATATCTTCTATTAATCCACTGGAACTATATCTTCTATTAATCCACTGGAACTATATCTTCTATTAATCCACTGGAACTATATCTTCTATTAATCCACTGGAACTATATCTTCTATTAATTCACTGGAACTATATCTTCTATTAATCCACTGGAACTATATCTTCTATTAATTCACTCGAACTATATCTTCTGTTAATCCACTGGAACTATATCTTATATTAATCCACTGGAACTATATCCTCTATTAACCCACTGGAACTATATCATATATTAATCCACTGGAACTATATCTTCTATTAATTCACTGGAACTATATCTTCTGTTAATCCATTGGAACTATACCTTCTATTAATCTACTGGCACTACCTCTTCTATTAATCCACTGGAACTATATTTTCTATTTTTACGTCAATATATTTGCACCCAGTATCTTCTTGTTTGGTTTCCACGAAATTCATATGGGACTAGTTTCCTTTTGCCCGCGAGACGTACATAGAGGTGCATTAATAAATGCTGCCATTTCTGAGACATCTGCTTCGCCTCTCGTCATTTCTTGTATTAGTAATACAGTATGTATCTCTATGTATTACCGGTATGTACTAATGCTCATAACTAAAAACCTGACGTGCTTAGTGCAAATGCGTTCTCAAAATTGGGCTCAACGCGATTAATACATTGCAGTATAAAGGAAAAGTGCAATGTACGCACTTTTGTATCCGGTTAGTCTATAAATGGTAGCAACCTTCACAATTGCTGGATTTCTTGCAAGGACTGTTAGATTGGTCTTGGGGATACAGACACCTCCTTGGCGTGGATGAAATGCATCCCGAGGTGAGTAGAATGGAGGGCGGAGAAGGTTATTCGTTGCTATAGTAACCACATATCTGTCGTCTGGGTAGGGCCCCTACCCCCGTCCCCCCACAATTTTCCTATAGTCCTTACCTATAGCTCCCTTTTCCCTTGGGATCTTCTCTTCATGTTCACCCCTTTTCATCCGTATTGCCATTTTCTGAACCTTGGTTGTCCAATGTCATAAGGTTCCAACTTTATTGAATTTGCAATTTTGGAGGAGGAATAAATTGGTGTTGGGACTTTGGGGCCGGAAAGGGGAGCAAGGGGAGCAAGGGGGGCTCAAAGGGGAAAATGAAGAGTTTATTTGTGGAGGAAATGGAAGAATTGAGACGTTTTTGGAGTCAGATGCCGAAGAACCATTATTGGCAAGTTCGGTTTATTGGATTTTGTGGTTTTGGGGTTCAGGAACTAA
Source organism: Ceratothoa steindachneri (assembly GCA_963969495.1). Lineage (NCBI taxonomy): Eukaryota > Metazoa > Arthropoda > Malacostraca > Isopoda > Cymothoidae > Ceratothoa > Ceratothoa steindachneri. The sequence goes on along the minus strand of OZ018339.1, from coordinate 54,708,446 downwards.
TATGCGAGTTCTCTCTCGTCATCACTTTGGTTCGCCAGGTGGTGGGGGCGGGGGGATCGCGGGTCTCCTGGGGGAGTCTCATGCTAGTAATTACCTCGAGTAGTTTACTTTTACGGTCTTTAGAGGATATGGAAGGGGGGGATTCTGTTTGTTGTAGGGGCGAGGTGCGGTATCGAGGGATCTTTAATTGCTTAGGATCTTAATTGGAGTTGGTAGCTGTGTGGGAGAGAGAAGGGCGAAGGGAGAGGAAATATGAGGTGAATTGAAAGGAAATTAAGTGTGGGAAAAGGATCGGGATGGAGTTCGCTGTTTCAGACACCTTATCGATCCAAATCACTTAAGGACAAGGTCGTACTTGAAATCACCATCAGCATTACGCACCTGAGGATGCAGAGACTCGAAATTGTGGACTCGATCGAGACATGATTTTGTAGCCCCACCCCCTTGAGCTTTCATGGGAGGAGGGGTGGGTTTTCCCCATAGATGAGATTCAGTCTGGTGTAATGATAATAATAACAATTAAGGGTTTATTCCAGAAGCTAGCAGTCATTTGGCTGAAAATATACATTTAAATTGCGTGTGATTGCTCATGTCTATAATTTCCAGAATATGCACGTTTTTAGCACATGAAGGGGACTGGTGTTCTTTCTTTCAATGGTTTGTGGTAGTTGCCCCTCTGGGGTTTATAATACACCCCCTCAGTTCCCTGTGTTCAAGAGTGATGGGGCTCGGTATTCGGGTGCTATTCTCCCTTAAAATTTTTACTCTTCCTCCTCACAGTTCAACAATTTTTTCATCCCTCTACCATTCTGCTCTCTATGTAAGTAGATGGAAATACCCTCGTCAGTTAGATTAGTTTCTATTTTCAAATTTATAAATGAGGCAAGTTGTCTCGTAGGTATTTCTGCAGTCACTCGTGTTTGTGTTTCGATGTAACGTGTTTCTTTCCCTTTGTCTATATCTCAATCTTTGTATATCTATCGAGGCTATGATGAGCTTGTTAATGGGTGTAAAAATTAGGCTTTTACATGGGATGAATACAGTAAATATACACACAAAAGAGAAGGCATGCCGGGAAAGTTAGATTCGCCGTTAAAAAGTGAATAAATCGCATTTTACGCATAAGCAAATCTGATTGAGAGACAAAAAAATGTAACGACCAGAGACGATCTGAATACAGATGAAGATAAACTTCGAGAGTCGAAATAGTTGTCATGTAAACGCTTTCTAATAAAGGCGCGATTGTTCTCGTCGCTACTTGAGCGCCGTTGTCACTGCTGTCAACATACCTCCTCGATTCGGGTTCTAAAGATTTATGGGCACCGGACTGACCCGACGTCAGTGAACATTTGGGGTCTCTCCAAAGATATATGTCAATAATGAGTACTGTTAAAGTGAAAGGCCTGGTAAGAGTTTATAAAATTGACTTTACGATTGTTTGAGGGGAAGATAAGAACCATCGTGAGGGTGTTATTTGCTCAGTACAGTTGACCAACCTTGAATGTAGAGGTGAATTAAGTTTGTTGGGAGGTAAGGTTTAGTTTCTCGTATAGTTATGGGGGGGGAGGGATTTGCTAGCTTGCTTTCAGTTATTGTAATGTTGCCACCCCCTGTATGTTATGGAGCTTGCCTCTGGAGTGGTAATCCTTCGTACCAATAGGAGGTTTGGTTGCCCGGTTAGTGGTAACGTTGCTACTCAAAAGGGTGAGCTTGGTAGGATAGGGATAACGCTTGCCACCGGCAATGGTAACAAGTTATTTGAATACGCAACGGAAATATCCCTTCGCGTATCCTTGTACTTGATCCGAGAAGAGGGTACCAGCTGGGATGAATAAAAGAATCTGTTTATAGATGTTAACGAATCTCCGTCTATTTATTTTTCCTTGCACCGAAATAAGAAATACTCACGATTTGATTTTTCAACAAAGAAATGCGGGAATATGGTAGAGCGACCGGACAATTATAATGATCGACTTATTGAATTAATGAACGCATAAGAATTTATTTAATAATAATGAATGACTGGTTTTTAATCTCGCTGCACCCATTTATAAAGGGGGAGAAACGTCCATCGAGTCAGCCTCACGCCCCGCCTACAAATAACATTGGCGCACGGGATTGACTGCTCATTCCCGTAGCTCGCTTCCTAATTGGCTTAAATTAATCCTTTATTTAATTTTGATTCGATGACGTCTAAACTGCCGTACCTCGTTTTTGGCCAATATTTCTAGAAGGCGGAGCTTTATTATGAGACATATATTTGTTTAACTTCTGGATATCTTTGTTACAGATTGGTGAAATGCTTTTATCACACGCCCTTTTATTACCTCCAGACATTCTCAGTTTCCCAATATTTATTCTCTGGCGCATGTCTGACTTAAGCCCAGATAAAGAAACTACCACTTTATTACAGTGAGAAAATCGAGCCTTTACCTTGACATTCTAGACTAGCTTTCTCTCCTTTTCGTCGGGTTTCGTTGTGTAGGGTATCTACATGTACACCCTTCAGGTGAATATATGTGTGCCCTACATAGGAATCCAATGGATGTGTTAAATTATACTCGACGGTGTTATGACCTTATCCAGTTTTAACTTAAAACGGTTCAATGTTTATTTTATTTTTTCATCCAATGGCATTCCCGGATTCCTGCATACGGTTCTTGTGTACGTTTGTGATAATAACGATAATGCAAATTGTGATAGTTGTGGTAAACTGGCTATTAATAGAAATTTTCTAAACTATTGAAAATAATAACAATTTTATTGTAACTATTAATATTACGATTATTATGTTTATATATATATACAGATTATATGAATGAAATTTCTCTTATTTGGGGTAGATAAAAATTGTATAGGGTTTATATGGAGCAAAGAAAAGTGACCAATTTCAAGGTTTCGTCAGGTCAATGAACTTTTGGTAATATGGAGTGAAGACCAAAGGAACAGATCTCAAGTCTCGCTCCCATTAATGGGTGTTCAGGGCTCGTACCAGGCGCCTCCCTTTGCTGTCCTTTATTGCACCAAGCCTCTCCTATCAAAGTGGCAGAATCTACGGAATATTTATAACAATTATAAAACCATCAATTCTAATTTGATAACCTTTAAACTATTATCAAAATAACCAACTTAAATCTAAAAAGTATATATATTTTATATTTATAATTGGATTTAAAGTAATCCTTACTAATGTATTAAAAAGATTTGGTAATACTAGCAATTAGTGGGAGAAAAATCTCGAAAACTATTTAGGCACTTGGATAACTACAGTTCAAAACATAAAATTATGCTGGACCAATGCCATAGTCCGTCCGTTTAGGGACTAAAATCTGAAACTCAGAAAGGCATCTTGGTAATGGGGAGTTGATTGGTGATACCTCTTCACCTAAAAAAGGGCTGACGCCGACCACACGGTTTATCTTCCAATGGGGCATCCACGGCAATGGTAGATCGATATTCGCATTTATAACCCTGCAAACCATATGTCACGTCAGATCAAACTCACATCTCGGATAAAGGGTAAATATATACAGTTTGGTAATGTATAAAAATAAATGAAATTAACATAAATCCTAACAACAGATACCAAATGACCCTAAAGTCTCATCGACCTCCAATACTGGAAAAATGGCGGCGAAAATGTATTGCAAAAACCATCACGAGCAAATGTCTATCGCACAGAGGAATTCTTGAACGATTTTTCAAAATGGTATAACGTTCACCTGGCCACTCCTGAAAGAACTACCCCCCAAATTTAGGGGTCTCTACATTCTAGAAATAATTGATACTTAAGACTATTTCATTTTTCGAAATGACTTAAATGGGAAATTGTGCATTTAGAAAATTAAGATCAATTCAGGATGGAAAGTTACTAGTGGAATTTTACAGAGTTACCGGATTTTGCCAAAGTCCTGTCACAATCGTTAAAGATGTTCTCAACAAAGGACACAATAATAGTTTTGATGCAGATAGACACGTTTTTATTATTTTAACATATGAATAGGGGATTATTTGTAATATTTAAGAATGTAGCGCTTTTAACTGCGAGCACTCACTTTAGGCTAAACCTGAATTCCGCGCCCACTTTGCGAACCAACCGTTCCTCATGCTGACCTACACTCGATTGATGGAGGACTTCAGCTGGTCGATGTTTCTGTAGCGGACTTTGCAGGTCTTGCCTTCGACAAAGCTCCTGCACATTGCAGTCAAACTCAATCCATCACAAGTTCAAGTTCGACCCCGACCACTCTTGCAGGGTTTTTGTCGTGTGAGCTGGGGCACCGTCTTGCTTAAAGACTTAGCCCGCCTTCTTCGTGATCCTTAAACTATGAACTATGAACGATGTAAGTGGGTAGGTGTGGGTAGACAAGTGGTGGAAAAGAGAACGAAGTGTGGTAGGGTGCAAAGATATGCCAAGTGCCTAGTGATCAGGCCTATCGATTTTAAATATTTTCTTGTTTTGTGTTTCCTTTGTTGTCTTTGGGATAGTTTATATTATCATGGCGTTCAAGCCATTTGTCTTCAAAAAATTAATGTTCTTGGATATGTTATGCGCATTTGCTGTTGTAGTAAAAAATTACTTTAATCACTTTAGTATTATGCTTAGTGTCTTTGTATTTTTGTATATCTTGTAGTGAGTGTAATTCAATCGTGTCATTTGTTTTTTCTGTGATGTCTTCTTCGTTATAGTTGGGTCTTCATCGGTGAGGTTTCATAATTAGGTATTCTTTTCTTGGTCTGTTTTCTTGGGTTGCGTAAAAACATTCTTATTTTCATGCGTAGAAAGGCACTTCTGCTCCGCCAGCTAAAAGCCCAGCGGGGCTCGGAAATCTGGTGCGACTAATACCTTTTTTGTTCTGGTTAATCATTTGGACGATATGATCGCTTTCAAATCTCGATTAACCAGTTCCTAGATATTCCTTGTCCGTTCTTCTATGACAACGTTAATGGGACTTAACTTCGCCTCCCGGTGCAGCTCTTCCTGGTGTCTTCATCCTCGCCTGTATGTACCTATAATTAGGTACACACATTTGTTCTGCACCACTTGTAGTTTTCTTTTTTGTGTCTTTGAGACACACAACAGGGTGGAAGCGGGGTATAGCAGAGTTGATCTTCAAGTACAATGCAGATCTTTTTCTTATTGTTTTCACCGAGATTTCTGAACATGTATAGAGTTTTGACTGCAGCTGTGGCCTTGTTGATTCTTTCTTGGACGTGCTTCTTGTACCTGGTTGAAGTAATTTTCATTCCGAGAACATTGCACTCCGTGGTGTAAGGATAGCGTCTATCCACCACCCTGACATCATGAAGTAGTCCCCTGCCTATGGGGACTGCTTTGAACTTTTCCTGGTTCGTGCGGATTTTCCACCGGGCCTCGTAGGTGTTAAGGTTTTTAATTTCTGCTGCTCTTATATGATCTTGCCAAGGCGCATTCCTCCATTAACAAGTGATTATCCGGGTGAAATTATCGTTGAATTGAATGTTGAGGCAAATGGGGCTTACAGGGGCTGGGGCATCAGCGATAGAAATCAAGTAGAGAGTTGGGGTCAGGTACCCCCTATTGTGGGAGGCCCGCAGTGAGCGGAAACTTTGGTCCATATGTGCACCTTAAACTGATAACGCCGCTCTCTCCATGACATAGTCACAGAGACTTCTTTCTAAGTTTTCACTTAGGCCCAGTCGTAAGATCTTGTACTGCATTTCCCGTTGCCACACCTTATCAAACGCTTTTGATACATCCCAACAAACAATGTCCACGTAACTTCTTTCCCGTTTTGCTTGGGCTAGCTTTTCCGTGATGACATTAATCGCCATCTCCGTACTTTGCTTCCTCCTAAACCCGAATTGGTGTGGGTTAAAGAGGGAGTTCTCCTCCAGGTGAGACACCAGTCCTCTGTTGAGGATCTTCCCGAAGAGCTTCCCGCTAAATTCTAGAAGTGATACTGGCTGGTAGCTTTCCTTCAACGTTGGGTCCTTTCCTTGCTTAGGCAAGAAAATCATCTTAACCGTTTTATAAGCATCTGGAAAGTATCCTTTTGTTCAGACAGGCCTTAAATATCCTTCTCATCCCTTCAATGCCATTGGCTGGTGCCTTTTCAAGTTTAACTTTGTAAGACCCGATTGTCCTGGGGCTTTTTGTCGAAATGATCGGAGCGCGCCGAGTAGTTCTTGTTCGGTAATCTCGGCGTCTCCGTCGAGCTGTCTATCCACCTGGTGGTGAGGGTGCGTCTTGTGAATTTGGTCGTTAAGCTCGTCTATGGTGTTGCTTTCAGTTATACTGAAGATCTTTTTCCCAATAACTTCGGAATAGCTCTTCAATTCCTGCTTCTTCTGTTTCGATGTTTCCGTCTTCTTTTTGTAGTTCGATCTTCTTCTTCCCAGTCGATCCTTTGAGACTTCTAATCTTTTTCCAAAATTCTTTGGCAGTTGCTTCGTGATCGAGGCTATGGATCGCATCATCCTATCGTCTCCATTGTTTTTCGAGGATCAACTGCTTGAGTTCTTCTTTGTTTTTTTTTACTTCGTTGCATTGAGTGAACTGATCCATTCCTAATTTTGATCTCATACAATAATTTCAGCTAACGGTATAAATCCTTCATGAATTTGATCCATCTGTAGGTAGAGATGGTCCTATACGTAGATGTAGGGATACAAGCCCTATCTGCGTGGATGAGATGGTTATTGATGTCGTCGAGTGCCTCGGCAATATCCTCGAGAATTGCCTCTTCCAATTTGGGCGGATGGTAGGCCTCGAGAAGGCGCACGTACCGTGTCCACTCTGCTCTTCTGTAGTTCCTTCTGCCTACAGATGAAACTTGTATAGGGTTCCTGTTGATAGTGAGTAGGATCCCTATATGTTCACTACATGGTACCTGGACTGGTTCCATGTAGTAATTTAATGGCAGCTGACGATTCCCCAGACAGATATCTGGTTTTGTGGCACTTCCTCCTCTGACAAGGGTGGGGAAGGCGGAGCTTATTCGCTGGGCAATATTTCTGTCCAGCAACAGGTCCAGGCTTCTTCTTATACTGTTGAAGGTCCTGTAACCGGATTCTCGGCATCTGGCGTTCAGATCCCCCATTAATATAGTGGGAGCTCTTCTGCCAAATAGGCCAGCGAGAGTGTGAATTGATAACACATCTCTCCTTGGCGGTTGATATCCGGTAGCAATGACCAACTTTCCTATGTCGAGTTCGACCTTAATCGCGAAGTAGGATTCTTCTAGATTTCTTATTTGCTTGTATTTAATCCCTTTCTTTATTGCAATAGCGGCACCGTCGAACCCCTCCTGCGAATAATTCGTGATCAACTCATCGTAGTTCTAGATTTTCATTTCTGCACTACGCGTGTCGATTCCGTGTTCTGAAATTAAGATGATGTCTGCATCAATTTCTCTGAATACATTTCAATAAAGAGTACTTTTCGTTGTGCAGCCATTGGTATCAATTTCCAGTATCTTCAGTGCGTTCCGTAACATGGTGAATTGTTTTTAACTATGCTTCTCATTATTCCTCTTTTTCTTCTTGGGAGCTGGCGGGGCGGTTTTATTGTGCCTAGGGCTTTCCTTCTTCAGGGGAATGGGGGGAGACTTGAGGTTTTTGGCCTGCTCTTCGTAGCTCGGGTACGGGTGCAGAGGCCTTAGTCGTTGTCTGAAGAGGAGGATCTCTCCTCATTTTCAGCTTTTTTTTCTTCTTCTTCTTCATCTTCGTCCCCTTTGGATTCCTCCGATGAGAGAGCTTCGATGATCTCCTCCAGTCCAGATTTAACAGTATTATTTCTTATGACTGATTCCTTGAATACCTTGGAGCATTTAGGGTCTGCAGGCATAATTACTGAAGGGAGATTCTTTGCCTTTAGAGTGCATTGAGGACTTGCTTGTAACAACCAGGCTTCACTGCATTAGCCACATTTGTATGAGCAATGCAGATCAGAATCTTTGCACCCAGATCTCCTCTGATGTTCATTTGTGCAGGTGTAGTCTTTACTTCCCCATTCTTCTTGGCGGCGCTCGCGTAGGTTATCTCCTTAGCTTTCTTCTTTTCTTCTTCCTTCCTTTTGATTATATCTCGGCGCTTTAGGCAGTTCAAGGCCATGGTCCTGTGTTCCCCTTTACAGTTGAGACATTTCTTCTTAGTGCTCTCGCACTTATCGAACCGATGTCTTTCTATGGCGCATTCACTGCACTACAGTTTATTCTTTTCCGGGCACTTCGTTGTTGTGTGATACTCTAGTTTATAGCATACAAAGCACATCTGTATGCTATTAAACCTCTCCTGCTGTATGTTCTCTCCTGGGATTCTCATATTAAAGACCAAGATCACGTCCGTCGTCGCTTTCCTGGCCATGTCGGTGGTACAAAACGATATTTTGAACACGTGGGTGAGTTCACGGAATTTGATTATATCCCGGGCATTCGCCCACGGGTTGCTCCTCATAATCTCCTGTTTCTGGTCTTCGGTTGAGTTTTCACCCACCCAACTTTCCACTTTGCGGCAAATGACACTGCGGTTCGCTGCCACTTGTGGGGATCTTTGCTTCGAGTCCGATGCGTTTCAATGTTAGGCTCCTTCTTCAGACAGAAGCTGGTCCACATCTTTGGTCTCTGCATAGATAGTAATAAAACCTGATGAAACTTCAATCAATTTCACCAGGGCCACCTTGTGTTCGAGGTAGAGAGTGTGACACAGCTTCCTCTTTTCCAGAGCCTTTTCTCCTTGTATGATCCTGAGGGGGACCCCTTTAGTGAGGTTCTCCATGGTCTTCTTCGTTCCCTACTATGTCCTCGTCTTATCTGCTTGTCCTCTGCAATCAATGTACAATTATTTTTGTATTTTGTGAGTCAAAAAGAATGTGAGTAGTGTGGTAAAGGCGTTAGTGGTTAGTGAAAAGTTCAAAAACGTCAGTGAGAGCACTCCCTTCCATCTTCCAGTTGGTCCCATGGTCAGCTGCTGCCAGGATGATGGCTGATGGATGGATGGGATGGATCTCGAATTGTAACCTCAAGAGGGAAGAATTATGGTGGATTTGATGCAGTATCGGTCGAATCAACGGCCGCTGAAGTTTTGCCACCCCCTCCCGGGTACTTGCCCCATAACTGCATTCAACTACATAGAGACGAGTGTTACTTCCCTCTATGATGCTGGCCGGATCCTCCGGACGATGAGGATCTCTCCTCCGTCCGGTACGCGGAGTTATGCCCCAGTTTCGAGATAATTTCTGACTTGCGCTTCCGCTGTGGGCTATTCCTCAAACCAGTTTTCACATAAGCCCTCAATTATGACAGTACAAGTGGCCGGCAGAGTTAAGATGAAATCAATGAATGGCAAACATGCGAGCAGGTTCCCACGCAGAGCGATGGACAGGAGCAGTGAGGTGCTTAAGCCCTCATTGAATTATGAATCCTCGGTGAAGTAAATTGTATTCTCTCTTTTTGAAGGGTGAAATGAAATTCACCAAAAGACTTCCAGAATAGGCTCTTTTCTATGTAGGCGTTGCTCAAACTCCGTTACTAAGCAAGTAAAAATGCTTTATCCGTAGGTAGTCAGCAGTGCGTATGAATCGAGTATTCGGACGACCAACCCATTGAGGCCTATTATCTCTCAAGTCACGACACCAACGTACCGTTTAGCTAAAACCCTAAATGAAGTAATAAAACCGTACATCCCTTCGAAATATAGCATAAAGTCTACGGAGGAATTTATCGATATACTCCCCTCTACAAGATCGGCAGGACTAATAACATCCCTTGATGTGGAAAGTCTGTTTACGAACGTGCCTATCGCTCAGACCAACGACATCATTATGCAAAATGTGTACCACCATCCTACAATGTCTCCTCCAAATCTTGACACAAACATCTTAAGGAGCAGGTTACGTTCATGCACATCAGAGGCTCCGTTCATGACACCGAACAGTAATCTATACACGCAAGTGGACGGAGTAGCTATGGGGTCACCTTTGTAGCCGACTTAAAGAGAGATTATTTGACAAAAGTGAAAATATGCCACACATATATTACCGATACGTAGACGACATCTACATCAACGTCCAAAATTAAGAACATCTGATAAATATCAAGCAGCAATTTGAGGAGAACTCCGTGTTAAAATTCACTTATGAATTGAGCACGGGCAATAAACTCCCTTTTTTGGACGTTAATATTCAAAACATTAATGGTAGCTATATCACAAAAGTATATAGAAAAAGTATGGACATTGGAAGATGCCTCAATGCGGATAGTGAATGCCCTGAAAGGTACAAAATAAGCGTAATCGGCTCATACATCCGCCGAGAATATAAATGTTGCTCTACGTGGGAACTTTTCCACCAAGCGATAGCACGAGTAAAACAAATACTCGTGAACAACGGTTTCTCGAACAGCATGATTGAAAAACAACTCCAATCATTTCTAAATATGCATTTCAAAGATACGGATGAAATGAAAAGTAATCAGGGAGCAGTAAACAACATCAAACTGTATTACAGAAATCAAATGTCCACGGCCTATAAAATAGATGAAAAAAACACCAAAGAGATTATTAACCGTAACATCAAGGTTAAGAATAAAATGGACAAAATTCAACTTATTATATACTATAAAACGACAGAAGCTGCCAAACACCTCGAATCTAAAGTTAACCAACATAGTTTACGAGTTTATCTGCCCCAATAAAGACTGCAAGCTTTATAATAACTCAAAATATATTAGCATAGCAACTACCACCCTTTCGAGACGTTTAACCATAAATCTGCAAAGCGGAGGGCCTAAAAATCATATGGAGAGCGCGCACAACATCAACCTAACGAGAAATATTCTAGTTAACGACACCGTAGTTAAAAGAAACGAGGGAAATAAAGCTAGGCTGAACATCTTAGAAGCCATATTAATAAACGAAGAAAAGCAAGCCATCAATAGTCAAGCGTTGAGCTGGAATCGACCATTAAAGTTGTTTTAAAATTCCACTCACCGGATTGGCTCGTTTCCTTTAACGTGGCGCTCATACCAGGCGGAATAAATATCTCCTAAAAACCGTTTTCTTTTAATTCAGTCCGATTCTGACTCCAACACATTTCATCAGTAAAGGAGGAAAGAATACATAAAGACGCTCCGAAGATGATCGAATAAGATCAAAAGTTCAGCAATTTAGTTTGTTTTTTACCAAACCCATTCATTTAAAAGAGAGATGAATACAGGCCAGGTGATCTACCATCTACAAGATGGAATAAAATAGACATTTACAAGAATAGAAAGTTTCCAAAGGAAATTGATTAAGACGAAATATTCCATGGTCTTCAACAAAATTTGCATTCAAGAAAGACTGCTACCCATCTACACTAAAATATATATATATATATATATATATATATATATATATATAATGAGAAACTCATTAAATTATATTTGGAGGAACTTGACACCTGAAGAAACTCAATACCTTCCTAATTAAATATATAATGGTTACGCGAGAGTTTCCTCATTAATAACTGCAAGAATAATAAGAGAGAAACTATTTGACAATCTGCAGCTTAATAATTAACGCTAAAACGAAGTCAGCTAAGATCTGTCCCGGTACCGGAACAAATGACCTGTGCGAAGATCACCCAGGCATGGAGGTAGTGCCTATAAGACTGATGAATAATGTGATGTCCCATTAAACCCCAAAGAATAGACAATAATTTAAAGTGAGACGATATCAAACAACTGAATAAAAGCAATGTCAAATAAGGATAATTATTTATTCTACATCCTGTAAATAAAGATGTCTCAGAGTAGACAGTTAACTTTACTCACCAAGCGAACAGATCTCTGTCCTAAACCTAGGAATATAAGTATTCAGGTGGTGAAAATTAAAAAGTATAATCACTACATTCAAATTAACATATATACAAATACAGGTTATAGATAGTCTGTAGAATTAATCTCTTAACAGTTAACAAACTAGCACTCAGTATTGATGTCAACTGAGTATGACAGAGAAACAATCTCGAGAAAAGGCACAAAGTATTTAAAGAGAGAGCGATAAATATAGTGAACCACACGGGTCGAATTCAAAGCGAATAATAATATAGCTTAGGAGAATTTTCCCCGACATAATCGACACAGATAAAACAAATTCGATTGGTCAACCGTACAAAGGAAAATAACATAGAAAATTTTATTCCGTAATTAAGAAATTTAAAAAATATACTAATAATTCATAATATGGCTTATTACTAAAGGAATTAGAGCTCTTGTTAGCCGAGTGGATACGGCGTTGGTCTCCCAACGTCGCTGTACCGGGTTCGATCCCGAGATAATAGGACCCCTGTATTCGGTTGGGTATATCTTTCACTTCTCACCACACACAGAACCAATTTCAACACTGCTTTCTTTCCTCTCCCATCTTCACAGCACAACACACAGACTCTCTGTTCCAAGGAATCATGCCGATGGGAATCTATACCCACATACCTCTGACGCGGAACAGTTCCCTCTTCCCCGAGGTGAAGAAGGCTTCCACCTGAAGGTTGTTTGGTGTCAAAACACAATACTTCCTGGCACCTCTTCCCAAAACGGACTGGTCCCTAGTATCCTCGGGCTCACCAGCGATTGTTATACTGACTTTTATGTCTATTTCATTATCCGGTCGGGGATCCCCTTGGATAAAGGAAGGTTGGCGAACCGACGCGAAACGAAACTAAAGAAATTAAATAATTTATATGAAAGTCTAAATGTAGAAAGGTTTTTTTTTCCAACCCAACCCCATTTTCAAAGCGTCTCGCTGCATCGCTCAACTGAACAATAAAATATGAAACGACAAAATCCTTAAATTGGCTACAATATTTGTATACATAAGAAGCATCCTTTTTTGTACACATGGCTATATTCATTTACACTGCGTTCATATATAATGCCAACATGTATATCAATATGTGTACTATCATACTGATATGTAATTTATGTATCATTTGCGTTAGTTTTCACATTGTTTCGTTCAAAATTCGCATTATTTGATTTTGTATATCATTTTATTGCACATTGTATGTACTTTATTATAGTAAAATTATTTTTTTAGCAACATGATTAGAACATAGTGAAAATTAAGATAATGCAAAATTGTATACATTCGTGAAAATTTTCTAAGATCTTTGAAGTTAATTTGTTAAAAAAATACACCATTGATTTTTATATCATTTTATTGCAAACCTTACGCACTTTTTTTTATATTATATATTTTTTTTAGCAATATGACTAGAACATAGTGAAAATTATGATCATGCAAAATTGTATACATTCGTGGAAATTCTCAATAGACTTTTAACGTTAATTTGTGAACACAACACAAAACTGCACTATGCGATTTTAAATATTTGCTAAAAAAAAAACAGCGCCTGTGAACTGGTTTATATTTTTAGCATCATTCGAATATAGATTGAACTAAATTCTAGGCATTTAGGTCACCCCAACTATTCACCTAAACCCACTTTTTCAACTGAGAACAAAGACTATAGTTGACCATGTAGGAAAAATATATGTTTCAGTCCACCTTTAAAACAAATTTTCATGGAACGAAAGAAAACTGATTGCAAATGATAAGTAAATCAAATTTGCATATTCTGTTTGTAAAATGAGATTGATGGCTTAATTTCTAGTAATTCTATAGCCATTTATATGATATCAGGTTTCAAGAAGGGAGTTTATCTCCGATATTGGCATGTCTCTTCATGGAATATTTTGAGACTGAACTCCTCCTCACAATTTCTCCCCCTAACTTTATATGGTTAAGGTACATTGACGATGTATTTTCTGTATGGCCTAATGGCCATGATTTTGATACCTTTTTTAATAATTTGAATAATTTGCATGTCTCCATCAAATTTAAATATGAATGGGAATATGATAATAGATTACCCTTTTTAGATGTCCTCATTAATAAAGATCACCAGGAATTAAAACTTGACGTGTATAGGAAACCAACCCACTCGAATGCCTATATACATTATTTTTCGTTTCACGATAATGCTGTTAAAAAATCAGTAATTTCTAACCTTTTCCTTAGAGCATACAAAATATGCCATCCTTCCTATTTAGATGAAGAAATTGTCATTATCGGGACCATTTTTTCTAATTTGTATTACTCCGATTGGTTCATATCGTCTGCCCATTTTGCAGCTAGGAAAACATTCTATGGTAATAAGCCTTCCCGCACTAATGACTTCAACAAATGTATAACATTGCCCTTTAATAATAAATTAAATAGTTTAAAGGACATATTTGGAAAAGCGGGTATTAATCTAGCCTTTAAATATAATAATTTTTTAAACCAATTGATGATTGCCAGCAAACCCAAAGAACATCATAACATAGGAGTATATGCAGTACCATGCAACGATTGCCATAAACTTTATATAGGAAAAACGGGGAGAAATCTAGACAAGAGATTGTACGAACACAAAAGAGATATTAGAATGGGCAGCGAAAGCAGGGGAATATTTTGCCATGTTAGAGACAAGAATCATACGATCGATTTCAATGGAAGTAAAATGGTATTTAAATCGGCTAACTTTGTTAAGAGAAGAATCGTAGAATCGAGCTTGATATCGTCAGTTCCTAATTTAAATCTATCTGAGGGTCAATTTTCTTTTAATCCTGTAATAAGAAAGCAAATAAACAAAATAGTAAAATGTCAGCCCTTCAATATGTTTAGGCCTAACCCCCCCCCCCCAGATTAGCCACAAGTAGGGGATTGAGGAAAAAGAGGGGATCTTTCACGACCTGACCTTGTGTTATGCTTGTATGCACTTTTCTTATATTTTCTATCCAGTGTCAGTTGAAAAAGGGTGTGAGATACACCGAAACTGTTCTGAATTAAATTGTCTTCGGAGAATGTGGTTTAATTCCTCATATATATATTTATATATATATATATATATATATATATATATATATATATATATATATATATATATATATATATATATATATATATATATATATAATATATATATATATATATATATATATATATATATACATATATATATATATATATATACATACACACATACCTTTCCACCTGAACGGAATAAATGTCGGAGACTGGAATCCAGCGATAAGGACGGCTTATTTACTTTCAGGAAGAATCGTGTACAAAAAAAACAAGAAATTTGAATGTTCGAATCTTTCCCGCCTTGCAAGATAAAAACGATTCGAAGAACCCACCTAGTCTACTAGTAGGAGTAGTGATAGTATTAGTAATAATAACACTAGTAATATTATGAATATTTCCAAATGTATTAAGATTCTCCTGCAATGTAAACATATGAGCAATTACCTACAGAAACAATGAGAAGTGACGTTAATGAGAGTTCTCTATGTGTTTAAAGGGTCAGCAAGGAATCATTGTCTAATGGAATAAGTATGGAATAACCTCGTGTTATTTAATTTTTCCCGAGAGTAATATTAGGACAAATAAAGAAAAAGATCGCTGACCTAAAGACGAATAAGTCGCCCGGACCGGACGGGTTTCTATCCAAGGTATTGAAGGAAGTGTGCGAGGAAGTATCACGACATCTGTGCGCTATCTTTAACATGTCAATCCGGACCGGATGCGTTCCTAGAGACTGGCGTGAGGCGGAGGTGACTCCGATCTTCAAGAAAGGAGACCCTAGCCATCCGTCAAACTACCGACCCATCAGTTTGACTTCGATAGTCGGTAAACTCATGGAAAGCATGGTAGTGGACAAGATAACGTCTTATTCAGAGTCAAACCTGCTACTGAAGAGTTCCCAGCACGGCTTTCGAAGGCAACGGTCATGCCTGACGAACCTTGTGGAATTCTTCCACTTCGTGTTAAGTGAGCATGATCGGGATAAAGCGGTGGATGTTGTGTACCTTGACTTCCAAAAGGCCTTTGATAAGGTACCACACCGCCGTCTTCTCCGAAAAGTGCGTGCACAGGGCATAGACGGCAAGTTAACAGGTTGGATAGAGAGCTGGCTAAGTGACAGACGGCAACGAGTAGTGGTGAATGGACGGGCCTCTGAATGGGCGCCTGTATCTAGCGGTGTCCCTCAAGGTTCCGTCCTGGGACCACTACTGTTTATTATCTATGTCAACGACATGGACGGAGACATGGCTTCTAAAATCTCCATATTTGCTGACAACACCAAGCTTTGTATCAATGTTGCAAAGGAAGGGAACACTGCCCGCCTCCGAGAGGACCTTCAAAGGATTGGGGAGTGGTCGGACACGTGGCAAATGCTTTTCAACGTGGAGAAATGCAAAGTAATGCATATCGGCCACCGAAACCCCCAATCTCAGTACATTCTTAAGGGCACTGCTCTTGAATCGAGTGACACTGAGAAGGACTTGGGTGTTACTATCACTAGCGACCTCAAGTTCTCGAAACAGTCGATCGAGGCAGAGAAGAAAGCCCAAAGGATGTTAGGCTACATAAAGCGCCAGTTTGGATACCGTAACAAGGAGATAGTACTTTGTCTGTACAACTCCCTCGTTCGGCCGCACTTGGAGTATGCCGTAAAATTTTGGAGTCCTTCGTTTCGAAAGGACATCGCAAGGTTGGAACGCGTACAAGCTAGGGCAACCAAACTGATTCCCTCTATCCGACATAAAAGTTATGAGGATAGACTAAGGGAATTAGATCTGTTCTCGCTGGAAACCCGTAGACTGCGTGGTCAGCTCATCGAAGTTTTCAAAATACTTCGAGGGTTCGTCAATGTTTACTACCGGGATATTTTCACACTGAGTGAGAACAGAACACGCAATCACGGCTTCAAACTTGAACTGAAGCGTTACAACCGCAATCTGTGTGGAAATTTTTTCATCTACAGTATCTGCGATAAGTGGAACGCACTTCCAGTGGAAGTTGTCAACAGTGAATCTGTTGACCAGTTCAAGTCAAGACTAGACAAAGTCTTGAAAAGTGTCCGTTTAGGGATGCAAAACAATTGAGCAGCCATGTGCCCGCTCGATTGCTAGTCCAAAGGTACCCTCTTTGAATGGACCGCAAGGTCTCCTAGGGTACTTTCTTTCCTTGTAACTCCTTGTAACTCTCTTTCTCTCTCTCATTAATTTATCCATTTCAAAACCTTTTGAAGGCAGAAAAATTGGTGCAGAAACCATGCATTGCAGACTATATCCAAATAGTACAAGGAAGAGACAAAAATTGGACGTGAATGAGCACCTGAGACAAGAAACCAGAGTTCTTTAAAGATATGGGAAAGGGACATTGGATGACAAAGATCAAGGAGAGCAAAGGATATCATTTGAAAGTAAGCCATATTTAGAAGATAGGGAGGATAACGCCAAAGAGAAAAAGGGAAATTTACGTGCCGGGAGTCGAAGCCGGGTCCCCGATTGCCGGTTATTTGCTCTACCACCTAGCTACCAGGCACTCAAATCTACCAAAAGTGTTGCCTTATTAAAGAAAATACCTACTCAGGATAAAAGGTACTTCTAAGATATTTATATACAATATCTAAAACGTGCTAACCATTCAAAGAATCACTATCCATACCAGATACAAAGCAAAGGCAAATACAAGGTCTACTGGTGGTAACAACCACAACAAGGCTTTCGCTATATTTAAATTTTTGCCTTTCAAAAATACTTTTTGAAGGCAGAAAGTTCTGAGTCTTTAAATTCTGAGCGAGTTGAAGATAAGGTATAATTAATCTCTAGGAAGCGCATTGTATCCTGGGGAAATTTTGTGTTTGGTAGAAGTTTTGGTAGATTTGATTTGCTGTGCCTGGTAGCTTTGCGTTCGATCAACTGACCGGCAATCAGGAGACCCGTGTTTGACTCACGTAAGTAGATTTGATTTTTTCCTTGAATTTTTATCCTTTGATCTCCTTGATCTTTGTCTTCCAATTTCCTTTCTTTCTCTTGCTTTTAAAATACTCCGGTTTCTTGTCATGTGCTCATTCATGTCCAATTTTTCTTCCTTATAATTATTTCTGTTAAATATTCTCTTATTTCTACTTTAATTTGGTTACTCTCAGTATTCTGTCCTTTCCATTTTTTTCTAACTTTAATTTAGATTTTTCCAAGCTATTCTTCCTTGTACAAATATATGGATTTTTTAGCAATATCACCTTAATATAGGATCTAATCCAACTTCTTGTAATGAATTGAGCCTTAGCCAATCAGAAGAAACCTTCACCAAACAAAGATAAATTCGACCAATCACAGGAGTCGTTTCCGTTTACCCGGCAACCGACCGACAGATAAATAAATTGTTTCAAAAATAAACACGAATCAGACTTTATTCCGAATTACCGAACGAAAGGTTGGTTTGAATTTGCCATAAAGAGAAGGAAGTCGAGGATTCACACCCATTTGCTTAGGCACAAATTGAGGGAAGAAATATTTTTATAAAAAACAAAGACGATAGTATAAAGAAATCATAAATATATCGAACAATGAGATCATATCATCTCCATCCGAGATTTAAGTATTTAAGGGTTTTGAAACTTTGGAACAAACCTGTAAATCATGTTATTTCTAGCGATAAGAAGAGAGCACAACTCCCTTGAGAGTACAAACATACGAGTGCTCCGAGCACTCAAACAGTCGCCTGAAGTCGCTGAGACCTGCAATGTCCTAGACCGTTGGAGGAGTAAAAATATTGAAAATCTTACAGTAACTGACACGTAGAAAACCCCAGTTTGGGGGTGATTCGGGAATTTAAACCCCATTTCAAGCAGGAGGTGGGGGGAGGCAAAAAGATCAAGGGGCAAACCTAGGAAGTTCCGGGTAATGAGATTCTGATTGTCGCTTGACATTGAAAAATAGCGAACAAAATTGAGTTAGGCGTCAAAATTTCTGGTCATTTTGACTGCGACCAACTTCTGAGTCATCCCGAAGATAGATGACTGAATAACCTTTATTATTCATAATGGTCAGTGTAATTTCATTTTTAATAAAATAATCATAGGAATTTGTATTATATATTAATTTTGTATACTTATTGATATTAGACTTCTGTTCTTTTAATTTTGTTCCTAAAGAGAAATAATGCAAGAAGAAGAAATCTATTTTCCAATCTATTTTGACCTCGAAACCTCCCTTGAGTGAGAGGGGCGTAACCTCCAAGAACGTCCCCACATTACCCGGACGGTACCCTCCCTCTATGAGGTGGAGTATGTGTTTCTGTGAGGTTTAGGCAGTCGAAGAGGTTATTAGTGTCATCTTGGTCATGGTTACATATCAAGAATATTAGTGTTAGTTTTATGTGCTTGAATATTCACGACTTTATAAATTACTATGTTGATCCGTAGGTCGGTCGATCGGGTGGTAACCATTTTACTTTTCAATGAGTTTTTGAAAGTTTTAAAGGTCGTAAGATCATAAGTCAAAATAAGTGAGAGCACGCGACTTAGTTCTTTTGACCATTTTAGGTAATAGAAGAGTGGCCTGATTTAAGTCGAGATAAAATTACTTTGCAATCACTGTTTCGAGACAGGAGTTCCCCGGACACATGGTTCTACTCGAGGTGGCTGGAGATCTTGAGAGAAATGTGATAACTCTGCAGATTATATAATGCATTTTAAGTCATATTTCTGTTTTAAATTGATATCCGTGATTTTTTTATAAACCTGTGATATTCTTCAAAAAATTTTGGCTATCAAAATGTCTTCTATCGTTGCAAATTTTTAATTTAAAAGTTCTTTATATTTTTGTGTTTATGGTTGAGCCAAAATAGGAAAATTAAAAGGCGCTTATGAGCTCTCTTAACCAAGCAATTTAATTTATTTTTTATACCTTCTCAATAAACGTTAAAAAATCTTGTTTTTTTAAGGTAATTATCAGAAAAATATATAAAGTTTCCCATAAGAGATTGAAGTTTATGAATGAGAAATAAAAAGTTATTTGAGACATTTTTTTTTTTACCTAAGGGTACTCTTAGGTATTTCAAGGGCTCGGCAAAGGTAGAAAGGTTGAGAAACAATGTTGTATATCTTCTGTAGTGATTTCGCTGAATGGTCTGTTAAGGGAGAGGGTTTATTTAGATGTATGTCGGGAGATTCTTTAATTGCTTGAGGGGAAGGTAGTGTCTATTTATTTAATGGTGGGCTGAGAGGAAGTGAAAGGTTTTGTACTGGTGAATATTGACAGGACTGGTGGATTTGGAGTTTTTGAGTTTTCTAGTATGAAAGGAGGAAGAAAGGTAGTGGTCTTATAGGTGTTTTTATGTTTCTATGGATTCCTCTGCTTCATATATTGGGTAGGTTGGTAAGGAGCTAGTGTTTAACTAGTGTTTCATGAGTATGTTCCAGTGTTGTTTTGGTGAGGCTATTTTGTTATTGCGAGTAGTGACTCGCAAGTGAGAGTGGTGTTTGAGTAAGAATGCATATTTTTAGGGTACTATAGGTTGGCCTTATTCGTTTTAGCGTTTAATGTGTTTTGGTTCCTGTTGTTTTGATGTTAATTGCTGATGCGAGTATTTAGATGTTGGATTTGTTGTAATTCTTGTTGTGTAGGTGTTCTCCCTCGTCTAAGTTTATATCTATCTATTTGCACTCTGAGATTTCTTTTGTAGTAGGCATATAGCCAATTTAGCGAGCTTGGTACCTGAAGAGTGCGCAAATCCCCTACACTACTATCTATACTTCAAAAGGAAACAAGCGCGCTTGAAGAGTATTAAACCATCCCAACCTACACTGAACAAATCCCTTATTTTCCCCAACGTGCAAACACTGGTAAAAAAACCCAGAAACCTATTTTTTCAACAAAAAAAATGTATATTAAAATGCATTCATATAATTTAAATGATGTATACCAGTCCATATAAGTCATACTTTAAGTTGATATATATATATATATATATATATATATATATATATATATATATATATATATATATATATATATATATGATTACATCCTCTAACCACACACATACATACACACAACTGTCGCAGGATTCTGCATTATTTACAGTCTTCATAATTTGCATGCAATAAGTCACAGACATCATATTATATTGAATGAATTGAGACATTCCTTTTCATTCATGCAATATTTGTCTATCCTTGTTGATTCTCTACCTCTTTGTCTACCCTGTTGATTCTCTAATTCTTTGTCTACCCTGTGGATTCTTTATCTTTTTGTTTACCCTGTTTATTCTCTACCTCTTTGTCTACCCTGTTGATTCTTTACCTCTTTGTCTACCCTGCCGATTCCCCACCTCTTTTTTACCCTGTTGTTTCTCCAGCACTTTTTCTACTCTGCTGATTCCCCATATCTTTGTGTATCCGCATAATAAGGGGGAAGGGGGCCCTTTGGAGTACTATTGAGTACTTTTTTGCTCGTGAATGCGTTCTTCTATCTTAATTTGAAGAGGATTCATTTACTCTTTTTAATTACTCTTTTGCACATCAATTGAAGTGTGGCCCGAAATGGTTCACCCAACGATAATATATTCCGAGGGGTGGAGGGGGGTAAAGTTGAATTGTTATTGTCTTTTATTTCATCTAGATAAGCCCCTTAAAGGGGTGTCACATGTAGACTGTTCCAGCTGCTACCCGGTAGAGCGGCGCGCCCTCCTCGCCCCAATACCCCCGGCAGTCTAAAACTAAACTAAGACTCACTGGGTTTTATTCCTTCGAGACATATCTTGTTTTATCCTTTTTCGCCTCTTTATTTTCAAGTCTGTTTTTGTTTTTCTCTCTCGGCCGGCAGCTAATTAAGTAGGCTAATCGGCGACCAGCCTTCGTCTCCTCCTCCCTGGTCGGGTCCAAAAGGGTAAGGTCCACTCAAACCCACTTGGCTGCGGGTGGTTATATTAGTTTTTTAAGATGCCAGCAATCATCCTGCCATGTTCTCTTTCTTACTGCCACCCCTACCCCTTCTTCCCATCTTGGTTTGGGGGCCTATTATTTCAATATATTGAATAGTATTGATTAATTGCGTAAAAGTTATAACAAATAATTTGGGGACCGGTTTTTAATGGAATGCAGTCAGTAATCACTTTCACAGATTAGAAATGAGGAAGCTATTTCGTATCAAAATAATTATTTGGCTTAATTAGATTTATTTGGACTATAATTGAATAATTGCAATGTGCCGAATATAGATCTCTCGATAGAAAATTAGCGTAAAATATAACGTGGTGACGTAGGAGAGTTGCGCAGTCAGGCCATTGCTGTCAAATCTCGAAGTGGTTTGAGAGATTTGTTCGACTCGATGTGATCAAGATGGATAGAGAAAGAAAGACAATTTTTTCGTTCTCTCTGGATGGAAAATCAGCGGGAAAATTGCGTCTGAGAGAAAACTTGACGAGGTTGGAGTTCCTCTTATCTCTGGTCTCTTTGCTTGGCGCTTGACGAGGTTGGAGTTCCTCTTATCTCTGGTCTCTTTGTTTGGCACTTGACGAGGTTGGAGTTTGTCTTATCTCTGGTCTCTTTGCTTGACGCTTCACGAAGTTGGAGTTGCTCTTATATCTGGTCTCTTTGCTTGGCGCTTGACGAGGTTGGAGTTCGTCTTATATCTGGTCTCTTTGCTTGGCGCTTGACAAGGTTGGAGTTCGTCTTATCTCTGGTCTCTTTGCTTGGCGCTTGACAAGGTTGGAGTTCGTCTTATCTCTGGTCTCTTTGTTTGGCACTTGACGAGGTTGGAGTTTGTCTTATCTCTGGTCTCTTTGCTTGGCGCTTGACGAGGTTGGAGTTCCTCTTATATCTGGTCTCTTTGCTTGGTGCTTGACGAGGTTGGAGTTCGTCTTATCTCTGGTCTCTTTGCTTGGCGCTTCACGAAGTTGGAGTTCCTCTTATATCTGGTCTCTTTGCTTGGCGCTTGACGAGGTTGGAGTTCCTCTTATATCTGGTCTCTTTGCTTGGCGCTTGACGAGGTTGGAGTTCCTCTTATCTCTGGTCTCTTTGCTTGGCGCTTGACGAGGTTGGAGTTCCTCTTATCTCTGGTCTCTTTGCTTGGCGCTTGACGAGGTTGGAGTTCGTCTTATCTCTGGTCTCTTTGCTTGGCGCTTGACGAGGTTGGAGTTCGTCTTATCTCTGGTCTCTTTGCTTGGCGCTTGACGAGGTTGGAGTTAGTCTTATCTCTGGTCTCTTTGCTTGGCGCTTGACGAGGTTGGAGTTCGTCTTATCTCTGGTCTCTTTGCTTGGCGCTTGACGAAGTTGGAGTTTGTCTTATCTCTGGTCTCTTTGCTTGGCGCTTGACGAGATTGGAGTTCGTCTTATCTCTGGTCTCTTGGCTTGGCGTTTAACGAGGTTGGAGTTCGTCTTATCTCTGGTCTCTTTGCTTGGCGCTTGACGAGGTTGGAGTTCGTCTTATCTCTGGTCTCTTTGCCTGGCGCTTGGCGAAGATGGAGTTCGTCTTATCTCTAGTCTCTTTGCTTGGCGCTTGACGTGGTTGGAGTTCTTCTTATCTCTGATCTCTTTGTTTGGCGCTTGACGAGGTTGGAGTTCGTCTTATCTCTGGTCTCTTTGCTTGGTGCTTGGCAAGGTTGGAGTCCGTCTTATCTCTAGATTCTTTGCTTGGCGCTTGACGAGGTTGGAGTTCGTCTTTTCGGAAGATGACTTGTCGTCTTATCTCTGGTCTCTGGTCTTGGCGCGAGTTTTGTTCAAAACTTAGTTGAGGCAACTCGAATCCTCTTCCTGTTTAGGGTAATTCTTTTGATGAAAATCTGAGGTCGGTGGCAGCAAAAAAAGTCTTTGTTCGAAATGGGGCGTTCGCTGTGAAAGTCAGATCAACCCGAGGCTTTATGCAAGGTTTGGGGTGTAGGTCAAAATGTAACACACCTCCTAAATACATCTTGGCTTAACCTAGTTAAAGAAAGTTAACTGTAATGGAAGGTGTTTTCGCTCTTTCTGTATCAAAAAACAATATTACCTGACACCTCTGCACGAAAGAGGACCGGTCCCCGGTGCCTTTGGTGCTTACCAGCTATAGTCATTCTGATTTGTATGTGCATTTTATTATCCAGTCAAAAATCTCTTTTCGATGCGAGAGATTAATACCGCAACTTCTTACAAGATAAAGCTCAAGATCTAGTTTATCTGGACTGGAAAAAAATATTTTGACACCGTATCACATGAAAGACTTAATAAAACCTAAAGGGCACGGAATAGAAAACATTGCCAAAGGAAATAGTTCAGCTAAGGATCTGTCACTACCGTTGTTCCTCGGCGCTAGGTGCTCTGACCCTTATTATAATATATCTATCTCTTGGGAGATTCGGTGTTTTTAGTCTCACAATAGGCGAATTCGTCCAAATTGCAGGTTAATATAAAGAATTCGGGGTTTATATGGATCTTTATTACAAAATAGTTAATCTTTTTCCTGGGATTGCGTTGAACAACCATTGAGGTCTGAATTGGATTGCTATGGTAACCTGAGATTGATCGACGAATTCAGAGCACAATTCACAGGGTAGAGTGAATCTTGGCAAAGGAATGTTAGGAAGAGAAAACGAAGGAAGTGGGCAAATTTGAACTTAACAGGCAACTGAGGAACTCACAAGACACAATAATAATAATTACGGATGAACGCATATAAATGAGTCTCATCAATCACTCTTTATTCTGACATGACATGATGTGAATAGAAAGAAAAGCAGAGGGATACATGTGGTTATCCAAAGATATAGAGGGTAGTAAGAGAAGAAAATTGTGCGGAAATAATTTAAGAGGGGATATGAAGAGTTAAAGGTCGGTAGCTAGACACCGATGTGTCGTGTTTGCAGATACATCTTGGTTGTGGGCATTTGAGGGCTGCTGGGTATCTCAATACCAATGCAGCGAGCGTCTGGCGTGTATTGGGTCTATATCGGGTCTCTTGCGAGTTTCCTAAACTGACGTGTTAAGCGAGTGGTATGGGTGTCTGTGTTGAGAAATGTGAGTTTGTTATTCTCGTGTGATGTGCACGTGTATGTGTAACGAGGAGAGCGACATGCACGTTTCAGCGCAGAGTTCTTAATTCTCTCTGCTTGCATCTTCCACGTGTGACTCGCGACTGTGAGTGTAATAGGTGAGGATGTTAGAAGTAGTCGAACAGTGTTTTCTATATGTGTAGTTGTAGTTTGTTGCTCGCATAGTAAAACGTTCGTAGCATTATTTTGGTGATTTTCTCTTGTATGTGTGATGTTTTGGCTTAGGTGAAATTGTAGGTATTTGTCGAATTTTGCCCTGAGAATCTTGGTGTGAGGTTTTATGTAAGTCTTGTAGGGGTTGTGTAGATTAGTTTTGGTATGTGTGTGGATTTGAATGTTATGCATTTAGTGACCTCGCGCACTATATAGTGTCATCTGTGTTTACGAGCTACGAGCAACTTGTCCTCGTAATCTGTCTTCTCTTCTAGTATCTATCATCTGTGCCCACTGCGCGAGTGTGTCTGTGCCCTGGACGTATACAAGAATGGTCTCGTCGTCAGCGCGATCGAGGAAGCTGACAATGGCTCGAGGGGAGAGCTGCGCCTCCATCATTGTGATGAGGCAAGGAACAAAGAATCACTTAAATTCTCTGCACCAAAAATGAGTAGTATTGAGTTTGTTAATTAACCAATGGATTATAGAACGCTGGATTTTGTTGATGATGGCCTTGTAGACTGAAAGATGAACCAGGAATTTCTTTGCAATTGGCTAAGATATACAGTTGTGTGGCCTCGATTAATCATGTGCTTAAAGAAAGTGATGGCTTGATATATACTCAGCAACTCTTTGCTGAAGGTGGAATAATTGAGCTCAGCAAGGGCCCTTGTAGGCATGACTGAAATGTTCAAGCGGTTCCTATTCCTCGTCTGAGGATTGCTGAATGACATCGACTGTCCATATATTTGATGCATCCGTAATAAAACTGAAAGGGGGAAACCCTTCCCTAAATTTAAAAAAGGTATCCCTCTTAGTCTATCCTTTTTATTATTGAGAAAGGCCTTTCCTACCCCGTCGTCACATGCTAAGGGAGAATTTGGACGACACTCGTTTGCGTTTTAAAGAAATAATGAGAAGATTAAGATGCTACATTTTTATGAACATCCTAAGGAAGCTCACTAAGTGAAAGAATCGTCAAAGCTCTTGCAGTGTTTGGGGGGGGAAGATAATTGGTAATCACTGTAACATTACTGCAATATATGGTGATACCGCGAGGTTTGACTTTGAAACCCCCAAATATATTCACGTTGCAACGAAAGTACACTTTGCAAGATTTGTTTGCAATCCATGCAATTTCAACAGATTAAGAGCTGTTCAAGAAAGAAAATGTGCTGCTCTTTCACGTCTTTGATTCCTATAAGTATGTCATCAACTTATGCAAAGTCCAACTCTCGATTCCTGAGGACATGTTTTATGAAATAATGAAAGGATTGAGAACTGTTGTATACGACCAAAGCATAATAAGTGATTCTAATGATCCCATTATCTAGAGCAGGGGTCGCCAAACTTTTTTCAGAGAATAACGAGCGCGGGCCGCATAACCATTTTGTTCTATCCAATATAGTGAATACACAAAAAATAAAGACAAACAACAATTTATTTACCAATACACAAAATATACGAAAAATAAAGACAACAATCATATTTATTTACCAAAACGTTGTCAAAGAAGGCATCGTTAGCAATAAAAGAGTATTATCACACCCAGTGCGCAGATATCCGAGTCTCACAAGCTAAGCAGCAAAAAAGGTTAGTGAGATTTGTGAACCTGGCGTTTAGCTTTGAAGAAATCATCAATATTTGCCCTGTAATTGCTGCATCCAATCAAGAGAATTGCTTCCAAATGTCAATTTGTGGCACAGTGCAGCGGCGGGCCGGATGAACTCACCTCGCGGGCCGTAGTCTGGAGACCCATGATCTAGACCATGGCGGTATTCTCCATCGAACGTGATTCCCTGGGAATCTAGAAAAATGAATGTTTTAATTAAACCCAAAAAAAGACCTGGCAACCTTAAAAATTGGCTATTAAGTCAGTGAGAAAGTGAGGGAATATTGATCTCTGATGGCATTTGAGTTTAATATGTTGTATCATGTTACCCGGTAAGTGAATGAGACTAGCATACTAGGTTGATGAGACTGGCATAAAGTGACTTTCTTAGATGCATTTTTAGTCTCTGAAATATGCACTGGAAACTTAATTAGGCGAAATACGTCGACGTACGTGATTAAGGAACTCCAACAACTTCTGTCCATTTATCATCATGATTTTTGAGTTTATTCAATTCACAACTTTACTAATAATTGATTGCTGAGAAAGACACGTGATATGGTAAATGAAATTGGTGGCACTTAGACACTTTCTACTAATGCTCCAGTTGACATTTTGGTCTTACGATCGATTAAACATGCTCTTTTTAAGTCGAATATCAAATTATAGAAGATAGAAATCCTGCGCCTAAATAGCGTTCTTTACTTCGCAAATAAGAAATTTACACTTAAAATTTCGTCGTAAGCTTAATGAACTGGGTACAATCCTCCTCTTACCATATGTCCATTTTAGCGAAGGAGTAGCCGTTTGGAGAGTGAGTCTCTGTCCACCAGGAACCTTCTGCCTGTAAGTAGGTTCTCAACCTGAGGACGTGAGTTTGACGGAAAGATGGGTGACACTCTACCCACTATTGCTCTATCTGGGAGTTTGCCTATTTAGTAAAGTTGGTAGGTGCAAAATTACACCAAAACATATTCCTACATGCTTAGTCCCCAAATTTTTGTATTAGCAGTATGTACCGTTTAAAAGAGTTGGGGAGCTCGGCGGGATGATATAGAGTTGCGGTGTCCTTCTCATGGGTCTGGCGTTTCTCGAGTTTGTTAATCCGTTAGGAGATAGGGGCGAACTCCTCTTTGATTGAGGTAAGTACTGAAGCCACCCTTTCTCAGATCTCTTCGAGAAAGTCATTTGTAGCAGTAGTGATTCTCATGGACTTAGAGCTTTCATGACCACGAGATGTGGTTGTTACCGGGATGGGGAAGTGCACCAGTTGATCGAAACAATTTTTCCCATAGGAATCAATGTAAAATACGATACTGCACCCCATTCCTAAAAAAAATACCCCAAAATAATTTGTAATAATATCTAAAATCATTTTTTTAAAATAATTAACGTATAAAATAAAAGAAGAATATTAATATAAATGAACCTGGGAAAGAATAAAAAATAGGTAAAACAAAATAAAAATAAATACTGTTGCAACTTAGAAAAAGGAGGTAGCTACTAGCGCAAGGGTGACGGAGACAAGGCGGGGGGGGGGGGGGGTTTAGTGACGCAAAGGAGGAGGGTTCTGGTTCTTCTTTTAAACTTCTCGAACCACCCACGGCTTGCCACGAATGTTTCTTCTTCGTCCGTTGATGCTCCTGGCGTTTTCTTAACGAGGTCGGCGAAAGTCACTTTCGCCTTCTCACTAATGATGCTCTCTAATATAGTCGCCTTCCATTTCCTTCTCGTTAATCCATAGGAGAAGCCACCTATCAAAATCGTCAAGAATATGTGGCCGCTACATAGATATTTTTGTCAATCCCTTTGAAGCATTTATCCCCTTAATATTGTCGTTGTTCCGGAGGATATTGCAAATTGTTGATGTAGTCCGATTGTATGTGCGTGCTGTTTTACTTCTACGGTGATTCTTCTTCTCTTATCGTTGTTTTCTTCCGGAACATTATTGCAAGGATTTTTAAACTTTGCAAGTCAGAAAAATGTGCGATCACAAGCGTCACTAAGATGCTCCCGGAAGGAGAGCTAAACACTGGCTGATAGCTGAGAAGCGAGTCAGGAGTAGAATACAAGGGAGCTTGCGTTGTGTCCTCGTGACATGTGTCTCGCTAGGTAGAAAGGAGCCTTCCCGTCAGACATACGAATCACCACATAAAAATGTGCACCGTGAATTTTAATTTTTCTTGTTAAGCAAGTAATATATATATATATATATATATATATATATATATATATATATATATATATATATATATATATATATATATATATATATATATATATATATATATATATATATATATATATATATATATATATATATATATATATATATATATATATATATATATATATATATATATATATATATATATATATATATATATATATATATATATATATATATATATATATATATATAATAAAAATAAGTCTTTTGTAATGCGCTGTTCAAGGCCTGAGGCCTTCCCAGAGCGCACGTTGTGCTGAGATGAGAATGGAAATTCAAGGAGGGGAAGAAGGCAATACTGAAAAGATGCGTTTTCAGGAGACGCTTAAATGTGGTAAGAGAGGGAGAAGACCTGATTTCAGCAGGAAGAGCATTCCACAACTTAGGGGCACAGATTGAGAAGGAGCAGTCCCCCATTGAGCAAAGGGATGAACGAGGAATATTCAAAAGAGGTGCATGTGATGACCGAAGGGCCCGAGGGATATGGCGTGACGAGAGGGCAGATGAGAGGTAAGACGGGGCCTTGTTGTTTAGGGCCTTAAATGTGAAAAGAAGTATCTTGAAGTGAGTACCGGATCTGACAGGGAGCCAGTGCAGTTCATGCAGCAAGGGTTTCGAGGGAGAGAAGCGAGGGCGACGGAGGAGGGGCCGGGCGGCATAGTTCTGTACAAGTTGACGGGGGCGGAGAGAGGAGGATGGCAGATTCACAAGCAGAGAGTTACAGTAGTCAAGGCATGAACAGCACTCTCAAGACTTTGGCGATCAAAGTGAGAGCGAATGCGAGAGAAGTTACGAAGGAAACATAGAGAGGATTTAGTGACATTGCGGATATATATATATATATATATATATATATATATATATATATATATATATATATATATATATATATATATATATATATTGTGATAGAACGAGTTGACTGCGTTAATTTCAACTCCTATCCCAAATTATTTAAAACCATGATGCTGCCCACGTGCATCTTCGATTCGAGGCTTGGAGTCTTATCTCAGCTACCGGATGCCAATGTTTAAACAAGGAGGTTATCGTCCCCCCCGTTCGCCCCCATACGCCGACCTCGCCAGATCGAGTTAGGCTTATGAACAGATAAGGCATTGTTCCCCGGCCCGGCTGTGCGTTCCCTCCAAGCTTCCACTCCATTTTCCCCCACGCCAAGGAGATGTCCTGGCTATTTATATGGAAACTTTACCACTAAGATCAGATTGGAGATCCAGATTTTCGTCGCGAAACATCACCACGACCCTCTCTCCCTTTGTGCGCCAAGGGACCTCGACCTCGAGATTCCCCATCACTTGTCCAGAAGGAGGACAATATTCCTTGAGTGCCAAAGGTTCGAGCCTTTCCGACGCCAAGTCCCCAAGGCTTCCCCCCGCCCTGTTGTTCAAAGGAGAACAGCATTAGAACAGCCATTGTTCGTTTTGAGCCCTTCGGCAAGAAACAATTCTCATCCACCCCTTTTGTTCAAGGAGAACAGCATTAGAACAACCATTGTTCGTTTTGAGCCCTTCGCCAAGAAACGGTTCTCATCCCCCCCTGTTGTTCAAGGAGAACAGCATTAGAACAGCCATTGTTCGTTTTGTGCCCTTCGCCAAGAAACGGTTCTCACCCCCCCCCCCCTGTTGTTCAGAGGAGAACAACATTAGAACAGCCATTGTTCTTAAGCCCGTAGACAAGAGACGGTTCTCATCCCCCCCCCCTTTGTTCAGAAGAGAACAACCTAGAACAGCCATTGTTCGTTTTGAGCCCTTCGCCAAGAAACGGTTCTCACCCACCCTGTTGTTCAAGGAGAACAACATTAGAACAGCCATTGTTCTTGAGCCCGTAGACAAGAGACGGTTCTCATCCCCCCCTTTGTTCAGAAGAGAACAACCTAGAACAGCCATTGTTCTTCAAGCCATTCGTCGAGAAACGGTTCTCCTTCCCAAGACGCCTCGTCAGGATCCTTTTATCCCCCCCCCCCTTCGGCTGGAACTCGCCAGCGGACCGAAACTCCTTTGCGCCACCTTCCACTGCACCACTAGTGCCAAAAGTTACGTAAGCCAAACTTCACCTTTGAGTATTGATCCCTTTTGTCAATTCTATCCTGTGCTTTAAATTGTTTATCGAACCATCCCATCTCTTTAACTCTATATTTGTTTTACCTTTTTTTTAATCCCTTAATTCCTTGGATTAGCCCGAGTCTCCACGACCCTTTCCATTCTGTTTATGTCAATATTTTCCGTTTTTGTGTATTGTTTATAGTTATTATTAATAAAACTCTATTTTATTAATGATAGCAATATTATTATCCTTGAGCTCAGTTCCACTTCTTAAGCATATCGAAGATACATAATATCGGCCGCCAGACAGTAAACGCACTCTAAAGATAATTAAGGAAGTTCCCTCAACGAATAGTGTAATCTATGGTATCGTCGGGAGTCATTCTACGACATATATATATATATACTATTTAAATTTGGTATCAGGTGTGTAAGGTTTAACGCTATATCTTTGCAAACACTGGTCTCAGTCGAGTAAAGCATAGTGTTATTCGTTATAATAATAGAATATAGTAGTTCCCTTTTGTTTTAACGATTGCTATCCCCTTTTTTTAAACTTAAGAAGCTGGAGTAGCTCAAGGAACGGTTATAATAATTTGTTTGTGTTTTTTTTTGTGATTTTAGTCAGTGGTTATTTAGATTGAGAAACCAAGTACGAATAGTTCAGTGCCCATATTTAGGTAGGCTAATTCTATAGAGGCATAATTCTTGTTGCGAGGAATTTTAGTTGGTTGACTAGTGCACCCCCAAGTGCAAAGATGACTCAGTTTAAAATCTTTAAAGCGCAAGGAGAATCCTTGGGACTTTCCGGAAAAGAACTAATTAAGTACATAAGAGAGGAATGGATAAGACAAGTGTACCTTCACCATCAGATTAAACTAGCTCGGGTTGAAGAAAAATATCAAAGAAAAGAGGTAGAAAGAGAAAGGGAAAGAGTAATCCGACAAGAGGAACGAGAAAGAGAAATACAACGAGAGGAACTAGAAAGAAAAATACAACGAGAAGAACGAGAAAGAGAAATACAACGAGAAGAACGAGAAAGAAAAATACAACGAGAAGAACGAGAAAAATAAATCCAACGAGAAGAAAGAAGGACGGACTCGCGCTCCTTCCCAGGAAAGCTGACAAAGTTTCCGAGACCCGTAAAACCCCAAAACTTCTTTTCCCAAAACCAACAACGGGACTCCAAACCTCCCGTTAAGATTTCTCCTCCATCTCTCTTCCCGAAGCGACCAACCATATGCTTCACCTGTGGTGTAGAAAACCACATTTGCTGGAATTGCCCCCAAAATTCTAGGCTTAAAAGCGGACAAGCCCACCAAGTTCACCAGATTAATGCAACCCCGGCTCCTCCGGTGGTACAGACCCAAGCAGAAACTTCTCCCCCTCCGTCAGGCCACCAGGTAAATTTTGTTTTTGGTAAAAGTTCATCGGGAACTTTGAAATATGAGGAGGGCAGCGTGGACAGCTGCCGAGTAACGACTCTCGTCAGGGACACAGGATGTACGTGTTTCATCGTGTCCGACGAACTCCTCCCAGTGGCCTCTAACCACGAAAAATTTGCGGTGGTAAGGACTACCTTGGGCGGGCGAACAGATTCCCCGTCGCTAGATGTTACCTGCAGTGTCAATATTATAATGGCTGGGCTGAAATCATTGTAGCACCCATACAATTCTGTTCCGTACTTATAGGACAGAGCCCCCAAGTAAGTTTCGACCCTGTGTTTCAGGCCGCCCTTCCTCAAGGCCGAGATAAGAAAGAAGCCCAGGAGCACGTCCCCATCAGAACCCCGATACCGTCCGATTTCTCGGAGACCCCTAACCAGGACTGTAGGACGGCAAAAGAGGAGTGTGAATCACTAACACCCTTAGGTGATAAGGCCCCAGACAAGGACACGGAGACTGTCCGTGGACCCCAAGAAAAAAAGAACCCCCAACGCGCCCATGGAGATACCTTCGTAGAACTGGACGAAGCATCGGCGCTTGAAGAAGATTACCCCGCGGAGTCCCTTAATGTAATCCAGGCAGTGTGCATCCAACCTGATGCCGATTACCCTCCTCCTTCCCTACCAGGCGAGCCTTTGGAACCCTCTGACCTGGATAGTGACGCGCAGCTGACACCACGACAGAAGAGTCAGCTACAAGAACTAATTAAATGGAGTCACCATTTACCCGCCCTATTAGTTCTTTTCGAGCAACTGCGTGAAAATGGCCTCACCATTGGCCCCAGCAAATGCCATTTTGCTCACGAAACCATCAAATATTTGGGTTTCAAAATAGGACGAAGCAAGTTAGGTCCCCACGAGAACAAGATTAAGGCAATCGCCGACATGCCCCTCCCGATTACAAAGAAGCCATTAAGATCGTTCCTAGGATCAGCTTCTCCCTATCAGCGATTTGTTCCGAATTTCGCTGCAATTTTGGCCCCCCTATGCTCCTTCAGGAAAAGAATTTCCCCGATCGTTTACGTTGGAATGATGTCGCTGTTTCCCATTTTAATCAGCTCAAAAGTAAGTTCATTTCTGCCCCCATTTTTAAGTTGCCCAACCCGGAAAAATCCTTTGGGGTTAAGACCGACGTGATCAACGAGGGCATTGGAGGTGTACTCATTCAATACGTGGATGACGGAACGAGTCATCCAGTTGCATATGCTAGTCGTCAATTATTACCACGCGGAAAGAGATATGCCACTAGAGAAAAGAAAGCTCTATCAATTATCTGGGTCATAGACAAATTCAAGCTGTACTTGATATGTAAAGAATTTCAAATAGGAACCGACCACCGTCCGTTAGCCTATATTAGGAATTTGAGACACTCAAACGGCCGCATCATGCGCTGGAGTTTACTCTTGCAAGAGTATCAGTTTAAAATAAATTAGATAAAAGGTTCCGATAACCAGGTCGCTGACGCCCTCAGTAGAAATGCGTTACCGAATAGCGTAGAGTAAGTGTATTCATAGGATTAGTATCTCCCTGTAGGTATATCCTGTCTTGTACGACTTAAATTAAGATTCTTTTGTAATATAATTAATTAATGTATATGTCTGACTTTTGTAACGCTCAATGTCTAATTTTTTTTTGTATGTATATATATTTGTACCCATTAATTTACGTATAAATTGTTTTGTCCCGTATGTACTAATTTTATATCATTTCATTGTTCTATGCCCTTTTTTTTTTATTAAGTTGTATTAAAGGTTATTTTCCCCTGTAATCTAAAGATCAAAATATTCATATGTATTGAGGTAATACTAGTTAGGTGCAGGAAGGTACGGTTGGTACAAGAAAACGAGTTCCCCACAACGGAGCTCTATCGTTGTCCCTTCTCTCTTTTTTTTCGAAGCGACAACTTCCCCCCCGGAATGGAGGGGTGTGATAGAACGAGTTGACTGCGTTAATTTTCACTCCTATATCAAATTATTTAAAACCATGATGCTGCCCACGTGCATCTTCGATTCGAGGCTTGGAGTCTTATCTCAGCTACCGGATGCCAATGTTTAAACAAGGAGGTTATCGTCCCCCCCGTTCGCCCCCATACGCCGACCTCGCCAGATCGAGTTAGGCTTATGAACAGATAAGGCATTGTTCCCCGGCCCGGCTGTGCGTTCCCTCCAAGCTTCCACTCCATTTTCCCCCACGCCAAGGAGATATCCTGGCTATTTATATGGAAACTTTACCACTAAGATCAGATTGGAGATCCAGATTTTCGTCGCGAAACATCACCACGACCCTCTCTTCCTTTGTGCGCCAAGGGACCTCGACCTCGAGATTCCCCATCACTTGTCCAGAAGGAGGACAATATTCCTTGAGTGCCAAAGGTTCGAGCCTTTCCGACGCCAAGTCCCCAAGGCTCCCCCCCCCCTGTTGTTCAAAGGAGAACAGCATTAGAACAGCCATTGTTCGTTTTGAGCCCTTCGCCAAGAAACGGTTCTCATCCCCCCCTGTTGTTCAAGCAGAACAGCATTAGAACAACCATTGTTCGTTTTGAGCCCTTCGCCAAGAAACGGTTCTCATCCCCCCCCCCTGTTGTTCAAGGAGAACAGCATTAGAACAGCCATTGTTCGTTTTGAGCCCTTCGCCAAGAAACGGTTCTCACCCCCCCCCCTGTTGTTCAGAGGAGAACAACATTAGAACAGCCATTGTTCTTAAGCCCGTAG
This sequence comes from Ceratothoa steindachneri, assembly GCA_963969495.1. NCBI lineage: Eukaryota > Metazoa > Arthropoda > Malacostraca > Isopoda > Cymothoidae > Ceratothoa > Ceratothoa steindachneri. The sequence continues at coordinate 54,673,348 of OZ018339.1, read as the reverse complement.
ACAAGAGACGGTTCTCATCCCCCCCCTTTGTTCAGAAGAGAACAACCTAGAACAGGCATTGTTCGTTTTGAGCCCTTCGCCAAGAAACGGTTCTCACCCCCCCTGTTGTTCAATGAGAACAACATTAGAACAGCCATTGTTCTTGAGTCCGTAGACGAGAGACGGTTCTCATCCCCCCCCTTTGTTCAGAAGAGAACAACCTAGAACAGCCATTGTTCTTCAAGCCATTTGTCGCGAAACGGTTCTCCTTCCCAAGACGCCTCGTCAGGATCCTTTTATCCCCCCCCCCCCCTTCGGCTGGAACTCGCCAGCGGACCGAAACTCCTTTGCGCCACCTTCCACTGCACCACTAGTGCCAAAAGTTACGTAAGCCAAACTTCACTTTTGAGTATTGATCCCTTTTGTCAATTCTATCCTGTGCTTTAAATTGTTTATCGAACCATCCCATCTCTTTAACTCTATATTTGTTTTACCTTTTTTTTAATCCCTTAATTCCTTGGATTAGCCCGAGTCTCCACGACCCTTTCCACTCTGTTTATGTCAATATTTTCCGTTTTTGTGTATTGTTTATAGTTATTATTAATAAAACTCTATTTTATTAATGATAGCAATATTATTATCCTTGAGCTCAGTTCCACTTCTTAAGCATATCGAAGATACATAATATCGGCCGCCAGACAGTAAACGCACTCTAAAGATAATTAAGGAAGTTCCCTCAACGAATAGTGTAATCTATGGTATCGTCGGGAGTCATTCTACGATATATATATATATATATATATATATATATATATATATATATATATATATATTCAGTTTTCTAGCAAAAATTCACTAAATTCAAACAGGAATAATTAAGTCAAATATAAATGGATATACATGAAAATTCGCATACAACTTAGATGTATTTTTATCAGGTCTGAAAACTTCAACAATATAACTATAATTGAATAGTACAATTAAAGAAATAAAATAGTCACTATAAAAATTGCTTGTCGATTGTTCCCCCCCAAAAAGATAACGTTTAAAAAATCAAAATTAATCAACTTTTAATGAAAAAAATTATCAATTTGTCCACTTTTGGTCACATACAGCTCTTAATCGCGTTTTAGAGGAGGAAATACAACTTCTAAAATCAGATGTTATCCCATGCAAGAGTTTTTTTCCTTAAGTTCAGATAAAGTAAATTTATTCGGTTTTATCGCGATTGAGGAAGCTATTCATCCTTTTTGATAAAATGAGGACAACTTTTCTAAATATTTTTCTGTTGCTTTGCTAATATGAGATGACACACCATCTTGCTGGAAAAATGAAGTCTCCTTTAGGATAGAGCTAATGGCAATCAGAAAGCAGACCGATAGATAGTAGTTCCATGTAATTTTCGTAATCAACTTGGGATTTTTAGTCGCGTGCAAAGCTTATTCGCGGGCGCCTCTACATCTCACTCTGTCGGTCGGTTGGTCGGTCCCCGTTTTGTTTTTTTGCTGTTTTTGTAATAACATTGTAACTAGTCTGCTGATTATAACAAAATTTAAGACCCGTATGTCGTTTTACATTCTCTTGCGAATGATAGAATTGCCAAAGTCCACCCGAGGTTAGCCCGGGAATTATTTTGTTTTGCCAATAACAACATAACTATTCGGCCAATTCTAACGAAATTAGAAACCTTTAAATTGTTTTACATTCTTTTTTGAATAATATAATTGCCAAAGTCCTCCCAAGGTTAGCCGAGAATTATATTGTTTTGGCAATAACATCATAACTATTTTGCCGACTCTAACGAAATTTGAAACCCATATATTGTTTTACATTCTCTTTCGAATGATAGAAATTTTAAGGTCCTCCCAAGATTACTCCGTGAATTATTGACAGTTTTAAAGGTCGTAAATCAGAATAGGTGAGAGCACGCGACTTTTTTGGTCAGCAGACCTTATTGTGTAGCAATAAAATGTATCCTCGTTTTACCATGGGTTTTTTTTTGCTAAATCTTGAAGATTCATGATAAAAGCGAGATGGATGGATGTCCTTTTGCTCTGAGCCATAAACTGTGTTATTTTGACTATATGTTTGCATTTCTAAAATTAAATCTTTTTCGTCGGTATCTTGAGATGAAGAGCGATCGTGAAGCAACTTACAAGGTGTCTTTTTGCGTTATCTTGTTTTAATATCAAGACGGGAAATGCGCATTCTCTTACAAGCTTTGAAATTTTGTCGTTTAAAAATCCATTGCACAGAAGGAAAGGAAATACTTGATTCAATGGATATCTTCCTTTGTGATAGACGAATTCCAGGTTTTTCCACCTGAGATAAAACAAGTTCTTCTACTTTAATCATTTTATTCTTTGTTGTAGCAGTTTTATTATGGCCGCCGCTTTCTTTCTTTCGAGCTATCGAACCAGTAATTTTTATCTATTAAGTTACAAACACTTCTACGAATCCAATTTCTATCTGGAAAATTCACGAAAATGTCTATTTCCATTCCAACCGTTTTCTGTAAAACATGTTTAAGCTTACCACCATTGTGATAGGCGGTATAATAACACAACTTATAAGCTTAAAGTTCAAATGAGGACTGAAGGAGAAAGAAAAACAAGGATAATTAGAGCTCATTCATGTAGTCTTCGTAGGTCCTACGATTTTTGAAAATTTTAGAGATAATAAAGAATACATATATATGCAGTGTCCGAATTTTCACTTATATCCAACTATGTACATTTGACTAAGATATTCAATTTTTCTGGGTGGTTCATCATCTCTATGAACAGTTAACTCCCTGCCTTACAAATTAACCCAATTGCCTGCGTCCTATTTATCTCCCATTTTACATAGTATTTCCGGAACACATTAAAAATGCTGAAAACTTCATCTTAAAAGTTAAATCGGTCAATTTAGATATTAGTAAACTCAAGCTCCTATCCCTGGATGTAGTTTTGCTTATCGCCTAAGTATCTTTTGAAGATACTCATTTAAAAAAATAAAAATACCTCCCCTTGTTATTAAGGTCCTACTATTTTATTAGGTATTTATTTAGTTAATTGTCATTAATATTTGAAATCATGTTTTCTCGCGTGAAGAGGCAAAAATATGACTTCTCCTAAGGGAGCCTCTTGTCTCATAGAACCCAATATTTCACAAATAAAGCTTGGAGTTATTTACATGACCTATTTTCACAATGGCCATTAAAATCCAATTTTTACAAATTTTTTAACCAACTAAATGATCTCTATCCCTCAACTAAATTTAAATTTGAATCGAAATCAGAACAGCTTTTATTGCCTCTCATATTCTGCATTTTCTATCAATGAAGCCTATTTGCAAACCAGAAAAAGCATTTTATCGTAACTTAAAAACTAAGAATAATGAAATTATTGCCTCACCCTATAATAAGACTAACCCTTAATATGAATGCATTATTCTTCTCAACAACCACTCCCTTAAATGTATTAAGTCATTTGATAAATTAAAACCTTAAATTAGTTTTTAGCTTTCAAATCTACTATGACTGAATACGACCCTCTCTCCTTATAAAATAGGCGTGTATAAAATTCAATGCACAAATAGGAATGAAAGGTACGTAAGATAAACTGTATGTAGCTTATCTCAGAAGATTTACGTACATAAACATTCTGTATGCACAAGTAAAGAGTATAATTTTTTTAATAAAACTGGGTTCCACTAATCGTTTCGACCATTGTTAAAAAAGCAAAATTTATTTATACCCCGGATGATTGATTCTAGCTAAGGGGAATTGAGCCATTTTTTATTTATTCCCTCTCAAATCTTAACACTTCCAAAGAGAATTTCCAGATCAATCGAGTCATCAGATGTATTATCATCTCCCTGATAAGAATCATCTGACATTATGAAAAGCCAGCCCAGTCCCCTTGTAATATTTCCTCTATGTTTTTTATCTCTCGCTCTTTCGCGGGCGTAGTTATTATTATTTTGTTTTGCTGTCCTAATTTCTTGAGATTTCTTGCGGCTATCTTGAAGCTTGTATTTTGTTATTGCCAGAAGTAAAGCATCGAAAAATCATGCACGTATGGGGTTACTTAACTAAAGAACACACACTCATTTTCTTAATAACACTGTTAAGAACAAATAATAGGACCCGAAATGTCTTCTGAGAACGTTCACCAACGATTCAAAAGTATTTCGGTGATGTGCTGTCTGGGATAGAACACCGCCTCATGTATTGTAAGAGATAATGATGGACAGATCAAACACTCTTTCATGCAAATATTGGTCCCCGTAGCCTGGAAACCTGTGCACGATCTCCATATAGCGGATGGACAGCAGAAACCCACAAAGAGTGACAAACGCCGAATGTTCTGAAATTAAGAAAGAGATATCGTCGCTCTAAATTTCCTCTTGTCATTGGTATTCAGCCTGCCAGGACAAAATGCAAAGTCACGAAGAAAAAGGACCGAATATATATTGACTTTTGGGAGTAAATTTTGTGTGTGTTTGTATTTCCATTGTGAATATTTTTTTTTAATATGTCCTCCGGTTTCAAAGAGTTTAAAACTTTTTATGTCTATGAGGAAACGTTAGAATAATAATTACCAGGCAATGGCTTCGCTACTAAGATCAAAATTTAAAATTGAAAAAAAAACAGCCATGGTTAAATTTGTATACATTTTCTGAACTTTGCCAATTATAATAATTTTAAAAAGGAACTCTAAACTAAATTTCCCCCCTTTCAAAATATCACGTTGCTAAAATATAGGGTTATAGAAGAAAATATATAAAAATAAATTTTCTGAACTTCACCATTTGTAATTCTTTGGGTTTTAAAAAATTCACAAAATTTCGATACTTATATTTATTTCTGAACTTCACCATTTTTTTTTTTGATATTATAAAAGAATTATTTCAAATAACTTCGATAAAAAAATCACAACCAAATTAAGATTAAATTATTATTCAAATACTCAAAAAATCCCCTTCTTAAATTATAGAGTTAGTTATGATGATGATGACTTTGATAAAAAAAAACATAATTCATAACCAAACTAAAGTTAAATTATTATTCAAATACTCAAAAAAATCACCTTCTTAAATTATAGAGTTAGTGAAGTGATAAACCATTATCTAGACGGATTTATCTTGAATCAGGGGACAAACAAAATCAACGGAATTGTATAGAAATCTTGCTCTGATGTTTTCTTATCTTTCTTGAATTTCATTTGTTCTGTGAACAAAACTTAAATTGGAAAATTCGCATTGCAACGCTGAATAACTCAAAGATTTACTCACCATAATTCCCGCTTGTGTTCTGCTTCCTTTGTTCGTTTGTCGTTCTGTCGATTCTCGTCACTGCTTCTCCGTACCTCTCTTCCCATATATACCTGAGAGAGTGACCGTCCAACGGTCAGTCGAGATTGAATTCTTAACCCTCTTTACCAGTTTCTAACGCCCCGACGAATATCCGTATTCTCGGATTTGAAACAAGTTTCGTACATTACTTTCCCTTACGTCATCCAATTTTCCATAACCCAATGGCGGAGAGTCGTTGATTTCTGACATAAAGCAATGATAATGTAGCTTCCATCGTCATTTTTAGATGATTATTTTCTCTCGCTAGATATGAGCCTCGGTTTCTTCCACTAAATTACTTTAATTTAGAAATGTTGTTATACCTCCTGTTTTTTTCCTCTTATCAATAAACCCCTCGAAAGAGCTAGCAACCTTTAATTTACATCCAGCCTTGATTATAATCCAAGTTGTTTTTTTCAATCATCATCAAATTTAGAAATAAAAATGCATACTCACCTGATAATTCATCACCACCATCTCAATATTGCTTTTCCTTTCTCTCATTGCCCCTTACGACACCTGAATACACACACTTCCACCTTCAATACATTTTGAGGCGAAGCAATCTTTCAATTACTTATTGTTCATTTCCTGCACGCTTATGGAAAGGTTATTTCAATTTCCTTTGAGCAGAGAAGCTTTGATGAGGATCTAACTAAGAATCAGTTGCAAATGCAAAAAGAAAACTTTGAACGTAACTCTCCTGTTTGTGTGTGGTTGTCTTTCGTGTGTAATATGCGTGAACCCATAGGCTCCATATGCACATTAACTGTCCTTTCTGATGTTTTTAAAGGAAATCACCTTCAAGGAGAGAAATGGGGGAAATAAATTAACATCAGAGCCCAAATTAACAACAACCGCTATAATTCGTTATTTCAATTGAAAAGAGCAGAACCTAAATTTCCAACAACCGCTATAATCCGCTATATTAATTGAAGAGAGCAGAAATTAAATTTCCAAGAAGAAATTAATGTAAATCTGGTTGACATCGACAGTGTAATCGGCTGATGTATTAGCTTATGTAAGAGATAATTGTGCAAGAGGTTATTAGTGCTGCAAGGGGTCTGGAAAGTTAAAAATATTAGCTGTTATGCTAACAAGGTCTGCCAACCAAAAAGTCGCATGCTCTCACCTATTCTGATTTATCATCTTACAACTTTAAAAACTTTCAGTAAATACTAGACTAACCTTAAGAGGACCTTGGAAATTCTATCATTCGAAATAAAATGTAAAACAACATAAGGGTTTCAAATTTCGTTAGAATCGGCCGAATAGTTAAAATTTTATTACCCAAACAAAAAAGGAAAAACGGGAACCGACTGACATGTGAGATGTAGAGTCGCTCGCGACTAGACTCGCATGTGACTAAAAAGTAGTCGGGATTATGTTATGAAATAGGTATGGTGGTTGGGTTGTAAGACATTTAAAAATAAAAGAGTGCCTGAAGACTATAAATTGTTGTGAGAGTTACGGTTCTGTAAGAATAAAAGATAAAAATGGATGGATTTAAGAACTAAAATTGAATATCTTGGGTGTTTTATGGAAGCTTTACTCTGTGGGTGTAAGAGAGATAAGTGAGGTGAATGAGTGTTTGAGAAAGGAGTGGAATAGTTGTTTTAGAACGTAAAGAGATGTCTGGATCAAGTATTGAGTCATCTAGATGAACAACGTGTGGTGTAGTGTATGTTGATTTCATGGTTTTCTATAAAGTGTAGGTGTGGTAGTTGTGTATAGATAGGGAAGCTTTATGGCAGGACATAAGAATGTCCTGCCATTGTATGGTATGAAAAAAAATTCTATTAGAAGTATGGCGTGCATTTAGGTGAAAATTGGATGGAGTGAGTTGTTTGATGTGAGGGTGTAAGGCAAGAGTACTGAGAGAAGTATGAATGGGAATGTGGGACAGAAATGTCATATTGGAGAGGAATTGTGAGGAATGAGTTCATCCACTAAGTGGTGTTAGTGGATGAGAAAAAGTGCAATTGGGAAATGTTGATCAAAGCGTTTCACATAACATTCAGGGTGCTCCTCCCCCAAACCAAAAGAATTAGACCGTTTTTGAGAAGCAATATCTCAATAACCCATGCAGCTAAGGACATTAGCCTTTAAAAAAAATAATGTAAAAAAACATGTGGCTTTATTTTCAAAATTGCAACCTTTGAAAAAGTTCAAAATTTTAAGCTTAATTCAAATTTTAATGAATAGTTCAATATGCCCTCCTTTATGGTCAATCACAGCCTGTAATCTAGACTTCCATGTTGCCGTTGCGCCCCAAATTCTATTTTTTCTTTATGTTTCCTAGCTGTCGTAGAGTCGAATGTCGATGCTAGCCGACGATTGAGTCTGCGGTGACGCGGTAAAGGAACGCGCCAGCAATTTGGGATGGGGGATATATTGATCCCAGTGCGAGGGTTAAATAATCAAAATCAAGTGCCGTTGGCCTAAATAATTAATCGATAGAGGTTCTGGGTTTAGAGAAACTGATTGTAGAAAAATAGCTTTACTATATACAAATAAAATATTATTAGCAAAAGTAAATAAATAAGATGAGAACCTGGGTACCAGATGGAGGGGGGGGGATACAAACGACTCGACAGGGACGAGAGTCTGAGAGAGGATGTACGATGATTGCTTCCAGGGAAAGTGGGAGAATGCAATTAACGGGGAGACTCACGTAAAGCCTAATTGACTGGAAGCTTTGGAGATAACGAGAAAGCAGGGCTCTGCAAAGTTCAAAGTTCAAGATTCTTCTTTAAACTTGCTAAGAAATGAACGAGGGAGTACTCCAGACGAGAACGAGATCGATACCCGAGTAAGTGACAGATGCCTGTCCGTGTCTCTCGTCTGTCGGGTGGGAACTATGTCCTTTGGGCGCGAGCAAGGGCGAGTAGAGAGGTGACGCGTCGCGTTCGTAGCTGGAAGCCGTTGGGAGGTGGAGCAGGGCGTACGAGACTGCACGTGACTGCTAACCGAGACGGGGCTGTATGGTACTAATTTCTCAAAGCTTTTTCCGAAGTACTTATACTACCTCGCGGAAGCGGGTCGCCAGAGGCCCCGAAAAGGGAGAACGGGGAACTTATTAGACTTGGTGTGCCAGGGGGAAGAAGGATATTCTCGGCGAACATCACAGGCTCGCGCGAAAGTCCTCGACGCCGTAGGTCTGGCGCCGATTAGGCGATGAGACGGGCGAGAAAGGGAACCCAACACAGATCACACGGCTGCGCGGCTTTCTTAAGGCGCCCTTTGGGTTCGACTAACCCTACCATTCTTGTTAATAGTTCCAGAGTCATCCAACCGCGCAAAATTCTCGCTGCTCCCTTGGGGCTGTCTGGGGGTGCATGTGCATCTTTTCTCATGCGCCACTGGTCGACGTTAGGCTCTAGGGGGGAGAGAACCTTCTCATTTTTGTATATTATTTTTAAATGAGTTTAAAATGATTTTACAAGGAATAAGTATTTATAGATAAGGGATTCATCTTTCATTTCCTTTAATTTCATGTCACTAGCTGCAATGGTTATTGAGATATTTCTTCTCAAATACGATCCAATTATTTTGACGGGGGGGGGGGCACCCCGTATATTAGAATAGGGCTCAAAATGAAGAGAGAAAAAAGTATGTTAAGAATGTTTAGGTATGAGGATGTTAGGTACAGTCCGTAGTGAATCATAGTGTCAGATGTAAAGCAATTTGAAATTCTAAGGTTTTTAATGTTAAGAAAGTTTCAGAGGAGATCCGTGTGATAATAAATGTGAAGTGTCCAAATAAGTGTGGAATATGCCACAAAACTGTATGAAAGTATGGTGGTGGAAATGTTAGTATAGAGGAATAAGACTATGCTATGAAAGAGAAAGAAAAGGACTAGATTGAGACCAGTGTAAATAGACAACATGAGAGAGAATGTTGGAGTTTGTCGGTTAGAGTGTGAATATATAGTGTGAAGAAGTGTCTGAAAGAGGTTGTAGCTGAAAATCTTCTGAAGTGGTATGGCCATGTAAGAATTATTGATGGAAAGAGATTAGTGGGAGAATATACAAGAATGAGTGTTAGGATGTATGAAAGGATAAAACAACGTGTAAATCATCAGTCTATAGTGTGAATTTAGTGTTTCAGAGAGAAAGGGGTGAAGAAGGAACAAGGGGTGAAATTCTATGTTGTTCACATACAAGTATCACCCCATTTCTAAGAAGGAAAAAGTGTGGGGTAGGGGTGAACTATGAGTGGCTAAGTGTATGATATGGCAGAATGAGTTGAAGCGGGTCTGATTTGTAGGGCGTTGATGTGCACCGAGAAGACTTTTATGGAAAAGCAGTGATGGTGATGATGGAATCGTGTCTGGCCAATCGACATTCCAGAATAAAATTTGAGGTCTCGAATGGCTTATATTTTAGTCCTTTCAGCTGTTGAAAGTGATGAAGGAAAAAAACGTGAAGATAAAATTGAAAGATAAAGAGTAAATGGAGACGAAAGAAGTGAGCCCTAAAGACAATAAAGGTGAGTAGGAAGTGAAAGAGGAAGACAAAAAGGTCAGGAGGGAAAAGAAAGATAGAGACAAAAAAGGTGAGGTGAAAAATGAAAGATGAAGACAAAGTGGAGAAGAAATAAGTGAGCCCTAAAGACAATAAAGGTGAGTAGGAAGTGAAAAAAGAAGACAAAAAGGTCAGGAGGTAAAAGAAAGATGGAGACAAAATAGTTGAGGTGAAAACTGGAAGATGAAGACAAAGTGGAGAAGAAAGAAGAGAGCGCCGAAGACAATTTAGCTGAGTAGAGAAGTGAAAGATGAAGAGAAAAAAGTGGAGAGGGAAGATAATGATGGAGACACAAAAGGTGAGGAGAGAACTGAAAGATGAAGACAAAATTGAGAAGAGAGAGCTGAAGACAATAAAGGTGAGTAGAGAAGTGAAAGAGGAAGACCAGAAGGTCAGGAGGGAAAAGAAAGATGGAGACAAAAAGGTGAGGTGAAAAATGAAAGGTGAAGACAAAGTCGAGAAAAAAGAAGAGAGAGCTGAAGACAATCGAGATGAGTAGAGAAGTAAAAGTTAAAGACAAAAAGGTGAGGATCAAAATGGAGGATGGTAAAAAAGATAAAGAAAAAAGTGAAAGATGGAAACAAAAGAGATGAAGAGAGAACTGGAAGATAAAGAGAAAAAGTGGAGACAAAATGAGAGTAAAAAACTAAGAGATAGAGAGAAAAGGGTAGTGAGATGATGTGGATGATGTGACAGAGGTCAAACCTCTTCTACACATTTGAAATCCGAACCAATCACACGCCCTTCCTGCCCCCGTATGTATCCTACATGAATCTATCAAGTGTATCATCCAGCAACATGCTGCAGCTGACAGCTAGACGATCGATCCCCGCCGGTCCCAATGTCCAATGCTAGAGCTGCAGTTGTATAAGTTCCATTCATTTTCACCAGTTCCTTAACGATTCTTACGAAAGTTCTGCAGAAGATCTACTTGTTGGTTTTCTATTTAATTCAAAGCTCCAAGTGGCACTTAGTAACAAACCCAATAAGTGCCACTTTCTTTCGATTAAATTCGCCAATCCAGAGTGCCTTTACAAGTGCTTCATTTTCCCCTTGAACACACTTGTTCAGTGCTTACAAGATGTATCAAGTGAACGACCTCAATAAGATAACAATTCCGTAATCTCCGCAAAGCCCTGTAGAAATAAGGTGGATTTTCGCAATCTGATGAGTCTAAGAGTGTCAGTATAAACCTTTCGCTTTTCCCTTGGGTGGGAGACAAAAGATCTAAAGAAACCAATTTCAAAACAATCCAATTTTCCTAAATGTATTCCACCTACAAAGGAAAACAAAAAAGGCGCAGTCTCAATCCTTCTTCAGGAACGACCAACCTATTTCGGGAGTTCTTCTCCCCGCCTTTCATGGAAAGAGGTTTAACATGGGTAACTCACTTTGATTGGTAAATACTGGGGGAGGTTCTAAATAAATTTCTACACTCCTAAACACTACATGATTACGAATCCCTTAGCACTCGAAAGGGGGTTCGTGTCTGCCTTTTTGGAGTGTTTGTATTCTATAGCACTTTTTTTAATATTTGGAAATATGCCCCTTATTAGTACCACAAACGAGTGTGGTTGATGAAGTAGAGTACAAAACTCTAGTTCCTTTTCACTTCTGTTTTGGCCCTTACTTTTCTCTTTGCCTCCTTTACCTTTCTTTTACTCTCAATAGGACATGTTTTCGTTTTCGAATGGAGTCGTGTTATGAGAGTGGCAAGCGCTCTCGGTCCAAGATCTCCCTAGTAGTTTCTTCTCTTGGCATTTCATGTTCTGTATCTCCTACATATTTCTTTCCTTTCCCTCTGAAGAGGAACCTCTTTATACCCCTAGATATTCCATTCCATGACCTAATTAAACGACGCAACTACCAATATTCCTACTGGGGGACATTCAAGTCTTTATTCCTCATATCTCAGATATATAACCCTTAGGGTTGTCCTTGGGTGCTGTCGACGGGTCATACAGATGACGAGGTTTTCCCCCTTCACTACCCTTCGGTTCAACCTCGAACGAGAGGGTAAAGCGTCCGTTCCCATCTACCTAATCCTCATTTTCCCCTCTGATCGAGGGTCTGCCCCCTACAAGGAAGGAGGGGAGTAATATGTCTGTCGGAGGGGAGAAACTCTGAACTAAGTGGTGCAGTGTCAGGTTAAGGAGACCTTGCTGAGGCAACTTGGGGTAGGGGGGGGGGATTACCCCCAACCAGGAACAAACTAAAGTCGCAAGAGCGAAACGATATTGAGAACAATACCAGGAGTACTAATACCCTCACATAATGGTTACCATAACAACGTGTATTTATTGTAGTAACTTTACAAGGAGCTTTCGGTGACACGCACTCAACCTTACCTTTTGATCGAGTTTGGACTCAATTTTGATGGAAATCAACCATTTTACTCTTCTTTTTATGCTACATTCATTCTTTTCTTTCATTCCACACTGAGTACCAGGGACTCAGTGGTAACTATGAGCGAAATAAACTCACTGACTCATGCTGAATAGGTTAATCCACTTAAACTTACGCTAGGAATAGAGCCCCTTCTCCCCTGGACCCCTTTCTAGAGAGATGGGATTTTCACTCTTCAGGAAACAACCCGCAAATACAGGACCTTAAAATGGATCGTAAGAATAAATGCAAATTTAAATCACTTCACTCTTTTTACTGAAATCTGAAACAACGAAGTAAAAATCATTAAAAATTTGACAAAAACGAATATTTGATAAGTAACAATAAATAAATATTCAGTTAATAAATGAATACGCGAATTTCCAGATATAAGAATATAACTAATAGACAAAATCAGTTGATTAAAATAATTCAGGTGACGTAATTATCCTTCTTTCTCAACGCCCATCCGGCGACTACCTACTAAGACATAGGTCGCGGGGATCTTAAAGCCCAAAGCTATAAGTAAAAAATACGAGCAAAAGACACCCCCACAAAAACACAAATCCAAAACTAAAGAAGAACAAAACAAGCAAAAAAGCAAGAAGAAAGAAGCCCGCTCTGGCATAGGGCGCATAGCAGTAAGCACGAATGCTTATGCTTTAAACTTTTATTTACAGAATAGAGATTAAATTATTTATTAATAACAAGTGAATAATTTTTAATAAAACAGTACAAGAAAATATTATTTATTTACAAAACTACTTTCGGAAAGAAGACTACCATTCACAAGGATAAATGGTACCTATGGTAGCCCTTATCTAGGAGGAGCTCTCGCTAGCCTACTGCATACGGCGTTGGATTTCTGACGTCAAGGCACGGGCTCTATCCCAGTGAATGATAGGACCAATCTGGCAGTGACGTCATGAGCTAGCCGCCCATTGGGTGGATACGCTGATGCTGGTACCCGTGGGAGTAAGTAGCCCCACACGCATCATCATGCTTATATTCAACCACAACACCGCTATCACTTCTCTTCTTGTCTTCTAGCGAAACATACCCATTCTCTCATCTCTTAAGGAACTCCTATGAACAAACCACTGATGGGGAACGGGTGCACTCCCCCCCCCCTCTCCCTTGGTATCGCTTGTTGGTGACAAAAACAGATAATACGACCAGTACACCTTCCCCCTTAAGGAATAATGGCCTCTAGTGTCTTCCGGCTCGCCATTGTCAGTCTGATGTTTATGTGCATTCCATTAAACGGAGACATTTGCCATTCCAGTTAAGAGAACAAACGACGTTTCGGGTAATCACTCATCGTCAGGTATTAAAAATCCATGATTCCGCCGCTATTTAAATGAGCCATTTCTTATTTTTAGTTCTGAAGAATCATGCAACAACTTCAAGCAATGAAACCGACCGGGAAAGCTAGAGACCGAAAGAAGTTTCCTAGACTGGACCGGGATAGGCTCTCTCTACCTCTCCACCTACTCTCTCTTTCTCTCCTTAAGGGCACTGCTCTCGAACGCACTGATACTGAGAAGGACTTGGGTGTAACAATCACTAGTGACCTCAAGTTCTCGAAACAGTGCATTGAGGCGGAGCCAAAGGCCCAAAGGATGCTAGGCTACATAAAGCGACAGTTTGGATATTGGAACAAAGAGATTGTACTGTGTTTGTACAATTCACTTGTCCGACCTCCCCTGGAGTATGCCGTACAATTTTGGAGTCCTTCGTTTCGAAAGGATATTGCGAGATTAGAACCAAAGTGATTTCCTCTATCAGACACAAAAGTTACGACGATAGATTAAGGGAATTAGATCTGTTCTCGTTGGAGACTCGGAGACTACGTGGTCAGCTTATCGAAGTGTTTAAAATACTTCTTCTTCTTCGATAGTTTTCTTTTTCTTCTTTTCTTTTTTCCTTCGCTTTACTGGATTCTTCCTTGGGGATATATTCGGTTGTTGTTCATCTTATTTTGGTGCTTCGTCTTGTTTTTCTGTTATTTCTTTATTACTATTTTCCTCTGGGAAATCGGCGAATTATATTTTCAAGATTTCTTTAGACGTGGGGTTCAGTATAAACCATAATTTCTTTCTCATCCCGCAAACGTTCCAGGGTGAGCCAGGTTTGCTAGATGTGCAAACATGATCATAGTCATAATTTCTGTCCTTTCCTTTGGCATTTGTAGGGTCGTTGATTTGGTTTCAAATTTCCTCGGCGTCGTCGCTGCCTGTAGGTATGTCCTTGACTTTGCCACCTTTTCTTTTTTCAGTGTTTTTCCTTTTTCTCCTGTATTGCTTTCTTCCTAACGGGTCATCTCATGGTCATAGCTTTGTGTTTTCCCTTACAGTTTATGCATTGCGGTTTTTCTGCTCTGCATTCCTTCCACTCGTGCCCAAGTGTGGAGCAGTTGGAGCAGGCGATACTTGCCAGGAGGCAGTCTTTCGTGTTATGTTGTTCGACTGCGTAACACTTGAGGCAGCAGTTGATCGGTGTCATGGTATTGCAAGGGCCGAGTGGTGGTGTTGTAAGTACGTACAGGTTTGTTACGTACTTCAAAAACTTCTTGATTACGTTTTCTCTAAGAGTGCTATATTATTAGTATTAGTATTATTATTACATTATTTTAATCTTCGAGGATTGCTAATGCTATGCTCAGCGTTTCAAGGATTGAATTAAATACTTCTAAGAAAATAGATCTTTAATTACAACATAAAAAAATTAAATCTAACAAAACAAACTATACAGCTATGAATTAAACGAGTTAAAGTGAGACTTACTAATTTAAACAAATGAATATAAAGTAATGGTTGACCCAAAGCTCACTTTAATATTGCACGCTAATTCACCTTCAAAAAAATAATGGAATTTCTTTATCTTTAAAACAACTACACGTGAATCCGGCTGGAGCCTGACTTTGGCCTAAATTTTGAGGTAGACGCAAAAATGTTTTTGCGGCTATGCGCGTGGACGCGTTCACAGACACTCTAGCTGACTGGCTGGCGCGGGACAGGCTTGAAGCAACAGGTGATTTCGATGCGGGTGACGGATGGTGTTAAGCACGTTGTCTCAGCCATATGATTTCAACAACGGGACCGTGAGAATATGCTTCTTCCAATCTTCTGGTTAATCCCGGAATGATTCGCACTGACGAGTGATGAACAAACGAGTGAATCCTTTGACGAATGGGGAGTGTTAGAAGGAGTCCACTTTGGGGTATTCCTCAATGGCGAGGATTATCTCTGGGTTTTGTTGTAAACCGGGATAGGGGATTTCTCTGACGAGAGATGATCGAGCTTGTTTCTCAATACAAGCTAAACTAAATTTCGGTGTGACCACCAGGAACTGGCTCAGCATAAGCTTCTTCTGTATTCCCTTCGTTGGGTTGCCGGGCACTCTAGCCGGACTTCGTAGTCTCAATCGCTAACTCGATCTTTTTCCTTCTTCTACAGTTATCCGCCTATATACTTCACCACCCTACTGGGGGTAGGGTAAAGGGAGGGGGGATGAGGTATTAGGAATTGAGCCTCCTTCTCTAGCGGCTCTTCTCCGAACGTCTTTCACTTAGCCCTAAAGGCAGCCTCTGGCCTTTGGTCGTCGCTCCTGTAATTTCGTATAAGACGCGAAATTGGATCCCAATTCTTAGGGGAAATATTGCCGGTTTAACCAATGATAGGCTTGCCAGCCCAGAAATCTGATGAGTCGTGCATCTCGTGGTTGTGCGAGGCCTTTCTGGCGCTCCGCGAGGCGAGGGGAGAGGGAGGGGTAAGTAATCGGGTTACGCTGCCAAATGCCAGGACGTTGCAGTGACCGAACTGGGCCTCTGTTTTTAGGGTGGGATATCGATTTCCCTGCAATCGGGATAAACTCTTCTGCCTCAATTTGATCGGGTGAAACCCTAAGGTAGACCCCTTGCAGTCTCCCGCTCCTAGCTCTTGGTGCCATTTCAATGGTGGTAAACACTACTTTTACAATGTTCTGCGCATTGTTGAATTTCTTCACTCTTGTTATTTTAGCCCATCTATGATTGGCAGTGAAAGGCAAAGTTCTAACTCATGTTTGGCGTACCTATGGTATGGAGGGAGCCAAAGGACCATTCAACGGATTGCTACTTCTGCTTAATAGATATTAAAGGTGGATATTCAATGTGTTTTTTTTCTGGTCTTTAATATATTTTCCAAAGATGTATCAATTAAAAAATTCAAAATACATACTATGTTGTACTTCTACTATTTGTGCAAGTGATCACAGCCAGTAATACCCATTTTAGTCTGATTTTATTTTATTTCACTGCAGGTCGCAACATAAAAGGCAAGAAATCTATCATGTATCCAGATCTTCAGTCTACTATTCGCCCATTTCAACATTCAAGTGTTATTCCTACACCAAAACCGCCCTTTGAACTACCAAGCGATGACACAAGCAACTTGGACGTTTCAGAATCTTAAGATACACCATGTGTGGCACAGCTTGAATCTGACAAGCAACCACACCTCATCACCGAATCAAAACTCAATGATCTAGTTCGTAATCTAACACTTACTAAGCAACAAAGTGAACTCTTGGCCTCACGTCTGCAACAATGGAACCTGTTTGATGAACATGCTCGAATTACAGTATTTAGGAAGCGTTCTGCAGATCTACAGCAATCCTTCACTTTAGAAAACAACTTGACTTATTGTAGTTATATCAGAAGCTATTTAATGCCATTGGGCTGACCTATGAACCAAATGAGTGGAGGTTATACATAGATGCATCCCTTACACCATAAAAGCGGTTCTGTTGCTCACTCAGTCATTTTGTGAGAGACATATGAGAACCTTGCTTTTATTCTAGACCACATAAGTTACAAAAAGCATGAGGGGGTAATTTGTACGGACCTGAAAGGAGTAGCCCTAATTAATGGGCTACAAAGAGGATACACCCAAATTTATGGGTTTCTTTTGCAAGTGGGACAGTAAGGACAGATCAGAACATTATGTACTCTCAGAATGGTCACCTCAGGAAACTATGACGCTGGGATGCCATAATGTAATTCATGAGCCACTAGTTCAGAAGGAGAGAATCATTTTGCCACCACTACATATAAAACTAGGCCTAATGAAGCAATTTACCAAAGGAGCGCAATAAAACAAGCCCTTATGTTTCCAGTAACACAAAGCGAGCTTCCTTGAATTCGGTGATGCCAAGATTAAAGCAGGCATATTCTTAGGCCTTCAGATTGGTCACCTTATATCTGATGATGACTTCGAGGCGAAAATGGATGAAACTGAGCTAGCGACCTGGGATGCATTCAAAGATGTATGCAAAGGACTTCTAGGAAGGCCTCAAGAGGCCCAGCGAGAGTGTATCCGGGAGATCTGATTGATGAACATGAAGAAAGGTTCCATCAAAATATAGCGTCAATGGAAAACAGGTATAAGGGAAACTGGTTACTACATTATATAATGCTAACAAACATGCTGATTCATTATATATTCATGCATTAATTACAATAGACACATTTAATCTTACTTTGGGAGAGAAATACATTTATGGTATCGTGGAAATCGGTATCAATTGCATAATTATTTAATCGGCAATTTACAAGAAAATGTTACGTGATGGGAATTTTTTTAGCAAATTCAAATTTAGCAAAACTCAACTTCATAATAAAATTCACATAAGATCTTTTATTTTTTCCTGACACTGAAATTTGTTGTACAGTGTTATTATTGTATCATGTATTATCAGTACGTGCAGCTGGGTGATCACACGAAACGTCATTTGTTCCATTAAGTGGAATGGAAAATGACCTTCTTCATTTCTTTCTTCCTTAATCGTAATTTAAAACACACACACACACACACACATATATATATATATATATATATATATATATAGTTGTAAAAGCCCGACATCCCTTCTTTGAGCGACCGAAAGCTATCTGCCGGTGTGGTTGGCGCGCAAACTAGCACGCAGTGAATAAATTCACTCATAAGCAAAACTAAAGGTGGTTCAGCCACAACAAGACACACGTGACAGATTACTCTTCTATCCAATAAGTCCTGTTGTGCACGTTATCACCCCCCCCCCCCCGCATCTCCGACTTTGTGGTTCAACGGAAATTAATATCGCTGCTTCGAGTCCACCCATCCTCAGCAATAGAAACAATCTACCCATTTCCCAATCGTCCGTCTCATTCCCACACCTATCGCTCCATTCGGGAGAGATTTCCTCCAACTGTTACCCCAAAAAGGAGTTCCTGTCCTGCTCAAACGACGTCTTCGATTAGCTCCATCTTATCGACCTCCTTCGTAGGTTGAGGGACACTCTGAGCAGGAGCATCAATGAGGGATTCCTAAGGAAATCCTTCATCCGCGGGCTTTCAGCCTAAATCCAAGATGTCTTGAAAATCCTGGCTCCGGAAACTTTCCTGGAGCAATTGGTAACAGATGCAGCTTGTAGTCTCGAGATGTTCAACCCTAAACAGGTAACCACTGTGCCAAACACATCTCCGCGAAATCTGATAATAGCAGAAGTCTGGCCTCAAATCACTAAAAAAGTAGGTCACTACCATTTTCCAACAACTCAATAGGCTTAAGAACCGCCGGATCTCTTCAAGCGGAAGCGCCCCTTCTTTATCAACCAGCAAAAATACCCCGATCTTTTTTAAAGGTACATGCTGGTACCATAAAGCGTCTGCGGACAATGTATGACGATCCATGTCTGGGTGCAAAGTCACTTCGCCAATCTCATCCTTCAGGAAAACTCCAGGATGTGGCGATAGTTGAAAACGTGCTGTCTAGCGCCCTGCCCAGCCAATATGTTCACATCAGAAACCCAAATACTGGGACAAGATTCCTGATTGACATGGATCCGAAACAGGAAATCGGGCTCAAAGTTTAGACAGCAAAGGGGTTATCCATTTATAACTTAAGGTTAGAAAACATCGCCCATCTCATTAAGTTTGTGATGAACTTTTATGTGTATATTACTCGTTTGCAATATAAAGACGGCGTTTTACGCCACGAACTTTCTATTTTATTATAATCTAATTGTAGATAGACTTAAACGCGTCCAGTTAATTAATGGAGAAATCTAAATTTCGGTAAATTCACTACCGCAAAGTGTTCAAATGTCCTCAATTTCGTTTTAATTTACACGTAACTCTCCCATCGAGCAATTATTTTATAACATAGTGACTTGTACATTCTCATCAATTGTGCAAATAGGGGTGAGAAGTTCTTAGTGTTCCACAATCACACTACTAGCAAATTTAACTAACGCTCCACCTATTGCCAATCGCCCCGACCTCTCAAATCCTTAATTAGTGAAAAAGTAACGTTAATATGCAGTGACTTAAACTTTTTTAACGCAGATTTTCGAAATTAAATGACAGACAATAGAGTAAATCGACTTTTAAGAATTTTTAAATGATAACTAACTCCATCAAAAGGTAAACGAACGTACACGAGAACGGAATATCCTATACTTAATGTTGACAAATTAAGAGAGATTATTAGAAAGTAGACACGTTCGAGAAAGTTAGGAACAACGACTACAACATAATTCAATTCAATTTAAATATTACTAAAAATATCCACGGGAGCTTTCTCTGATCCCACCCCAAACATTAAATCTCGTAATTTTGATATTTTTCGCTTAACTAAAATCTTTAGAATTGGGCTGAAAATTTAAGCTTTCGTTGTTCGCTATAAATAAATAAATGGTGGGTTATGAACCTATGAGTTGCCTTAGATGAAAATTGATGCGTTGCATAAGCATGAAATGAAATGTACATATAGGAACGTAAACGATTGCAGAAAATTTCGGAATTCATTAATAATCTAGTAAAGCTAAACAGTGCAGAAGAGAGGGCAGCGAACTAAATGGATTGAAGACTGGCTGAAAAGTCCTAGGCAGAGAGCTCATGTCAATGAAAATAGTTCATCAGGGGGCATTAGACCCTAACGATGATCCTCAGATATTTTTTTCCAGGACGCTTGCTGATAATATGAAACTAAGTGTTAGTGCATACTATCAGAGTTACTATGATAACTTGTAAAAATATTTGGATAAGGTAGTCAAATGATTATAACGATAGCCAATCCGTCGTAAAGATTACAAATGAGTGGTTGAATTTTAAACACAGAAAACATGAAAAAGGATGTAAGCGTCTTAACCGCGAGCGATTTAAAATTTTTGAAACAATCCACTTTAGCTTCAAAAAAGCAAACCATGTTCTATGGCACATAGCTAGATATTTTTCGTTTTAATCAAAAGACATTATTATTCCTTTATAATAAGCGCTTATAAGAGCTCATTTAGAGTATGCAATACAGTTTTGCTCTCTATACTTGGAAAAGGAGGTAATATTGGAACGCTTCCAGCGTAGAGCAACGAAATTAATTCTTGAACGAAGAAATAGAACCTACGAATAAAGACTAAGGCATATCAATTTAATTTCACTAAAAGATCGTCTTGCGTGGCAGGGCTACTGAGCTTTTAAAATACTAAACGGGTTTATAAATATAAATTATGACTCAATATTTTAGCTAAATTATTAAACAGAAACTAGCAATAACAGTTTCAAACTATGATAGTAAACAAAAGATTTAAGTGAGATAGCACACAATTTTTGTTCCTATAAATTAATTAAGATTTAGAATGGCTTTCCTAGGAGTGTCGTTAAGAGAATTACAGTAAATATTTCTAAGAATAAAAGATATAAATACTAATCAAATTTGACACTACCGAAGAGTTGTGAAACTAATTCTTCTTCATATCTTCTATACCCTTACCTAAACTACAACTCTCATCCTTTCCCAAAATGGATCTTAGGGTCTTCGCTAGTTATTAATAATGCAATCTTCTAAAATGATAAAAGGGTTGCCATGTGCATTATTCAAACATTATTATCATAAGGAAAAAAAACGTTCTAATAAGTCACTATACGTCTTCCCCATTAACCTAGTTCAAAAACCAGATCTCAGTTATCAAATATCTTTTGATTACCGCTCATTAAATTCTCTCACCGTCAGAGATAAATATCCTTTAATTTTTTTTTCAATGATATACCGTAAATTTACAAAGTTAACAGGGTTTTTTTAAGTTAGAATTGGATGGAACAATTTTCTAGAATCCCATGAATCAAATCTCGATAGAAAATAACGCCATGGTGTCACATTTAGGATCATTTGACTGAGTCGACATGCCCAAGTCTATATGTGACAGTTTTTAATCTTATGACCTTACACAAACCATGCCTTGAGTGATTTGAATTTCGTATTTCCTTGTGTAGATGTTTGTCTCATAGCGATCAAAGACCAAAAGATGCATATGTTGTTTTTAGAGCAGTTCTTTTATATCAGGGATTGCAGATCAATCGGTCAATATCTTGTTTAGTTGCAAAGTCAATCAATTTGGAAGGGTAAATGGTCAATTATGGGGGATATCACACCAGATGTTTGTAATGTTAGCGTGATTACACTATTTTCACAGCCCAAAATGATCCTGGAACGTCAAAAATTCTTAATTTAGTGAACTTCCTCATGAAGTTCCTCAAAAAGGCAGAGGGCATTCTCATTCCCCTCACAAGTTCTTTAAGAACGCAAAAATATGTCGCCCCATTTCTTTCTTAGCATGGGACAACGAGGCAGAAAAGGCCTTCGCAAATGTAAAAAAGAATGTAGGGTGAAAGATTCTCCTAAACCGAAAATAAATTTTCTCCTTCGTTTGATCACGCATTATTCGAACATAGGTGCAGGTGTGCAATTGCAATCCTTCAAGGATATTCAAATGAAGAATAAGAGACTTTTGGGCAGTATACCATTTACGCCAGGCTTTTAAAAGACCTAGGCTTGATTATTTCACCTTTAGCTAAGAGTTGTTGAGTAATATTCAAATATTCCTGGTCATAAAACATTTTAGACAGATGATCAAAAGAATACATTTAGGCGTTCGACCTACTTTAAAATCAATCTTAGATAAATTTGATGCAAGAATATGCAAAAAAAATTAAAATAGGTTAAATGTTACATGGCTTGCCAGAAATATAAAGCACATCCACAATTTTCAGCCCAGACAGTCGTTTTCACGCCATACATATATTCGTTGTGGGACTCTTCCCAATCAATTGTGATGTTTATAAGTACCTCTTGACGGTGATATGTGATCTAAAAAATTGGCTGATGATGGTATATTTATTTGAAAAAAAGCACAAGACATTATTATAAATTAATATATATAATGTAGTTAGTAATAGTGTTGAAAAAAGGAAAAATATATCGCTGAGAAGGAGAAGGATTTAGTAGAAGGCATAGGAACATATAGAGGGGTTCTCCTGGAGCATGTTACGCAGGAGTTCAGCTTTTTACACAGAAAAAATTTATTTTAAGATTTTAAATTTTACCCAGTAATAGGGTTTAGTTTATATAATCTAATTTTATTTTCTATTATAATGCTTGGTTTATATTCGTTTATTTATCCATTTATTTATATACTCATATCTTACTTTACACTCATTTTTGCTTATCGCTTTATATTACACTTGTTCATAATTATATTACACCACTTTACTCACATCTACTATATTATTATTCTATACTCATTTTTGCTTTTTGCTATTTATTACACTTATTCTTAATTAGTACTAGACACTACACTTGCAGTCTTCGCTCCTTAATAATTAGCGTACGCTCACTTATTATTACTAATTAATTTTGCTACTTATTATTAATGTATTCACATTTATTCATTGTTTTATTATTTACTACTCACAATATAACTTAGTTGTTTATGTATTGTATTTGTGCACTTTTTCAATTCACATTTAATATAAATTAGTTATTTATGTTACTATATTAAAGCACTGTTTTGATTTTATTATTATTTACATTATTATAACTTAATTATGTATTAAATTTATTCTTTCGAGTTTCAAATTGTTTAACACTTTTTAGTTTATCTCCGACGTCTTCATCCCACACTTTATGCGTTTGAAGGTCGCCGCGTTGACTGTGTGTAGGCTCGTGTCTGGTATGTATATTGTTCCACTACACATGAGACCTTCGATTTCCTTAGGGGACCAAGGCCCCTCAAAGGTCCACTTGAAATCCCCGTTACGGATTCCTTGTACCAAGTTCACCTGGTTATTCTTTTCAGGGCGCCGACTGATGCTACCGAAGATTTTTAGGTTGAGTTCCTCCCCGTCGAAGAAAAGTCCTTTTTCAAGGACTTCAGTTCTTTCGGTGAGAGGCACCCCTGGATACCTTTCATCATCTTCTGAGCACTCGTCGGTTTCCGTATTTCCGTCCTCTTCTGCTTTTGCTACTGCTTTGACGTTCTTTTTCTTGCGTTTGGATTTATTCGGGCTGCTTCTGGCGTTTGCTGGGCTTTCTTTTTTGTCTTCTTTTTCCATTTCCTGGCTATCGTTTTCTTTTTTCTTTTGTGCTCTCTGGTTGTTTTTGCTCTTCATCTTGCTTGGGAATTTCCTTTGGAGTTACCACCGGGTCTTCCACAAACTTAATGTTGATGACATCCTGAGATGCTGGGTTCGGGGGGAACCACAGCTTCTTCTTTACTTCATTGTGTTGGAGCATAGTATTTAGCTCCTCCGAGAAGCATCCTGGGCGTGCAAGGTTCGCCAAGTGCGCGACAATGACCATGGTCATGATCTTCTTGCACTCCATCGGCATGACGAGTTTCGGAGAAGCTCTTTCTGTAGTTACTGTTGTTTGATGAGCAGATGCTGCTGCGGCCAAGGATCCTGCGCTAGTCTTTGCCTCCTTTTCCATTTTCGACTTTTGTCTTTTTTCACGAATTTTTTCTTTGCGTAGGGGACATCCCATGGCCAGGGCCCTGTGTTCCCCTCCGCAGTTCGCACAGCCGTGGCCAGTTCGAGAGCAGGCCGCGCAGGTTTGTTCTTTTGGGGGGCAGTCCCTTGTCGCATGGCTTTCCAAGGCGAGGCAGTTTTGGCAGTTTTCCAAGAATATGTATTCTTCTGCCTCAATTTGTTCGGGAGCTACCCTTAGGTAGAATCCCAGAAGACCGTCCCTCATAGCTTTTTGCGCCATTTCTCTTCTTGTAAAAATAATTTTGATGAAAGACTTCCCAATCTTCTCCACTTTGGAGATCTTGGCCCAGGACTGCTTGGATAACACCTCGGCCTTGATGTCCTCGGTGGAATTGTCCAAAAATAAGGGGTCGACTCTTCTCAGGATGATGGTGCGACTCACGAGTAACTCGTGGGGGACAATCGCTTCCAGCCCGATTTCCCTTAGGGTAGTTTTTGCATCTTCTGAAACAAGGACCTCCACGTCCTTGCTCTTCCAGCACACCGGAGCCCACCCATTTGATGTCTCGAGGAGACGGGTAAGCTCGATGTTAAGTTTGCCGACTATCTTCTCGAGCACGGCTTCCCTGGTTGGCTTTTTCTGCCCCGCAATTAACCGGAGGGGGATCCGTTTGGTCTCCTGGGGGGCTGGGGGACCCATGTCCCCCTGCGGGCACTGCTGCCCTTCCCCCTTCTGGGCTTCGCCTGTGTCACGGGGAGGTGGAGGTCCTCACTGCACAGATGACGGGTGCGTGACTTTTGTTTTAGTGGCGGTTTTTGGCAGTCCTTACCGAAAACTTTTCCTCCTTTGCTGGGAGGAGATGGTTTGGAACACTGCACAGCACAACTTCTACTCAAAAAAATTGGCTCTAAACCTATGCTACTAAAGGCCACAGCGAGTGATTAAATTAGGCCTACTCGAAAAAAGACCCTTCCCCTTTAATTGGCTAAAGAACTTTTCTACCGTCCTTTTCGAACTGCGCAACCCGCCAAAGGCAGATAGCGAACTTTTTTAATGTCAAATGGTGTAAGCCTGTAGTCTTCTTCTCTGCGATGTCCTCTTCTTCACTCAAGAGAATGACCGTCTTCAGAAGGAGTTCGTCCTATTTAAGCAAAATAGGATGAAAGCAGGTAAATCGATCACCGCCCAAGAATCTGCTCTCAATGAATCCTTTATCTCAATAGAACATGGAAGAGTGTTCGGATTTCTTTGTTCGAGACATGTAGGTACTTACTAGATTCGCCACCCCCTTATTCAATCCCTTATGAAGTCTTACGCAAGAACACACCACAAGAGAACAAGGGTATCACACGCAAATACATCAAAAGCATGAAACCAGCCCACATTCCCACCACATCATCTAAGGTTGCAATTAAACCCTGCCTCTTATCTTGCAGCAAAAACAGCTTGTGAGGTGGAATTTGAGGTCCAATATATTCTCGTAACATGTAAATCCATTAATCCGTGCAAACACCCCTGGAAAGTTATCTAATCGCAACTTCATCAGTTTCCCCTCTTCAGTTTTTCTTATCATATCCACACATGGTATCGCGGCACTCCATCAAGTTACTATATACCATTATTATATCAACTTTTTTATTGTTTTCAATGTATCCATCTTACAAAATATTATACTAACTTATAATCATCATATTATATGAGAGGAATGTCATGTCTTAACCTATTTTCAAGTTTGTATTTGACTCGTTAACTTTTTTGCAATTCTCCCCATTGACAACCATGAAAAATATCATGTTTTGCATATCAAAGGGATGTACTATGAGAAAAACTCTTTAAATTGGATTATTCCATAAATTAGCCCTTTTTAATGTAGCAACTTTGCACGGTGCAATACCCCCATTAACTTTTGTTCTTAAAAGAGATGGTAGGAAACAACCCTCCATCAAAGTTGTATCCTCCCCCCCCCCCCATTTTCCTCGCCAACCATAGACGAAGCGATCATCATGAACCACCAGCAATTCCCATTTTCTTCTTCACAAAATATTATTTTAAAGCTTGTACATGCTGAGAATTCTCAATCAATATGTTATTAAAAATCACCTTGTATTAAACAATTACCCAAATCATGGTATCATATTTATATATTTTTTGTCAGTTTTTTGTTCTGTAGCAAGTCCTTCTATTTCTCACTGACATTTTCCCGCTTCGCACCTGAAGACTAGACGATCGGCGAATTACCCACAGACATCTATTTATTGCCCAGCAACCATTCTCCATTCCTTAAACACTTTTCACGTTCTTTTATCTACTAACTTATAAACATGGAATTTCTCCCTCTCGGACCTAAGAGAAAACATCAATAAAGAACTAAACACACAGGGACGCATAGGTGAATGCCCAAATACTCGCCTCCTACCCACAGTTAACCAAACACATTGTATCATCTCCAAAGACTATAGCCAGATTAAACCTATTGGCTCTCGAACTAAACTAATTTTGGAACTATAAAACGGAGATTATTGGCATTTAAATAGCCTTTTATATAAAAAGGAAGCAATCGCCTATTATTATTATTTCTATTTTTTACTAATAGTAGTATTGTCGCTCTCCGTCCTCCATTCACATGCCATTCCCAATACATTTAACCTTTTGTCTTTGAAATTCCTCAGTTCGACGACTTTCATTTTCCCGGTCGTATTGCGATCTTCATTCATTTATTCAACTCAGATCATCATAGCAATCTTGTGTTGAATTCCAACCATTGTTCGCCACCAACTGAAGAAAAATGGAGTTGTTTGTAACAATGATCCGAAAGAAGATCGAAGTCTTTGTTTAACCTGTGAATGGAAAGAGAATCACAGTTTGTGAGGCAAGAAGTACAATCACGCGCGATATAACCACTGTATCTTAAATCAATTCATTGATAAATCAGGTTTCGAAGCAGGCATCATCATCTTCAGTCGATGATAAACTAGTGACTATGAAGTATGGCAACTCTAAGAACACACAAAGTTATAAGTCGAAATTAAAACAGCTGATGGGGAAAGGCATTTTTAAAGAGAGAGTCGATTATACATGGCTCGTTGAAATGAATTTTGTAAATATCTTCAAGAGATCTGATCTTTCGAGAACCAAATCTGATAACATTAAAGTGGCAAAGGTACTTAAAACAACCATGAATGATCTTGGAAAAAAAATTAATTTATTACCTGCAAGATGTCGTGTATTTGCAACCTTGCCTCTGCTGATATTAGGATGATTTGGGGTCCCCCTGTCCCAAATACCCACAGGTTGCTATCCATGCCATAATGCCTACAGGATGATCTGTGGCTATATATCTTTGCGTGCTTTCAATTTATCTCCACTTTCTCAAAAAGGTCTCTTTACCAAATTTATGTGGGTTACGCCCTTGTTGCTATTCATCCTTAAATTGAGGGGGAAAATATTCAATAGTTCTCTTAGAAATATTTCCAAGGGAAATATTTCTAATCTCTTTAAACATTTTAAGTGTACATTCCTCCTCTGTCCTACATGCATTGATAACCAAAAACACATGAAAGGTTAACCTCTTACACCTGCGGTTTTCAACCTTTTTTATGATAGAGGTACCCTAATGCTATATGGAAGCAGCTGTAGCACCCCATTATAAAATAATTTACGTATAAATACATAATTACGTAGAAAGCACTTTAAAATTAACCACGATTAACATTTAACCTAATTTATTCGAAATATAACAT
The DNA here is from genome assembly GCA_963969495.1 of Ceratothoa steindachneri. NCBI lineage: Eukaryota > Metazoa > Arthropoda > Malacostraca > Isopoda > Cymothoidae > Ceratothoa > Ceratothoa steindachneri. The sequence goes on along the minus strand of OZ018339.1, from coordinate 54,645,595 downwards.
AAATTTTTGTAAATAAATAAATCTTACCTTTAAAAGTTTAATGGTAAATTTCAGCTTGATGATTATCACATAATTCTTTAATATTGAGAGGTATAGTTAAAAAGGCAACTTTAATTTCTTAATTCATTGTCTGCAATCTTTCTCTTTTCGTCGTTTTTACGATGACAAGGCAACTCTCATTTCGTCATTCCCTGTCTGCAATCTTGCGCTTTCCGTCGTTTTTCTGTTGACAAAGCAACTCGCATTTCTTCATTCCCCTGGCTGCAATCTTTCTCTTTTCGTTGTTTTTACACATTCCCTGTCTGCAATCTTTCGCTTTCCGTCGTTTTTCTGTTGACAAGGCAACTCTCATTTATTCATTCCCTATCTGCAATCTTTCTCTTTTCGTTGTTCTTTTATATTGACAAGGCATATCTCATTTCTTTATTCACTGTCTGCAATCTTTCTTTTTCCCTGTTTTTTATGTTGACAAGGCAACTCGCACATCTTCATTCACTGTCTGCAATCTTTCTCTTTCGGTCGTTTTTCTGTTGACAAGGCAACCCTCATTTCTTCATTCACTGTCTGCGAGCTTTCTTTGTTTTTATGTTGCACACAAAGCAGAAAAGTGAGTTTCAAATTATTTTCAATTGTCGTTGGATTTTTTTCTAAATATTTTAAGTACATATTTTGGGAGCAATTTAGATAATTTAAAAATGAATTCTTGGTCTATTCAGCAGCATCCCAGTTCACTCCTTTAGACCGATTATTTCCAGTGTAGGGTCGCATGTGTATAAACTATCAGTAATTCGCTATTATTTTATCTAAATTCCTTGGCAATGTTTCATTTTCACACATAATTCAGGTTGGTGATGTTACTAATAAAATTAAAAATGTTGAATGTGTCCAGCTAGTTGCTAACTTTTGATGTAACCAATTTACTAGAGCTCCCGTTATAGTACTCATGTTGTCATGCCATTGAACTTGCTTTTGACAAATAGAATACCCACTTTCATCAAAGCGCGCATCAAGGATGGGCTGAGTGGGCTGAAGCAACCTCAAATTCCACACACGTATATGTTTTTATTTAATTTTTTAGCCCTACTCGTATTTTCTATTCAGAAAGAGCTATCTAATAATATATAATATAAATAAAAACAGGAGGTTTTTTAAACCTTTTCGATTGAGTGTACCTTACATGATATATGTATAAAATACAGTTAAAATTCAAAAATAATTATTAAATTCAGTATTATGCTTTAGCTGAAGTTCAAAAACTACAATTCATAATTTTCTGATGGTGGAAAAAAATTCGAATCTAAAAGAGTTAGTGCTGTCTCCTTTAGAGATGCTGTTATTTATTTTCAATGCTTTGTAAGATAACCAATATTAATGTTGAAGGCCCTTTTCTCAGACTCATCAGAGGGAGGAATTTAAGTTATTCCCCCCAAAATATTTATCCTGGTTCCACTACTGCTTTGATAGTGTCAAATATTACAACTTTGGTTTTTAAAGCTAATAATTGTTACGATAGATAAAAATACAGCCAGAGCATGGGTAATCCTCTTTCACTAATACTTTTAAATCTTTCTATGGAAAATATTGAGAAGCTCCTCCTCCTTACAATTTTACCTCATCCTAAACATGGTTCTGTTATGTTGATGATATTTGTGTTACCTGGCCTAGTACTGATAGAACGTTTGCTATGGCACAATTAAACTGTATTTCCCTCATTATTCATTTTAAAGTTGAATGAAACAAATATAACTCACCTCATCTTCATTATATAAAGTAAACAGTAAAGCATTTTCTTCTGTTCACCGCATACAACCAACTCGAATTCATATATACATATATACACTATCTTGTCAAGACGATTCTCTTAAAAGGTATGTAATTTCTTGTCTCTTCCTAAAAAAATATCGCAGTTGTCATACTTGCTTCCTGCAGGATAAAATCAACCTAATCATTTAAACATTTAGTGAACTGCAGTATCCGCTATGGTTCAGAAAACGCGATTTTAAAGCCGGAACCAAATTTTATTCACTATCTAATTCTATCTTCCTATATTGTGCTCATTTAGAGAAATTAGAAAGCTTATCCGAAGCCAAAAAAATTAATGTTGCCTTTCAATACTAAAATACCATACGAAATCTGTCCAAAAAACAATCTACCGATAAAGTACAACGTATGTATAATCCCTACAAAGAATAAAGAACATAAATACGCTATACGCCTGAGTGCCATTCGTCTAGTTTGTTTTTACATTTTTCTGATGAAGAACGAGTAATTAATTTTGAAAATGCTTAATGAATTTATGATTCTATCAATTATATTTACAAACAAATAACTGAATCAGCTCCCATATTGGGGATTTACAATAAACTTTACTTCCTCCAAATCAGCAAACTGATTAAATTCTGGTTTGTAGCTTTTATGATTAGGCATTTTTTAATATTCATTAGCGTACCATACTATTTCCGTATCCATTAGATTGTTACCGAGTGAAAATGATGGCGTCTCCGTGTGAAAATGATGGTGTCTCTGTGTGAAAATGATGGTGTCTCTGTGTGAAAATGATGGTGTCTCTGTGTGAAAATGATGGTGTCTCTGTGTGAAAATGATGGTGTCTCTGTGTGAACATTATGGTGTCTCCGTCAACATTAGTTTGCTCAATCAAGTGATCGTAGAGAATGTGATTGTATAAGGTATATATCAGGATGGAACGAAGGTAATGTCCGATTTTCTAGAATGAAGTTTTATATAGTGTTTATTAAAGTAATAAATATTTCTCTTTCAGATTATAAAATATTGTTCATAATCTTCGGTATCCAATCAATGTTCGCTCTACTCTAAAGAATAATATTAGACATGTTTTACTCTATGTGTTTCATAAACCACTTACTGCACTTATGGGGATGATGGAGGAAATGAAAGAAGTTGTAAGAGATGGTTTTCCCGCTACCAAGGTGGCCATTTGGGTCTAAAAGAAGGACTGAAAGAAGGTCGTTAAAATAAACTTGATTTCGAAGAGTTGGAAGTTATCGTCACAGCCAATCCTGCTACACCTTCTAGGAAACTCGACTTTACTACGGCAACTAAAAGGGATTTCAAAAGTTCCATTGATTGGAAAAATGAGTCCCACACGAAAAAGGCAACAGTGGATTCTGCGACAGTGTTTCAGGCACCATTTTTGGGTCGATTTGCTTCTGGTAATTAGAATTGAATCCTTTATCATAACTGTCGTAGAATGGACTCTCGACGATATACCATATATAACTATTCGTTGAGGGAACTTCTTCAATTATCTTAAGAGTGCGTTAATGTCTGGCGGGCCGATATTATGTATCTTCGATATGCTTAAGAAGTGGAACTGAGCTCAAGGATAATAATATTGCTATCATTAATAAAATAGAGTTTTATTAATAATAACTATCAACAAACACAAGACGAAAAATATTGACATAAACAGAGAATGGAAAGGGTCGTGGGGACTCGGGCTAATCCGAGGATTAAAGGATTTAAAAGGGTAAAACAAATATAGAGTTAAAGAGATGGGATGGTTCGCTAAACCATTTAAAGAACAGGATAGAATTGACAAAAGGGTTAAGTACTCAAAGGTGACGTTTGGCTTACGTAACTTTATACGAGTGGTGCAGTGGAAGGCGACGTGAATGAATTTTCGGTCCGCTGGCGAGTTCCAGCCGAAGGGGGCGGGAATAAAATGATCCTGACTTGGCGTCTTGGGAATGAGAACCGTTTCTCGACGAACGGCTTGAAGAACAATGGCTGTTCTACGTTATTCTCTTCCGAACAACAGGGGGGGAGAACCGTCTCTTGTCTACGGGCTCAAGAACAATGGCTGTTCTAATGTTGTTCTCTTCTTGAACAACAAGGGGGAAGGGTGAGAACCGTTTCTTGGCGAACGGATTCAAAAGAACAATGGCAATGGCTGTTCTACGTTGTTCTCCTCTGAACAACAGGGGGGGGGGTGAGAACCGTCTCTTGTCTACGGGCTCAAGAACAATGGCTGTTCTAATGTTGTTCTCCTCTGAACAACAAGGGGGAAGGGTGAGAACCGTTTCTTGGCGAAGGACTCAAAAAAACAATGGCTGTTCTAACGTTGTTCTCTATCTGAACAACGAGGGGGAAACCTTAAGGACTTGGCGTCACGAAAGGCTCGAACCTTTGGCACTCAAGGAATATTGTCCTCCTTCTGGACAAGTGATGGTGAATCTCGAGGTCGAGGTCCCTTGGCGCACAAAGTGAGAGAGGGTCGTGGTGATGTTTCGCGACGAAAATCTGGATATCCAATCTGATCTTAGTGGTAACGTTTCCATCTAAATAGTCGAGACACTCTCTTGGCGTGGGGGACAATGGAGTGGGAGCTTCAAGGGAATGAACAGCCGAGCCTTGGAACAATGCCTTATCTGCCCATAAGCCTAACTCAATCTGGCGAGGTCGGCGTATGGGGGCGAACGGGGGGACGATAACCTCCTTGTTTAAACATTGACATCCGGTGGCTGTGATAAGGCGCCAAGCTTCGACGCGAAGATGCACGTGGGAGCATCGTGGTTTTAAAATAATATGTGATAGGAGTTGAAACTAACACTGCTCAACCCGTTCTATCACACCCCTCCATTTCGGGGGAAGTTGTCACTTCGAAAAAAGAGAGAAGGGACAACGATAGAGCTCCGTTGTGGGAAACTCGTTTTCTTGTACCAACCGTACCTTCCTGCACATAACTCGTATTACCTCAATACATATGATTATTTTGATCTTTAGATTACAGGGGAAAATAACCTTTAATACAACTTAATAAAAAAAAGGGGCATGGAACAATGAAATGATATAAAATTAGTACATACGGGACAAAATAATTTATATGTAATTAATGGGTACAAATATATATACATACAAAAAAATATACATTGAGCGTTACAAAATTCAGACATATACATTAACTAATTATAATACAAGAGAATCTTAATTTAAGTCGTACAAGACGGTATATACTTACATGGAGATACTAATTCTATGAATACAATTACTCTACGCTATTCGGTAACGCATTCCTAATGAGTGCGTTAGCGACCTGGTTATCGGAACCTTTTATATAATTTATTTTAAATTGATACTCTTGCAAGAGTAAACTCCAGCGCATGATGCGGCCGTTGGAGTGTCGCACATTCCTAATATAGGCTAACGGACGGTGGTCGGTTCCTATCTGAAATTCTTTACCTATCAAGTACATCTTGAATTTGTCTATGACCTAGATAATTGATAGAGCTTCCTTTTCTATAGTGGCATATCTCTTTTCGCGTGGTAATAATTGGCGACTAGCATATGCAACTGGATGACTCGTGCCGTCATCCTCGTATTGAAGGAGTACACCTCCAATGCCCTCGTTGCTCACGTCGGTCTTAATCCCAAAGGATTTTTCCGGGTTGGGCAACTTCAAAATGGTGGCAGAAATGAACTTACTCTTGAGCTGATTAAAATGGGAAACAGCGACATCATTCCAACGTAAACGATCGGGGGAATTCTTTTTTGAAGGGGGCTGAGGGGGGCCGAAATTGCAGCGAAATTCGGAACAAATCGCTGATAGTGAGAAGCTGATCCTAGGAACGATCTTAATTGCTTCTTTGTAATCGGGAGGGGCATTTCGGCGATTGCCTTAATCTTATCCTCTTGGGACCCAACTGGCTTTGTCCTATTTTGAAACCCAAATGTTTGATGGTTTCGTGGGCAAAATGGCATTTGCTGGGGCCAATGGTGAGGCCATTTTCACGCAGTCGCTCGAAAAGAGCTAATAGGGTGGTTAAATAGTGACTTCATTCAAATAGTTCTTGTAGCTGACTCTTTTGATATGGTGTCAGCTGCGCGTCAATATCCAGGTCAGAGGGTTCCAAAGACTCGCCTGGTAGGAAAGGAGGAGGGTAATCGGCATCAGGTTGGGTGCACACTATCTGTATTACCTTAAGGGACTCCGCGGGGTAATCTTCTTCAAGCGCTGATGTTTCGTCCAGTTCTACGAAGGTATCTCCATGGGCACGTCGGGGTTTCTTTTTTTCTTGGGGTCCACGAACAGTCTCCGTGTCCTTGTCTTGGGCCTTATCGCCTAAGGGTGTTAGTGATTTACACTCCTTTTGTGCCGTCCTAAAGTCCTGGTTAAGGGTTTCCGAGAAATCGGACGGTATCGGGGTTCTGATGGGGACGGGCTCCTGGGCTTCTTTTTTATCTCGGCCTCGAGGAAGGGCGGCCTGAGACACAGGGTCGAAACTTACTTTGGGGCTCTGTCCTATAAGCACGGAACAGAATTGTATGGGTGCTGAAATGACTTCAGCCCAGCCATCATAATATTGACACTGCAGGTAACATCTAACGACGGGGAATTGGTTCGCCCGCCCAAGGTAGTCATGTACCAACGCAAATTTTCGTGGTTAGGGTCCACTGGGGGAAGGAGTTCGTCGGACACGATGAAACACGTACATCCTGTGTCCCTGACGAGAGTCGATACTCGACAGCCGTTCACGCTGCCCTCCTCAAATTTCAAAGTTCCCGATGAACTTTTATCAAAAATAAAATTTACCTGGTGGCCTGACGGGGGGGGGAGAAGTTTCTGCTTGGGTCTGCACCACCGGGGGAGCTGGGGTTGCATTAATCTGGTGAACTTGGTGGGCTGGTCCGCTTTTAAGCCTAGAATTTTGGGGGCAATTCCAGCTCATGTGGTTTTCTACAACACAGGTGAAGCATATGATTGGTCGCTTCGGGAAGAGAGATAGAGGAGAAATCCTAACGGGAGGTTTGGAGTCCCGTTGTTGGTTTTGGGGAAAGAAGTTTGGGGGTTTTACGGGGCCCGGAAACTTTGTCAGCTTTCCTGGGAAGGGGCACGAATCCTTCCTTCTTTCCTGGTTTGGGGGTTAGTGAGAAGTTCGATTCTCCTTTGGGTATAAATTATGGCTGGCGGCATAGACATCCGCTTCTTCGGTACATTCTTTAAAGGACTGGCACCGACGATCCTTGACGAACGCGCGGATCTCCGTCGGGAGAGACGCCAAAAATTTATCTCGCAACACGAAGTCTGTTAAGGACTCGTAGTTCGGATCAACCTTTGAGGATTCTAACCAAAATTTAAAATTCCTCTGAAGAATGTATCCGAATTGACGGAACGTCTGTCCGGGTTTAATACGACCTCCTCGAAATTCTTGGCGGTAGAAATCGGGAGTCATATTATGAGCGGCCAATAACTCAGCTTTTAAGGTGCTGTAGTTAATTGTACACTCAGATGGTCAAGATATAAAAATTTCGCGCAATTTACAATTTAACAGGGGAAGTAATCTTCAGCCTCCAGATCCATGTTATTGATTTCGAGGATCTTTTCGAAGTGCGCTAAAAATGCTCCGAAATCCTCTCCATCCTTGAAATTGGGGAGCTTTAGTAAGAGATTGTGGGGGGCTTGGGAACGGGAACTGGCAGACTGTATCTCTGCTTCAACACGAACTAATTCAATCTGATGGTGAAGCTCAGCTTGTCTTATCCGTTCCTCTCTTTCTTCTCGTTGAAATTCTCTTTCTCTTTCTTTGTCTTGTCGTTAGATTTCTCTTTCTCTTTCTTCTCGTTGGATTACTCTTTCTTCCTCTTTTCTTTGCTCCTCTTGAACGTACTCAATTAGTTCTTTTCCGGAGAGTCCCAAGGATTCTCCTTGTGCTTTAAAGATTTCGAACTGAGACATCTTTGCACTTGGGGGCGCACTAGTCAACCAACTAAAATTCCTTGCAACAAGAATAATGCCTCTATAGAATTAACCTCCCTAAATATGGGCACTGACCTATTCTTACTTGGTTTCTCGATCAAATAACCAATGACTAAAATCACAAAAAAAACACAAACAAATTATTATAACAGTTCCTTGAGCTACTCCAGCTTCTTAAGTTTCAAAAAAAGAGATAGCAATCGTTAAAACAAAAGGGAACTACTATACTCTATTATTATAACGAATAACACTATGCTTTACTCGACTGAGACCAGTGTTTGCAAAGATATAGCGTTAAACCTTACACACCTGATACCAAATTTAAATAGTATATATATATATATATATATATATATATATATATATATATATATATATATATATATATATATATATATATATATGTCATAGAATGGACTCTCGACGATATACCATATATAACTATTCGTTGAGGGAACTTCTTCAATTATCTTAAGAGTGCGTTAATGTCTGGCGGGCCGATATTATGTATCTTCGATATGCTTAAGAAGTGGAACTGAGCTCAAGGATAATAATATTGCTATCAGTAATAAAATAGAGTTTTATTAATAATAATTATCAACAAACACAAGACGAAAAATATTGACATAAACAGAGAATGGAAAGGGTCGTGGGGGCTCGGGCTAATCCGAGGATTAAAGGATTTAAAAGGGTAAAACAAATATAGAGTTAAAGAGATGGGATGGTTCGCTAAACCATTTAAAGAACAGGATAGAATTGACAAAAGGGTTAAGTACTCAAAGGTGACGTTTGGCTTACGTAACTTTATACGAGGGGTGCAGTGGAAGGCGACGTAAATGAATTTTCGGTCCGCTGACGAGTTCCAGCCGAAGGGGGGGGAATAAAATGATCCTGACGTGGTGTCTTGGGAATGAGAACCGTTTCTCGACGAACGGCTTGAAGAACAATGGTTGTTCTACGTTGTTCTCTTCGGAACAACAGGGGGGAGAACCGTCTCTTGTCTACGGGCTCAAGAACAATGGCTGTTCTAATGTTGTTCTCTTCTTGAACAACAAGGGGGAAGGGTGAGAACCGTTTCTTGGCGAACGGATTTAAAAGAACAATGGCTGTTCTACGTTGTTCTCCTCTGAACAACAGGGGGGGGTGAGAACCGTCTCTTGTCTACGGGCTCAAGAACAATGGCTGTTCTAATGTTGTTCTCCTCTGAACAACAAGGGGGAAGGGTGAGAACTGTTTCTTGGCGAAGGACTCAAAAGAACAATGGCTGTTCTAACGTTGTTCTCTATCTGAACAACGAGGGGGAAGCCTTAAGGACTTGGCGTCACGAAAGGCTCGAACCTTTGGCACTCAAGGGATATTGTCCTACTTCTGGACAAGTGATGGTGAATCTCGAGGTCGAGGTCCCTTGGCGCACAAAGTGAGAGAGGGTCGTGGTGATGTTTCGCGACGAAAATCTGAATCTCCAATCTGATCTTAGTGGTAACGTTTCCATCTAAATAGTCGAGACACTCCCTTGGCGTGGGGGACAATGGAGTGGGAGCTTTAAGGGAATGAACAGCCGAGCCTGGGAACAATGCCTTATCTGCCCATAAGCCTAACTCAATCTGGCGAGGTCGGCGTATGGGGGCGAACGGGGGGACGATTACCTCGTTGTTTAAACATTGACCTCCGGTGGCTGTGATAAGGCGCCAAGTTTCGACGCGAAGATGTACGTGGAAGCATCGTGGTTTTAAAGTAATATGTGATAGGAGTTGAAACTAACGCTGCTCAACCGATTCTATCACAATAACGTTAAACGCCGCCATTCATGGATCAGTCGAGTAAGCATTATAATTTATCAACAACCAAGAGGAAGATTTCATCTAAAATAGATACTGTTGTGTGTATGGCGGGATATTAAATGAATTGTCCAATACGAACTCTGAGACAACAATTAAGCAATTAATGCTAATTTCTACTCCAATAAACTTCGATAACCAGTCCTCACACAGGTCGAATGACCAAAGATCTCTTAAAGTAGATCGGTTAGGAAATATTGCTTCATCCTACATATTCTCCTGTCCTACTTCTTCTGATTATCAGTTTTTTTAAGGGATTACAGAACCATTTAGACTGTCTTAAGTTGAGCTCAAGATAAGAGGTTGAAAACGAGTTGGATTCCTTCTTTCCATCCAAATTTTAAAAAAATTACAAGCGTGGCATTTGTAAGCTTGTTGCCAGATGGAATGGGGTCCTAGAAAGCAATGAAGGTTATGTTTATTGTTGAATATTTCAATAGTCCTGTTTTTTTTTCATTTATTTTATATACCCCAAAAATCAGACATTACTTTCGTTCCAACCTGATTGTAGTAAACCTTCGTCCAGGTCATCCATTCAAAGCCAAAAAACACGCAAAAGACGAGGAACACGATTCTTGTGACATCCCAAATCAGACGCCTTAATTACCTCCAACTCTCTATCTACAGTCGGTGCATCATTCGCATTGAAGGGACTGCTGCGAGGTGGTGGTTTTAGCCCCGTTATTCTCACTGAAATCCATAAATTGCTATAAGGTTTCTACGTGACTCCAGTCGAGTGACTCTCTTTAAACTTCTGGTTCGTACTTTATGACCGTCTACATGCTAATTATGCTAATTAGCATAATGCCCTTATACACATGATTGACTGACTAACCTCCGATAATAGAGTTGGGTGGAGGTTATGTGATAATAATTTATTAACGGATTTCGATGAAATTTTGTGGGTTATTGGGCCGTGGGTCATGAACAATTTGATTAGATTTGGGTGGATCCAAATCCGTATTTGATTTTGGATCATTTATTATTTTTCTTTAACATTTCAAGATTAGATATTTTCTACTATATTATAATAAGAAGAATGATAGTTATGCTAATAAAAATAACTAACAATAATACTACTAATAAAAAGGTAAAGGAGTGCTGAGAGGGGCGCAAGAAAAGGGCACCAACTACTTTTACAGGCCCCATCAGAGTGTTCGAATTAGCACAATGACAGTGCTTCCCTAATTTGCACTCAGCTGGGAGGATGTGTAGTTGTTTCAGGTACCAAAGTTAACAGGATAAACAGGTTACCTTCCTGTAATGATGCTATCATCTCCTACCATACAGTCCTCCTTACATTCTACCAGGTGCTCTTGGAGATTTTAGATGTAGTACGTTATAGTATTTATATACGGGATATTCCCCGCTGAGGCTTTTATAATTAGGCATGGTGAGCATACTGCTCAGAGCAGTAGGACAAACCCCAATTCTATGGATAAGATTAGTTAAAATAGAAAAAGCTTAGAGCTAATGGAACCAGATTTTCAACAACCTAAAATATAGTATAAATTATCTCTGTAAATCTGTTACAAATACAGAAGATAAAAGCCCTTCTGAAATATATTTATTATTCTTAAACATTTACTCAATCTTGAGCTTACATGATGCCATTTCTAAGCTGGCCATTTATTTTCACCCCATTTGGGAATGTATGAATGGCTTTTAATGCCACGTGCAATTGTGTTAGGCTCTAAAAGATACTTCAGCGATTATGGTTTATTTGAATATGACTTACAAAGGCTTAAGGGTATAATCGATAAATAAGTAAACAGAAATTTTAAGGTGGCCAAAATATATTTCCCCCTTTTGAAGGGATACAATAAACTTTCTTTACTTGCTGGCCACCCATGCCTTACTTCTGCGCGGTGGGAGGCCTATAGAAAGGTCACCACGTTTCCAGGTCCCTAAGAGAGGAGATGTGTGTATTGCGAGCTTGTATTAGGTTTGTGAGTAGGTGTGTGATGGTGTCTGGGCTTTGTTTGCATCTGTGCACATTGGTACAGGGGAAAGGTTTATTCTTGTTTGTATTGTTGAGGTATAGTGGAGTGGCCTGTTGAGTTAAGTGGAGTTGCTGGATCTGAGTTGAGAATAAATGTAATCAACTATTATGGATAACTCTTAATCGCAACGGACCGCAATGGATAATAAATGCTCGCAATATCTCATAAAGACTATGAAGTGTAAATCGAAAGTGAGTAGTGGTATATACCGTCTGTGATGAATTCGCTGGTACCTGCCTGATTAAAATAAGATAAAAGGTTAGTGGTGTGTGTTGGGAGAGGAGGGGCTCACGATTATTTAAGGATGTCGAAAAGGTTTGATAGATGAGTATTTGAAAATGCAGCTCTTCCTTGATGCATAAAAGAATAAAAAGGTTCAATGAGACTTCAATTCAAAATCCAAACTTAACTTATAACCACTTGTCTGGTTGACCCACTTATGCTACCAATAATAAGATGGTAAAGAGAGTTATTGGGTATTCGTGGATTAAATTGAGTACTTATATCCCTTTTTTATCCTTTAAAAATGGTCGTTCTCAATAGATCACTGTGACTACCACATAACCTTTAGGAGAAAGTACTGTTAATTTTTTTTAGAGATCTTGAAATAAGCCAAAGTGTGATAATTCACTGGTCAACAATTTTGGAAAAGTTGTGTGTTTCTTAAATGTGATTAATTAATTCTTATGTATTTTCATGAACTGAATCCAAATATCACCTCTATAAATTCTTATTAGCTATAAGTTTAAAGATACGCAGCAAGTGATATTTGATTATTCTATTATAACGTACAGTATGTGTCATTATGTTTTAAACTCTAATTCATGGCAACTCTGCTTTTCTGCTTGACGCTTATAGTGGGCTGAAGAATCATCGCTTGCCAATGTCCAGCAATAGTCTGCAAGCATTGTTGTGCTCCATTTACCTTGGTACCGTTTTTCCATGGTTAAAGTATCTTGGTGAAACCTTTCAACATGTTCGTCACTAACTACCCCAAAGTTCAATGGACAAAAGGTCTAAAGGTGAATCACAAAAGTGGATTTTAAGTGACATGTTACATCCCATGTTCTTGTAAGCCTTGATGAAGCTTTCCACCAATTATTCATAGTTTCCTTCCCTTCTGTTTCCGTGAAATCCCTTCGCCACCAACTTGAATGCTTCCCAAGAAGCTTTCTCATCACCATGAACGGCTAATTCAAAGTCACCATCTTTAAGAAGCTCTCGAATCTGAGCACCGATGAAAATTACCTCGTTATCTTGGCATCGCTGTCAGGGTAATTTTGATGTAAAATACTTGAATCTCTGACCAGATTTGTCCATAGCTTTAACAAAGTTTTTCATGAGTCCCAGTTTTATGTGTGGTGGTGGTAGCAAATTTTGTTTGTTTCAGTGACAGGTTGCTGTTGAACATTTTTTAGCGCAGGCTCCAATGATTGACGAGGTGGCCAGTCTCTCCTGATATAATGGGAACGTCTTGCATGGCTCTCCCATTAACACAAATAGCAGCAGTACTTGGTTATCCGCCCTGAAAGCCGATCACAAGAGCAGCGACCTTTAAGTCACCACAAAGCTGCCATTGATGTTCATCATATTTTATGCATTGCAACATATGATTTAAAATCCCATAAGTTTCTTTCATATGTACTTCATAGCCAACAGGAACTGATGGTTCACTATTACCATTGTGCAGCAAAACACCTTTCAGACTCATTTTTGATAAATTAAAGAACAACTTCCAGTGTTTGGGTTCGTATTCAATGCCAAGTGCTTCCATCAGACCATTAATATTGTTGCAGGGCACTAAATCACCTTCCATTGTGAAGAAATCGTTGAACTGCTATTGATGGTCAGGAAATTTTGAAATTTTCACATCAGCTGCTCGGAGATTCCACCGTTGAAGCCGAGAGCCCAGCAGCTCTGCATTATTCTTGGGTAGTTGCAGATCCCTGATAAGGTCATGGAGTTTCCCTTGTGTTATGAGATGTGGCCTAGAAGAGTGTGCTTCATCAATATTTGGGTGACTCTCTAATCCAGCAACTGTCTCATCGTTCTCTGCTTCCTCCTCACCACGTCCCTCATCTGACTCGAAGGATACCAACGTTGGTGCATCAGGAAAAGGGAAACCTTCTCCGTGTGGAACTGGGCGAATATCTGATAGAATGTTTGGATATTCAATGGACTCTTTTTTCTTCTTTGACAAGCCATTTTTACTGGAGGTTCTGTATGGCTTGTTTTGAAAAAAAGGTAGGCCTGTGTCACCGAACTTGCAGGATTTAATAGGCCCAGACCACCAAGAGTTCCATGCAGAAATAAAAATTGCTGGTATGATCTGTTGGCTCCCGCCACGTCATGAGAACAGCAAAATGCATTATTTTCCTCTTCCTGTTCACCTTTCGCGAAGGTTAGTAGCACAAGTGTTGCAGCATATGTGAGGATCCCAGTTCTTATCCTGATCAACAACTATGCATACAAAATATAGGTGATATGCCTTTCTAGCCATAGCAGTTATACGGCGCTTCTGTGATGCAAAGGTCACTCCATCACAAATGTAGCAGAAGTTGTCTGCCTTATTCACACAAGTAATAGGCATCTTAAAGAAGAAAACAACAAACAATTAGAAGATAAACAGAAAATTTATTCTTAAATTTATCATTATAATAGAGAGCATGACAGCTTAGCAGAAGCATTTATATCATTCAGTAGGAAAATAAAATTAATATAAAATGCCTCACATGCATATCAATAGCTTACTCAATTAATATTTATTATAAGTTTAAAAAGTGTTTGACTAGGAAAATCACCTACCTTTCATCTCAAAATGCAAACTTGCACAGCACAACCACCTTCTATTTGTGCTGGAACAATACTAAAGGGCAGTGAGACTGTGAGTGTGGTAAGAAACACATTACCGCAAGCCTGTTAGAACCTGTTGTGACACGTAGGTGTAACTTGGAAAGTAGAGCTAACAAACAATTTTAACCATGATATTGATTATTTTATCAGCGCCCGAAAATTTGTTGGAAATTGCTACTCTGGTCTCAAAAGCATTTTGGTTGTTGACCATTGAATTATTAGTACTTTGTAGAAAACACAACAAAGGGAAAGAATATGGCTGATAGAAATTTCGGACAAACAAGATCAAACTCATTTAATTCTGGGTTTTCCAATAATTTACGACTTCAGAAGCAAAGTTCTTCGTTATGTCAGTTTCGAATCTTTAGAGTGTGACTTTCCATTGCGTATTTCTGATTGTCTTTGGTTTTTAGGTTCAAAAAAGGAATGTACTTGATTTTAACATGGCAAATCCTTTTAAAATTATATCGAAATTATCTTGTTTTCAATAGGTGTTAGCTCGCTATTTCAGTCTTAATACGAGTTGCGTTCCAAGTCCAGTATCATTTTGAGGGCACAACAATACTCTTTCTTGCTATCTGGGAAATTCCCGATTCCTAGACTTCATGAACCCACAGAGAAGCGAAAAGTTTTCGCGGTTTTTTAGCTAAAATATCATGGCTAGATCGTTTTTGAAGCTAAAAGTTTGTATCACTACAGCTTTTAGAGAATCACGAAGCCTCAGTATACGATTTTGAATAGTAAAGAATCGAAGAAAATGTTCAAGTTTTAAAGCCACTAGATGTTGTAATTAAATAATCATGCTTCAATTTTAATAGCAGTCTTCATTTATTTTTTTTTAATTAAGTAAAAAGCAAAGAAGATTGCCTAAGTGTGAATTTAAGACGAGCTTTGATTGATCGATTCATAAATCGAAGACAAAAAGAAATTTGAGGACTACTTCAATAGATCCATAATCCAAATTATCACCTCTAGTCTCAACCGACGGTTTTTCCTGCAGCTTGATGAGTATCTTTGAAGAAGGTTGCTGAAGCAATTTATCCAGACCAGTGTTTTTCAACATTTTTATGATAGTGGCACCCTAATTACTATCTAGAAGCACTTCAAAATTAACCACGATTGACATTTAACCTAATTTAATCGAAATGGGAGATAAAAACTTGAAAATAAATAAATTTTGCTGTAGAGAAATCAATATCCCACCCTAAAAACAGAGGCCCTGTTCGGTCACCACAACGTCCTGGCGCTTGGCAGCGTAACCCGATTACTTACTCCCCCCCCTTCCTCTCTCTCCCTTCGACCACAGAAGGCCTCCTCCAACCACGAGATGCACGAATCATCAGATTTATGGGCCGGCGAGCATAACATTGGTAAAACCGGCACTATTTCCCCTAAAATTTGAGATTTAATTTCGCGTCATAGACGAAATTAGAAAAACGGTGGCCAAAAGCCAGAAGATGCCTTTAGGGCTAAGGGAAAGACGCTCGGAGAAGAGCCGTTAGAGGAAAGAGGCTTAATTCCTATGCCCTCAATCTCCCCCCCCCCTTTGTTCCCCTACCCCCAGTGGGTTGGTGAAATATATAGGCGGATAACTGGAGAAGAACGAGGAAGATCGAGTTAGTGATCGACACGATGAAGTCCAGCGCAGTGCCTGGCAATCAAAGAAAGAAACAGATAAGAAGCTCCCGCTGATCCAGTTCCTGGTCGTCACACCGAAATTAGCTTTTGTATTGAGGATCAAGCTCAATTATCTCTCGTCAGAGAAACCCCCTATCCCAGTTTTCCACAAAAACCAGAGATAGTCCTCGCCATTGAGGAATACCAAAAGTGAACTCCCTCAAACACCCCCCATTCGTCAAAGGATTCACTTGTTTGCTCATCGCTCGTCAGTGCGAACCATTCCAAGATTAACCCGAAGATTGGAAAAAGCATACCTTCACGGTCGCGTTGTCTAAATCATCTGACTAAGACAACGTGCTTAACGCCATCCGTCGCCCTCCCTTAACTCACCTGTTGTTTCAAGCTCTCCACCGCACCAGTCAAACAGCTGGGTGGCTGTGAACACGTCCACGCGCCTAATCGTAAAACAGTTTTTTCGTCTACATAAAAATTCAAGGCCAAGCTCAGTTGTCAGCCGGACTCACGTGTCTTTTTTTAAAGGTAAAGAAATTAAATTATTTTTGAGTGTCAATTAGAGTCTAATATTAAAATGAGCTTTGGGTCAACCATTACTTTATATTCATTTGGTTTAAATTAGTAAGTCTCACATAAACTCGTTTAATTCATAGCTGTATAGTTTGTTTTTTTTAGATTTCACTTATTTATGTTGTAATTAAGGATTTTTTTTTTAAGAAGTATTTAATTCAATCCTCAAAACGCTGAGCATGGCACTAGAAATCCTCAAAGATTAAAAATAAGGTAAAATAAAACATAGCAATCTTAGAGAAAACGTAATCAAGGAGTTATTCAAGTACGTAACAAACCTACGTACGTATATCATCACTCGGCCCTTACAATACAACGGCACTTACCTTTAAAAGTTGAATGGGAAATTTGAGCTTGATGAGTCTCACATACTTCTTTAATAGTGGGACGTATAGTTGACAAGGCGACTCTCATTTCTTCATTCACTGTCTGCAATCTTTCTCTTTTGGTCGTTTTTATGCTGCACAATGCAGAGAAGATAGCTTCAAAATACTTTCAAGTGTCGTTAGATTTTTTAGAAATGTTTGAAATACGTTTTTTTTGGCAATTTAGGTATTTTAAAAATTATTTGGGGGTTGCTTCCTCGGCACCCCGGTTGTCACCACTGATCCAGACTAATGCAGAAAACCAAGAAGCAGCACCGATATTGAAGAACTATATCAAAATACGCCCGAGACGATTCCTGACCCTTTAAATTCAAGAAGACCTGTTGTAGTAAATAAACCTAAATCTCCCCAAAACTTCAAAAACATCAAGAAAATTTTAATGCAAAAAAGAATTCAAGCTTTTCGAGACGACGAGGAATCGTACATAAAAGTAATATTGTTGGCGAGCTCTACTCAACTTTAAGCCAACGAGCATCGAAAACCAGGCGATTTTTCAGCATCTGGTCGATTTCTTTCAAAGATCCCTTCTCAATTTTCTTATCTGGTTCTAATTACCTACATTTTTTTAACATACTTTTTCATAAATGATGTAAAAACAGGATAAACATAACTAATCTCAATGCTTAGATTTTTATTCCAATTAGACTTTAATTTTACGATTAATGGTTAGAACAAAAATTAGGGTCGGTTCTTTCCCAGGAATTCTCGGTTCTCGATCCTTTTGCTCGTATCCTTCTTGGTTCTTAATTTTTAGTACTTGCGCACAATCTAAATCCCCCTTCCGCAGGGTAATAGATTGCCAGGAAATTAATGTTATTTTAAAAGAAAGTACAATAATTTCTGATATAAAAAAAGGATCAATCCTAGAAAACGACCGCAGAGTACATCATTCCTAATCAATGCCCTCCAAGAAACTTCAATCTTAGAAGATGACCCACAAAAAATATCAATAATAGTTGATGACGACCAGAAATTTGCATATTAAACTAATAAAAAAGTAAAATAATAATCCAAAGGGTAAAAAAAAAGAAATATGATGGTGAAAATTTTCTAATCTACCCAAACCGAATCAATCCTGCCACATAATTTAAGTTAGGTTATTTGAAAAAACCTAATCATAACTAAACTTACGTAACCAATATTATCTCTCAAATTCAATCCTAAGAAACATTTTTTGCCTTATATATTTATCTTAATTTTATTATCAATTATTATTACTTATTTAAAAATTTTAATCTTAAGTACTGACCCCCTTCCCCCATCAAAGAAAAATCATTCCTAGATACTGACTACCCAAAAAGCTCAATCCTACATATAGACCTCTAACATAAGATCAGGTTCTTTATTAATCCTTATTTAAAAATCAAATCTTAATGAATGAACCTCGACCCCTCTCAAAGCAAAATCATTCCTAGATACTGACTACCCAAAAAGCTCAATCCTAGATAATGACCCTTAACATAAGCTCGGGTTCTTTATTATTCCTTATTTAAAACTTTAACTCTTATTAAATGAACCCCGACCCCTCTCAAAGCAAAATCATTCCTAGATACTGACTACCCAAAAAGCTCAATCCTAGATAATGACCACTGACATAACCTCGGGTTCTTTATTATTACTTATTTAAAAATTTCAATCTAAAGTAATGAACCCCCACCTCCCTAAAAGAAAAATCATTCCTAGATACTGACTACCCAAAAAGATTGCTCATAGATAATGACCCTTAACATAAGCTCGGGTTCTTTATTATTCTTTATTTAAAAATTTAAATCTCAAGTAATGAACCCCCACCCCCCTCAAAGAAAAATCATTCCTAGATACTGACTACCCAAAAAGATTGCTCATAGATAATGACCCTTAACATAAGCTCGGGTTCTTTATTATTCTTTATTTAAAAATTTAAATCTCAAGTAATGAACCCCCACCCCCCTCAAGGCAAAATCATTCCTAGATACTGACTACCCAAAAAGCTCAATCCTAGATAATGACCCTTAACTTATGCTCGGGTTCTTTATTATTACTTATTTAAAAATTTAAATCTTAAGTAATGAACCCCCACCCCCCCAAAGAAAAATCATTCCTAGATACTGACTACCCAAAAAGCTCAATCATAGATAATGACCCCTAACATAAGCTAGGGTTCTTTATCTCGGATTGATAAAAAAAACTTAGCAAAGTTGTTTCCATCCTTATTGAGAAGGATCTTCCATCATTATTGAGAAGGATCTGCCATGATTAATGAGAAGGATCTGTCATCATTAATGAGATGGATTTGCCGTCATTAATTAGAAGGATCCGCCATGCTTGGACTAAACAGTGGAAAGCTTTCTTGAAGATTTAATCCATTTGATTAATTAATGAAATTTCGGTGAATACATTTGAACACTTCCTTGGCTTTTTATGTTTCTCCTCGCGAAAACAAGGTCAGCTGACCTAGCTTAGGTGACACATGACCTCATGACCTTATGACCATATGACCATACGATCTTCAAAACTTTCAACAAGTTTGGCAATCCGACCCATAGTTAGTTTTCTTTTAATAATTTCCGAACTAACCTCGGGAGAACCTTGGTAATTATATCCTTCAAAAGAGAATTTAAAACTATATAAGGGTCTCAAATTTATTTAGACTCGCCTAATTAGCTACGATGTTATTGCCAAAAAACTCATTGAAAAATAAAAGGGTTTCCATTCGACCGACAACTTACGATCCGACATAATAACTTATAGAGACGTGCACGCGACTAAAAACCCAAATATTTTGATACTTCCTACAGCACTATTCTAAACATGATTTAGTTATATTTCCGGCCTTTAGATCCTGTATGTAATATTTGCCATTTCTCGTAGTTGAATCTCATCTGCCATTTAAATGATCACACCAAATTTGTCGATAAATTGGAAATTCAATTTCTCTTTAAGTTGATTTTCTACCTCCGTCAGATTTTTAATTTTTAAAATGTTGTTGCCATATAATACCAAGTATGATTGGCATATTTAATAAACTGTAGAGGTATCAGTTCGGACCCCTAGGGATACGCTTAATCGTACGTCGACATTTTGATAATATATGTTATTTTTTTAGGGTTCGTTAACCAAATCTTAAATCCTTTTAATAAACTCTCCTTCGGATGTTATTATTTGAAACTTTCTTCCGCAACCTTTCAGCGGAACTCTATTAAAAGCTATCCAAGTAAATTAATGAGTTTTCGGAATTCTATTCAGGAATCATTTAGTGAAAATAAAATCAGATCTTTCAAATAATGAAAAAGAAATCTGGAAAAAACATGACTTGTGGGTTCAATTATGAGAGCACAAATTTTGTGATTATTTTAACCTTAATTAACGATTCCATTGGTTTTCCATATTGATATTTTCATATCACGAATATTGGTATTATATTCGTTATTTTAAATGGGAAAGAGAAACTTGTTCTTCAATTGTGTTAAATAATGCTGTTAGTAGTTATGCGATCACTTTTTTAGTGTCTTTATATGACGTTATTATCACGCTTAGAAATTTTAAAAATGAGATAGTACCTGTCATGGTGTGAAAAATATATCTGATTTCTTAGTCGCGAGCACCCGACTATATGTTACCATGTCGGTGGTCTGTATCTCAGTCGGTTGGGTGGTTACCGTTTTACTTTTCGATGAGTGTTTTGGCAATAACATCGTAACTATTCGGCTGGTTCTAATGAAATTTGATTTGCCTTCATAGCGAATATATAAAAAAAGCAAACAACTAACAAATTTTGTACATGGTTATTTGCTTTTTAAAAAGGCAAAGAACCCAGGTACGGACAAAATATATTAAATTTATTTTTACTACTAAAGGGTATTTTTGGAGAATATTTAAATGGAGAAAAAGACTCGAGCAGACAATCATAATTTGGTTATATTTCAAATCAAAACAAGATAACAAACCAAAGCTATCAATTAATCCAACTAATTTGGAGTTGTGATTTCCTTGTCTTTTGTACGATTGACTAAAGGAAATTGACTGGAGCGCTTATTTTCAGCAAAGGGACACTAATGATTTGTATGGTGAGCCAACATGAGGGTTATTTACGATAGATTCTGAGGTAGCTAAGTACAAACGTACAAAGTCACCATAACTTACAGAAATTAAGGAATGTATTCGAACTCAAAATACATATGACCGATTAATAATCACAGAAGAAATAGTGAATCATCTCGAGTCAAATAATTGAATGAAAAATACTAGACATCGGTTGTGGAGAAGAGGATCACATCTACTTAACCTTTTTGAGTTCATTCACCAAATATTTACCCTTTACGATAAACAAAAGTTAGTTGTTTATTTAATTTTCAAAAGGACTTTGATATTTCCCTACATAAGCGATTCTTAGATAAAGTAAAAGTGCACTGATAAGAGGAAAATGAATGAATAGGCACATTGGTTTTCCGATCTTTATAGCGCTTAGTGGTAAATAGGTCATTTTCCCCTCGAATTTAAAACACAATACCAACGAGGTCATATCCTATGCAAGGTTTTAAGGATAGATCTGTAAAGGAAGTGGTGAAGGAGTAGAAAGTAAAAATATGTAGAAAATATACATGTAAAGTATAGCCGCAGTTCCTGTAATACCCATTCTGGCCGTGGGCAAACTGCAGCCGGGTGGTAATTATCATCCAGATGTTAGCCCCGACAAGGTTTCCCACACTACATATGACATTCCGTTTGCGAGTGAAAATAGGTCAAACTCAGAATTGGCCCTATTTTCTAATGGATTTACTTAGGACACAGTACTTGGCTCCGATGTTTTATTTTTATAGTATATATAGATAGTTTACTTTGTAAACATTAAGAATTCGTAGACAATAAGAAACTACAAAACAGAGCCTTTTTCACATGTAATATTGCAAAAGCGCTTATCATATTCCTTTATCATTTCGCGGCAGTGTCATTTATTATAGAATCACTTCGAGAAGTTTATAACTTTATTTACAGACTGCACATGAAATTGTTCCTACTCTCGGTGCTACGCAGGTAATGGAACGCAACGCGTGTTTAGAGAGAATAACGCGTGAGTGAAGACGAGATTGAGTCAAGGTCACTGACGGAGAGAGAACGCATGATCTGAGCCTATGAGCATTTTGGGGGATGGTATCCAAATTTTTTGCCTAGCAGCTAAAAAGCTGCTTCCAACGAGTCGGTAATCCCGAGTCAAGACTCACGCCAAAGAGGAGGTGGCGTTAGCAAAGGAAGAGCTTTTTTTAAAGATTTCCTATATTGTTAATGCATTGCTCAAACGAATGTGACTGGAATTGAGTAATATTAGAGTAAATTTGCATGATTCTTTGGTAGACAAGTAGATAAGTGTTTACGCTTAATCTTAAAACTAAAATCAAAAGCATGAATCTTCGGTATACATGTTGATAAGATGCATTAGTAGCTCCAGGTAGATTTTTTAAATGCTTGGTAGCAAATCTCCATCGTCCTTTTGTTAGAACCCTCAATCTACTTTATTTTTCTTTCTTGGCTGACTTTGGTTGGATCTCAGAAGTTTTGCTAGTCTTGCTTTTGTAGTCTTTCTTTCCCTTACCTTTTTTTCTTTTTTAACAATTTTCACAAACAGATAAAAAAAGTAAAAATCAACTGCTTTAACATTACGATGCTATTAAATTCACAGAACTTCAAGACAAGTTTGAAGAAACTATCTCACAAATCCCCGAATTCGTTTTTGACAACGAAGAACTCAGAAAACTGAACATCCATCGCCACGGTTTTGTATTCAAGTACTGCCGACTCTTATGGATTTACCAACGGTTATATCATTACTGGTTCGATAAAAAAAAATCAACAACAAATAAACAAGAAGAACAAACCTCACACGGTCTGGCTAAACGACCCATCCTCTACTTACCTAGAAGAACCTTTGTATACCTAAGAGCTGAAACTCCACGTCCTCTCCGTGTCATCAAAAATGAATGGTGGGGAAAAAGCTAAAAAAGTTGTCGAAAATAGAGGTTCCTTGGTGCCATGTGCCCCGTTGAAACCACTAGATCAGGCAACGCCGAGTGAGAGTTGTGTTAACAGTCCGAATATCAAGCTGCTTTCAGGGATAAGAGAGGGATTGGAACGTCAAACGCACGCCTCTGTCGCATACAGTGGCGTTATCACGAAACCCCAGAGAGGGTTCTTCCCATCCCTCAGCGCCGTGTTTGATCAAAGAGAGACCTCCCCCCCCCTCCTTTATCCTGAGTTCTACCGCGTTAAATTTCGTCACGCCCGTACACAGTCGAACCAAATTTTCGACAGTTTGTGTATACGCTTCTGAGACATTTCAACTTTTGGCTCGATTCTTCGAAAGTTCTCCACGAATATGAAGCGTTAGTCGACTTCATTCTGAAGGACCAGCTTTTGTCTTTACTTTCTTCCGAGATTTGATCTTTTGTGAAGGACCGGAAGTGTTCCACCTTCGAGGAATGCATCGAAGAAGCCGATGTATTCGCCGCGAGCTACAATTGCTATCCTAAGGAAAAAAAAAGCTGAACCATCGTCCCCCAAAGGTTAAAGTGACGAACTAAAATTTTCACCCCGTGACCCTAGCAAGTTTGTCAAAATAACTGGCCCCTCGGATCCGAGAAACTTTTCTTCGTCTGAATCCCGTGACGTCAAGCCATTCTCGTCGAATCCTTATTCGTCATACTTCCCCAGGAGGCCCATCATGTGTTTCTTCTGCGGTGTTGAAAGACATTTGAGGACCAACTGCCCTCAGAACTCCCAATTCCGTCCTCGTTGTCTCAATCAAGTGCACCAAATTTGTGCTTCTCCCGTGCCACCACTGTCGCAAATTGAACCGCCTTCCTCTCCGTCTGCTTTTCCTGCCGCTGGACATCAGGTTAACTTCTTGTTCGAGAAGAACTCCCCTGCAAGCTTGAAGTTTGAGACCGAATCAGTAAACGGCTGCCGAGTCTCCACCTTTGTTCGGGATACAGGGTGTACGTGTATTGTGGTGTCGGACGAGCTACTTCCCTCGATCGCTCTGAACTATGATAAGTTTGCGGTAGTGTATGACTACCTGGGGCGTGCAAATCGATTCCGAATCGTGAAATGCTTTATTAAATGCGCGTATTATACCAGCTGAGCCGAAGTAGTAGCGGCCCTAATAAAATTCTGTACTGTTTTGGTTGGACAGTGCCCAGGGTTACCTCCACCCCTGTGGTTTAACCCATCTTCACGCATGCCAGACGAAAAAGGAAACAGAGGCACCCGCTCCCCTTGAAAGCCCCTGCGACTCCGAGTTCAGCGGCGTCCTGAATGATGAATTCGCTATAAAGCAAAAGGACTACGATTCACTCCGCCCCCTCTGGACCAAAGCTCATAATAAGGTTCAGGAGTCCACCCGCGGCAATAAAGTCATTTCCTAAATCGTGGAGAACGACCTCCTGTACCGCGCCTGTTTGGAAAGCAACAGTTCCGAAGCCCATGTATTATGCATCCCCCGTTCGCAGGTCTCCCTCATATTAAAGACTGCACATGATAGTCTTTTCCCTGGCCCTTTCAGCCATACTAAAACGGCTGAAAGAATTTTAAAATATTTTTATTGGCCCGGTGCGGCAGATGACCTCTTTAATTATGGCGTTTGTGTAATATATAACAAAGGACAGCCACAAAAAGACACGCCAGACCCGCTCCGCTGCAAAAGGGACCCATCATATCTTAACCCTTCGCCCGTATTGCAATCGACCTGATTGGCCCAATTCACCCCTCGTGCAGTGAAGGGCACAGCTTCCTGCTTACCCTCGTTGATTTCGCCACCCGTTTCTCTGAAGCGGTGCCCTTGAAGAAAGTCGATAGTATCACCTGCGCCGAGGCGCTCATTTCTATCTTCTCCCGAGTCGGACTACCTAAGGATGTATTATCCGATCGAGTCCGCCAATTTACCTCTGAATTAATGGAGTATGTCGGCAAGCTCCTAATGGTAAAACCTCTTTATGCCACCCTCTATCACCCCTCCGCAAACTAAATGTGCCAAAGGTTTAACGCTTCATTGAAATCCATCCTGAAGAAGTTGTGCGCAGACCAACCCCGAGAGTGGCATAGATATTTGCCGGTAGCTTTGTTGATCTACCGGGAAATCCCGCATCACACATTAGGATCTGCCACTTTTGAATTGCTGTGTGGTCAGAACGTCCAAAGCTCGCTGAGCATTTTAAAAGAATTGTTTTCGAACCAAGAATTGGACCTGTAAAGCCAATTTTCCTACGCATACCTAGTATAACTTCGGCAGAGGTTAGAAAAGTGCTTAAATCGCTTTTCAGAATGCAGACACGAACTAAGACCAATACAAAAATTATTTTTATCAAAAGGCTAAGGATAGTAGATCCAAACCCTGCAAGGAAGTTTTTGTATTACTTCCCACCGAGAATAATAAACTCCTAAGTCAATGGAAGGGCCCTTTCCCCGTCATCGAAATTCGCGACCCCGTCGACTATCACATTCGAACTCCGTCTGGGGACAAGCTGTACCACGTGAACATGCTCAAGAGGTACCACCGCCGAGCTTACATCAATAATATCGTTGCTATTGATGAAGAGTCGGCCATGAAAAAAGATTCGCCCCCTAGATCCGCTAAATGTGGTGCACGTGGCATGCCTAGAATAGGACAAGGAGTACCTCTTGCGCACCGTGCCCAACGCCACTGATTCCCAGTCATGCCTCCAGCTTGGAAGAGTCAGCTCCAGCAGCTACTGAGTCGCTTTGGAGGCGTGATCTACGAGATTCCCGGCTGTGCCGCTCAATTTGAGCATAACATTATTCTAACCACCCTGGAGCCTATTCCTTCCAAACCGTACCCCCTGCCCATCCATTTAAGAGAGGTCTTCATCGCAGAAGTTACTAAATTGTTAAAGTTAAAGATAATAGAACCCTCCCAATCTAATCACTGTTCCTCCTCTGTGTTGTTAAAGAAGTCAGGCGGGTTATATAGGCTGTACGTCGATTTTCGGAAACGTAATTCGGTAACCTTGTTGGATGCTGAGCCTATCCCCTTGATTGACCAAAACCTCAATCTCTTTGAAGAGACCAATTACCTTACCGAATTGGCCCTATGTAAAGCTTATTATCAAATTCCACTTAAAGAATGGGTAAAGAGATCCACGGCTTTCTCCACAGACAAGGGCTTAATGCAATTCCGTCGTCTCCCCTTTGTCTTGGTGCGGCTTATAGTAATTACAACCCTATGATGCGTAGAATATTAGAGGGGTTGGCAAAGGTGACTTTTTATTTTGATAACATTTACGTGGCAACGCTAGAGTGTGGCCATCATGAAATCGCCCCCAAGGCCCTGCTGCGTCGTCTGAGTGAGCACGGACTCAAAGTCGGCCCCAGCAAGTGCTATTTTGCTTATAGTACGATTGACTACCTTGGCGTTCACATTGGGAACAACCAATTGGCCCCTCAGGAGGACAAAATCCTCGCCATTGTGGAAATTCCCCGTCCGTCTAATTAGAAGCAGCCAAGATCCTTAATGGGATCTGCTTCTTTTTACCGCCGCTTCGTCCCCAATTTCGCCTCGCTCTCGGCTCCTTTGTGTGACTTGCTGTAAAAGAAGTCCCCGGAACACCTTGTCTCGTCCCCATTAGCTATCTCCCACTTCGATCAACTGAATGGAAAATTAGCTCCACCCCTATTCTCCGGCTCCCCAACCCTAATAAGTCATTCGGTATCAGAACCGATGCCAGTAACGAAAGGTTAGGTTGCGTTTCAATCCAGTATAGCGATGATGACGATAATTACCCCGTCGCCTACGTTAGCCGTATGCTTCTCCCACGCAAGAAAAATTATTCCGTCATCGAATGAGAAGCTCTTGCCACTATATGGGCTATACAAAAATTTAGAATGTATTTATTAGGTAAAGAGTTGCTTGTGTAGAGACGGATCACAAGCCCCTCGCATATTTGCGAAATGTAAAAAAGTTAGTTCTTGTAGCCCATGTGTTCTTTGTCTGTGTGGAATTCACTTATTCCATGTGTTCTTGGATACTCTTTGTACGTAAATATGCCCCAGCTACTAAAGCTCGACTCGACCAATGTCAAGTATCCCCCCATTGTTTCCTCCTGAGGTCGGGAAAGTTTGAGACTTTTAATACCCATCTAGCGGTTGCCGGATGTCACTTTTCTTTTTTTGAAAGTAAAATCTTGGGAATGGAGGAGTTGTCGAGAATAGAGATTCTTTGCTGCCATGTGCCCGGTCGAAACCACTAGGCCAAGCAACGCCGAGCGAGAGCCGTGGAAACAGTTCGAATAGCAAACCGCTTTCAGCGATAAGAGAAGGATTAGAATGTCAAACGCGCTCCTCTGTCGCTTCCCGGAGCGTTATCAGGAAACCCCCGCGGGGTTACTTCCCAACCCTCAGCGCCGGGTTTGATCAAGGAGAGCCCCGCCCCCCTCTTCCTTGGCCTGAGACAGTAACGGTTCCGGCTGGTCTCTATATATTGTTGGTCCCAACTAGGCATCGATAGTATAGGCATGCCATTCTCAACGAGAGACTTCATTTTCGATCGCGCTCCGTTTACCTACCAGCCCGTAGGCAAGAATTATTCTGAAGAATCTGAGCCCCAGTCAATTGGCCCATTCTTGGTTTCGGTACATATAGTTTGGCACGAATACTCCCTCCACTTAGTGTCACTACTAGAGGTTAAAATCCCTGTGGCTAAAGTCACTCGAATAACCAAGCGTCCCCCGTTTCTTCTCTCAGAACCTAGAACCCAAGCCAGGCTGAGACGAATCATCTTTGGCATCCTTGCTAGTAATCCCTAACTATCTCACACGTACCAAGGCTCGTTATAACCTCTCAAACACTCACATAGAGCTCGCCCCTATTCGCTCCAAGTAGCTCTGTTAGATTGATTACTGTAAACATCGAGTATCCATTGCCATTATTTAATTCTAAATATTTATTGTTTAGTCTGTTTAAATTATTAAAGTTTATTTTTGTTTTTACCTATTCATAAGCCTTATATTCCGCAGCCTCCATTAGTTGAGTAACAGCCAACCGCACTCTATTGTTTGTTATTTAAATTCCTCGCACTTATTTTGGGAAGGTTGTTCCCCCTTCCCCTATTTCTACTCCAATTTCTGTCGCGACCAGAATTGAGCCAAGGTCACTTATTTGACCTTGAACGCCAACTCATTTCGGGTAGAAATGAGTTGGCGAAGTCTATCAATTTAAAAACCGTATCTTAACCTCGCGTCTCTCTAAACTTAAGGATCTTATTATCGCAATGATCTATAAGAAAAAGAGAGCAAGGTAGACTGCGAACGTTACCGCGGCATGTCCCTTTTGGAACGTATCTGGTAAGATCTTTGCGTCCCCTACTTGAAAGTTTACTGGACTCTCAACTCGTCCTACCGTGAATTCAATATGGTTCTCGCAAAGATTGGAGCAGGCACATATATGATATTTTGGCTCGCAATATCCTAGATAAGAAAAAACAAAGAACAACGAGGAGACCTGTTATTTCTCTTCGTGAATTTGCAAAGGCATTCTACTACACAGTGAATCAGGAAATGCTCTGGTACATCCTGGGAAAAATGCGGTTGCCTACTAAAATTTATGGCTATTATCAAGAGTTGCCACTGTTTTGAAAGCTAAAGTTTGTGCGGTCGTTTCGATGATGGAATCGTTTAAGGTTTCAATTGGATTTAGGCCGGGTTGTGTTCTGGACCTATTATTTTTAACTTTACCCCTTAACTATTAAACAAATTGGTCGTTACGAAGAGAGCGCTGATGATGGCATTACCATTCCCTAAATGGTAGTCTATTCAACTCACATAGACTCAAAGTCAAAACAAAGGTCCGTATAGCTCCTAATGAACTAAGGTGTGTGTATCAATGTGGATAAAAATGAAGTTTTGAGCTAGTTTTTAACCGCCTAATGGAGAAGCAGCTCAAAAATTCAGGGTAGGTAACCAGGAACTGAAGAATGTGGACCTCTTCAAATACTTTGTGAGCAGTGACTAATCCTACCTTTTTATAGAAAATGAGGTTCAAACCTGAATAAAACTTGTTTCAGCTAACTTTGGTAGACTAAATTATAGATTATACCTTAAAGACCTGACCATAAAAGCTAAATAAATTGTTTCCAGTACATTCTAGTTATTACTTCTTCTTTACAGCAACGAGACATGGAATGCGTGACCGCATTACTTAAGTAACCATCCTCCAAAATGCATCTATCACCATCATTGAGTGTATGGTCATATCCATTCAGCTTACATGAGTTGTTCATGTTATCAGGATACCGGAGAACCACCTTTCACGCCTGATTCTGTGCAGAGAGATGAAGATTGGCATCTGATCGGTCGGTAAACAAAGAAAGAAGTTTAAAGACCACCTTAACCCTCAAGCTTCCTTGATCTCTCCCAACCAACTCGAAGATCTTGTAGCTGTTCCTTAAACCTCGAACATAGTAATCACTCAGGCTACAGAAACATTCGAATCTGGCCACAGTCAGCAATGCATCCGAAGAAAGCTCCCATCCCCCCTTAGTTTATCGGGACGGCATCGGATATCCAACCTGGGAGAAGCGCTGTGGTTCTAAATGTGTCCTCAAAAGCCACTTACGTTGCTACCAATTTCAACTTCTAGCACACAACCCTAAACAATGATTTCCCTGAAGATTGGGCCTAGTTCGCACTTAAATTTAAAACCAGTCTTAAGGCTACGGAGAATTAGTAAGGACGTCATATTTAATTAACGACGGGCAACCTTAGGCAAGCAAGCAGTAAGTACACCTCGAATAAGCTATACAATTTAGATCCTTCGGCCTGCGAACGAAGTTTAGTGCCTAAAGTAGAGGAACTAAATTAATTCCCAATCTTCGATCAATTAACGCTACCTTTCTTTGACGAATTAAGAGAATTGCGCACCCCAACCTAAAAGCACACCAGTGAATTATTAACTCTAATCATACATTGATATTAGTTGGCTAAAGCTAAAATTCATACAGAGCAAGGTAACTTACCTTCCAAATTAGTCTCCTATTTCTTGTCTACTCACGGAAGGGACTTAATTAATTCCCAAACTTTGAACCAATCGCACAAAAAAAAGGTTTGCGACATTTAAATTTAATATCGTTTAAAATTAAATATTTACATAACCAATTAATTAAACTTTAATATTCAAAAATATTTTAGAAATGGAAATCCCAGGTTATTAATTGTTTGAATTCGATAACTGAACTTTCACGACAAAATAGATTTAAGAGTATAAATAAACGGACTGTAACTTACCACTTTTTTATTCTCTTTTCTTTTCTCTTCATGTTTATTTACATTCGAGAATGGTTAAATGTACTTTCATAAATATGTTTCGATATCAACGAACGGAACAGTTAACGAGAAGAGAATTTTACAAGGTTTTATTACGGATCTTTCTCATTTAAGATCACTTTTATTTCTCTGCTGGGAGGACCTACAGTTTGAACGTAGGATCTGAACCGCGGATCTCTGAAGCGCATGGCAGCCCCAAAACGTTACTATATATCGATATTGCTAAATAAAATTGATTGAAGAGAACCTTCTTAAATGGCGAACGAAAGTCATTTTAATTCTTTTTATTTGAAGGGAGAAAATGATCGGGGAACAGGCCCATCGTCGCTAAGATCTTCTTGCGATTCCTTAAGGAAATTGATGAAGTTGTTGGACATGAAAATTAAGGCGCTAGACATGCAGAGACAAAAAAAATAGAATACATAAGAATAGGCGCGCAACTCTCCTAGAACTACCTTCTTTACACAAGAGAGGTGAGCTACTTTACGGGTAAATGAACTTTAGAGTTTTAGCCAACGAATAACGATACATGCTTAGAGTTAATAATTCACTGGTGAGCTTTCTGGTTAGGGTGCGCAATTCTCTTTATTCGCTAATGAGATAGATGTATCTTAAGTTGCTTCAGTCATCGTGGCAAATATTAAGAAGTATTGAATGAGACGAGTTTTAAATAAAGGGGTACCAATTTTCCTCGCTTCTAACGTTCACATTGACGTGAGTTGAGTTATCAATTGAACAACCCCAATGCGTATCGGGACTAATTAGCTTGGGTTGAAACTCTGTTTGTCATCGATATCGCCTCTCCAGGCTCACCTCGAGTTTATCCTAGGGTCATAATTCTTCTTCTTTTCTAGTCCATAAGTCTGTAGTTTCCTTATTTCCATGTATATAGTTCTTTAGTTATATTCTTCTTTGCTCTTCTGTATTTCTCTTTACCCTCTTTGCTAGTCTATAGTTCTTTAGTTTTCTTCTTTTGCTCCTTCTTTGCCATTAATAGTTCTTTAGCTTTTTCTACTAGTTCTTCTTCTTTGCTAGTCTATAGTTCTTTAGTTTCCCTCATATTTTTCTTCTTATTTGCTAGTCTATAGTTCTTACTTTTCTTCTTATTTGCTAGTCTGAAGTTCTTTAGTTTTCTTCCTGTTGTTCTTTTTTGTTATTATATGGTTTTTTGTTTTCTTCTTTTTATCTATTTCTTTTCTAGTCTATACCTCTTTAGTTTTTTCCCTGACTCCTTGATTCCTAATCTATAGTTCTTTAACTTTCTTCTTTGATAGCCTCTAGTTTTGCAGTATTCTTCTGCCTTCCGGCTATTATGTTGGACTTTTCTGTTTGTTCTTTGTTAGACTAAAGTTATGTAATTTTCCTCTTGTTCGTTGTTAGTCTTTAGTCCTATAGTTTTCTTTTTCTTCCATGCTAGTCTGGAAATTTCTTCTTCTTCTTCTACCTTTTCTTCTTATTCTTACTTCTTTTTTCTTGTTTTTATTTTTCTTTTTCTTCTTCGGTGTATTGGGAATGAATAGCTAATGCCAAGAGAGAGAGAGAGAGAGAGAGAGAGAGAGAGAGAGAGAGAAAGACCCGGCCTTTAGGTGCCAAAAAATCCAAGGGTAGCAAATGAGCTTTAACGGTGATATGCGGCAACACTTTATCGAAGAGAGAAATCGCCCCTGGAACAGACAATCACGGGTGTCGAATTAAGCGAGAGAGAGAAGGAGGGAGGAAGGGAGAGAGAGAAAGATAAAGAGAGAAAGGAAGAGAGAGACAGTAAGAGAAAGAGAGAAGGAGGGAGATAGCGAGAAAGAGAAGGAGAGAGAGAGAGACAGTGAGAGAAAGATGGCGAGAGAGACAGTGAGAGAAAAATTGAGAGAGAGAGACTGTGAGGAAACGATGGAGATAGAGAGAAAAATGGAGAGAGCGAGGAAGAAGGAGAGAGAGAAAGTAAAAGAAAGAGGGAGGGAATGAAGGAGAGAACGAGGGAAAAAGCGAGAGATAGAAGGAGGAAGAGAGAAAGATGGAGATATAGAAAGAGGGAGAGAGTGAGAGAGAGAAGGAGGGAGAGATACAGTGAGAGAAAGAAGGAGAGGGAGATAAAGAGGGAGAGGGAGATAAAGAGGGAGAGAAGAACAGTGAGAGAAAGAGGAAGAGAGCTAGAGAAAGAAAGAGGGAAGGAGAGAGAGAAAGAGGGAGAGAGAGACAGTTAGAGAAAGAGGGAGAGAGCGAGAGAGATATGGAGGAAGAGAGAAAGAGAGAGAAAAAGGACGAGAGAGCACGGGTTTCTATGAACAATATTCCTTTTACAGTCGCGGCCATAATATAAAGTAAGGCCAAGTCTATTTAAATATTTATTATAGAAGTTTAACAGAACGTTGAGACTATATATTATACACATATTTAGATATATCTAATATCTATCTTTCGTGAAATTATTTTCTAAATTGCTGCGGGCAAAAGTTAAGGGTCACTTAGAAAAAATGAACTACCAACCGAGGTATTTGTGTTTACGAGACTGTTGATCGGCTAACGGTTACTTCTTATGATCATACATTATTGGATCATTCAACCGTCAACATGGCGGCTGGTAAGAGACGACCGGTGTTCTCTGATGAAAAAGAAGGATTGTGTGTCTTCACCAAGAGGACAAATAAAATTCTGTGATAGCAACTACTGTAGGAAGGTCTAGAAGTGTTGTGCAAGGAATTGTAGCTCGTTCTAAGTTATCAGAATCGGCAGATGTTAAACCCAAAACCGGTTGACCTCGTAAAACGTCACCAAGATAGGATAGGTTTAAGACTGCTGCTGAGATATCCCGTGAGTTCAGCTCCTCCTCCTATGTCAACGTATCGTGCAAAGGTTTCCTGGAGGTTACCTGGTTCTGGGTTGCTTGCTCGGGCACCGGCAAAGAAACCTTTGATCTCCAAGAAGAATCAAAGAGCCCATCTTCGTTAAGGTCACGAACATGTCGTTTGGACAGAAGAACAGTGGTCGCAGGTCTATTTTAGCGATGAATCGAAGTTTAATGTGATTGGTTCCGACGGCGGGATGTACGTCCAACGAAGATGTGGCGAAAGGTTATTTCGTGCATGTGTGAAGAAGACAGGGAAATATGGAGGAGGCAGTGTAATGGTATGAGAAGTGATCTCTGCTGCTGGTCATGGTCCACTTATTCGCCTATAAGGGACTGTCAATACCGAAATCTACAAGCAGATTCTTAGACAGTATGCCCTTCCACATCTTCGATCTTCGAAAGTTCAACCTACTATCTTCGTGCAGGACAACACTCCTTGCCACACGGCGAAGAGAAGCAAGAATTCTTTGAGTGATGAAGGGGTTGATCTCATGGACTGGCCACCTCAAAGTCCGGATCTCAACCCTATAGAAAACGTTTGGAAGATTATTGGGGATGGGAACAAACTTATTTAAAAACGAATGGAACAAACTTACCCCATCATTTTGCAAGAAATTAATTCAGTCCTGTGGTAACGGATGTTGGGAGGCCATTGCTATTAAAGGGATGTTCACAAAATATTAATGGTAAGGGTTCTTTTTTGATCTTGTTCCAATTTACATTGTTTTTCTGAGTGACCCTTAACTTTTGGTCGCTGCAATTTGGAAGATAGTTTGTTCATTTCATCCTAACCTACGAAATATTTATTACATTTAATTGATTTTTTTTTACAAAAGATAGATATTAGATAAATCTAAATATCTGTATAATATAAAGTCTCAAAGTTTTGTTAAACTTCTATAATAAATAATTAAATAGGCTTGTTCTTACTATCCCTGATATTATGAACAGTACTGTATGAATATACTATTCATTTTAAAAACATATTGTTTAATCTATGAACATACTATTCATTCTCTTAACAGTATTCGTTCTATGAAGATACTATTAATTTTATGAGCATACTATTCATTCTATGGAGATAATATCGATTCCATGAACACTATTCGTTTATGAGGAAACTATTAATTTTATGAACATACTATTCATTCTATGAATATAATTAGA
This sequence comes from Ceratothoa steindachneri, assembly GCA_963969495.1. Classification (NCBI taxonomy): domain Eukaryota; kingdom Metazoa; phylum Arthropoda; class Malacostraca; order Isopoda; family Cymothoidae; genus Ceratothoa; species Ceratothoa steindachneri. The sequence goes on along the minus strand of OZ018339.1, from coordinate 54,611,262 downwards.
ATTTTATAAACAGTACTAGTTTACGAAAATGCTATTAATTTTGTGAACATACTATTCATTCTAGGAACAAGATTTGTTTTATGAAAGTAATATTAATTTTATGAACATAATATTCAGGCAATCAATATAATATTCAGTCTAGAACATACTTTTCATTAATCAACATGATGTATTTGATAAGATACTATTCATTTTATGTACATACTTTTTAATCTATGAACACTATTCATTGCATGAACACTATTCGTTCTATGAAGATGCTATTCGTTTTTGTACATAGTATTCAGTCTTTAGACGTACTATTTATTCTATGAATAGTAACCATTCAATGAACACTATTCGTTTCATGAAGATAATATTCATTTTATCACCATACTACTTATTCATTATATGAACACTTCATTTTATAAACATACTATGCAGTCTATGAACATACAATTCACTCTATGAACACCTAATTATAGAACACTTCGTTTTATGAAGATACTATTTATTTTATGAACATACTATTCCTTATATGAACACTTCCTTCGGTCTATGAACAGACTATTCATTCTATGAACACTATCATTCTGAGAACACTTTTGTTTTTTGAAGATTCCTTTTATTTTATTGAATATTATTTCCTATGAACATACTATTCATTATATGATCACTATTCATTCTATTAACACTAGTGGCGATATAAGATACCTTTTATTTTTTAACATACTGTTCAATCTATCACATATTGGTCAGTCTATAAACATACTATCCATTCTAGGAACACTATTCGTTTTATGAAGATACTAATATTTTATGAACATACTAATCAGTCTATAAACATAATTTTCATTCTATTAACTCTAGTCATCTATTAAGATACTATTCATCTTATGAACATAAAGTTTAAGTCTGTGAACATATTATATGTACATTTTATGAACCCTTCATTCTATGAACACTATTCGTTTTTTTAACATACTCGTACTATTAATTTTATTAACATACTTTTTATTTTATGAACATACAGTTCATTGTTTGCGAACTTGCTATTAATTTTATAAACCTACTCTTCAATATATGAACACTATTCATTCTATATCAGTATTCGTTCTATAGAGATGCTATTAATTTTTTGAACATACAATTTACTCTATAATCATAATATTCATTATATGAACAATATGCGTACTATGAAGCTACTATTCATGTTATGTAGAAACTATTTAATCTAGGAGTCTACTATTCAATCTATGAACCCTATTCTCTCTATGAAGATAATATTAATTTTATGTACATAATATTCAGTTTATGAATAGACTATTCATTCTTTGATCAATATTCATGCAATCCACACTATTCGTTTTATAAAAAACTATTCATTTTATAAACACTTTTAATTCAGGAAACACTGCTTCATCAACATAATATTCAGTCTATGAACATCCTACTGACGCTATGAACATACAGAGTGACCCCATAAAACGGGCCCCAACTTTCGATAGGCCTTATTTCTTCCTTTTCTGTAAGGATTGAATGAAACCAGGGTGATAAATAGTTTATTGTGTTTTAAACATCATATCAAAACATGAGAGTCTTTGGACATTTTTTCTTTATTCTAGAGCACATGTTCGAGATGACCATTTAATTCACAGCATTTCTTGAGGCGCAGCACAAAGTTGTCCATGACGTCCTTACCAACGGGCCGACTAATGGCTCTGATCTTCTCACTGCTGGTTTCCTTGAATTCCGTAATGGTCCTGGGTCTCCCTGCGTCTCCCTACCCTGGGTCTCCCTTTCCCAGAGAAAGAAATCTGGGGGGGCTAAGGTCTGCGCTGTGAGGTGCCCACACAAAATCAGTCTTGAGACTGATCACACGGCCACCAAAGTTATCTTTCAGCAGATCTTGGGACAGGTTTTAGGTGCGAGAGCTTGCTCCATCTTGCTGAAACCAGAACTTCCCCATAAGCGATGGGAACAGGGGCTGCAGCTCCCTCTTGAAGGTTTTTGAGGACCTCAACATACCGCTATTTGGTAACTGTCACGGTCGCGCCAGATTCCTCGAAGAAGAATGGTCCGATGATGCCTCTAGCTGAGATTGCAGTCTATACCGTGCACTTAGGGGAGTGTAGGGGCTTGATAACTACCTCATTTGGTTTGGAGTTCCCCCAGGAGACATTTGTCTTCGAGTTTACCTTTCCTTCAAGATGGAAGTGAGCTTCATCTGAGGTCCAAAGTAGGTTAAGGAAAGTTGAGGTCTCCTGAATCTTCTCCAGTATCTTGACTGCCATAGCCTTTCTCTGCTCCTTGTCTGAGGCTTTATTAGTCTGCTTGGTCTGTACTCTGTATGGGTAGACATTTACATCCATTGCTAGCACTCTCCTGCAAGTCTCATGGGATATACTGAGGGACTGACTTCGCTTGCGCACAGGGCGTTTTGGACTCTACTGAACTGACTCTTTCACGCTATCGACAAGCTCAGCTGTACGCTTCCTGGGGCATCCGGAATAGCTTGGAACGTTGTCACTGGCTGCATTGAGGTTTCCCACTGTCCCATAGTTCTCGAAATGGTCCACCGAGTCCTGAATTCTTCTCTTGGAGGGGTCTTTTTCACATTCGAACTGATGCACGAAAGTGTCCTGCACTTTCTTGAACGAGCCTGTATTGTAGTAATATTTGACGCAGTATGTTCTTTGCTGGAGCTCCCATTGAGATCTCGTTGTGTTCACAGGCGTTGCTTCTGTCATGTCCTGCAAAGGTAAGATGAGTAGTGAAGGAATGAAAGATATGTCACAAAAAGTGTGTGCAGGCCCGGTTTTTTTTTGGGGGGGAGGGGGGTCGCCTTATACTATTCATTCTATGAACACTTCATTTTATGCAGACACTATTTATTTAATGAACACACTCTACGGTCTATTAGCATACTATTCATTCTACGAATATTTTTGTATATTTTGTTACTTTCCTTTCTATGAACATACTATTCGTTCTATGAAACTATTCAGTCTATGAACACTTTTTTAATATACTATTAATTTTATTAACATACTATTCAATCTATGAACATACTGTTAATTCTATGAACACTATTATTTCTATGAAGATACTTTTAATTTTATCGACATAATATTCATTATATGAACACTTCATTCATGAACGCTCGTCGTTTATGAAAATAATTCTCATTTTATGAAAATATTATTCAGCTTATGAACATACTATTGATTTATTGAACATTATACATTCTTTGAAAACTATGCGTTTTATGAACATACTACTCATTTAATGATCCTACTATTTAGTCTATGAACACAATTCATTAAAGCAACACTTCATTTTAGCAACATCCTATTGAGTCTATAAGCATACTACTCACTCTAAGAATATACTATTTATTGTATGAACACTTCTTTTTATGAAATTAATATTTTTCTATTATCTTACTCTACCTTCTATGAACATACTATTCATTCTATGATCCCTATTCGTTTTATGAACGTACTATTAATTTTATGAACATATTTAGTCTATCAACATACTATTCACTATATGAACGCTTCTTTCTATGAACAATTCGTTTTTTCTGAAGTTATTATTCATTTTATGAAAATACTATCAATTCTATGAACATACTATTCATTCTATGAACACCGGTATATGAAGATATTATTAATTTTATGAATATACTATTCATTCAATGAACACATTATTCATTCTATTAGCACTATTTTTATAGTGTTTATATAGCGAAGTGTTAATAGAAAGAATAGTGTTCATATAATGAAACGTATGTTCATTGAGTGAGTAGTTTGCTCATACCCTGAATAGTATGTTCATAAAATTGATAGTATTTTGATAAAACTAATAGTGTTTATAGAATTAATAGTAGGCTCATAGAAGGAATAGTTTGTTCATAAAATTAATACTATCTTCATTAAACCAATCGAGTTCATATGATGACTAGTGTTGATAGAATTGATTGTATTTTCACGGGCTGAACAGTATGTTCATAAATTGAATAGAACCTTTATAAAACGAAGTGTTCATTGAATGAATAGTGTTACCTAGTCTGAATAGTATGCACATAAAATCAATAATATCTTCATAGAACGAATACTGTCGTATGTCGGTCCGAAAGAGCCCCCGGTGTGCTCCGGAACATACCGGATCCTAGCCAGCCCTAGCTCGACGAAATTCAGCGAGGGTAAAGTCGTTGGGGTCGCGCTTATAGCGCATGTAGGCATATGGCTTCGGTCTGAGGGCCGTCTCACATTCGGCCGATCACCAAAGAAGCATACGTCGTGCAAAAGGACCAGTTGTTCTAGGAAAGGTAGTTAGACCCTCGGCGATGAGGCTGCCGGAGAAAAACTCCCCTGACCTAAAATTCTCGACTGGGACAGAGAAATCAGGAATTTCCTGAAGTGCTTACCACCGTGCTCGTTCCAAGCACCAGATGCGGGTCTCTCAACTAACAGTGGTCCAGAAAATGGTAGTTAAATGGGAAAGTGATCACTACCATGGAGATCATCGACCACCTCCCACCGAAAATCAGGCTGTGCATCCGGGGAACACACAGATAGACAAAGGCAGGAAAATGAAGCGGTTCTCGGATAGTGATGCGTAAACTCGTCCACATTCAGGATACCTATCGCCAGCTCGTTGATCAGGTCAGCAAAGACCTGACCCCTATGATTGATTGAGTAGTCTCCCCAGAGGGAGTGGCTACTGATTAAATCCCCGAGTAGTAGAAAGGGCCTTTACAACCCAGCCACGACGCCGCAGCCGTTCCCCTTGTCGAAGTCGTCTTACGGTGGATATACATAGAAATAACAGTTTACCTACTATCTAGGTTTAGGAAGGGGAATGGCTGTTTGTGGGGGTGTTAGGACAAGTTATGACAAGTCAGGATCTGCAGCCGCACGCTCCTGCCTCATATATTTAAGAAGCAGTAGCTGATCGCAGATCGTCAGTCACAATTTTTTCAACAATGGAGAAGGTTGAGCACCGCGCAGTGATCAAATTTTTGACCAAGGAAGGCAAGAATGCAAAAGAGATCCATGAACGCATGGTTGCAGTGTACACCAACACCACCCCTTCCTATGCAACCATTGCTCGCTGGAATAGGGAGTTCCGCCATGGTCGTGAGTCCCTTGAAGATGGCCCCCGTCCAGGACGCCCGTTAGACGTGAACAACGAGGACAATGTGGCCCGTGTGGTGAGGATGATCGTCGAAAATCGACGGGTGAAGGTCGAAGAAATCGAGCGAGAACTTGGAATATCACATGGAAGTGTTATCAACATCATCCACGACAATTTGGCCATGACCAAGGTCTCTGCCCATTGGGTGCCTAAAAACCTCACGCCCCATGATGGACTTCAACGTCGTCAAAGTCCACAAGGCCAGAGTTGCCCAAGCTGCCCTGCGCGATTGCGGATTCGAGGAGCTCAACCATCCCCCCTACAGTCCAGATCTGGCCCCTAGCGACTACTTTTTATTCCGCCAGCTCAAAACTGCACTGCGTGGACGCCGGTTTGGGGACGATGAAGATGTCGGGAGGTTCTGGTTGTCGGGAATTCGAAGCCTCAGGGACAAGTGGCGCAAGTGCATTGAAGTCGAGGGTAGTTATATTGAAAAATAATAAAACACTTTTCCTCATATCTCGTTTCCTTATATCCGAATTGCAAAACTTATTGACCGCCCCTCGTATTTAAATCAAAAAGAAGAACGGAGACTTCCCTCTAGGCCCCCATCCCATGGTGGTGGGGTCGCAAAACCCTTATAGCCCGGGAGGTTTGGCAGGGGACACGCGCCCAGCATGGTATCCTGCAATGCTAACGCTCAAAAGTACAGCGAAACACCGTCCCCCCTGACCACCCAAAATCAGGGAACATCTCAGACTGACAATTTGGAGAGAAATAAAACTGGCTTATCGAGAAGCAGAACAGATCAGTTCAGAAGTCAGCTCCTCCACTTTCTCTGCACGCAGATAAAACTCAAAATAACCCCTGTCAAACGAGATAATATCATCTCCTTCTGGTATCCATGGAACGGACGTCTTCATTTCAAGTTCAAAGATCATCCATCATCTCTTGATTCCCCCTCGTCGAGCGAATCTAAACCGAAGTTACAACTCCAGTCCCCGGCAAGTTTTCCACTCGAGTTTCTTTAACTTCACCGAACTTGTCGGATTTTTTTTCAAATATTAAATCATAATTAACAATTTCTGAGCATAAGTGTCCTCTTCTTCCTTTTGCTTGGATGCGGAAAGTGAGCGGCCTTTCGTCATTATATTCACGAGACTCCGCTCAAAATCTCCCATTTTGACTTTCGTGTTATTTACAAATAGCGTCACCCTTAATTTTGCACATTTTCGGCACAGATTCTATATTGACAAGACGTCAGTGTTATCATTTGCGTAATGAGGTTTGCAGCTGTGGATACCGACTTTTGTTAATAGGCCTGCCCTCAATTTGAATATTTACTAAATTTAAGCCTTGTGCTTGAAAATTGTATTTGCAATTAAATTAATTCTTACTTCATATTGGTAGGGTAAGGTTACCTGTTTTGTTCACAGGTACTATCTTTTGGGGGCTTTCGTTTCCGATCATTGGGATCATGTACAATTATGAGAACGTAAATAATTCAAGTAGGCCCAGCACATCTCGTCCTTACTATATAAAGGTGTTCCATTGTACTCGTACATTGAGGCAATCGTACTAGGTACTGTGAATAGGCTCGTTTTCATTTGGTAATCTAGGCTAATTCGGGTAACCTGTGATGGGTATTGAGTCTACATTAGATACCTTAATTTCACCTCGCAATAAAGCCTATATTATTTTCTTCGTTATTTTTGTTTCAATAATTGATTGCTTAAACGATCGTCACTTCAATTTCATTATTTACTATGATTAATCGTTCTTGTATAACTTAAGTATTTACTTGCAAAGGTTTACCTCGCGAGTCAATATGTTTTCTATTTCTGTGGAGATACAGTCTATATGTACGTGTTATTTAATCACAAAGTCCCTAAGCCTCTTGATTGCTCCTCTCATCATGGGAAGGCAAGTGATTCTAAACACGTTCCCTCAGTGTATTGCGAACCATCTGAGAGACCACAGGGGTTTTCTCAACAGAACTCAACGACCATTTAACTCACTCTGCACGTTCACATGTTTTAACTAACTGTGAAAAGCATAATTATCAATTCACATATAATTACTGTTTTCATAATGACTAAAGTGCAGTGAATAAATTTAGTGCACTACATAATAGCAAATTAATTCACTGTAGTAATTCTTATTGACGTCAATAATTCCATATTTTATGTATTACTAAATTATTTTGCATATTCAAGTATCATCCTTAAATTGATTATTGGATGCAAAATTGTTTCACAGCGTGAGAAGAGCCTCAAACACCTTCTAAATCGTCTAATTGACGTCAACCTTTAACGAAATTTAATGCAATCGATCTTCTTTTTTTTCATTTTTCTCATTAAATCTTTAAAAATAGCTTTCAAGTTTACCTCGAATCAACTCTCGGAGCTCCGTTAGAAAGATCTGGATAATTTATTCACAATTATTTGTATAATAACTCCTAGGGTTTCTCTCGTCATTATTTATTTTTCTTTCCACCTCATAATTTGTGCCACGCCATTTTTACGTCACCTTTGTTCTAAAGATTATTATAAAGTAAATAATTTTTACCTTTCATAGTCAATCCTTGTTCGTAGATTTTTTCCGGCGGTTTTGTTTGGTTTTAGCTTTATTATTTATCCCGTTATTACATTTAATTAAATAATTATTTTCTCCAGTACATCTGCCCCTCCTAGCGACTCATTTTATAAAGCAATCAATTGCGTGAAACCTACTCGGATCATTTTCTCGCAAGCCTAAATGAAGCCTATTAATCGATCTTTCTTGAAGGGGGCCTGTTAGAAGAGTGTCAAGAATCGGTAGGTCGAAAATTTAGGTTTATTTTATGTAACGCTGTTCACGGGCTGAAAGAAGTGTCAATTAAGTTTGTACTCTTGAATTTGTTTGTGCTCTCTAGCCATTCTGGGTTCTTGATTGTGAAAGAAAGTTTGTACTAATGAGTTTTTTCATTTGGGACTCCGAAAGTTCACTTTGTAATCTAGAAGTTTTGTGAGCTTTATCATGTAGCGATAAAGACTTGTTTTCTTTATTATTTATACTCCTTCGGAGGGAGATACCGCGATTTGGTAGACCACTCCCCGAGCACCTGAATAGATGCTATCTCTTAGCTGTAGAGCAGGGGTCTCCAAACTACGGCCCACCTCTCCATGTACCACGAATGAGTTGAAATATACTTGTGCATTGCAACTTTTCATAAAATTATTATTTTTCTAAAACTTTTTGGATAGAATATTCGATGCGTAAAATTCTGAACACTTATATGTATTATTGGAGCTCATCGATTTGCAAGTGTGATAGAACGGGTTGAGCAGCGTTAGTTTCAACCCCTATTACATATTATTTAAAACCACGATGCTAGCCACGTGCATCTTCGCTTCGAAGCTTGGCGCTTTATTGCAGCCACCGGATGTCAATGTTTAAACAAGGAGGTTATCGTCCCCCCGTTCGCCCCCATACGCCGACCTCGCCAGATTGAGTTAGGCTTATGGGCAGATAAGGCATTGTTCCCAGGCTCGGCTGTGCATTCCCTCGAAGCTTCCACTCCATTGTCCCCCACGCCAAGGGAGTGTCTCGACTATTTAGATGGAAACTTTACCCCTAAGATCAGATTGGAGATCCAGATTTTCATCGCGAAACATCACCACGACCCTCTCTCCCTTTGTGCACCAAGGGACCTCGACCTCGAGATTCACCATCACTTGTCCAGAAGGAGGACAATATCCCTTGAGTGCCAAAGGTTCGAGCCTTTCGTGACGCCAAGTCCTCAAGGCTTCCCCCTCGTTGTTCAGAAAGAGAACAACGTTAGAACAGCCATTGTTCTTGAGCCCGTAGACAAGAGACGGTTCTCACCCCCCCACCCCCCCACCCCCCCACCCTGTTGTTCAGAAGAGAACAACATTAGAACAGCCATTGTTATTGAGCCCGTTGACCAGAGACGGTTCTCACCCCTTCCCCTGTTGTTGAGAAGAGAACAACGTAGAACAGCCATTGTTCTTTTAACCCCTTCGCCAAGAAACGGTTCTCACCCTTCCCCCTTGTTGTTCAGAGGAGAACAACATTAGAACAGCCATTGTTCTTGAGCCCGTAAACAAGAGACGGTTCTCACCCCTCCCCCCCCCCCCCCGGTTGTTCAGAAGAGAACAACGAAGAACAGCCATTGTTCTTCAAGCCGTTCGTCGAGAAACGGTTCTCCTTCCCTCGACGCCACGTCAGGATCATCTTATCCCCCCCCCTTTCGGCTGGAACTCGCCAGCGGACCGGAAATTCCTTCACGTCGCCTTCCACTGCACCACTAGTATAAAGTTACGTAAGCCAAACGTCACCTTTGAGTACTTAACCCTTTTGTCAATTCTATCCTGTTCTTTAAATGGTTTAGCGAACCATCCCATCCCTTTAACTCTATATTTGCTTTACCTTTTTAAATCCTTTAATCCTCGGATTAGCCCGAGCCCCCACGACCCTTTCCATTCTCTGTTTATGTCAATATTTTCCGTTTTGTGTTTGTTGATAGTTATTATTAATAAAACTCTATTTTATTAATGATAGCAATATTATTATCCTTGAGCTCAGTTCCACTTCTTAAGCATATCGAAGATACATAATATCAGCCCGCCAGACAATCACGCACTCTAAAGATAATTAAAGAAGTTCCCTCAACGAATAGTTATATATGGTATATCGTCGAGAGTCCATTCTACGACACCAAGCAAATGATTTGTTGAAAGAGAGAAACAGAGAAGGAAAACGTGTTGAATTTTATCGCTGCCTACCTGATGATGAGTTTTCAAAATTGAAGAAATTTGCCTCTAGTATGGCAGCAATGTCTGGAACAACATATGTCTGTGAGCAAACCTTTTTCAAAAATGAAGTATGTGAAGTCAGCAGATCGAACGAGGCTGACTGATGAACATTTGATAGCAATTCTCTTGATTGGATGCAGCAATTACAGGGCAAATATTGATGATATCTTAAAAGCTAAACTCCAGTTTCACAAATCTCACTGACCTTTTTTGCTGCTTAGTTTGTGAGACTCGGAGATGTGCACAAGGGGTGTGATAATACTCTCATATTGCTAACAAAGCGTTCTTTGATAACTTTGGTAAATAAATATGTTTGTTGTTTTTATTTTTTGTGCATTGGTAAATAAATATGTTGGTTGTCTTTATATTTTGTGTATTCACTATATTGTATTGAGCAAAATGCTTATGCGGCCCACGCTCGTCATTCTCTCAGTTATCTGGCCCGCTGTGAAAAAAGTTTGGCGAGCCCTGCTGTAGAGGAATGGATGTATGAATGGGAATCATCTAGGGATAATAGGTTGAGCTCATCGCTTTCCTATTTAACCTAGATTTAGTTTCTTCCAATCGCGCACTTTACAAGATAAGAAAGAATAGCGCATCGTATCACTATGCTGGGATAAGTCCCCTCTTTGCCTCAGCAGGAATACCCCACATTCTAGTCATGCTCGCCATACGGTGCCAATAGAGAGACCAGCATCAGGGCAGTTCGGAAACATACACGGTAATGACCATCATAAACTGCCCAATTTAAATTTACTTGTCCTCCCTTATCGATAGACGTCTCATTTTCCCGTATCGTGATTTTGATCAACGACCATTAACACCAACGTTCCAACCCATAAGTTTTCCTCCATTTAGAGTCTAACGTCATTTCTTCTCACCTGGTGATGCTAGTTGGTTATCCTCCACTCACTCGCAAATAACCTCACTACGGCCTATTTCCAACCCAACTCTTTCCTTCTATCATTTTCGCACATCTACTTCCTTTCGATTCACCACTTTTCCCAAAGCAGATTCTTACCATCCAAATCTTGATATTGGCATAATGTCGGGAGAGCTGAATTGAAGTAAAATTGCAGTTTTCTGACAACCCTTTCAGAGCCTATCTCACCTAACAATAAATTTGTTGTGCCTTATTTTTCTTTATCATTCTTGTAGTTTATTTTACCCAAATTGCACTGCTCTCCTCGAAGCCTTACTGACTCCATCCCGGTCATGATCAACAGTCCACGCTACTTTATTCGATATCCACTTCAATGAATTAACAATTCATTAACGGACAACTGCAATTACTTTATTCATTACACGCCATTTAGCAACTGTTCATGTCACTGATTCATGCTGTACCTCGCAATTGAACGAATGTTGTCAGCAGCCATATTAACCTTTTATAAAATGGTCCAGTTTTAATTGTGCCTATTTCCTCTTCCACATTAATCTTTCTTTAGTGGTCAGATTAAACATAATTTTCCAAGAAGCCATTTTCCACTCTCTTGATACTAATCTTCCTTCTTTGCTATACTTTTCTTATTGTTTGTTGTGGCGATGGACTTCATGTATCCCCATTACGGATGTCTTTGAAGTCAATACTTTGTTCTATTTTACACATGTTGATTTCCATCGACGCAGGTTGTATATTTTTTAAGGAAGTAATCACTCACCCGGGACGAGCGGGCTCGCTACTGCTTGTCTCTAGTACTTGGGACAAGTTCGTGCATTCTTGAATATGTTCTGACTTTTTGGAGGAGACTGGCTTCCTCCATTTTAACATGTCTTCTCGGTGTTAGTTGCATATTCGGGTGCTAGGGGAGCCCTCGCCCCCCGACGCTGGAGCATACTTTCTTTTGTTTCGTAGTTTTGGTTTGTTTTTGTTTAGTGTATTTTTATCATAGTGTAGCTTTCCCTTAAGAATTACAATACGCCATCCAAACCATAGTACTTAAGGGTTACCAGATTTGCTAAACCGAGCATCTTCAAACTTCCCTATTTTAGCCTCGCTGGGGGGCGTTAGAGGTAGCATTGAACCCCTGTATGCAGTTGAGATCTGGCGTATTACGTGCCATCGCAGGGCCAATGCCCGAAGGTGGGTTCCATCCAAGCTGCAATGCTTATGCTGGGATCTTCAGTTCTATCTGTTCGAGACATTTTCACTTTACAAACTCTCAGCAGAATATGCCCTCGTTGCTATGTTGTGCAAGTTATATTTATTTTGCCCCCTTTTTCTGTCCGTTCTACACCTCCCTTCAGGCTTGGGTAAATATCCATTAATTGAATCACATCGTTTCATTTCGCAAAATCTTAAACTCGGTAGGAAAATTTACCACCATGAGAAGATGGAGATAGACAGTCATCTGGATCCATCGACGTTTCGTCTTTGATCTTGGAACACCCTTAGGTCGTTTATGTAAAGGTCAAAATAAGTGAGTAAACTTAAGCTGGTCAAGTTGAAATTAATACTGGTTAAGAAAAAATCGGATCATGTCAAGAATAGAGAAGTCAACACCTGCAGGGGTAGCTATTCTTGAGAAGGGAATTTTAGGGCTCGCTATTCTTAGTATGGTAAAATTGGCTTCGCTATTCGAAATATGGGAAGGCGTCAAGAACGATAAGCTCAGACGATAAGCTTAGGTTAGGTGAGCCTATTTTAATCTAAGCTAACCCAAACACCATTGAGTTCGGGGTCCTAGCAGTCAAGTTTGAGTGTTTGGCCTAGTAAACACTAGTTTTTTCCCACTAATTGGTATATGGAAGAAGTTGAACATAGACCAAAGAACATTTTTGCCAAAAAATCGAAAGAGTGTCGAGAGACGAATCAAGTGTCCACAATGATGAATGGCGAGCCCACATAAATCTAGCCAATAATCCAAATTAGCGTCACAGAACCATCCATCGTTCTTTCCAAGTCGTTAATCTACACACAGCCGTTCATACGCAGCATATAAAATCCTATCGGAGAAGAGATAAGGCAGAAATTAACTACATGCGAGGATGTGAACGCGAATTTCTTCCAGGGTATTTACAGCTTTCATCTGGATGGAAGGAAGTAAAACAAGGTCAACAGAACTAAGTCACGTGCTCTCAATTATTTTGACTTATGACCATATGACCTTACGACCTTCAAAACTTTCCAAAACTCATGAAAAGTAAAATGGTTAACCCCTCCCTCCCGACCGACCTACGGACCGACATAGTAACCTCTAGAGTCGCGTGTATACGACTAAAAAGTTAATTAATTTATTTAACACAATTCCCCCCAAATTTCCTTATTAATAAATTAATATACCGTTCATTTTCATTAAAGTGAAGACACATGTTTATTTTTTCTCTTTGCATATATATATTAGGGTTGCTATTCTTGACATGGTCAAATTGGGTTCCCTTGTCTTGACACGATCCTCCAAAATCCAATAATATACAAAAATTGGAATTAATAAAAGAAAAATTCAAAACGAAACGGATTACAATCCATTAAAGTATATTTTTTTCCCCAATAAAACACTAAAAGACAAAAGAAATGAGTTTTAGGGTACTAATTTCTTTGACTCAAATATAAAATCACTGAGAGAATTCTAAGATAAGGAACGAAACGTCTAATGGCTCCAAATGAGTGTCTATCTCCATCTACTTGTAGGTGCTCATTTTTGTGTGGATCATTTCCTTTTTACTCTTTTCTCAATAACTTCACCCTTGTCTGTTTCTGTCTCCACTGGGGTATGATGCACCAATTAAGCAACGTCGTTCTCTTTTTCTTTCCACTTACTTCACTCTTTCCAGGTGATATTTATTTCTTACTATCTAAAAAGAAATCCTGAGGATGACTTCCCGAGGGAGAACCTAAGCATCACTCCGTTAACGTCGTCGGGCCTAATTTGCATCTACAAAGGCTGAAGGTCTCGTTGGGAAATCAGGTTCAAGGAAAGAGCCGAGAAATGCGTGGGATTTTCATGTAATCTAGAAGTAAAATGGAATGGGGTGAATTATCTAACACTTAATGGATAAAGCGATTTTTTTTAGGTATTTTACTAGCCCCGGCCTTCAAGGGCATAGCTATCGAAATTAAACACCTTTAAAAATAATAACATTAGCCTACAACCATGCTAAATAATTTAAAAGTGAACAAAAACCACAACCAAATTGAAGCAACAATACCAACTTAGACTCAAAAGAAACAGTAAAAGAAACGAACAACATGATCAAGTGCTGAATAAAGGCCTGCTCCCTCCAAGGCCAGAGTATGCAAAAAGACTTCCCAAAACTATATAGAATAGGGGCCGGCAGGCCTCTCGTAACGGTTCCGGGAGGATAAAGTGCGTGAAGATCACCCAGATTGAGCCTTTCAACGGGATTCTGCCGAGGAGTTTACGGGACCACGGAGTTGGCGCAGTAAGGTGCAAGGCAGCGCTCCATCAAATGGCAGGCGTCTAGTAAAGTAAAGTGAACAAAGAGGAAGAGGAAGGCAGAAAGAAAAGCTCGGTAAATTTTGGACGATTACTTAATCTCCCAAAACACATAAGTTAATAATTGTTTCTCCTTTTACACTAATGTAACATACATAATAGCTCGTAACATTTAACTTAAACTGACCGTTCTTAGTAAATGCAATGCACCTTTAGTATGAAGTCTCCAAATGTGGGCGAAGTCTAGATTTTGCCATCGTGCTGTCCACTAATGTCTAGAGAAGTGATTTCCAACATGGGGCGTACTCTACCGGTGGGGCCTGTGAATATTTTGGTGGGGCGTGAGCGTGGGATCAAAGAATACTTTTTTGACAATGAGCATCATCCATTTGTTTTATTTTTATAATTTTGCTAAATGGCAATATGGCAACTAACAGGCATATCAAGTGAAATCAAATGTTGGTTCATTACTCCATTTTGCTCAGTGGCTCCCATTTGCTTGTCATTGGCATTTGTGGCAAGTTGTGATTGCCACTGTATTTTGTTTTAGTTCCAGTTTGAGTGGCTTAAAAGGAATTTTTTTTATTTATTTGTTTATTCTTTTGCGATCAATAAATGTTAGATTATTTTGTACTCAATTATTAAGAATACACTATTAAAAAGATATTTTTTGTAACTTTTTTCAACCACCTGGGGAACATTCGTTGTTCTGGAATGTTATAGTGGTACCTGGATGGAAATAGCTTAGGATCATTGGCCTATAGGTAAATAATTATTTTGTGAATAATTAACATATTACAATACATGGAAGAATGCTTAAGGTAGTCCATCGGGTCCGATGATGACTTTCTCTCTCTTACTCCCGTCCAAGTTTTCTCCGGTGACTGTACAGGTGAATCCTGGATGAACATCGCCTGCCACAGGTAGGACATTGAAAATTTGGGGTAGGTTGGGGATGTTTCTCTTGCTGTCTCGCACGCCGGCGAGCACGCTTCACATGTTGATGGTCTCGTCGGTTGTCTTCAAGACGATCCCCTCCCTCATGGATGAGTCGTCTCCAACTCACCCTGTTTGAAGCCGATTACTCCAGCTTTGAAGGGTCAATCAGGCATTTCTTCAGCGTTTTCTTGATGTTATCTTTGCATCTGAGCTTAGAACCACCCGCTGCCCTTCTTCCATCATGGAGCTGACCATACAGCACTCTGCGGGGAAGTTCTTTTTCAGGTATGCGTATGACGTGGCACAGACATCGCAGCTGATGCTTAGCAATGATTGCCTCGATGTTGGTGCTCTTGGTTCTCTCCAGTATCGAGGCGTATGGTATTCTATCATACCATGTGATACCAAGGTTCTTTTGCAGGCATCTCATTTGCTATAACTCTAGAGGCTTTACGTTTCTCCTCTATGTCGTCCAAGTTTCACAGCCAAACGGGAGAGATGATAGACATACCGCATTGTAGGCGGTCATCTTAGTGCTTAGTTTCAAGTCTTTATTTTGATAGACACTTGTAAAGAGTTAACAGAAGGATGCTGCTGCTTGTCTAATGCGGTGCTGTATTTCAACATTCCAATGTGTGTCATTGGAGAGGTAGCTACCAAGGTACTTCAATGATGGAACGTTTGCGAGATTCTCGCCAGCAATTTGAAACACTGGGATTAGGAAGCGCTTCATCAGACCACTGTGAGAGTATTTCTGTTTTCTTTATATTTACAACAAGGTCGAATTTGGTGTATGTACCGGTAGCAGTTGTTAAGATATATTGCATTGCCTCTGGTGTTTTAGACACCAGAGCACAGTCGCATGCATACTGTAGGTCCGGAATGTGGTCTAGTGAGAGCTTGGTTCTTGCATGAAACTTCCTAATGTTGAAAAGCCTGCCATCCAGTCTGAAGTTGATGGTTATTCCGCTTCTTTCACGGACAGTACGGTGAAGTAGTTTTGTGATGCATGATTGTAAATGTTGAACAATACTGGGGCCATTACACACCCTTGTCTGACCCCAGAGTTAACAGCTAAAGGGGTTGACTCCAGACTTCCCATTGTCACTCTGGCATACATCTCGTACCGTCGTGGAACTGTCTTACAATCTCTACAGTGTCATATGCTTTGTTGAGGTCAATGAAAGCCAAAAATAGATCTTTGTTTTGCTCTCTATACATTTCTTACAGTTGCCGAGCTATGAAAATTATGACAACTGTACCTCGCTCAGTGTGAAAAAGTACATGGAAGAATACAACCATACAATAAAGCATATAAAGCAATCTGGAATTAATCATAGTTAATATACATATTAGGCTATCGTATCGGTCTTATTTTTGAATTGAGATAATTCCAGCGTACGTGATTTCTAGTATGTGAATGCAATTTTAGAAATTATGGGAACATCTTTCAGAGCATGAAATGTAAATCCCCAAATTAAGAAGATTTGTAATTTCCAAATGTCGAAATTTGAAGACACGTTGCTCGAATATGACGGCGGTTACAGCTGAAATAAAAAGAGAAATCAGTAAATCCCAAATGTCTTTTTCTTTGGGTTAATTTTCAAATGTCGGATTAGATGGACGTTGGGTATTGATTTCTACACAAAAGTATGTTTGTACTTCCCTCTTTTTTTACCCGAGTGAAAATCACATTGCTGGTTAAGCCAGTCGACACCTTATTAGTCGCGTCCAAACTATGTCGGTCCGTAGGTCGTCGGTCAGCTGGTAACCATTTTACTTCTTAATGGGTTTTTTGGCAATAACATCGTAACTATTCGACCGATTCTAACGTAATTCAAAACCTTTATGTCGTTTTATATTCTCTTTCAAATGATATGACTGTAAATGTCCTCCCAAGGTTAGTCCGGGAATTATTGAAAGTTTTGTAGGTCATAAGTCAGAATAGTTGAGAGCACGTGACTTAGGTCTGTTGACCTTGTACTTGATACACAAGCTCCCTGTTTTGCCCCCCCCCCATTGATATAGCACAAATACAGTATTGAAATCTTAATTAACAATTGTTTTGTTTTTTATTTCCGTAACGTTAAATTCCGTTCAAACGTCTGGGTTAGATTTGCTCGTTCAAAAATAAAATCAGATTTTCTCGTTCAAAAATTAAATCAGATTTGCTCGTTCAAAAAATAAATCTGATTTGCTCGTTCAAAAATCAAATCTGATTTGCTCGTTCAAAAATTAAATCAGATTTGTTCGGTCAAAAATCAAATCTGATTTGCTCGTTCAAAAATCAAATCAGATTTGCTCGTTCAAAAATTAAATCTGATTTGCTCGTTCAAAAATCAAATCTGATTTGCTCGTTCAAAAATCAAATCTGATTTGCTCGTTCAAAAATCAAATCAGATTTGCTCGTTCAAAAATTAAATCAGATTTGCTCGTTCAAAAATCAAATCTGATCTGCTCTTTCAAAAATCAAATCAGATTTGCTCGTTCAAAAATCAAATTTGATTTGCTCTTTCAAAAATTAAATCTGATTTGCTCGTTCAAAAATCAAATCTGATTTGCTCGTTCAAAAATCAAATCAAATTTGCTCGTTCAAAAATCAAATTTGATTTGCTCTTTCAAAAATCAAATCAGATTTGCTCGTTCAAAAATCAAATCTGATCTGCTCTTTCAAAAATCAAATCAGATTTGCTCGTTCAAAAATCAATGAACCTAAATGGGCAAGGCACATACCTATATGTGAAAGGGGCTCACATGGAAAAGAGACCGACATGGAAAAGGGCCTTATATGGCCGAGGGACCTACATTCCCAAAGAGCCTACATGGAAGAGGGACCGCACCTCTAGGCTACTTAACTTTTCACAAATTTCACCATCCCTAACATTACCAATCTTCTTGCTAGCCTCTTTTGAAAAGCTTTATGGGAGAGATCTCCCCCTCTACCACTCAGTTTTCGAGGGGTAGCGGGGAACCTTCAAAGATCTTAAAGTTCTTACATTTGAATACTTTGTTCTCTTCGTACGAACTTGACAAGTTTACAATACGCCCTCCACTTCATCCTATCTCAGTATGCTCCCTCCCTTCATACCTTCTTATGTCGAGTGGTTGCCTGCCCCTTGGTTCTCAGATACTCTTTTAAACGCAAATAATATAGATGAACCTGCGAGAGTTACCTTCGGGCTACCATCGTTTGAGGTACGGAGACAGTAACAGTCTCTCCCCTTACTACTCACTCAGAAACTGCCGTCCTGAAGTCTGCCTGTGAAGCCCATACCCGCCTATCCTTGCTGATAAAAAAAAACCCACACACTGTTTAAGCTTCTTACTAGTCTCTCTTCCAGCGCCACAGTCCCCCCCTTTCCTTTCACCCATGCTGAATTTTATGTATTCTTCTCTGTCTCTGCCTCTGTTCCTCACCAAAGCATCCTCCGCCTCGCTCCATGTTCTCCTCTGTACTTTTTCCTTCCAAGTCTTTACCATCAGTTCTCTCTGTTCTTCTTCTTCTTTATCTGTAGTATTTTTAACATTTTCCTGTTGTCGGGTGTTTGTGCTGTCTGATTTCAAATACGCTGTTGTTCAACTTATCTTTTAGAAACATAACCTGAACCCCCCCAACGACCTAAAAATCTACCACCCAATCTTATGGGTAGTGTCAGTCTGTATTCTAGGGCGCAAGACTCTTCCATTATTGAAATTTTCCAGTCTGGCTTCAAGGCAGGACAAGACACTCATTTAGCTCACCCACATTAAACGAACCTTCATCGTCGTACTTCTGATGCTGGACAACCTTCCCTCCTCCACCATTTGATACTGTCACTATTCGGCGGCCTTTGATACTGTCGATCTGACTGGTTTCTTGGTGACCACCTGAATTCCTGAATGTCTCTGAAACCGCCCTCAACTGGGTTCACTCACACTCCTCTTGTACTTAGTATAATCATAACGAGAGTGATATATCTTTATGGGCTGGGGTAAGTTTTGGTGTTCTGCAATGTTCTGTTTTTTGGTCGCACCTGTTCTGTGTCCATTTTCTTCCCATATGTATTCTTATACTTCCCTTGACTCTATGATTTTATCTCTATGATGATGGTGAAATATATCTCCAGTTTCGTTCATTAAGACTTAGAAATCTAGCCGCTTACAACATCATTACTATTTGACTTATTGGTGGGTACTCACTCGGATGTGACTTACTGGTGGGTAGGGTATTCCTTTGGATGTAACTTACTGCTAAGTACTGCTTCTGATGTGCCCTACTGGTGGATATTCGCTAGGATATGACTTACTGGTGGGTATTCCCTTGGATGTAATTTACTGGTAGATACCTCTTCTGATGTTCCCTACTGGTGGGTATTCGCTCCGATATGACTTACTGGTGGTTGCTCTCTAGGATGCGACTTACTGTCTAGTACTCCTTCCGATGTGACTTACTGGTGGGTATTCCCTCAGACGTGACTGGATGTAAAACTCTCGCTCTATTTCTTAACCTCAGTAGTTCGGGTTTTCCTTTTCCAACACTGCTCTTTCACCATATGATGTTATCAATGAATGGCTCATGGACGACCTAATGGTGTCACTGGTGGGTACCCCCCTCGGATTTGGCTTCCCTGGTCCCTTTTCCACAAAAGTTTAAAACCTGGGGTCCATACTGGTCTCATATCTTCAAATCCTCCTCCGTATCGTATCTGCTCCCACATTTACCACCAAATTTCCGAGATTGCCACCCACGCTTTCATTACTTTGACTCCCTTCTCGCTTGCCCCATCCTTTCGAAATTATCCCCCTCGTTTGACACTTTAAAGCCTGTTTGTTCATGCTGGGGTCGTTTCTCTCGCACACTTCACCCAATCCAGAATCTTAATCACTGGCACTTCATCCCCTTCGACCCAAATTTACTTTCAAGGTCATCGAACATATAAGAATTTCGATGCGCCGCCCTCTCTTACCTGCCTGAATGGTGAGCCTACTTCTTCGATTTTGCTCCTAGAATATGGGATGATATGCCTGCTGCAATTTTTTCATTCTGTTATTTTGTACCTTGATGGCCTACCTTTTACCTCGAGCTATGTAAAGGTTCATGGCATTGAATAACGCCATACAAAAATATTTATTATTATCGTAGTGGTGGCAAGAATGGTAGAAAAACCTAAAAAGGGAAGAGCGACGTATCTGCAACAAAACCAATTGAGAAAATACTTGTAAAAGAAAGGCGAATTTAATGGAAAAAAAGTGTAGGGTGAACATATCCAGAGAGAGAGAGAAGACACTTAAAAACACACAAGGAGAGCACGGAGGCACCCCCCCTCCCCTCATCTCCAGAACGGTAGACGCCCCTGCGGAGAAGCATGGTTGAAACATGTTTTAGTTATTATTTAATTTACCGTAATCCCTTTTTTTACATTTTATTACTTCCTTATGTAGTATTTTTTAGTGGTTTGTTCAAATCTGTTCTTCTTTTAGGGCAATCGTAAGGCGAAATGCGAAAAAATGGACTAAACCGCAATTCTGCCGCATTTTGCCTAACGATCACCAAAAATGAAGAACAGAATCTGAACAAAACACAAAAAATACTTCAATAAAAAATAATCTGAGCTAACCTAATCTCGCCTTGAACTTTCAAATTACCAGTTTGTGAACCTATACAAACCTTTTGTACCTATCTAACAATGGGAAGGATTTTTCCCCCATAGCCCCCTCTGGATGGGGATTCCCCACATTTTTTTAGTTAACTTGTAGTATAAACAACTCTAAAGCACAAAACAAACCCCGATTTTGCCGCAATACGACTTAAAACCACTCAAAAATAAAAACAGATTTGAACAAAGCACAAAAAATAGTTAAAGAAAAAATAACCCCTAGCTAACATAACCTAACCTTAAATTTTCAAATTACTAGTTTGCGAAACTATACAAACATTTTGTGACTACCTAACAATTTGGAGGTTATCTCCTCCAATGTTTATACCTCCCAACCCCGATTTTCTAAATGAACTCGTAGTATAAACAACTCAAAAGCCCCGAATTTTGCCGCATTTCGCCTTACGACCCCCAAAAATGAAGAGCAGACTGGGATAAATAACACAAAGAAAAATTCCCAATGCACGATTAGGGTCACTGTGAACCTCTTTTACGAGGTATTCGAAATATAATTCACATCCACTACAAGTCATAACGCAAAACTGTCCAATTAAAAATAGAAGCAAATGGGAAGAAGGTGAAGTAAGCTCGGTCGAAATTATGTAGACAATGTGACGGCACTGTACCAATTTCTTTGCAAAAATACTTCTTCACTGTGACAACATTACAAAATATATTGAAATTCAAACTTTTATTATATTAATATTAGCATCGACCGCTTGATACAATAGGAATGATTAAAGGTTTTTAAGCGATTACGATTTTCTAAATATTAATCTGTGTCTCTTAAGAACAATATTAACGTCGATGACCGTATAGAAAAAGGAGCACGGGATTCATTTGTGGCTGTTGTGAAAGGATTTCTTGGAAACAAAATGGCTGCTAACTAAAAGGATTTGGTAGAGACATTACTTGGTAACTTTCATCGTTTAGGCTGCAACATGAGCATAAAGGTTCATTAACTCAAGAGCCATCTTGATGAATTACCTGCTAATCTTGGCAACGTGAGTGATGAACATCATCAAGATATCAAGATTATGGAGGAGAGATATCAAGGCCGATGGAACACAAAAATAATTGCAGACTACTGTTGGAGTATTCAACGAGACTGTGTAGACAGCAAACACTCAAGACACTGTAGCAAGCGAAATTTCTTCCATGAATGTATAGGTATGTGTACGATTGCTTGTGTTTTCTCCATTTATTAGAAAAACAACCTGTATGTATTTAGTAATAGGTGATGTTATCGTCCAATGCATTTATCCTTTCAAATTCTGTTGACATTTTAAGTTATGGTTTGAAGCTATAACACTTAGGAAATTATCCTTACCGAGTAAATACATGCAGTACGTCGTAAAATAGGAATATGCTGTAGAATGAAAACCTGATGTTTAACAAAAAAATAGATGCCATATTTTAAATCAGCACGTCAAAAATAGTTATAAACAACCATAAAACATAAGTCAGCAAAAAGTGTGTGGACCAGTGTAATAATAATAATAATAATAATCTGTCAACCACGACTGGTTTTCCACGTATGTGGCGCCGGAGGGCATCAGCGCCACGGAAACTGCCCCCTATCTCCCCCCTCCCCATACCCAAATCATTCATGCCCTACCAAGCACAAACCGATCGAGCCACACACACGACTGGCCCTTAATAGCAATGCGGTGCTGTAGCATCAAGCCCCCCCACCACCACCCCTCTCAACCTCCCTCCATGTACATATATCAATCATAATATCAATAACCTGCAACTCTGTTGTCATTTCTCTCTCACACATGCATTCATATGATCAAATGACATTTTACCCTTCAACCCTTCACACATCGTGACACTTGCTATCATATATTCTCTTCTTAAGTCTATTACCATTCATTGCGGGGTGCAGTAAGCGGTACCGTTCTTTACGAACCTCAGAATTCTACCTGCACATGGACAACTAGTGAGTAGGAAGACCTAGTTTCTAGCCTTGCCTTAGATGGCACACAGAGGCATTTTGCCTGTACTAGGAAAATTTCTGAGAAGATAAGGGCATACCAGAGATTACAGAAAGAAAGTACTTTTGACAATTTAAATCATTATAGGTCGACCAGAAATGAGCTAAATAAGATAATTAAGAAAAGCAAAAGGGCGACAGAAATGAATTTAGCTAAAAATAATCATAAAGATCCAAGACAATTCTTTAGATATTATAGAATTAATAACAAATCTAACAGTGATAAAATAGGGCCTATTAGATATGAAGGGGTTTTGAAAGAATCTGATGATGAAATAGTAGAGGTATTAATGATCATTTTTCTTCAGTATTTATACAAGAGAATCAAGATAGATTAATTGGTGATAATTCTAGGTCAAGGGAAGTAGTGTTGAATAGCGTTAATGTGAACAGGGAAATAATTAAAGGGCTTATATTGTAGTTAAATACTAGTAAGTCATCTGGCCCAGACAACATTCATTCTAGGTTACTCAAAGAAGTTGTAGATAGTATTGCAGTAGCTTTTGAGAAGATATATACTAGATCACTAGAGTTTGGAGAAATACCTAATGATTGGAAATTAGCGAATGTAGTGCCAATATTTAAAAAGAGAAGAGGATCCGAATAACTTTAGGCTGGTAAGCTAAACTTCTATAGTTTGTAAAATTCTTGAGAAGATAGTTAAGAACGGGATTTCTGACCATCTAGAGTGTGGTAGGTAAATAAATGATGCTCAGGATGGGTTTAGAAGAGGTAGATCGTGTTTAAAAAATTTACTGGATTTTATGGATTATGTTAATAAACAATTAGATAAGGGAGAGAATGTTGATGTATTTTACTTAGATTTTAGCAAAGCTTAGATAAGGTTCCATATAGGAGACTATTTCACAAATTATAAATACATGGGATATGTGGTAAAGTTTTGAATTGGATAGCTGAATGACTGAAAGACAGGAAACAGAGAGTTGTACTGAACGGGGTAAGGTCACAGCGGAGGGACGTTATCAGTGGCGTACCTCAGGGATCCGTTCTAGGCCCTTTATTATTCATAGTTTATATAAATGATCTTGGGGAGGTTGTAAATATCAAAGTGGAAATTTTGGCTGATGACACTAAATTGGCAGCTGTAGTCAAGGAAGTTGAGGGTACCTTTAAAGTGCAGAGTGACTTAAATAAGTTATTTGCTTGGGCTCAGAAATGGTAGATGACTTTAACTGTAACAAATGCAAAGTTCATAAGATGGGAAGGGATACTCGTAATAGGGAATTTAGCTATGAAATGGATGGGCATTGGCTGAATTCAATTGAGGATGAGAAGGACTTAGATGTATTAGTAGATAGGTCACTGAAGTTTTCAAGGCAGTGTATTGAGGCAAAAAATAGGGCAAATAGGGTGATAGGATACATTAAGAGGAATATTAGCTACAAGAGTAAATATGTTATCCTTAAACTCTACAACTCCTATGTCAGGCCACATTTATAGTACTGTATACAAGCATGGTCACCACATTTTAGGCATGGCATCAACCTGCTAGAGTCAGTACAGAGGAGGGCAACCAAAATAATACCTCCCTGAGGCATCTTGAATATGAAGATAGACTGAGGGTATTAAATATATTCTCATTTGAAAGAAGTTGTGTGAGGGGAAATATGATTGAGCTTTTTAAAATCTGTTCTGGGGTGGATAAGTTGGATTTTAGCAAGTTATTTGAGTTGGAAGGTAGTAATAGGACTAGGGGTCACCACTTAAAAATTAAAAAACAGAGGTGCAGGTTGGATGTTAGAATATATTTTTTTCACCAATAGAGTGGTAGATTATTGGAATAGTTTGCCATTTGAGACAGTAGAGTGTCCAAACTTGAATGTTTTCAAAGGCAGATTAGATTATTATATGTGGAGGGAAGGTTAACTTTGGGGGATATTCTGGACTTATTCATGTGGAGCAGTTTTTTCTTTTTGTATATTATGATTGACTTGGATTTTGAAGTGTCTTGCTGATGATGCTTTTGGTTTTTGACACAATCCTGTGGATTGTTTAAATTGTATATTGTAGATGCATTATCTGACACCATCCTATGAATGCATTTTGTAGGTGGATTTGACAGATGCGGATGACCTTTGATGGGCCCTTGTGGCTTTTGTCACCCGTAAAATTATGTTATGTTATGTTATGTCTGTAAGGCCAAGAAAAACTGTAACCTTAAACATGTTGAAAAGACCAGAAAATAGTTTTTAAGATCAATATTTATTTAATTTCTCATGGCAAATTTTAAATTAAGATTCGATGCTGTCGTTTGTCTTTAGAAATTGTGAATATTAAAAATGAAAAATATAAGTAGATGAAATTTAAGGTAACAGAAAATATTAATAATAAAAAAAACTGACCTTTCTCTCCTCGGGTTCACCAAACGCTGAAACATAATCGTCTTCATCAGTTCTCCACTGGCTTTGGTGATGGTTGGATGTGTTAGAGTGTCGCTCCGCAGTTCCCTGTTATGTACTTCCCATTCTTAAATTATAGCTGCTATTAATAGATCCATATGATATTAAATAGAACGTCACTTCTTTATCCTGTACCATGTTTCGTAGAGTGAACAAGAGTGCGAATATTTGATTTTTAAAACTGTAACCTAGAGCGACTAAATTAGCCTATATATCTAAATCCTTGGGAATAAATAATAAAACAAAGCGAAGATTTTGTATAATGAATAACCACGTCCAAGTTTAGTGAAATATAAATATTCGGAAATCGAGCTAAATTATTTAAAAAGCAAGACCACTGTTATTTAAAGACTCCGTAACTCTTTCACGCTATTCTCCTTTTCTGCTTCAAGGTGCATTTAAATAAAACCGCAACCAATTTTTCGGGTTTAACAAAGCGAAAAATGTGTAAATAGCTTCAGTAGGCTCGATCAGTGAAAAGGTCAAATACTTCTGTCAGATTGCTTAAGGGTATCGGTGCTTCCCTGACGGCATAACCTGTTTTTTAGGCCAACTGTTTTTAAAACTTAACCCAATATATTTATAAGAACAAAATTACTTAAATAAAAGCCTTTTAATCCTACACACATCCATCGGACTACCTTCATCTCGCGTGCACGTTCCAAGAAACCGCATTCCCACAATTGTCAGCTAAATACCAGGTAAGTTCCTTTTTAATATTCCGAGCATGTTTTCTTTGTTCGACCGCTCCGGAGAAACTGGTTGGAGATTTCGATTGTTAATATGTTTTGGTAGCTGATGGCAATATTTGGTACAACCACTAAGGAATTTAGGGGGTTTTGTCAGCACCACAATGAAATATATTATTATTTCCTTTGTACGGGGTGCTAAAACTGCTTGTAGTCATAGACACCCAATAGCAAGTTCTATTTAAAGGTTTGTTTTGTTTTCTTCTTAGTATCGAAAAAAATAAATGGTAATTGTGTAGAGTATGGCAGGATCCGAGTTCTAGCTTATTTTGGGCTATTTTTCCTAGCTACTTTTGCTGAGATGAAATCCACGTGGACGAAGTTTATGGCGATTTCCAATTTTATACTGGTGGCTGTGCCCCCCAGGCCCCCCCAAATGATTGAAATCTCAGGATCATCGTACGCCCATCCCTCCGACGAGCCGTCCCTCAAAATAATCTATACTCGCAACATTTACCAAATAAATAATACATACTTATAAATATAGGTACGTACATATACATACTTATAAATATAGGTACGTACATATACATACTTATAAATATAGGTACGTACATATACATACTTATAAATATAGGTACACATATATATATATATTGCTCAAGAGGCCAGAAATATGTTAAGAGGGGTCGGTAGTGGACTTTATAGCTTAAAGATTCGCACTCACCTCGCAAGTTTATCATTGTTTCGAATCGGGTATTCACCTGGTATACAGATAGATAAGTTCATTTAATAGGGAATCCAAGATAAATCAATTTGATAATTTCTTCACAACTAGCATATGGAACTTTTGCTTGCCCCTATTAGGTTTTCCTAGTTCTTATAATTTGCCTCTCTTAAAGAGTCAGGGCTGCCATCACCCGAGACCAATCCATTAACACTTATTTCGCCACATCTTTTTTTGTTTTTTTTTTTTTCTTTTTCACAGTCTGGAGTTGATTTGAGCACCTCTTCCGTATCCATCTCTCCAGTATTTAAAAAGGTAACAGACGAAGATGGCTTCAGAAACGATGTTGCCATTAAAATATGGCATACTTAAAAGCTCGCATCTTAATCTGACACAATCCTATGAATGCATTTTTGGGGCGGGTTTTGACAAATGCGGATGGCCTTTGATAGGCCCTTGTGGCTTTTGTCATCCGTGAAATTATATTATACGTATTTTTCACATATTAACAACCGACTTTTGAGTTCCAAATGAATGATCGCAGAACCTGGGAATTGATCGTTTAAATCTACAAGTATCAACATTTGAGCCACAAGAAATCCTGCCTTAATTTTCATGTTAGCTGGAAGGCTTCCATCTTCTTCAATCCCGTTTGACTGCTACCCTCCTTGATTCCGAGCGTTTTCGTCTTTATTAACACAACACATAACACAATTTCACGGATGACAAAAGCCACAAGGGCCTATCAAAGGTCATCCGCATCTGTCAAAACCCACCCACAAAATGCATCCATGGGATTATTTCAAATCATGCATCTACAATATACAATTCGAACCATACACAGAAATGTGTCAAAACCAAAAGCACCATCATCAAGAATCGTTAAAATCCAAATCAATCTTAATATACAATAAAAAAACTGCCCCGCATGAATAAGTCCAGAATACCCCGTAAAGTTAACCTTCCCTTCCCATATAATCATCTAATCGGCGTTTGAATACATTCAAGTTTGGACCGTCTACCCTCTCAGATGGCAAACCATTCCAGTAATCCACCACTCCATTGGTGAAAAAATATTTTCTAAAGATCCAACCTGCACCTCTGTTTTTTTTAATTTTTAAGTGGTGACCCCTAGTCCTATTACTACCTTCTAACTCAAATAACTTGCTAAAATCCAACTTATTCATCCCAGAACAGATTTTAAAAAGCTCAATCATATCTCCCCTCACACATCTCTCAAATGAGAACATATTTAGTATCCTCAGTCTATCTTCATATTGAAGGGGCTTCGGGGAAGGTATTATTTTTGTTGCCTCCTTTGTACCGACTCTAGCAGGTTGATGTCATGTCTAAAATGAATATTAATAAAGTTGAAAGCTTGAGTTCCTTTTTTGTCTTTATGGGGGTTTAATGTCTCCTTGCACAAGATTAGTCACTGAATTTTATTTTAAAGAGAATTTCATACTGTTAATTTCACTTGTAGACATTTCCTGTAAAATATTGTCCTGCAATAATAAATCTAAATATTAATGGCGCTTTGTGTAAAATAACGTTTGATTTATTTTTAGGTTTTACTAAATGGTGGGCATTTTTGGAGGTTAGGTGGTTCAATTAGGGTTGGTTATTTTTTTTAGATAATTCAACTAAATGGTTCGTGCTACCCTGCTGTAGAATTTCAAATTGGGCCAAAATGAGCACAAAAACAGGCAATGCATGGCTAGTCTATATAAGCATGGTGCGATTTTTTGTTTACTTTCGCGAAATTTTTAAATCTACAACATGTTAGCACGAAACAATTAAAAGATAAAAAAAAAATCGCTCTTAACTTAACCCCTCAACCTAAAAAAAGGGAAGAATTAATGCAAAATACCAAAATTCAAATCTCCAAAGGTGACGTCATTGATCAGGCTATCGCGTCTGTAATTTGGTAGTAACGGAGCGCACAATTGTGTTCAATCGTGTGATCGCTTTTACACACTTACAGGTTTTTACTAAAAAAAAAAAGCTATAGGTTCTTAACCAATCCTATGCTATTAAAAGTCTTTTACTCTATTTAACGTATTCAAGTTAAATATCAAATCAATGAATATTGATTTGATAAATTGAATTTTGTTAGAATTTAGCGATTCTATTAACAATGTAATTAAATTAGGTAATTTATGGCGTTTTATACAATGCTTTATTATTCGGATTTATTATTAAAGTGTAAATTCCTCACCAGAACTATAATTGAGGTTTATTGTGTAGTGGAGTTGCTGCATTAATCTGGAAGATATCGATTAGTAACCTATAGCAATTGTTTCTTTGTTCGATGGACCTTTGCCAGGGCCGATTGATATATCGACTCGAAGTTGAAAGTAAATAGGATCTAATTTATCCTGTTTGTTTGGCCAGGATTTTTCCAATATACTTTTAAAAACTCACTTTCAAAGTGTCTTAGGCGAATGAATTCCAAACGTTATGTACAATTAAAAATTCTTGTCTTTTCTCTGCAACTTTGCACTTGTGACCTTGTTTATATTTTTACCTAAATTAAATACAGCCGTTTTAACAGGACAATGTGATGTATAAATCTCAAACGGAAACCAAAACCGAGGACGAGACGGTGGAAAATCGCTCTCGAAGAAGTCCAAGAAGAAATGCATGCGACATTCTTACCCGGTAGGGCCTCACCATCATTGCCCAGTCAGAGCTGGGCAGACAGGGGTGGGCCCCGCAGTCCCAGACAGATACTCCAGTCAGACAAACGAGTAATAATAACTATAAAAAATGACAAAAGTGACTGATTGAGTGTATCTTCCTATAGAATTAAACAGGAAAAAGAACTTGTGGGGTTTCTGGAAACAAGGACATCGAGTGGCAACTGATTGCTACAGGAAAAATAGTTCGTCATGTAGGAAAAGTTGTAAGCTGGATTTAAACACTGGAAGGCTGGGAGAATCAACTACCTCCGAGAGCAGAGAATTCCATCTTGCCACCACTCGTGAAGAGAAGAAACATTTACGTGCTTCAGACTGACAGTGTTGAACTTGAATTTTATATCTGTGACCTCTAGTGCCTACATCAGGGGATAAAGTGAAAATATCAGACGGACGGATAGAGCAGCATTGTGGAAAATGCGATAGCAATAAATCATGTCATGTCTAAGTAGCCTAACCTTTATGGAGAAAAGCTTTAGAGAGTTTAGTCTGTCAATATAGGGCAAGTCAGCTAAGCCTGATACTTGCTTTGTCCACCTCCGCTGAACAGACTCAAGGAGCTTTAGATCCCCACGATACCCAGAATGCCAAACTGGGGATGCAATGTTTGGGGGAGGGTGAATTACGAGATTTAAGTGAAAGGAAATAGAGTTCTAGGACTCAGCAGTCCGAATAGAAGGCATCATTGCGGGGTTATTTACTGGTGTGATTGGAAGTGGTTACCCGAATTAACCCCCATATAGATGGATGTTCAGAGGGAATCCCGTAAGACATATTCTGATGACTTTGTTTGAATGAGTCCCACAAGGGGACTTTTTATGGTTAATGGGTTGACCAGGCCACCTTTTTATGGTTAATGGGTTGACCAGGCCACCTTTTTATGGTTAATGGGTTGACCAGGCCACCTTTTTATGGTTAATGGGTTGACCAGGCCACCTTTTTATGGTTAATGGGTTGACCAGGACACGTTTTTTTTAAGCACGAGATTGAGGTGGGGAAGAATCGCGACACCTTCCAATATAGAGGCTCATTTTATCTTTCATAGAATTTGACCATAACTTTGCTTTATTTCCCCCCCCCCTTCCCCATTTCAAAGCTCTTGGTGAGAGCCATTCGATGGTTTTTGCGAGGGGGGATGAGGGAGACTTAGCAGGGAACCCTATAGCCCCACCACAATTTATTTAGTTTCCCTTTTTAGCTTTGACTTTATATCTTTATCGGGTATTTTTATTTAGTTTGTCCCCAATTCCGTGTTTAGCGAACGTTCTTTCTTTGGATTACGCTAGTTTCCTTTTCAACGATTTAAAAAATCTTTTTATGTCTGTCTTCCTCCTTGCAGGTTGATGATTCGTGACCTCTTGTAAGGCCATTGCTTGAGCTATGGAGGGGCAGGAAATTCCTCATTGATTTATACCAGGGTCATTTTTCATAATTATGACCCCTTTCACAGTTCAAGCAATGGCCTTTCAAAAGGCCACGAATCATCAACCTGCAAGGAGGAAGACACATAAAAAGATTTTTAAAATCGTTTAAAAGGAAACTAGTGTAATTCAACGAAGGAACGTTCACCAGCCAGGGAAGCCGAAAACCAAAGAGGACACACCTTTAACTCTTTTCTCTTGGGAATCAAGGGTATGCAACTTCCAAACATACCCATCTTCCAGAATGGACGTTGAGGGGTACTATAATACTCGACTCGCAACACTCTTGAGGCGCGATGCTGTTCCCTTCCCCCGTGAGAGGGGCCCCACCCTCCGCAGGATTAGCTCCTTTTACTGTCACCATTTTTTTTGCATTCCTTTTGTGATCCTTTAATTAAATCTGTTCCGTTGTGGGAAGACGCCATTGTGGCCAAAATGGGCCTCGGGCAGCTATGGGGATGAGGACGGTCCCCCTGTCGGCTGAGATCAATCATCGAGCGATGGCTCAAAGGTGAATTGGTTATGACGGCCGGCAGGCGTCGTCTGTTGAGGGATTATTAAAAAAAGGCGAAAACTATCGGGAGTCATATCTTAATATTGGTGAACTACGGGGGGGGGGGGTGTAGAGGGGCAACTGTGGTAATACGGACCAGGAATGTGCGGTGCCCTTCGAAACCGGATTAAAATGCGATTCATCGACCTTTAATACCCAGATTTGGTTAGGTTTGGGTACCAAAACCCATACCCAATCCATTAATTGTTTTGGGGTGGGGTATTGGATTGTGGGCACCCTCGAAGTAACTTTGCCGTCATACCCTCGTCTGTACCACGTTGCCGAGGTCATTCTCGACCCCTGTGTCTCATCTTGGTCCAGGTTTCTTTCTCCTTAATTCCTAAGGGGATGAGGGGGATGGGTCAGAGTGTCTGTGCTCTTTGTACCCAGTTCGTGAAAACTCCCTCCCGGCCCCAACACGTGAGATTAACGAGGTCAACCAATTTGACGCTTGCATTTCTTTTATCTCCATTTACATTTATCTGCTCATTCTTGAGTGAGCAATGCCTTCGTTGGATTATATATTCATTTCCGACATTAGTGCTGAGATTCGAGCCCTACTTGACCACCCCTTAGGGTCGTACTCGGCCACCATTTAAGAGCCCCACTCGGCTACCACCTATGTGCTACATTCAACCATCGCTTTGACCACCCGGAATGGTAGGTAGAGCCAAAATGGGCGCTATTTTATTATTTAAGGAAAGTGTGCCCGCGAATAACATAAGAAAGTGTACCCAGGAATAACATAAGAAAGTGTACCCAGGAATAACATAAGAAAGTGTACCCAGGAATAACATAAGAAAGTGTACCCAGGAATAACATAAGAAAGTGTGCCCGCGAATAACATAAGAAAGTGTACCCAGGAATAACATAAGAAAGTGTGCCCGGGAATAACATAAGAAAGTGTACCCAGGAATAACATAAGAAAGTGTACCCAGGAATAACATAAGAAAGTGTACCTAGGAATAACATAAGAAAGTGTGCCCGCGAATAACATAAGAAAGTGTGCCCAGGAATAACATAAGAAAGTGTACCCAGGAATAACATAAGCAAGTGTGCCCGGGAATAACATAAGAAAGTGTACCCAGGAATAACATAAGAAAGTGTACCCAGGAATAACATAAGAAAGTGTGCCCGCGAATAACATAAGAAAGTGTCTCTTATTACACCTCCCAACATGATCCAATCCACTACTTAACATCCTCATCCATAAATCTCTGCACTCTGTCCTTAAAACTCGGCAGGGAGGACACTTCTACCACATAACTACTGAACCTATTCCATTCATCTACCACTCGATTTGTCAACCAATTTCGACCATTCTCATTCCTAAATCTAAACTCATCCAACTTAAACCCTTTGCTATGGTTCCAGTTCTCTAAAAAAATAATAACCTTACCTTACTATCTCAATAAGTTCTATGTCCTTTGGGTTCTTTTGTATTAATGGGTTACGGACCCTCTATTTCTTATAACTCTTTCTTTATTGATTTATTTATTGGGATTTAATTTCTTCCTGTTTTTCTTAATTCGCTGACAAATTTCGTTTAAATGGACTCTAGTGAGGAAACACCAGCGCTTCATAACATAACATAATTTCACGGATGACAAAAGCCACAAGGGCCTATCAAAGGTCATCCGCATCCGTCAAAACCCACCCACAAAAAGCACCATCACCAGGGAAAGACAAAATCAAAGTCCCCCACAAAGTCCTTCCATTTATGTATTTGGACCATTTGTCTTCGTTAATTGTCAGTGTCAAATTGTCCGATCCAAAAGGAGTTTGGGCATTCGAGAAATTGGGAGTAGGTCAAAATCCTATTTAGGGGCAGTTCATTATCATCCTATTTCAGATTTTGGTGGGCAGAAATCAGGTGTAGGGGACGATTTTTACTACCGGGGACGCTCTTCTTAGAGTTTTGGGGAGTTCGATGGGACCCACATCACGGGTTGGTAAAAACAAATAGCGACCATTCCAAATCCTGTTTCCATCCGCTGACTAACCGGAATCAATGTGGTTTAGCACCTGTGAATTGGTGGGGAGTTTCCACTCGGAGCTTCATATCCATTGAATGTGGGATGAATGATGCTTGAAAGTATAGGGTCCCCTCATCTGAGGGGGTATTTAAAGGGTTAGTTGAAAGACTGGGGAATCAGTCTTTTTTCTTTTTCCTTTACTTTTTTGTACGTAGCTTCCTAAATATTGTACCCCCTTCCACCCCCAGGATTTAAGGTTGATGAGTATCGATAAGTTTTTTTTTATCTTTTGGCACCCTCTTTTCATACATATCTAACACCCTGTTCCTTCCCCGCTGAAGGGAAATACCCTCATTGATCAATCGGCTTCGGCTTTTTATAGATCTACTTGTTTCGGCGCAGAGTAGAGATGACAAGGAGTCTATTGGGCTCCGCGCGAGCCATTTGAGTCATTCCGCGCAACACCAAGGGAGGTTGCAGTGCGTTTTGTTATTATAAAGAGGAAATTTTCGTTCCCTGGAAGAGGGGAAATAATGCATTAATGATTATCTTCCAATTATTTTGATGTGAGAGAGCGATTGGGATATAGTGATAATAATTATTAGCAGCCTCGTCTTTCACTTACTAAAATTTTGTTTATTTATTTAATTTATTTTAGCAGACTCTTCCCGATCGAGGTATAAATCCAGCACCCTCTTTTATAGGGTCACAAATTTGGTGATTTTGTCAGAGGTCAAAAAACAAAAGAAAATCCCCCAAAGTGTTGGGGTGAGTGAGGCCTTTTACAACACATTTCGACTGATTTGAAGGGGGGGGGGGGGTCTCCTCTTAATGGTTATTTGGTAGAGAGGTTTCCTCTCTGCCACTTCAGGACCGGTTTGCTCGGCCTCTCTGCCACTTCAGGACCGGTTTGCTCGGCCTCTCTGCCACTTCAGGGCTCCTAACCACTCCTCGGGCAGCTCTTCCTCAAAAGAGGATAGGCCCCAATTCTTTCCAAGGGGCACGTCCTATTTGTCATAAGTGAGGCCCCTATCCAAATTCTCCCCGTATGGGAACTTCCCCCTTACCCACTGGCTCAGAATATCACAAAGACAACTCACTACTGAGCTAGTAGCGCCCCACTTCTCTTTCGCAGGGGCTCGCTAAAACTAGGAGAAGAAGTAGGTGGAACCAGAGCCACTGGGTCCCCCGTTCCCGAAAGGAGCGTTTTGATACGGTAAACCCCCTTACATTGGCAAAGGGGCGGCTGGGTCCATTAGCGCACACCCACCCCTCTTCCGCGACACTCGTCTTGTGGACCGGTTGGCTCGGCCTCAAAGTTTTCCGGATGGAGGTGGTCTCTTCGGCCCCTTCCTGGACCTATAACAGCGGGTCATAAGCCTAGAGTGTCCGAAGTCGGAATTCTCGACACCTTGGGGAGAATGGCTAGATCGATGCCCTTCCCGTGGGTAGAGAGAAGTATCTACATTTCCCTCCCTCATCTCCAAAGAAGATAAGAACAAAGAAAGGAGTCTTCTCTTTCCTGGAAGGATGGATTCACTCCGATTTCGCGGAGGACCGGGCGAAGGATGGCACGTCTGGTCGGGCCGCTCTCAGGCGGAGGTGGAAAGACCCCAATCTCGAAATCGGTTGTCACGAGGGTGAGCGGTGCCCCTTATCTAGAGGCTGTCCGGCGTTTTCTAGTTCGCTGTCCAAAGCACACTTGTTTCGTCAGAAGGGGTTTCTAGTACGGAAGCTTGTTGGTGAATGCGGGTAACCCTGCCTAGTCAACTATTGTGAGTTCTCGATGGCTCGCCTATACTAGTGACCCCGCACTCTAATATAAGCTTTGTGAAAAGAGTACTTTATGCAAGGGAACGCGTTAACTGACCCCTAGAAGACACAAAAAAGCTGGCCGACCATCGGTGGTCATGGTTAAGCGTGTGATGAGAAAACAAATAGAGGCGTTGAAACTCAACCCTACCCTCTGCGTCAGGTTTGATCCTGGTTCTGTGCGAGCCGACTTGTACCCAACCCTGTAAGACATGCATGTAATTTCCCCGGTGTTACCAGTGCTACCGCTTTGGCGACACTAATAGAACTTGTCTGGACAACCTAAAATCTGTGTTAACTGTTCTAAGGCCTTATAGGATAAAGCTGTAACATGTAAGGTCAAAGGTATGACTTGTGGCAGGCCGCAACCTGCCTTTTCGAAGCCTATAAGGACTTACTGGCCGTCCAACTTGCGAACCCTAATCTCATTCAGGGCGAAGGGAATTGATCCTGTCTGACTGCGTGTCCCGGAAATTCCTAGACTCCTTTAAGAGATCGCTGTAGCTGTTGGGTTAGGCCAAGGCCACCACCATACAGAATACAGATAGAAAATCTCTGCTCCCAAAACTTCCACCAAAGAGTGTGTCCGCTTTCACACCTCCCCCTTGTTTGAAGCCGGCGGAGCTTTTCTGAGCGCTTTGTCTATTTTCACAGCGGATCTGATTATATTACATCACCTCGTTTGGGAGATCCCGTACTGTGTATTGTTCGGAGACCAAATTGTAATCGACAAGGATTCACATAGCGTACCAAGTTCCCTCAATGAAGTAGAAGCTCTACATTCGCAGTATCCGTAACACCAGGAGGACGAGCCGGAAAGATATCGAGATTATCTTCCACTCGGTTCCTGAACATACAGAGATTGCAGGAAGTGAGCGCGCCGATCAGGATGCTAAACACACTGTACGGACCAGAACAGCGTTTTTGCTCTCCCATATAACTATATGGCCTAACTCTGGACATCTCTTTGAGCTGCATGGCTGTGAAGATGGGAGAAAGCAGGCGGGAATCTAAGATTGCGTGCCATCGAGGCGCGACCTTTCTCTTGGACCTTCCCCTTAATAACTCGACAGCTTCAAGTTTTTTTCTTACCCACCGAATCCTGCGTGAACCTTAGTGTGACGACGGCTTGGTCTTCCATACTGTCTGGTATAATCTTGTTGAATGTCCCAGTCGGGGGTTCTTCGCGCGGACTACCGGTACTGGGGCCGAGTTTCTGAAGGAAGTGAACCTCCTCTATTATATCTAATTTGGGGGGTCTCGTGTGACGTTTCCGCCCCCCGAGGGAGGAGAGGTTCCCTCTGAAACATGCCCATGCCTTGTTTTTGAGTGTTTTTTGATTTGTAGCTGGTTATTTTTCGTCTATATGTTTGAAATCTATGCCCTTGCTGTCGGTCGCCAGTCGATACCCTCTTACAAAACCCTCTCAAGTTTATCCCCCCACTGTATTGATCTCTTCCCATATATCTCCCCATATCATCATGGGTTAATGTCTGATCCCATAATCGCTCCTGAACATGCGTTGGGCGACGAATTCAAAATTAGTTGATTCAAGTTAAGCCACGTTTGCTGTGGTTAGTCACAGGGTGTAGTATCGATTCAAGTCGAGCTTGTGCCAGCTATCAAATGCTGTAGCCCCACATGGTTCGAGCCCCACTTCAAAATGTAGCTTCCCAGTGAGTAAAAGCACAAAAAATAATAAATATGTGATGATGAGGCGAAAAAATGAGTGATTAAACGGTAAATTAGGAGATGTGTGGTTGCAAACTGTTCTCTAGTGGTTATCAAAGGACTATTTAGCTGATTTTTACTCACGTACACACGAGTCACTATGTCGGTCCGTAGGTCGGTCGATAATCGTTTTACTTTTCAATGATATTTTTGGCAATAACATCGTGACTATTCGGCTGATTCTAACGAAATTTGAAACCCTTATGTTGTTTTATATTCACCTTCGAATGATATAATTGGCAAGGTCCTCCCAAGGTTAGCCCGGGAATCATTAAAAAAAACTAACTATGGGTCGGATTACCTAACTTGTTGAAATTTTGGACGGTCATAAGTCATAAAAATTGAGAGCACGCGACTTAGGTCTGTTGAGCTTGTTTATAATTATCTAGAAAGTGAAGAGCATAACAATTTATTCCTAACATTATATATATATATATATATATATATATATATATATATATATATATATATATATATATATATATATGTGTGTGATAAATAACACCCACAAGGAAAATGGAAAAACGATTCCGAGCGCTTTCGTCCTTATTCTAAAAGACCTCTTGATTCGGGTGTTATTTATCTCATAATTTTGACTCACGTGCAAGTTGTGAGTTTATATATATTAGAGATAATTAATAGAGCATGAGGAACAGAGAATAAAAATACATAAATGATTTCAAAGTCGTTGACTACCATAAACTGCATATTTGAAACCTTTGTGGAGTGAATAAATATATCTTTTATATTCCATTTTATTAGATTAAACTATTTATTTTTGTCAAAAATGAATTAATATCACGATTGTTCAGCCAAAAACCCAGAATGTCAACCATATACCCAAACCAAATTAAAGGTATCTAGATAGATTGAGGTAGAATAAGTTTAAAAAAAAAAAACCTATATAAATGTTAGCAAAAGGAATGGAAACAATTTTTCATAGCAAAACAACAACATTTCTGTCACTAAAATTTTTCGTTCAAGCTAAATTTAGAATCAGAGAAAGAAGAGATTAATAAACGTGTCGGGGTGGGGTGGGTATCGAAAAACACTTAAGACATTCCTCAAGAAAGGTCAGGAGATCATTTACATTATTGAATATGTTAGATACGGAAATACTAACGTAAGAAAATTGTGATAATGGAGTGAATTCAGTCTGCGCTAATAAGGTAGGAACTATTAATGCGAATATAAAATTGTACCTACCAAAGGTTTCACTAGGCTTCAGAACCATTCAGAAAATTGATGTGAAGCATAACTTCCTTCGTGCTCCACAAATTGCCTCACCGAAATAGTTTGACAAGGATTATATATAATATTGGTATTAAATTGTTATCTCTTCACTTTTTAGATAATTGTAAAAAAAAAATCAGCCGAAACGTCCTTTTTTTTGATAACCACCAGACAGACGTTTGTAAACCCAAATCTACTAATTTATCATTTAATCAGTGATTTTTTAGCACTCGCCTTCTAAAAAAAAATTAATATTAACATTTCATTTAAATAAGATGCTAATTTTACTAGTATCTGGCCAAAAAACACCTCCCCAACCAGGTGTTATTTATAAATTCGACTGTATCGGATTTTGCAAAAGTTCTGTTATGCTCGGTTTTTCGCTCAAACTTAAAGTTCTACTTTTCCACCACCTGTCATTAAAACGCTTTTCCATTGAGCACAGGTGTGCTGAGATGGAAGTGAAAAGAAGAGAGATCTCCGCTCTCCTGCGCGCGGCTTACAAGTCCGACATCGCCAAGCGGCTCAACTTCAGTCGGATAACCGTCGACCTAGTCGCGGAGAGGCTCAAGAAAGGGCAAGTCCTCGTTCAGGCAGACCTGAAGTCTTCAACCGTTTGGCTGTGAGAAACTCCTTTGAAAGTGTTCAAAATGACTGCACTCGCGAAGAACTTCACAATGGACAGGGCCGTCAAGGAGCAGGGCGGCAGGAGCTTGAGGACGTGGAAAGGTCTGTGCTCCTCGATCGTATGCGAGAAAAACATCGGGGGCGCTGTCGTCGCTTTCTCAACGACTTGAAGAGTCGTGGCAATCGAATTCTCATTTTTTTTCTGATAAAAAAACCTCCACGCTCGATCCGGTTTTTAATTTGAGACAGATCTCTAAAGTTAAGAGCTCGAAATTCTTGTTGAACCTTTTTCTTTCTTGGTTGAATGCAATTGTATACAATTTTATTCCCAGTGCGATGATCACCTTTTAAATCTTTTGAAATTAGCAGAGAAGAAGTTCCTTTACCTAATTCCTTCACGTTATAATTCTTCTCTACTTGGGAAAGTTCCTTCTCCTGTTTATTTTATCAGAAAATGCTTCTTACAAAGGATGTTTGGAGGGTCATTATAATCCAATTTTTGAAAATTGACTATTACTTATGTAAGACCTGTTAATTAGTGCTATAGATACTAAACTACTTATATTCACAAACGTATCATAAACAAAGATTCATAGAATGTTTCTGATAAACGATGACACGCTAAAGAAGTATTGCATATAATCTTGTTTCCTTCCATCTTTTATTCTTTCCCAGAATGAGCCCTTTCTAATAAAGACTAAAGCACTTGGCCTTTTTTTTCAGCTCTTAATTTGTATCCTTGGATACACGCGATTAAGAACTATATAATATGAAGCTCTTCTACTCCATATCAATGCACCACTGCACAACTTTATCCATTCACTCCCTTCTGCACAGCAGACACTCATCTAACCCGTACACAGCCCGTGTCCATCCATGTACTCGCACTCCTCAGGTAATCACAGACTGGATCGAAGCGACGGCCGGCTTCTCCGGACGCAAAATCCAACCTCGAGTAAATAAAAAGCGAAATCCTTTCCCCTGAATATGAGGACGTTTTAAAATTTGGACCTGCCTTAAAATGGCCGTTTGGTGTAAAGTTGTGCGCCCGCCCTTTAAAAGTAGATAAATCTCCCCGAAAGAGAGTCCCCGAGGCCTCTTTGGAAGTTTATGTCCATGGCAGAGAGGGGTACCTCGAAGCAGGTTACAGCTCGAGGTGTCTGCTTAAGAGCTCACCTCGGGCCCTCGCTTTATTCTTTTATTTCGCCCCGTTTCTATACGAGATCGTTTCTTCGTACTTACTATCACACATCCACACACACATACGCCGAAACTGAAACAGTGGTGTGGGGTGATATTTATCAAAAGCCTTTGATTTCTGCCGGATATTAATAGCTATACCTTCCGTTCGATTCTGCCTTGTTCTATATACCCTTTCTTCCCTTTCATGCTCTATTGTAGTTGCCCTGCATGTGGCCCTCCCCCTGCCCTTTTGTAGTTGCGCTGCAGGTGGCCCTCTCACCCACCCCTGCCCTAAATCTTTTAAACGGTGTTCAACAAGGCTGCGTCCTACCCCCCTCTTCTATTTCTCTTGCGCTTCTCGATCGAACTAAGCTTCTTTCCCTTCCATTTTCTAAGCGACGCCAGGAGGGACTAAACTGATTGCATGCGTGGCTTGTCAATCGTCTGTGAGCTGATTGGGGCAGGGGAGGTTACCTTTCAATACTTTTACACCCAATTTCTTCCCATTTACATTATCACCCTGTTGATTAGATCACCACCCTTGCTGATATTCATCATAAAAAGGATCCCTTTTGGGATCTAGAAAATTCTATATTTCCACGGCTCGATGTCTACAAGGGTATCTGCAGCTAGTTAACTTCCACCTATTTTCAACTCCTATCTCTTCACAACTTTACAAGTCACTCTTTACAAAATTTCTACAGGGGAAGTTTTCTTCTTTTTTTTCGTTTTGAAGTGAAAAAATCCTACTTTTTTTCCTTTTTTTGAGAGGGGGGGGGGGAATTCTCTCCCGTCTATATCGAACTGGAGACTTTTCTATCATAATTAGTCTCTCATTCTTATTCTCTCTTTCATTCTCTCTCTCTTTCTCATTTTCTATCTCATTCTCTTTCTCTCTCGCATTGTTATTTTTTCTCTCTCTGTCTCATTTTCTCTCTCATTCTTTCCTTCTTTCTCCCTTATTCTCTTTCGTTCTCTTTCTCTCTTTGGAGGAAGCCTTCTTCTCCTGAACTTTCCTGTTCACATATAAACTAAGAACCGACGTTCAAGGAGGAGTTTTAAGGCGAGATTTCTATGGTATGGAACGAAAATAATGCTGTTCCATGAAAGAAGACACAATCATGGGATCAAAAGGAAATAAAGAACAAATA
The DNA here is from genome assembly GCA_963969495.1 of Ceratothoa steindachneri. Taxonomy (NCBI): domain Eukaryota; kingdom Metazoa; phylum Arthropoda; class Malacostraca; order Isopoda; family Cymothoidae; genus Ceratothoa; species Ceratothoa steindachneri. Next base: position 54,570,132 of record OZ018339.1, on the reverse strand, counting down.
AAATGTGAATAAAAGTAACAACAAAAGTAAATCTTGAACCCACAATTCGACAACCAAGAGGACGTGCGTCAATCGGCAATAGGAATACAGATTCGACACTATAGAATCATTCATACAATGTAATTAGATATTTTAATTATTTTATTACTTAGTTGGGTCTTCTTTTGCTTTAATTACAGCCATAATTCTTCGTGGAATGGATTTCACCAAATATTCACCCGCTATTTGTATTTGTGCTATTTCTTATTACTTTTCCAAGCACTCCTCACAAGTTTCAGTTCTGTTTTATTTGTACTCATGTTATTCCTTATTACTTTTCCTAGCACTCCTCACAAGTATCAGTTCTGTTTTATTTATACTCGTGCTATTTCTTATTGCTTTTCCAAGCACTCCCCGCAAGTATCAGTTCTGTTTCATTTGTACTTGCGCTATTTCTTAGTACTTTTCCAAGCACTCCTCACAAGTATCAGTTCCGTTTTATTAATACTCGTGCTATTTCTTATTACTTTTCCAAGCACTTCCCCACAAATATTCTATAAAATCTAAGTCTGTACTCTGCGGTTGCCAGTACATTGAAGTGATCTCCATTTCTCCAAACCAATACATGGTGTTTTTAGATGTATGTCATGGCGTGTTGTCCTGCTGAAATATAATTAAAACATCTCCCATGACCTTGATAAAGACATGTAGCCCCCTACCATGATAGAACCACCTTCATGCTTCCCATTTGGTACCACGCAAGTAGGATCAAATGCCTCTCCAACTCATCTCACAAAGGTCGCCCCAGAATTGCTGAAAATCTGCAAAATTGTTAAAAAAAAGTTACATTTTTAAATCATTTTTTTCTAAGATATATTTAAATTGAATTACATAAGATACATGTAAAACAACAATAAAATAGTCTTTGTATATGCCTTATAATTACTTTCATATGACCAGATAACTGTAGATCATTGTTCAAATGTCCGATTTTTGTGATCCTTTTCATCTGATAATTACTTTCAAATGTCCGATTTTTTAAAATCTTTATCCCATTGAAGACGGAGGGTTTTTTTTTCTTTTGACCTCACATATCCGTCTTTTTTTCTCCTTTTGCATCCTTTTAGCCCTTGATCTTAGTCTCTTAACTGTTCTGAATGATATATTTTTTTTAAATTGAAGCTTCATCTAACTCCCCAGAAAGGTCACATGTCTTTCAACGATTTTGTAGTGAACCCCGAATGATAGATGTCTTTTCTAGGTGTTGTAAGACGTTCTCTCCCAATTATTTTCCTCGATACAAAGCTCAGTGTCTCTTGATATCCTTTTATAGTGGTTTGGACAGCATATCTTGAACATTTTATTTTTAGCATTTTCTACTCGTAATAACTTTTGGCTATGTAGAAGTATGATTTGAACTCTCTGGGCTTATGTAAGTTCTTTAGTTTTAGTCATATCCTTTAGAACGATATTAAACACTGAATAGTTACAATTTTAAGCTAAGACATAAAAAAAATATCGGTTACATTCTGATTTTAGAAAATTTACCATTTTATTAATTACTCACTAGTAAAATGTGAAGTAATTCAAACATGATCAAAATACACATTATCATACAAGAATAATATGATAAATTCTCAATTTTTTATTAATTATGTTAAATAAATAAATTTCTGAGGTGCCTTATTTTTTGAGGCAAGGGGGTTCGTACCAATTTGTGACTTCCATAGAATCGAAACTATCCGCTATTAACCATTTCGCCTTCAAACCACAACCCCCCTCCCTTATTTTCCCTAGTGTGGGAATTCCAAAATGTGGTTACATTTTTAAATGGACGAACTATCTAGACTGTGTGTGCGTACATGTGCGTATAGGAGAGTAGATCTCTAATTAATTGATGGACTTTATTAATTAAATACAGTCACATCCATAAAAATTGGGGTAATTTGTCAATTTATCCTGGTTTTATTACATACAGTGTTATTTCCATTTGTTCGGACGCATTTTAAGCAATTTACATTTTAATTTTTTTTCGTTTCGGCACAGCAGATTAAAATTGCAATGGCAGTAGGGAGGGGGGGGGGACATATTCGACTCCAGTGTTTTATCGGTGTTTCCCAACCGGGTGCCGTGGCACTTTGAAGGTGGCCACAGTAAAATGTTAAGATTTAGATGGACCACAGAGTCCATGAAGGCTACAGGACCTATTGAAACTTAAATTATAGACCATTTTAATTTATGTAATTGCATTAAATTTTTAACAATATTAATACATTTCTTTCCTTTTTTTTTAGATATTTTATAATAGAATTTGAATTTATCTATCAATATTTTGCATCTTACAAGCTTCTATAAAATCTGTATCTTGCTTACTGAAAATAATGCTTAGGATGGTGACAGGAAACATGGTCAAACAGACCTAAATCGCGTCTTCTCAAATTATTATAACTTGACTTTACGACCTTAAAAACTTTCAATAATTCACGGACTAACCTTGGGAGGACGTAGGCAATGATATCATTCGAAAGAGAATGTAAAACGGCATAAGGGTTTCAAATTTCGTTAGAATCGATTGAATAGTTATGATGATGTTATTGCCAAAAAAATTTCATTGGAGAGGTAAAACCGTTACCCCCTTCCCCCTGAGCTACGAACCGACATAGTCACTTATAGAAATAATGGGGTCATAACCCCAAACCGGCTTGGAGCCACTTTATTGTACGCATTTGTCTACAAATACTTATTTGCTCTAAATGTAAAGCGAAAACCTACGAGGACATCAACGAAGAAAGTTTGTATGAGGAGTCTCTGAAGATGTGGCGAAGATATACATCCTCAGATCCTCCTACGGACTTTGGACTTTAAGCGGCTCACATCTGGGGGCACTGCTAAAGGGAGAGCCCGCAATCCACTAGATGTCACCTGCAGCACAGTTGTTTATGCTATCATTGCTTTTTGCGGGTAGTCACATAGACGGGTACGCAGTATCCTGTCCCTATTACTTCTATCACCCTGGCGTCCCCTGCTTTGGGTATAGAGAAGAGAATAGATAGAAGAGTGACTCGCAAATTGGTAGATCGCGGACCCCCAGCGCCCCTGGTGTTTAAGTAAGGAAATTAACTGGTACAAGTCAGTAATTTAGCCACATTTTTCTAAACTAAGCGTCACTTGTGACCGCCCGAGATTCCCATTTTATACCCCATGTAAATGCACGAATAGAGAAAATGATGGCGAATGGTAAAAGAGGGGTGGCCATTTGGGGTACTTGGTATGGCGGCAAGCTGTGAAGGATTAACCCGCAGAAAATGGAAAAGTGATGAAAATAGAAGGGAACACAATAGGAAACATGCGGCGACCATTTGCTGACTTGATCCTCGAGAGGACAGCCAAAGTAGTATCTTTTTGAGTTGGTTAGTGATGGTGTGACGGTGTGAGATTGGATGTGGACGAATCACATACAACAAAATAAGTCAGGATTAATTTTCTACGCAGATTTCAATCGCAATATTATTACATCTGAAAACGAGGTCAACGGATCTAAGTCGCGTGCTCTGTTATTCTTATTTATGACCTTACGACCTTCAAAACTTTCAATAATTCCCGGACTAACCTTGGGAGGACGTTGAGAATTATGTCATTCCAAGGAAATGTAAAATAACGTAAGGGTTTCTCAAGTTTCGTTAGAATCGCGAATATTTATGATGTTATTGCCCCCCCCCAAAAAAAAAATGATTGGATAGTGAAATGGTTACCGACTGACCGACAACCTACAGATCGACATAGTAACTTTTGGGAAACGCGTGTCTACCCGATTAAAAATACACCAATTTTAATAATTATATATATATATATATATATATATATATATATATATATATATATATATATATATATATATATATATATGTGTGTGTGTGTGTGTGTGTGTGTGTGGAAAACTCACAAAGTATCGCGTGAGTAAGCAATAAATGCAACAAAGCCCACAGGGAAAATTAATACGAGAATTCCAAGTATTTTCGAACTTTATTTCGAGTTCCTTGATAAAGAACTCGAAATAAAGTTCGAAAGTACTTGGAATCCTCGTATTAATTTTCCCTGTGAGCTTTGTTGCATATATATATATATATATATATATATATATATATATATATATATATATATATATATATATATATATATATATACATTTTTCATTAAGGAAAATAGACATGATAGACCAAATTGGATCGCATTTTCGACATCGGCGCACAAATCTTTATCAATGCACCATGGAATACGTCTGATGAATTTTATAATTATTCGTTACAACCGTCTCTGGCATATGTTGGCGAGTTGGCATGAAGTAACATAAAAATCAAACCCGTGGCTCAAGGGCCAGTTCTCATTAAGGGGGGTGGGGGTAGGAAGAGCGGTTGCACTGTTTTTGTCACCCACCCTCGAGCACTTGAACCCTGCGTGGTTCAAGGGATAGCCACCCGTTCCACGTCAGGACAGTGTGAATTCGAAAACCCATCAGCGGACTCCGTAGATGAAAGAGTGATGCGTTATGTGTGTGCAAAAGAAGGAGAAAAGGGCACTGGTGTTGCGATTGACTGTGTTAGCGATGGGGCATGGAGATGAAAGTGTCGGTGCACTGCCATCGTGCGACTAGCTCCCGACTTACGCTGACAATTTTGACGTCGGCTCTCACTAGGAATCGAACCCGCTACCTAGGCGTTAGAAGTCCAACGCCGTATCTACTAGGCTAGTGGGAGCTTTATTATTATTATCCCTGTGAGGAAGAGGGGTGGGGGTAAGAAGGTCGAAATAGGGTGGAAAGTGAAGTTCGACCCATCTCTCGTGATTACTTTGCCTGTTTTGCGGACGAAAATTGGCTTAACCTGAATTCAGACGTCAAGATGCGAACAATTTGACCTCGAGTTGCGGTTATAAGTGTGGCCGAGAGATCTCTTACCAGCAGGATCCCCCACACGATTCAACTTTTTTTTTTAATGACAGTTTCCTTCCCATTTTCTCTTACACGAATTGTCGTCTCTAAACGCGAGGGGGCGGAGTCTAATTTGTTGCCATGTGTGACGTCATCGGCACACGTACCGCGGTAACGCTATTGCGCAGCTTGCTCCAGCGAGTCTCAAGAAACCGTTGTTCGTACCTCCGAATTTATCGGATCTTTAATGTAACTTCTCGTGGTAGGTGGGGGTGCTGAAGAAAGAGAAGTTGGTGAGAACCAGCAGGGGCACGTTCATTTGACAAAAAAAGGGAGAGAACAGACAAAACTAAACCTCGATAATTTTGAGTGCTTGGGCAAGGGGGGTACATTAAAAGTCTGAAAACATTAAGCCAAACCAATCATCAAATAACGGTGAAAGTTGTAGGTATGGTTAGCATTGACGAAAGTAGGAGGAGGAGAAGCATTATTAAATGACAAAAGTTGTGCAAAGAAATTAATCAGGAGGCAAACTTTATCGTCCCCAATCTTCCGGATGAAGAATCCTTTTGATACAATAACCATCGTAATATAGGGCCTCCGTATACATATGTATTATATACCACGAAGTAAATAATCTCTTTATATCCTTTATTTCATGAAAAGGGTTCGTATCTAGTCTCTACAAGGCGATAATTGTTAGTTTATGTACATCATAGGCACACATTGGTGTCATATGGCCTGATTTTTAGTGCGATTGTCAACAATTCGAAATATAGCCTTGCCTATCTCATCTCCAGATCTCTTCCCTTCGTTGTGAGGATATTTGAAGAGACTGCTCTCGAATGCCGGCTCCTGCAATTAGCTGTCGTCGATAAATACTTCAAGTTAAAGGCATTAGGAGGAGATATGAACATTATTGTAAGCTTACCTACCAGCAGTGAGCCCCAGAGGTACGGCGTGCAGGCCCACAGGTTCGTGGACACGCCCTGTCGCCTACCAGCCACTGCACCCACCACCCCTGTCTTGTGGGTTCAGCCTTTTTAGGCAAAGGCTAGAGGAAGAATACCTCGATCCCAAACCAAGCTGGGGAGTCTCTATAGGCGAGCACCAAAAGCCCGGTGTCTCGGCAGCTCCCTGCAGCCGAGGATGAAGCCTGTTCGTTTCGATCCTCTTTTGCCATCAGGGTCCTTCTCCCATCGGTCAAGATACGGGTCCGAAGACTGCACAGGGGCAGGTTGATGCCCTAAATATGAAGGCATCCGTCATCATCGACCTCGATGGACTACCCAAAGAATAGCAAAGCAAGGATTACTCGTAATGGAGAATAGTTACAAAAGGTTAAAGAAATAAAATCGATACTGAACTTTTCTTTTCAGTATAACTGTAATTTTCGTAGGCCTTAAATTCTAGGAAATAATTTGAGTTTCACATTTAATTAAAGTCAGTATTTACGGTGGATGGTTTGTATGTATGCTTCTTATAACATTGGATCAATTCAAAACTAGAGTTTGGTTTTGCGAGTGTTTTACTCTTGTCTGATTTGGGTGGTGTGGTTGCTGGTATTCTCTAGACAATTATTGCAATCATGCAAGTTTGTACCACATTCCAAAACGTTCAGAATGGAATAAACGCACATGAATGCAAATACTTAAATACACCAACGGAAAATGTTCTTCGAGATCCAGTCATGTGCATCTGAAGTTCGGGAATAGGCATAATCGTATGATAGGAAATTTAAAATAGCCTAAAAGAGCCTTATTTTTTAAGGCTGACTTAGGATGGAATCCATTAGTCTGACTTGGGATGGAATCCATTAGTCTGACTTGGGATGGAATCCACTAGTCTGACTTGGGATGGAATCCATTAGTCTGACTTGGGATGGAATCCACTAGTCTGACTTGGGATGGAATCCATTAGTCTGACTTGGATGGAATCCATTACTCTGACTTGGGATGGAATCCATTAGTACAGATGAAGAGTATTGCACACGCTGAGCTTGCAGTATACAAACATTTAGCATCATAATTCTGGATTCATATATAGATATATGTTTAACCCATTTGCATATTTTGTATTTTCCAATCATCCTGAAAAAACAAAAATGAATATGAAACGTGTGCACTCCTATTTTAACAACTATTCCTACCATTTCAATCATAATAAAGAAAGAAAGTAAATACTAGTAAAACCGGATTTATTTATGACGACGTTTCGGGCAATACACGCCCATCTTTTGGTAAAAAAAACAAAAAAATGAAATTGTAACCAGAGGATATGAAATAAAGTGTAAAAACTAAAGGTTAGGTTACAAATTAAATCCACCGAAAAACGAAACAAAAAATAAAATAATTAAATGAACACAATAATTAATTCACATGCCACCGAAGCTCACCATGTAGAATAAAGAGTCGAAAAAGACTGAAAAGGTGAAGAGAAATAGCAACGAAGTAAGTCGGTTTACGGTGCGTGGCAAATTATTGGCGTGAGATTATGTAATTGACAGTGGGGGAGGGGAGTTAAGTCGCTATTGAGAGAAAGAGTGTATTGTCATATATATATATATATATATATATATATATATATATATATATATATATATATATATATATATATATATATATATATATATATATATATATATAAAATCATCGACAGCTCTTTTCAGCAGACTACCTAGCAAAGACGTGTCACCAGAAGTTTCAAGGTTCCAAGACTGCTACTTTATCCCCACCGAGAGAATCTCATCCTCTCTCCTGTGAATCTTTCTTCCGAACGTCTTTATGTATAAAAGTATCAAGTTTATGATTGTTTTTCAATCCAACATGTGCTCTATCCTCTATCAGTGTTTTTCCTATTTCCACTTAAGAACTTTTCTTTTTTTATCTGTCACCCAAGTTTATGTTCTTATCCATTAATTTTGTTTTATGTTTCCTGAAAATTATTCCCAATATGTATCGTTCTATGTTTCGCAGAGACGACATGAGTATGTCTAAGGTATACTTCATATGTTAAGACTGGTAAGATGTATCATTTAAATACTTTGTTCCCTAATAAGTTTTTTTTTTTTTACTTCATTATATTCTATCCTTTTTTTCTAATTATGTTCCGTCTCATTTTTCGCCCTTCATGTCTTTTCGCACCCTTGCTTATCTTGCGTGAAGATGACCTTCTTGTCTAATTGTTATTTGCTCAAGTTGAGCATTGTAAAGTAGTTGTTCAAGTCTTACTTGCGTTTGCTAATGAGGGTTCTATCCCTTGATGATTAAGTTCGTTACACTTGTTTCCTCCTGTATTTTGGAAGGTAATTATTTTACCTTTGATGTTAATTATCAGTGGGTTTATTCTCTGTGTCATGACATGACACATGACTCATGAGTTTTGCTATCTCATTTTAGCTCTATTTGGTTATCGCTACCTGTGTTGAAATAACTGATAACCGATATCTACTTAATGATTTTTTTCCCGTTAAAAAGTGTATTTAATCGATTTCCATTTTTTATGGTTTGTCTTTTGGAAAAAGGATTTCACACCGTAAAGGTTTGTTCGTTCTGTACATTCTGTTAAACTGTTTCTTTGTTCATTTCCTTTGCCTCCTTTGGATGTCCTCCCAATTGATTTTCGTCTTTGTTTTTAATTCTTTGTTTTAAATTCACCCATAATTATCTGAACGGATTGTGTCGATATTCATTCATAAAGTACTCGATGAACACAACATAACATAATTCAACGGATGACGCAAGGCCGCAAACTACATCCACAACCTAAGCATAAGAAAGGTGTTCAAAACTGCTTACAAAGGCATCACCATCATGGCTTGTCAAAACCTAAATCATGGAGCTACAATACACAATATCAATAATATAGTATATTCAATTTATACAAAAGTTTTCCCTCCAAAATCTGTATCCACAAGAATGCGTTCAGAAAATCACCTCATTTAATCTGAGTTTGAAGAGAATACTTGTTTGCTAGGTTGGAGCATCGCAAGCTTATCATTTGGAAGACTTCATGCCCTCCAGTCTTCAATACCTTTAAGGCACGTATTTTCACTTTATCTCCACAGTAATAGGTATACATGTAGGTAACTGTGTACGTAGATAGAAATTGTAATATATGGAAGTATAGTCGTAGATCAGTGAATACGTAGACAGAAAATTTATGATATGAAGGTACAAGCGTAGATATGTGAGTATCTGATCGATATAGACCAATTGAGTGTAAGGAATACACACTCAATGTTGAGATGGTATAGACCTAATTAGCTCTCGGACTGCCCTTGAGTGGATCCCAGTGTCTTTGCTGGTCCTAGTTCTGTAGTACAACTTTTTGAGGCAGACCCGCCCTCGATGGTCTTCGCTTTAGATTTGAGAAAAAGAATTCCTCTTCGAAAGATCCACCGCTTGTCGTCATTCCGTCTCTGTCCAACGCCCACTCCGCCCATTAAATTAGACTACGGAAGGCGCAATTACTCCGCTGGATAAACAAAGGCAGTTTCTGGGCAATTATCCTGAGGGGGGAGGGGTACGGTATCGATTTCTTGTGGGGAGGCGTGGGTGGCACGTGGCGTGGGTAGATCTAAGGTCCCCTCTCACGCTTTCCGGGTAATTGCGGTTCGTTAATAACCATAGTGGAGGGTTCCACCCTCTTACTCTTGAGGCTGGACCCCAGGAGTCCAGGCGTTCGATAAAGGTCCGCGCAACGTCTCATGGGAGTCCGGAAGAGACATTTCCCCATTGGGTTCGGTCTGAGTCAAGCTTATGAGTTGTCTCCGTAAAGGGAAGAGGGGTGGTATGTAGGTTTACGTTCATATGTGTATTTGGTCCAAAGACTAGTGTTGGTGGTCCTTGTTAATTTTAAAGATTCATGAACTGCAAAAGTTCACCGAAAGCAGAACAAAATTGTGAGTTGTCCCATTAATCGTTTGGTAGAGTACCAAACCTAAAATTTAAATCCATTATTTCCTAAAGAAAATCGCCTACGGACTATCACAATAGTCTGTCCACGAGCTATATCATAGTTATGAAAGTCCATATTGGGGCTAATGAGGTTCTAGCAACCGGAGCAATTGAGTGTCGTGTAGCTACAACTTTCAATACCTTGATATACAAATACTGTATGTATAAAGACCTACAGTAAACACTAGAATCAAACAAGACCATTTTTTTATTTTTAAGGCCAAAACCAAATGAAGCATCTCCAAGAAGAACTGTTAAAACGAGGTTAGAAAGCAAGACATTGAAGTTAGAAGAAGTGGAGGGTAGATAGGTCAGCACTCAAAAGAAGACTCCCAGAGTTCACATTCAGCAACAAAGGAATTGAAAACGTAATCTTACCGCGCGTAGCTGATTCCACACCGGGAAATTCGGCTCTAATTTAATGGTGGCTTGATTTAGAGAACGAACGCTTTTGTTGCTCTATTGACGCCCTTTGCTTCCGAGGCCAGGCTCTGGCTTTTCCCAAGTTGACTCCACCCTCGCCTTCCTACGCAACCCTCCTCTATATAGCGCCTTTGCCTCTCACCTACCTTACCACAGCTAACCAGGACTCACATACCTTTTGGTTCCATATTAATAAAGATAATAATTTTATTAGTAGTAGCGAGCACCATTTTTTCTTTTTAATAGAGGAGGCCCCTTTTTTCCTGGCCACGCCAACAGCATTTTTACCTTGGTGTAATTAAGGGGAGCAAAGGTTTGGCCTATGACCCATAAAATTTTGGTCGCTGAGAAAAGAGAAGGAAAGGCTGATACTATCAATATAGAAATATACTCAAGAGTAACCGTGAAAAACCCTCTCAAAATATGGTTAAACCGAGGCTAATATTTGTATGATACCACCTTTAGTACCAATCCTTAATATAGATGAGAAATTCTTATACCTATAGCGGTACAACTATACCTTTTTGTAAAACAGATTTCATTCCTAGGTAGGCTAAACACAAATGACCTCATTGATAGACATTCATTCTAAGAAAGACCCAAATAATAAATTTAGGCGACCGAGTCAATAACGCTAAGGATGTTTCTTCATTTTAATGATTTTAGGAAGTGTTCTAATAGAATAAAACAGCTGTTGCTACGAGAGGTTAATTTTTCATCTTTCTCAGTTTTATGTGTATTTCAAATGAACTGAATAAAATGGGCATATAAAGCTGTAAAGAACATAGTGGCAAAATGTACCAATTAATGTGTGTGTGTATGTGTTTGTTGGGGAAAAAAGAACTTAGTGGCAAAATGTACCAATTAATGTGTGTATGTGTTTGTTGGGGGAAAAAAGAACTTAGTAGCAAAATGTACCAATTAATGTGTGTGTGAATGTGTTTGTAGGAAAAAAAAGAACTCAGTGGCAAAATTTACCAATTAGTGTGTGTGTGTATGTGTTTGTAGGTGAAAAAATAACTTAGTGGCAAAATGTACCAATTAATGTGTGTGTATGTGTTTGTTGGGGGAAAAAAGCACTTAGTAGCAAAATGTACCAATTAATGTGTGTGTGAATGTGTTTGTAGGGGAAAAAAACTCAGTGGCAAAATGTACCAATTAATGTGTGTGTGTATGTGTTTGTAGGGGAAAAAAGAACTTAGTGGCGAAATGTACCAATTAATGTGTGTGTGTATGTGTTTGTAGGGGAAAAAAGCACTTAGTAGCAAAATGTACCAATTAATGTGTGTGTGAATGTGTTTGTAGGGAGAAAAAAACTCAGTGGCAAAATTTACCAATTAATGTGTGTGTGTATGTGTTTGTAGGGGAAAAAAGAACTTAGTGGCAAAATGTACCAATTAATGTGTGTGCATGTGTTTGTAGGGGAAAATAGAACTTAGTGGCAAAATGTACCAATTAATGTGTGTGTGTATGTGTTTGTAGGGGAAAATAGAACTTAGTGGCAAAATGTACCAATTAATGTGTGTGTGAATGTGTTTGTAGGGGAAAAAAATAACTTAGTGGCAAAATGTACCAATTAATGTGTGTGTGTTTGTAGGGGGAAAAAAGCATGTGTAGTCCGTGGGTAGACAGAAAGAAATAAAAGCGGCGAAAAGAGAAGGAAGTGTGAGATTTGCAAAGGGATGCAAGTTGTCTGGTGATCTGGCTTATCGCTTTCAATATATTTTTGTTTTTTTTGTGGGGGGGGGGTAGATTTAGTTATTTTTATGGCGTTCAAAAACCGTTTGTCTTAAAAATTCTTAATGTTCTTTGTAATATGAAATGTGCATTTGCTGTTGTTTTTGTGATTTAATTAATTTATTTTATACTTAGTATATTTTTTTTTTCGTTTATTTTGTCTTGTGTGTATTTCGGTGTTTTTTTGTTTCTGCTTTCTTCTTGTCAATTTTGGTTGTTTGGAGTCATAATCTACTTTTACACATTCATTATATACAAAATGAACCTTAAGAGGAGTCAGCCCCTCCTTATAAATGTTACCTCCATGTTTTGTTTCTGCCTGTCGCTATCTACACCAGTGCAAAATACATATTGAATTTTTTACACCATTTCTTGCTTCCACTATCCATCTGTTTTACCACTACTTTCATCATCATCATATTTTGTCAGTCTTCGTACAGCCGAAGGATGGAGATGCTCTCAAACTAGTTCTGTATTTGCAGTAGTATTGGTTCACCAACCTCCGTTTATCCAGGCTGATCCCCGACCGAATAATGAAAGACATAAAGGTCAGTATGACAATCGCTAGCGAGCCCGAAGGTAGCGGGGGCCTGTCCTCTTTGGGGAGATATGCCAGGAAGTATTATGTTTTTTATACCCAGTTCTGCATTTGTGAACTATTAAGGTCGTCCTCTCTTAAAGCTTTTATTTTCATCTCTGAACAACTTCTATTAACACCCTGAATAATAGTAATCCTGAACAAATTTATATTCTAGTTCCTGAACGTAAGGCATATAGTATCCAAGAACTCGAAATCAATGAAAAATTCCCTTTGACGAGCGACCATTTACTTCAACGGCAATGACCGGCATTAAACGGGCCTTATGGCAATCTTCCATCAAAATAAAATACTGCCCAGTGACCCCTTTACGTCAAATTTGAAATAGCCTTAATAAAAATATATGATACCGTCAACTTTTATGGCGTGGGAGTATATATAGTTAAAGATTTCTAGTTCATTTTACGATACTTCGGTTAGGTTAAGGACCCTACATGCGATCTAATTTAGCCGAGAAGGGACCTATAAAAGTCTTGAGGATCTAATACGATTACATAAATCTAACTATTCATTAACAATTTACTCATCATTGCCCTTGAAATTTCAAAGAATACAGCTATCGATTCCAAGAAGATTAAAAGCTATATTAAAATAAGTTATGGACCAATAGTCTATTAAGAAAGATGAGTTTAAACATTATTTCTCCAACTTTTGTATCATACGTCTAGTTTACTTTATATCTTAAACTATTATTAATTATTATTAATATGTAAGAAATGTATGGGGTTTTTTTTAACTATTGGCTCCACGTAGTGATCAAAATTTTTTCGGTTATGTTAAAGTAAGACACAAGAACCAGAGGTCAAATCGTCCCTTATTTGTCCTTATTTGAATATCCAATTCAGAGTAGCTTTATTTTTAAAGGGTTTCTAAGCATCCAATTTGTAACATTAAATTTGTCGCCTGAAACAGAAAATGTACTAAGTAAATATTAGGATTACCTATAATGACCCCTTCCCCACTGAAATTATTTCCAATTTATCACTTATTTATTTTTAAATTCATAATAACTTTGTAGATAACCTCAATTATTAGTATTATCAGTTGTAGTCATTACTGCTATGATTATTATTGTAGTAATAATAATAATAATAGTGGTAATAGGATTAGTAGGAATATTATTATCATAAGTATATTTATATCGTTATATTTTATGTATATTTTTCCCTTAAAAATGTAAAGTTCAGTTTTTTAATTAATTAATTTGATCGCATATTTATTATCAACTTCTGTATTTACTTAATAATAGAATCAATAATCTATTTAGATTTGTAAGAATATTAATTAAAAATCTCGTTTCGTTAAATAATTATATAAATGTCGAGGGTGATAATATTAAATATTCATTTTATTATTCCATATCTGGTATTTATGGCGCCCGAGTTTGTTCGAGTTGCTTGTTTTGATTTGCGGTTGTGGACAAACACGCCCGAGTTGCGGGCTTAAAGAGTTGCGAGCTTAACGAGTTGCGGGCTTAACTTATTTTCAAAGGATACTATTTTACTGTTATATCCCGATAAGAGTTTTTCTTTTAAGCTCTTTGGAATTGCCGTAATTTAATTATCTCGCATTTTATTTATTTCTTAATAAATCAGTTTCTTTGACGGTGTCGACCGTTGAATATTGGAAGCGACTGACTCGTACACCCGAGATGCCCCGGGGACAAGATCACTCCGTGCACCTACGAACTCCAAAATGGGACGGGGGTAAAGTAAAAACAGTGAATAGCCATTGCACTAACAAGCCTGACAAATTAATTGCCTTTTTGGAAAGTTAAAAGATCCGGAGTATCGAACGAGAAATGGTTGTCAACAGAAGAAGAACAAATTAATAACAAATTTAAGTGTTGGGAGTGATTGAGGACGACATCTATCCCCATAACACCCTCATGAATCCGAAAACTACTGGGGTTGTGATAAATTTCAACCCCACACTCACAAAATCATTCTTACAAACCAACACACCAAGATACGACTCTTTCCTGTGGCCATCGCTCACCCCGAGCTATTTTCTAATGCGCCCAGAAACTCATATCCATTTGGGGTGTGGGGGATACCTTATGGCACAGCAGAACTAAGCGATGGAGCGTAGGGGATAACACCCCCCTGGGGGTATCTATACCCGCTTTGATATAAGAGCTTAAAAGTTTCTTATCGAATTCAGGTCGAATAATTTCGGACAAAGCCGTCAATTATCTTGGTGTGCAGCGAACGCATAATTAAAACTGCTTCAGAGATAACAAATGTGTTGGAGACAGAGTTGGGTAAAAGAAAGAATTAAAACTTATCTTTGAAGTTTGCCTTAATAGTTTGAGGAGATTTTGCGCCGAAACTCGGCAAAGCGAGTAGTAAGGAGAGGGTGGTGTGAGTAAGGATATTTGGACCTTCGAAAGCTCCTTCAGTCTATACTAAAGAGGTTGGAACGAGCCAAGATTGACAGTCAATTTGTTGTAATGTTTTCAAAGAGAAAACTTGGGCAAAGTCGTAGAAAGGAGAAACTAATCAAACCAGACAGACATTTCTAAGTTTTTTTTTATGTAAAGGTAAACAGCTTTAAAAAGATGTTTAAATAAAGTAGAAGAGGATTCGAGGAATATGTAATGCTTGGATGTCAAGCAAATAGATAAATAAGGAAAAGTTTAAGATCAGAATTATTGGAAATTGACGCGAATTCCTTTAGATCCTTTTTCATTCGCATGGAACTTAAAAACTTGTACTCTGAGATGTGATATTGAGTTGTGCTCTTAGGTGTTGTGTTTTTGAGTTGTGCTCTTGGGTGTTGTGTTTTTTATTGTGCTCTTGGGTGTTGTCTTCTTTAATTTGTGTGCTTGGAGTTGTGTTTTTTATTGTTCTCTTGGGTGTTGTTTTTTGTCTGTTGTTTTCTTAGGATGTTATGTTCTTTCGTTTTTGTGCTCTTATATTCGAATGTGCATTTAATGTTGAGGAAGTGTGATAGAACTTTATTTCTATCCCTTTTCGACTTTTTCCGTTCTTTCCCTCTCTACATATAGCTGACCGATCAGACTCCAAGGAAGAGGGAATTACACCATTTCATAAAAAAGAATATATATTTATTTTGGTATGTTAATAATATGCCACTCTTCTTTTATGGGCATTATAATCCGCGATTAAGGCAAATCTTTCCGTCGTGACGTTTTGTCCATCCGAGGGATCAGGTGTTTTTCGCCTTCGCGTCAAAACCATTTGCTTTGTGGGCTTAGCGCCTTGGAGCTTCTAATGAAGCCCATTCATTAACGGCGTATGCCGCGGTTTCATCCTGCGCAAACATACCTTCCACTGTTTCCCAACAATGTGACCCCAAAAGACGTCAGGCCTCAAATCCATCAGTGGTTTTTGTTGTTTTCTTTTTGTCTTTTGGTCACATCAGCAGGTTCATGACATCCTTAGCTTGTGTACCCGATGCTAAGTCATGATCCGCGATGGTTGGGTCACCTTCACCCATTTGGGGAGTTTTTCCCCTTGATGAATGGATGAAGTCATTCGTAGAATTTGAATGGGCTTACCTATTTAATTTCAGACTATAAAAAACTGAGCGTAAACAAATTAGTACGCTACGAACTCATGACTATTTGAATGAAATTGAACTGACAAAAGGTCTCATGTTTGTCTGTTTTCCGGTATGAGTGATGTAAAAAAGGATCCCAACGGTAAAAGAGAGATCGGAAGATAAACTATGATGTGCCATTAGTGATTTTGAAGCGACTCTGACCTGTTGTTATCTTCGATTCGTTGGTCAACATAACATAATTCAACGCATGGCAAAAGCCACAAGGGACTATCAGAAGTCATCCGAGTCAACACACACCCCATAAAGTGTATCTACAAGATTGAGTCAGAACTGCTCAAAATGACATGACTATCATGGCCTGTCAAAAAACTAAATCATGCAATGTACACATCAATAATAAGATATACAAATATTACAATATGTAATTTGCCCCAATACAACTTACAAACCATTATAACCTACCCTCTCCATCTTTTCATCTAACCTGCGCGTGAAAACAGTTAAAGTTGGACTACTTATCTCCTGTGGTAAACCATTCCAGTGAAAAAATACTTTATCACATCCAACCTTCACCTGTTTTTATTTTTTTTTATTTCAAGTGGCGGCCACTAGTACCATTATTACCTCCCAACTCAAAGAACTTGCTAAAATCCAACCTCTCACACTCAGAACAAATTTTAAAAAGTTCAGTAATATCCTCTCTTACACACCTTTCAATGAGAACATATTTACCAGCCTCAACCTATCGACATATTCAAAGTGCTTCAGAGAAGGTATCATCTTTGTTGCCCTCCTTTGTACTAACTCTAGCAGCTTGATATCATGTCTCAAATGTGGAGACCATGCTTTTGGCCTGATACATGAGTTATATAGTTTAAGAATAACCTCTTTACTTTTATAAGTAACATTCCTCTTACTGAAGCTCAACACTCTATATTGCTCTAATTTTTGCCTCATTACACTGCTTAGAAAACCTCAGTGACCTATCTACTAGTACTCCAAGTCCTTTTCATCCTCTACTGCATTTAGCCAATGCCCATCCATTTCATAGCTAAATTCTCTATTATCTCTTTCATATTAAATAACTTTAGATTTTTCTAAGGTTACAACTCATCTGCAACTTTTGTGCACAACCTAATAACTTATTTAAATCACTCTGCACATTGAAGTTAGCTTCAACTTCATTTACTACAGTTGACAATTTTGTGTAATCAACAAAAAATGACACTGTTAATTAAACCCTCCCCAAGATCATTTATATATACTAGGAATAATAATGGGCCTAGAGCTGATCCTTGAGTTACACCGCTGATAATGTCCCTACACTGTGACTTCAGCCCAGTACCGCCCTCTGGTTCTTCTCTTTCATCCAGTTATCCAATTCAAAACTTTTCCACATATCCCATGCATTTTTAATTTGTGAAGTAGTCTCTTATGTGCAACTATATCAAAAGCTTTACTAAAATCTAAGTAGATTACATCAACTTTCTCTCCATTATCTAATTGCTTAATTACATTATTCATAAAATCCAGTAAATTTGTTAAACACGATCTACCTCTTTTAAACCCATCCTGAGCATCATTTATTAACCTACCACATTCTAGATGCTCAGAAATCCGCTTTTTAACTATCTTCTCAAGACTTATACCAACTATAGATGTTAAGCTTACAAGTTTAAAGTTATTTTGGTCCTCTTTACTTCACTTCTTAAAAATTGGCACTACATTCGCTCTTTTCCAATCGTTAGGTATTTCTCCAAACTCTAAGTGATCTAGTATATATATATCTTATGAAGAACTACTGCAAAACTTTCTGTACCCTCTTTAAGTAACCTAGACTGAATGCCATCATGGCCAGATACTTTACTAGTCTTCAGATTAATTGTAAACCATTTAATCATTTCTCTATCTACATACATTAACGGTATGCAATACCTCATCCCCTGACCTAGAAATGTCGCAAATTAAACTTTTCGGATTCTCTTTTGCAAATGCTGAACCAAAATGATCATAAAGTAACTACTATTTCCTCTTCAGATTCTTTCACAACCCATTCATATTTAATAGGCCCTTATTTTGTCTCTGAATTTTCGTGGATTTTTACTATTATTTTGAGGTAAATTAATTTCTGCACACCACTACTAACCATGGGTATATCATACCCGATTTGAAAAAATAAATAAATGTAAAGCTTTAATGGAATAGATTTACATGAAGGCACTTCAAACTTTGAACTTTGACTTAACATTAATAAAAACTGACAATGACGTCGTTGCTCTGGGTACCCATGTTTAGCGTTCTAGGGTTAATTACCTTATTTTATTCATTCCTACTTACCCTACAACGAGTAGAGATTTTCACAGTACCTTTCCCCTGTAATCTTTGGTATGCTCTTTTCTTCTCATACATTTTCCTATCTCATGATTCTACCACAATGGTTTCCTACATTTCTTCCTAATGACCTTGGTTGGGATTCATTGCTCTTGGACTATGTTTATTATAGTCTTAAAAATATTCCACATCTCGCAAGTATTCTTACCACTGAATTCTACATCCCAATTAACCTGATTCATAATCCTCACTATGAAAATTTGAAGTTTTAGTAGTGTTTGTTGATGTTCTACCTATATAAATCCCATAGATTACCCATTAAGCACACCATTTTTTTAGGTTTGATCAATTTTCATCGTGCTTTCTTGTAACATTAATTAATTGCATTCACGACTTTTAATCCCATATTTCCTACAGGTTATGTTTAGGCAGGGGTGAAGATACCCTCGCCCGCGGGGGAAAATTTCGCCCCCGCCCCCAATTTTCATCGTTCCCTGAGTGATATATTTGTATGCACAAATTATTTAATTGATTAATATTCGATGGATTTTGGTGCTTCAGTAAATATTGCAGTCATTGCAAA
This sequence comes from Ceratothoa steindachneri, assembly GCA_963969495.1. Classification (NCBI taxonomy): domain Eukaryota; kingdom Metazoa; phylum Arthropoda; class Malacostraca; order Isopoda; family Cymothoidae; genus Ceratothoa; species Ceratothoa steindachneri. Next base: position 54,551,068 of record OZ018339.1, on the reverse strand, counting down.
AATAACAAAAATCTGAAGTGCATCATACTGCATTGGGCACGCTTGGAGGAGGGAGCCTCACCCACGCTTGAATAAAGACCACGCCCCTTGGGCTGTCCAAAGCACTGTAAAGGTGGCTAATCATTGCCGTAATTATAACCGTCTACCCGCACCATTTACACCTCGTATGACGCTTCTTATAAATCATTTTTCAATGTGAACTTATGAGGAGAAACACATACCGCCACATTAAACATTGCTGCCAAGGATATTTAAGTTCTCATCCAACCTGTGATTATGGGATGCAGTATCATATCCCATGCTCTTTACTTTCTTTATAAATTTGCAATTTTCTTGTTTCTCTACAAGCTGCGAATAATGTTTTTATTGAAAAAAAATCAACAGACCTAAGTTGCGTGATCTCAATTATTCTTACTTATTACCTTACCACCTTCAAAACTTTTATTAATTCCAGAACTAACCTTAGGAGGGCCTGGGCAATCATACCACTCGAAAGAAAATGTAAAACAACATGAGGGTTTTAAATTTCGTTAGAATCGGCCGAATAGTTACGATGTTCTTGCCAAATAATGAAAAGTAAAACGGTTACCATCCGCCCGATGACCTACGAACTGACAGAGTAACTTATAGAATCGCGTGCACGCGACTAAAACTAGGTCTCATATTATGTCTAAATATTAAAGAAAAGCAAATGACAATTATTTTTCGAAGTCATTGGAAGAATACTTAAAATTGAGTTTGATATTATAACTCCTGAATTAATTATCGCCATGAATAATAATTTAATAAACATAGGCATCAGACCAGTATCATTCAACATGGTGTTTAGGGGTATGTTGGGACCGTATGGAACAAGAACTCAGACCCTGGAAATTTGGAGGTTGCCTTTCAAAGCATCTTCTTTGTAATTTCATTCCGGCCATTACGTGCTGTATTCGAACCCCCTAAATGAGTACCTCCTGGCCACGCACAGTGATATTTTACACTGAGAAATTAACGGATAAACCATTAACACGTGACAAAGTTAATTTCAATGACAAGGGGGGAGGTCTGAAAAAGCTAATCTTTGGCAGTAATTAACGATGATTTATTAAAAAAAACCGTGCTCGGAATCGTGTCAGAAAAAGGGAGAAAAACAAACAAAACAATTCGAAAGATGGTAATGAAAAATAGCTTGGGGCAACGACTCCAAAGACTTCATCGGCCCAAAATCTTTTGGGGGTGTGAAAAATTCCCTTAGGACTCCCCCAAAACTCAAATCCTACATATTTTGTACTTTTTCTCGCCGATTCACACAATTTAACACGAATCTGTACTCCATTCCACGACTAACCATACTCATTGTAAATTAATTTCACCCATGATAATGAACCCATGCCAAAGTGCCCTTCCTGACTGAAACCGGGGCGATGAGCTTTAGAAACACCCCCATTAACGCCCCGTCCCCCTTTTACTTGCGCAAAGTGCAAAGAGGGGAAATGTATTTTACGAGGGTTTCGCCTCTCCACATAATGGCACAAATCCCCCATCATCCTTGCCATCGTTTGTCAATGCGGAACGTCCCTCCCCTTCCTTGACGTCCGACGCAAGGAAAGGCACTAAATAATGACACACTGGGTACGTAATGATGCTTGGAATCGCGCCCGTTATGGCGTTTACGAATGAGAAATGAATTTTAAGTTTTTTTTACGCCGCCTGCCGCTTCTTGCCATGCGTTGTCATGGAAGTAATATTTATTATTATTACTAGTTTTTTTTCATGATGTGCTCCAACCCTACTTAAATATGAATAATTAACTCGCACACACACAAACTTGGGTGAAGCGCATTTGATGCCATTATTGTTTTTTATATAGTGTAATTCTTTAATGGCGGTTCATGAGTCATTCGCGCGCTGCCATCTGGCCCTGTCTGCTTTCTGTCACGGCTTCATCTGTCCGTGATCGGAGCTCACTCGACTCCCCGGCGAAGTCGCGCCCACTAGTCGCCGTAAAAGGTGGTGTGAAACCAAGTAGAAGGCAGAGAGGACAAAAAAAACCCTCGCCAAGAAAAAAAAAACGACCGGTAAACTCATTTCTCTCTTAGAACCTACCGACGCAGAAGTCCTCCCCCCTCCCTTTGAGTCTCTTCCGACCAACACCTCCAAATCATCCCAATGAGGCGATGCACCCATTTAGAACCCCTTAAACAGGGATCCTCTTGTGGCTACAAGATAGTTATTAATGGGTTCTTTCCGTACAACCATAACCCCTCCTTTCCTTGCAGACCTACAAACCAGTTTAGTCTTTGTTCACATTCACAAACATGTCCTTGTAATTATTCCACCTTCGTGAGATAAACCCCTCCTTTACAAGGGCGGGCTCCTAAAGAAGAAAATTGCATCCGTTCTTTATTATTCCGTTTTTTTGTCTTTGTTACCTTTTCTTTATTTCTCCTTACTGAAAACTCACGAGATGAAAACACGAAGAGAGAACAAATGGGAACTAAATAACGACTGATAATAGGGAATCGAGAGCCAGATTTGTTGCTTTGTGGAGAAGAGAAAAAGAACAAAGAAGTGCGAAATAAAGAGAAAACAAAGACTTACATTACATAATTTCACGGATGACAAAAGCCTTCCCGCCTTCACATCACTACTCTCTCGTGTCCCGTAGGAGGGGGGCTCTTATCAGCATAGGCTGATTACGGAACAGGTGCCCCTCCCCCCTCTTTCCTAGGGTTATAAAGAGTTGCACCATCAGGGGGTGATGTCCTAAACACAATAAGACCCCCCCACAAGAATAGTCTCATGATTGCTTCGGGGGTAGAATTAGTCCTAATCTGTCCGATTTGAAGCATTCTTAATTGTAATGTCCGATTTGAGTCATTTATAATTCCAGTGTCCAATTTGAGGCATGGATAATTCTAATGTCCAATTTGAGGCATAATTATTCTACTGTCCGATTTGATGCATTGATCATTCCTATTTACGATTTGATGCATTGATAACTCTACTGTCCGATTTGGGGCATTGATAATTTTAATATCTAATTTGGGGTATTAATAATTAGAATATCCTTTTTGAGGCATTGATAATTCTAATGCCCGATTTGAGGGATTGAAAATTCGAATGTCCGATTTGAGGCATCGATAAGTCTAATGCCCGATTGGAGGCATTACTCATTCTAATGCCCAATTTAAGGCATTACTCATTCCAATGCCCAAATTTGTGGCTTTAATAATTCTAATGTCTGACTTGACACATTGTTAATTATAATGTCCGATTCCGCCCCCCCCCCAAAAAAAAAACAACAACAACACCAACAAACAAACCCCGAAACAAGCTGCGAATCCTGCTCGGCTTAAAACCTTTTGGAACCTTTGTTAATCGGGTGTTCTTGAGACAAAATTTACACCTGTGTATGAGTAAATTTGAGAGACACATGTCTGTCTTTGGTGGAGCTTAGGAGTTTTAATAGAAGCCTCTTGATTTTTTCGTTGGTTCCTATAATATTTAATGTGTAGACTATTGTTTAGATAGCTCAATGGAAGCGAATATTAATTTCAACATGTGTAAATATCTTCTCTTTTTCTCTATCACCCACCCAGTTTCAATAGTCTTTAGTCCCTTTTATTAGTTCCTATTTCCTGAAGGTCTTATGATAATTTTGTATTAGCGGGACCAAACGGCCAATGGAGATAATATTAATCAAAACACTAACACAAAACATTTCTACATAGGTAGGTAAGGTACCATCTCAAAAAATACCACATAACCGAAAAATTTTTGTCTCGGTGTTTCGATCAATAAATGTTTTTGGGGGTGTTTTAATAATGAAATAGACGATGGATTGACTAAATGGCGGAACTAAAGACATCGAAGAACAGCTGGTCATCATTTAGTCATCTTCGCCCGAATTCATTTGGAGTCGAGGAATGGGACGATAACGCTCGCTCGAGTCACTTTTGAAAGCAGCCAAAGTTCTCTCTCCCACGGGGTAGTTTTGTTTCTAGTGTGCTGAACATGACCCACCATAACAGAAAAATGCCAATCTTTTTGATATTCACGAATTTTAAGTATATAATCAATTTCCTTAGCGCCTTTTCTTATTTTCTTCCTTCGGTTCTCTATCATCACTATCCTTTTTTTCGTTGCTTTGTTACCTCCTAGTTTCTTGATTTATCCTAAAGGGATTCCATCGTCCCAGTGGTCACCGACAATTATCCTAATATTCCACCATACACTCCAACACTCCGCTACCCAACTCTTACTCCGAGCACCGCTGTGTGGTTCTGAATGAGTTAACATTGAGATGAACTATCGAAGCCCGAGGCGAACTGAGCCAAGTTGAAAAAAAAATCCGAGCCGCATAACTCGGTACTGAACCCGATAAAAAATACCCCCCCCCCCACCCTTTCCCTACTTCCTTATCCCCAGTACTTAGAGATTGGGGTGCTGTGTAGGGCGGAGGGTAATGTTCTCGGGCGAGTCCAGCGAGCCAGCCACTTATTTTACGCGGACCAATTTTGCGCGAGTTGCTCATACACAGACGCAGCGTCGAGTGTGTACCGCACACAGAGAAGCGGTTAACTTGAAATTAATGGCGAATACCTTTGATATTTAAAACTGGTAATCTTGTTTTATTCGGATTTAAATGTCTTCCATATTTGTTAGCGTTTCCCGGCGGCTTTACTATAATCAAGTTAGCGAGTTGATTTGGGTCTTCATATTTTCGTGTTCTTTGGTCGGGACGTTGAATCGATCGTTCGGGTGCTCAGAATCCACGTCCGCAGGGCCAATTGGGGTCAGAAGCTGTGGGATGGGGGGGGGGTCTAGCCTGTTCAGGAGGGAAGTGAGGAGGAGTACCTATCTGGTATCTATACCTTTGGATTTCTGCACTAGGTTAGACAAACCAGATGTTAACTTGTGGAGAAAAAATGAAGCTCAGTTTGGAGTTTGCCGAAGTTCTTATCTTCCTTCTGCGTTCTTTGGGTTATTTTATCTTTCACTTCCATGTGTAGATTTTCGTCATCGGATTATCATTGCCATAACTTCTCACATGGGCCAATGTAAGAAGGGGTGATAGAGAGAATAGGTGAAACGATTCATGGCCTCCGAACTATCCAACAGAATTCCCAAACCAAAGTTTTAGTTAATTTATCAGCATTTTTACTATAATCAATCAATCATTTTGCGAAAATATAGAAAATTCTGTTCAACTCAATAGTCAAACTCCCATCCCCGTAAAAGTAAACAATGGAAATTGACTAACAGTAAAAATAAATTATTAAGGGGTGTACTGTAAAAGTCACCTGGTCTAAATCAAAACACAAAACGCCTTCTGAAAAGGCTTAAAGAAACTTATATTGAGCTTGGTATTAAAAAGATGACCAACGTCGACATCGTCTTGGAAAGATACGTAGGTAAAGCGTTGAAACCTAAAAGATGTGGAAATCTGAAGAAGGTACATACCCCGGAGTCTACTTGTGATAGGAATTATGGATACGCACAATTCTTCTCTAGAATAAGGGAAGCAGGGCTTCCCTGGCGGTCCCAGATTGTGCAGATAAAGGTCAATGCATTTGGAACTTCCAAAAGGGCGAGGAAATATTGATCCGGCGCGATATAATCGGATGACGTTTTTAACTTCTTTTGTGTTCTAGGTATGCAGGGGGGGGATGTATGCTAGGGGGCTTCTGCTCAGGGATGCCCCCTTACTGGGCAAGACGCTGTAGCGCACCTTCTCCCCTATCACTACCTGTGCTACTCAAGTGTAATCTACCAGAGCGATTCTCTTAAGTGTATGATCAACACTTTGAAATTATTTTAAATTTTAGTCTTTATGATGAATGGATTTAATCTTAAATTAATTTACACCTCAATATGAATTAGATCAATGCTAGGATTTAAAAAAATAGGGGGCTTCTATGAACTTATGCTCTTATTTGGAAATGTTTCGCTTTGTTTAGGTTTCTACCCACTAGGAACTTTTAAATTTCATCTCGATTTTATTTATTTATCATCATCATCATCATCATTATCATCATCACTTCACTAACTCTATAATATAAGAAGGGGAAATTTTGAGTATTTGAATAATAATTTCATCTTAGTTTGGTTATGACTTGTTTTTGTATCAAAGTTCATAAATAAATATAAGTATCAAAATTTTGTGATTTTTTTTAAAACCCAAAGAATTACAAATGTTGAAGTTCAGAAAATTTATTTTTGTATATCTTCTTCTATAACTATATTTTAGCAACGTGATATTTTGGAAGGGGGGGAATTTAATTTAGAGTTCCTTTTTAAAATTATTATAATTGGCAAAGTTTAGAAAATTTATAAAAATTTAACCATGGGTGCTTTTTTAGATATTAAATTCTAACCTCAGTAGCGAAGCGCAAGCTCCCCGCGTAGGGTGGAGTGGCGAAGCCATTGCCTTGTTTCCCTATATTTTACTCCACGTGTAGTTCGAACTAAATCCATTTTTTTATCATTATCTTTTCAAAAATCTTACAATTATATGCACTAGTGGCATCACCCATCGGGTAAAATGACGGTTCAAATATACTAGGCTTTCCATAAATTATCCCTCCCCGTAGAATCCAAGTTACTCTCAAGCGAATTTCAAATCTGTGTCACTGCGTCGAATGAACTTGCCTTTAATGAACAAACCTCTCGCCTTTCCAACGCTTCATTAACTAAGGGGTTTAGACGCTGTAAACAATGGCTGCATTGTATGGTATGTTGACAGGTTATACCTTTATGTGCGTTAAATCAGTCCTTTTATGTTGTTCAGCTTATATTTCTACAAGGTTTCGGGTGTCCTTGTAATACAAGGCGCCGGTACACCATCGTTGTTTTCCGACAAAATCCTCGCAAATTTCGGGCCAGGTCTCTGAAATTTCAGACGACACATCAAAATATTTAGAAGTTATTAATAATTTAAGTTATTATTTTTTTATTCTATTTGTTGTTTTTTTTATTTATTAATTATAATCTCTGCGAAAAAGTTTTTGAGAAGGGATTTTATAAATGTAGCGGTTAAGTGAAGATGCTTCGAGCGCGATTTCAAAACCTCCCTTAGCGGCGCTAAATTGTACACATTTAACGCGTTTTAAGATAAATTGTCAACATTCGACACATTTTAGGGTTAAAATGTAAGAACTTGACACATTTTAGGATAAATCTTGCACATTTAACACATTTTAAGGTAAATCGTACACATTCAGCACATTTTAGAGCGAATCGTCCACATTAACACACTTCAAAGTAAATTTGCACACATTTAACACATTTTAGGGTAAATTGTAAACATCTAGCACATATTAGGGTAAATTATCCACATTTAACACAGGGGTAAATTATCCACATTTAACACATTTTAGGGTAAATTATCCGCATTCAACACATATTATGGTAAATTGTCCACATTTAACACATTTTAGGGTAAATTGTAAACATCTAGCACATTTAGGGTAAATTATCCACATTTAACGCAAGAGTAAATGGTCCACATTTAACACATTTTAGGGTAAATTTTCCGCATTCAACACATATTATGGTAAATTGTCCACATTTAACACATTTTAGGGTAAATTGTAAACATCTAGCACATTTAGGGTAAATTATCCACATTTAACACAAGAGTAAATGGTCCACATTTAACACATTTTAGGGTAAATTATCCGCATTCAACACATATTATGGTAAATTGTCCACATTTAACACATTTTAGGGTAAATTGTAAACATCTAGCACATTTAGGGTAAATTATCCACATTTAACACAAGAGTAAATGGTCCACATTTAACACATTTTAGGGTAAATTATCCGCATTCAACACATATTATGGTAAATTGTCCACATTTAACACAATTAAGGGTAAACCTTTGGACTGTTACAAAAAAATTAGAGACCCTCCAGTATCAGCCGGGATGCGGTGTCGAACTGTGTGAAAAATGCGAAGTGTGTCTCGAAGCAGTTTTTAGTCGCTTGCACGCGACTCTAATAGCTTTGCTAGGTCAGTTCGTAGGTCAGTTGGTAAACATTTTAATTTCCAATGTATTTTTTGGCAATAACATCGTAACTATTCGGCCGATTCTAACGAAATTTGAAACCCTGATGTTATTTTACATCCTCTTTAGAATGATATAATTTCCAAGGTCATCTCAAGGTTAGTCCGAGAATTATTAAAAGAAAACTTACTATGGGCCGGATTCTCTCACTTATTGAAAGTTTTGAAGGTCGTAAGGTCATATGGTCATAAGATCATAAGTCAGAATAATTGAGAGCACGCGACTTAGGTATATTGACCTTGTTTTTTTAATTCAATGTCAGGTTGGTTATTAAATCATCTGATCTGGATTGTGTCACAGACATAACCCATCAGGTTTTGCGTCTTTCCAGAGTTTCGAATTAAAGAGAGAAAGTTTTATTTTAACTGGTTTTCTTTTGTATAATTCGCTACCGATTCATTTTGAGCGTTCACAAATTCTTTCATGGCTCGATTCGTATACCCACCTTGATTACCTGCAAGCTGGTTTCTTCCAGCATCCTAGTTATACTTCTCTGGTCTTAAGACTTACTAGAACGTTTAAGGTTTAATGCCTACTTCAAAACCATTATAATGGTTATTCTTTTGTCTGTCTAACCCATCTTTCCTTTTCACGCCAATGTGGATGTTACGACAGTGAGTAAAATATTATGTGGCCTCTTGACCCGACCTCGAGAGCAGGATGCTCAGCACGATGTGTGTATGGTGGAAGGGAAGGGGGGGCAGAAGACGGAAACTGGACGGAGAAACAGTATGATGAGAAAGCAGAATAAAGAAGATTTTTAAGAAGTTTTATTATTACACTTGCCACCTGGAGTGTATTGTGGGTAAAATCGTGTAAAAGGTTAAGAAGCGGAGGTCATTTTAGTACGAATGGGGCGGCGGACAATTGGATCGCCTTAGAAGGTAATAAAGCTCTGACTATGGAAAATTAAAACCAGAACTAAAGAAAATGATCACAAATTACCAGCAATCTCTATGTGGTAGAGTACAACGCGGTCTCTAAATGCCTGGTTCCTTCAATAGGGTATGGAGAAATAAAAATACATTTAACAACAGCACCACCACTTCTCTTCCGAGAGAGAAGCGCCTCCTCGAGGCAGCTCAAAAGACGCGGAAATTCCTCCCTTTGGACATACCGACGCGAGCTGGCAGGAAATCACCATATGTATGGTTTCAAGCTTCTCCCTGGTCAATTTTCTCCCTTTCCCGTGTGTCTTCTCCACAATTACTTCACTTCGCCCCTAAGCGGACATCAAAATTTGAATTTTTTAAGCGAAACGAAATTTGTTGACGCTTCGGATCTCGTATCCCGAGTCGTCATCCGCTTCTGTACAAGTCCCGCGCGAGGAATGCCTCCGATCGGCAAGAGGCGGCAGACGCTTTTCGTCGTCGTCGCCGTCGCTTATATTTCGCCCTGTCTCTAATTTGCATTATTGCTTTAGGGGGAGTCGCCATTTCGTGGCCGGAGTTGGCAGATTTGGGCCAGACCGCGCTCAGACTTGCCTATGCAAATTGACCTGATGGGTTCGGTCTGACATGATTTCGCCCCGCGTTACTTGACCCAGTTCGGTGCCCCTGGTTTGGACCCAGCATTACTTGACCCAGTTCGGTGCCCCTGGTTTGGATTTAGGATTTGTCCGGGAGTCAGTTTAAGGGTGTATTTTTGTCTGTTGTATGAATTCGATCTTGGTGTATAATTCTCACTCCAGGAAGTGGTATTTAGCGTTGGGGGGGGGGTTTATTTTGTCATCTTTAACCCCTTTTCAATACTGTCTCTTCATTCCCCCTTTTTCTTACTCCTAGCCCCAACAGGGTGCCCCGTATAGACTTACACCTGGGACCTGGAGCAGTGGCACGCCATCACGGCCCGTGTCTCCAATCCCAAACTAGATTGAGACTGCCTGGTCTGTATTCCCTATAGATATCCCCCCCCCCCTGTTTCATCACAAGCTTTGGCCTATTTTCGTGGCGAACGGCTAAAACGCAGTCTAGTCGCCGACCAGGCTTCGTCCATTCATCCGGGAGGGAAACTCCTCTCGGCTCCCACTGAAGTGGGTTGTTTTTAACATGCCTCCATTCGTTCCTCCCTCCTCTTTTTTACCCACCCGCGGGGTAATATTGGGTGTTGCATAGGCGAATTTGCTGCAGCTGTCATCTGGTCTGGTGGCCCTTCCGGCCCCAACACCCGCAGTTTGTCCTTCGCCTCAATATCTAAAAGAGGCTCATGAGTGACGTCATTCACACATTTTCACTTCCACTTTCACCTTTGCGCAGATTTCTACTTAAAAACATTTCGCGAGATTTGCCCTCGTTGTTTTTTTTTTATTTTTAGAAGGTGAGGATCTCCTTTACACCTTTCAAAATCCTCTCTTCGGTTACACTAGTGTGGGTTCTACCAGAGTTAGTAGACCCTAGTACGACCTTCACCGGAATCTCTACAATTCTATAAAATATGAAAGAACTAAAAAAAATGTGTGAATAATTTTATTTTTAAATTACAAAAACGAAAAGATTTTATTTATTAGGAGACCAAGAAATGGTTTCGCCCCCTCTCCCTTACGGGGGAAGCTTGCGCTTCGCTGCTAAGATTAAAATTTAAAATTTAAAAGAAAGCAGCCATGGTTAAATTTGTATAAATTTTATGAACTTCTCCAATTATAATAATTTTAAAAAGGAACTCTAAACTAAATTTTCTGGACTTCACCATTTGTAATTCTTTGGATTTTAAAAAAATCACAAAATTTCGATACTTATATTTATTTCTTAACTTCACCATTTTTTTTTTTTGATATTATAAAAGAATTATTAGAAATAACTTTGATAAAAAAAACATAAGTCATAACCAAACTAAGATGAAATTATTATTCAAATACTCAAAAAAATCCAGCTTAAGTTTTATTCTAGCAAAATCATTTATAATGTTACCTAAAAGTGCTAGAAACAAGTTATTCAACAAGTTATAGGCGTATGCACTTATAATCTCACCTAAAGGGGTAAAAAAAAAACCCGTTCAACGGAAAATTTTATTGTGGAGACTTAGTTTCGGAAGTAATTATTGGATTCCATCTTCAATCCCGAAACAATTTGGGAGGACTGAAGTTGGAAGCCAGTCACTTTGGAAACCAAGTCTCCGCAAAATAAAGTTTTCCGTTGGACTGCGTCTTTCTCTTCTGCTCGGACAAGTTGTTCTAGACTGAGTATAAGAGTTGAATCTCACTAACAAATGCTAGACACAAGTTTATTCAGGCATAAGCACTTATAATGTCACCTAAAAATGATAGAAACCAGTCCTTTAACAAGTTATTCAGGCGTAAGCACTTGTAATATATCCTCAAAATTATAGAAACAAGTCATTTAACAAGTTTTTCAGGCGTAAGCACTTTTAATGTCTCGTAAAAATCTAAGAAAAAAGACATCGCTTCTTTCATTTTGAATCAATTGTTTTCACTGTGTGTGAACCGGTTTCGATTCTTGCGACTTGATTTTGGATTCCATTCAACTTCAAATGACTTTTTTCGAATGACAAATTGGCAATTGATGAATAAAAATAGTGATATATTAAATATAAAATAAATGGAAAAGCTAAAATACCGAAAAATGCTTGAGGTTAGCGATGAATCTGCAACAGAATCAAAAGTTAATCACCCTAAAATGATTCATCTGTACTATGAGAACAAAGTACATCCCCAAATCATAGCGGACCCCACCTTGAGGGACCTCGTGGTGGTAATTCAATCAACCAACCGATCAATTTATCCGAATTGGATTTTGAGGAGTGTGTGGGTGTAGTGGAATACAGGGTTGCCAGATTTAGTAAAATCGGCCAGAACGTTAAAGGAAACGTGCATTAGAAATTTTAAAATAAACAAGGACAAATTATTGACTTTATACTCTTTATAGTATTAAATAAAAAAAGGATTAAATTACCTCTATATAAGGTATTTTGTCAAGATTTTCCTGGCACGAGTAGTTGAAGGTGTTGGCTGCGGAATGGAAGTAGAGTTTGAAGGATTATATGGAATAATGGCAAAAATAGAGCATAAATTAGCGTTTAATGCTCTTTCTGTGGACTATGAACTATAATTGTATTAGTATATATGTTTTTCTTTATAATTCTATTGTTTCAATCATTTAAATCTAAGAAATATAATAAAAATAATCAATTCGGACATATTAGCCCTTCCGGTTAATTTCCAGGACAAGTGAGATTAAAAAAAGGACATTTCCGGAAAAACGGACAGATCTTGAAACCATGCTGTGAATGACCACCCACGGCCAGATGAAATCAAAAGAAGCTTCATGTGGTTTAACTCATGACCATAGAAATGGGAGAAGATAATGTGTTCCTCAAACATTTTTTGGGGGGGCATCCAAATAAGTATTACCTTCTTTTGTGTGGATCACGAACCAGAGCCCAAGATTTCGTGAGATTATCCGTGATGGGGTGATTTGAACGTGTTTTTCTTCCATCGAGACTAGTTTCAGATTTTAATGATATTCGCTTCGGGCGAAGAAAAGTAAGGGTTTTTCTCGACATCGCTCACTGGAGATTTCTTTACCTCGGGACTAACAAAAGTTGCCTCCGTGTATCATAAAGAGAGAAACGACATTTGTTTCTCCTTAATATTTCATTTTTGAATGTCTTTTTTTTTTATCTGCCAACGAAATTTAGCTTTGATGGCCTTAGAACCCTTCGGAAATTTTGGAATCAACGACCTCATCGATTTCGATTCAATTCGAGATTGTATTGGAATCCAAATTGAATTGGTTTGGATAAAATTGACCCCACCCTTTTGAATAGATGTAAAATTATTCATTATATGTTAATATATCTGGTTGCGGACTGAGGCAGGACTTCGAAGGACTTATTGGGTTCTGGTTGTCTTTCTTTCCCGTCTTTCTGACGTAATCATCGAAGAGATTCTTGGTCTGAATATTTCGATTCTTTCGGCTGAATCGTGTTCCCAAGGGGACGCGGGGGGGTCAAATTGAGTATTTGCGTTTCTTGTAATTAGAGTTGATAAAATTTCCCATAGTCTACCATTTTTTCTCACTATTATTGTCCTTTTATCCGATAGTTCGTTTCTTGATTGAATAAAAAAGCCCTTGTTGGTTTTATCAATTTTCTTCTAATATTTTCATCCATATAAGCCGTTTTCCAATAGTGAGGTCGGTGCTCGTCAATGCTTGTGAGATTGCCTTACTCGTCCGACTCCTTTTGTGATGTTAGATTTATAATAAAAATTAATATGATTTTATAAAGAGTAAAGCTGAGTTGTGGTCTTAGCCCCCCGAGTGGTAGGTGTGTACGGTACATATTTGTCCACCCTATGATGGATGGGACCAGTCCACACCCAATGAATCTTTCCTAGATACTTAACACCACCTTTCTTCGAATTATAGAACTCTGTTTTGTTTGTAGAAGTACAGTTTTTTTTTTCATTTACTTAAGACTGCTTTAGGTGAGTTCTGTCTGTTCTGAAGTGTTTATAAGGGCCCAATGATCCGGATACTGTAGTAGATGGAAGAGATTGCCATCGATCTTTTATTTTCACAAACATTCAATCCCTGTAGCTCTCACCACTTCAGTCATTTGTTTAGTCTCGAGAATGTATACCTATTCTTCTACCCAAGGGCGCTTAGATCCATGTCGGTATGTAAGTGCCGGTCTTGTGTATGTGTGTGGAGGGAGGGGATCATAGAATGGGTGGTGAGGGAGGAATGTTTCCACCACGCATAACAATCCTCTAAACATTTCCGCTTGACGAATTTCCCTGTTGTGGTAGTCGTTTGTCTTCCATAATCCCCCCATTTTTTTTACTTCTGGGTCTTCTCTCTTCATTCGCTTAACCTCATTCTTCATTCACGCATCTGCAAGACATCATCGTTCAACTCCACTCCACTGTGTAGTCACTCGTTTCATCTTCTCTCCCCAACAATGCATACTCTTTCTTCCATACCTATATATCATCTTTTATTACAAAATAACATAAACTTGGAATGTCTGGCATTAGGGTAAATATGCTTAAAAAATAAGATCGATGAATATTACTTTAAACATGACAGAACTAAAAGTTGTGGAATATTTCAGCCACATTTTCCCCTCCTTTTATCCGTCCTTCACATGTCTTCCTCTCTTTCACTTCCACCTCTGCCCAACCATGTATAAGTCAATCTTCCAGACCTATCTCTATCATCTGTTCGTTTTGAGCATACGTTACTTCTCGTTCTGTCTGTCGCGTTCTGGGAGTGTTTGGGGTATGGGACGCCGCGTTCTTATCTATCAATGTTTACACCACCCCAATGCCGAGACGGTTTCAGGTCGCTTTCTATCGTCTCCGAATCGGACACACTCTTGGGGATGCAGCGCCATTTGATGGAGGGCTCCCCTGCACTTAACTGCGACGACTGCGACAGTCTGGTTGATCTTCGCGCACGTTACCTGGCCCGGTATCGGGAGGAGCGACCGGGGTCGCTACCTCTTGTCCCTTGTACTCGGGACGGGTTCGTGCACTCAGACTCGTTTACTATCTGACTTTTTTGAGGAGATTGGCCTCCTCCAATTTATTTGACTCTGCATTGTTGGCCGCATGATCTTGTGCGGGGAAAGCCATCCCCCCCCCCCCTCCGACGCTGGCGCGTGCTTCCTCCTTCTCGCCTTTGTTTTGTCTTTTTTTATTTTGTTTGTTTTTCTTTGTTTGGTATGTGTGTTCATTTTAAATTAGCCTAGTGGTTACTAGGCTGAAATTTTAATTACGGCTAATTATACCTGGTGGAAAGCAGTCGCCAGAGAGCCGCTTAAAAAAAAGTCACTGTTTACTCGATGCCTTACAAAACAGCTTTGCCGAGGTCGCCGCTTCTTATCTCGGAGCGATTCCATACAACTAAGCGCAGCGGAGGCGCGCAATTATGATCTCCTCCCCCCCCCCGCCCTCAAAGGGGGGATGCATAGCTCTGAGCATAATTGATGTAGGGGTGATAAAAAAGACGCCATCTTGATAGTGATTAAGAGCGCGCCTATCTCCCCCATCAATCTCGGCAGGGAGTTACGTGCGGTACATTCGAATCTCGTAATTTGGCGACGATTGCAATCACAGATTTACCCAAATGAGCAATCACAGACTGACTTCAAATGAGCAATCAATCACAGATTTACCTCAAATGAGCAATCACAGAATGACCTCAACGGTGAGATCATAGATTTACCCTAACGGAGCAATCACAGAGTGAATTCAAGGGATCAATCACAGATTGTCCTCAAAGGATCAATAAAAGATTGGCCCCAAAGAAGCAATCAAAGGTTGACCTCAACTGAGCCATCATAGATTGCCCCTAAAGGAGCAATAAAAGATTGACCCCAAATGAGCAATTACATAATGACTCCAAATGAGCAATCAAAGGTTGACCTCAACGGAGTCATCATAGATTGACCCCTAAGAAGCAATAACAAATTGACCCCAAAGAAGCAATCACATATTGACCCCAAAGGAGCAATCATATGTTGACATCAACGAAGCCATCTTAGATTGACCACAAATGAACATTCACTGACTGACCTATTATCAATCAATCACAGATTTACCCGAAATGAGCAATCACATAATGACCAACGGAGCCATCATGGATTGACCTCAAATGAGAAATCAGATCGACCCGAAAGGAGCAATAACAGATTTACCCCAACGGAGCAATCACATATTGACCACACAGGCGCAATCAGAGGTTGGCATCAATGGAGCCATCATAGATAGGCCCCAAAGGAGAAAATCACAGATTGACTCAAAAAGAGCCATCATGGATTAACCCAAAGGACCAACGGGGCAATCATAGATTGACTCCAAAGGAGCTAGCATCCTCACGTAAAGTTTTTGTATATTCTTCCTCGACAGGGCGGAGGGGGCCGGATAGAAATTGTGCTATGTGCTGCTCCGAAAGTCTGTCACCCTCTTGTATTGTTTTCGTTTTCTATTTCAAATATTTCTCTAATTTTATATTTCAGATGTGTTTGATATTATTATATTGTTCCTCTATTGAAAAGGGAAGACACTAAAACCAGTACACGTTTTTTTTTATATTTTATTGTTCCTCTTTTGTTCCTATTACTGTGTTCCTGGAGCCTTACGGACCCTACTGAATCCAACCTCTACCCACAAGGAAGTACCTGAGATTGTTACCCTAGGTACATGGAGGGGGCAGCACGTTCTCCTGGCACGAGTGCCTGCAGTTGAGCTCCCCATGCCCCCCTCCCTCCCGGCCCCAGTGCCGCAGGTATCTTTCCGAGTAATGTCTGAAGGCGGTTCCGAGGCATATATATCTTACACAATTTTCACATCCTCTAACTACGCCACTTTATAGATAGCTCCTTTCTTTCAGGGTTATCTGGCTTCGTTGCTATTGCGCTTATAAAATAGGGGTGGGGGTGGGACCCAAATTTGAGACTTTATTACATTGGCTTTCAATCCATCTTTTATCATATGTCCCATCTCTTCATTCGCTCGAATTGAAGCATTTCGTTTCCTCGTTGGATTACATGAGTACTTTGTTTAATCCTAAGGAATCAATTATGGGGATGTTTCGAGGGGTGGAGGGTGGGGGCTGATAACTCTCTCGGTTCCACTTAAGTTTGATTGAAGTTTGCAACTTAGGTATTTTGTATCCCCCCGATTATTTGTTCTTTTTCATTTTCCATCGGGTTGCCCGCCCTAGGGTTCCATCTGGAATGAGTAAAAAAAAACAAAATCTTCCTGGGTTGGATTATCCCCTTTAGCTCGCGTCTGTATTGAACTTGTTTTGTTACCCGTTATAGCCTCTTCTAGAGTTGCGCACCCCAGGTTATTATGGGTGCCCTGTAATCACCTCTTTTGACTAATCGGGGCTATGTACCTTCGTCATTTTAATTTTTTTACCACGTCCTCGTTGGTTACCAATTAAATAAAACCGTTCTAGAACCCAGTAGTCCTTCTAGAACCTAGTTGTCGTTCTAGAACCCAGTTGTCGTTCTAGAACCCAATTGTCAGTCTAGAACCCAGTTGTCGTTCTAGAATCCAGTACTCGTTCTAGGACCCAGTTGTCGTTCTAGAACCCAGTACTCTTTCTAGGACCCACTACTTGTTCTAGAACTCAAGGACGGCGAAATGTGTTCCTAGATCTTGTTATCCTTGATTATGTAAATCAATCGACCTCTCAATTCCACCATTGCTTTCTTCTGTTTCCTCTGATTGCCTCTTCCTACTGATTGGCGCTTGTCCACTGAGGGGAAATCAATCCCCCGACGGTGGGAATCCATCAGGCGATGCTCAAATACTCGAATGATTCATCGGACCGACTCTGCCTCTAATCTGTCTTCATCGGTAGGCTTAAGATGAGACTGGAATCAGGCTTCTGTCGCACAAAGACGAGCCAAAAGAGACTTCGGAGCTGTGATTAAAGATTTATCTTTTCGTAGGAAGGGATCCCCCCTCCCCCCACGCCTCTCCTATTTACCTCTTTAGATAGGCTACGTTATTTATGGGGTATTGTACCTCTTTGGTCTTTTTTTTTAAGGATAATTTTCGCATTGTTGTGGTTTCGCGGTCGCAGGTTTCATTTGTGTGAGAAGGCTGGCTAGCGACTCTAAGGGAGGGAAAGGGAGGTGATCTCTCGCTTTAGCCAACCTGCGAATTAACCTGTTTTTTAGATGGAAGGACAGGTGTGTTGGTCTCTCTTTCGGTCCCTAGCGGTATAATTCTCTTCCCCCTTGTGTTACTGAGCTGTCGAATTATCTATAAAGGAATGCAGGGGGGTTTTTTGTAGGATTTTAAATGTTACAAAAGTAAATGGCTAATTTAATTGACTCTATAGTCTACATTTGATTCAATAGTATTCTACCAACGCGTCGAAAGTTTCAGGAATTGAAGCCTGATTCATAGGATTCAAGAGGTTTGGAAACATTGAAATAAATGAATCGTAGTGTTCATCACCAAGGAAATGAATCAGTGCTTATCACCAAGGAAATTAATTATTTCCATTGACAAAGACTCTTACTCTGCCTACATTTTTTAAGCTACTCTTCAATCTATTTTAGCATACTTTACCCTATTCCGTGCGCTTTTAGCTTTATTGAGACTTTTTAACTGGAATTCTGAAAGGACTTCTAAGCGAATAACAACCTCGTATCCCACTAAGCACTCAACTTTGGTTGAGGTCTTGCTGGTTGCCCTGATGGAATCTAGTGACTTTGCCGCATATCATTTTTTGAAAGCATCACTTTTCATCGATGGTAACAACACGATTCCAAAACAAGGATCATTTGGATAAAATGTGGAAGAAAATTAATGGTCAACTTTGACCATACTGACTGACCAGTGGGTCCAACCTATTTCAAGCGCATCGTGAAGATGAAACTACTTTTCTAGGGGCGAAGGGTGCAGCTTGGCCGAGAGGAAACGATCATTTACGAGCTGAGGGGAGGTTAAGCGACGTCGGTGGTCGATAGATGAAGTCCCAATTACGGCTATTGTGCGGTATTTGATATGCGTTGCAGTGAGCCATGTGGTTTGGACCCCAGATTAACCAGAGCTCCTTTGAGGAAGACCTCAAACAGGAGTACAGATTTGGGGCAAAACCGGTAATAGAACGACTACGCACACAAAACGAGGTCAACAGACCTAAGTTGCGTGCTCTCAATTATTCTGACTTATGATCATATGAACTTCAGAAGTTTCAATAATTCCCAAACTAACCTTGGAAGGTCCTTGGCAATTATATCATTCGCAAGAGAATGTAAAACAACATAAGGGTTTCAAATTTCGTTAGAATCAGCCGAATAGTTACGATGTTATGCCAAAGAATTCCAGGACTAATTTTAGGAGGACCTTGGCAATTATATCATTCGAAAGAGAATGTAAAACAACATAAGAGTTTCAAATTTCGTTAGAATCAGCCGAATAGTTACGACGTTATGCCAAATAATTCAAGGACTAACCTTGGGAAGACGTTGGCAATTATATCATTCGAAAGAGAATGTAAAAAAAACATAAGGATTTCAAATTTCGTTAGAATCAGCCGAATGGTTACGATGTTATGCCAAATAATTCCAGGACTAACCTTGGGAGGCCGTTGGCAATTATATCATTCGAAAAAGAATGTAAAACAACATAAGATTTTCAAATTTCGTTAGAATTGGCCCAATAGTTACGATATTATTGCTAAAAAACACATTGAAAAGTAAAACATTTGACATCCGACCGACATATTAATTTATAGAGTCACGTGCTCGCGACTAAAAATGCTATCTTTACTTCACCAACTCCACCTCTTAAATATTGAGCTATTTTTTTTGCAGCATTTTGTAAATATATGCCTGAAGGGAAGAAAATGCGGACAAGAGCGAGAAACGAATTCTCGAGTACCTCATTTGTATTACCAAAGTCTGATTTCCTTCCCCTCCGACGGGCTCAGTTAAGCATAACCACTTGTCCCTGGGGAAGGAGAAATATCCTGCTTTTGTCGAGGTCTTTCCCCAGAAAATTGGGTGAGAATCCGAGTCTAACCTACGTTAAGCTCATATTGAACAGCTCAGCCTTGTAATGTTCCGAGGTGAAAACTGCTCAGAGGGAACATTTTTTGGAAAAGTCTTGGTGTTGGAATTTCAGGAAAAAGTTAGTTTTTAATCTTTTTCCTGCGAAGTTTTCACATCATTAAAATATCATTAATGCGTGTTTGTAGATAGCTTAGATTATCATATAATTAAAAGAGAATTATGGTTACTGAAGTGATATTTACCCAGCGTGGCAATACGGCGGGGAAAATGTTTGTGGAAACAGTGTCGTTTGATTTGAATATCCTTGCATAGAGGTGGACACTGAAGAATATTTATGAGTGTCCATCAACGACTTAAAAATTTAAAAACGTGTATTGGTGTACACCTAAAAACAACAACCCCAAAGTCTTAGGTTTTATCGATAGAAGTTTTTCTTGCTAATCTAAATAGATCGTTCTTCCACTGTACAAGTCTATCGTAAGGCCGTACTTGAAATGTATTGTGCAACGGTGGTGTTTTTATCTGCCAAAAGGTGTATAAATGGCTGAATGAGAGTAGCGCTGCGCAATTAATAAGATGGTTCATCAATTGTGACAGAGATCATATGAGGATATGTTTGTTTTTTCGATTTAATGTGTGTAAACCCATAGGGTCATAAACACACAGAAATCATATGAGGATAAGTTGAAGGTGTTCAATTTTGAGTCATCGAGGAAACCAAGTTGATGGGTGAATCGATACAAGTTTTTGTTAGATATTGAACCGTTTTGATCGTGTTAAATCTAATTCATTCTTTGATCTTAGTAACCCAAGAAAGACAGAAAACAATGAATTCAAGCTAAGTAATGCGTTGTGGAACTACACTAAAACAAAATAACTTACAAAGTAATCAATGTAAACTGTACAGTGGTAAATAATAATAATACATTTAAAAATCGAGGCTAAGTTTTAATTTGTGAGGGCCGCACACTATTTTCGCTTATAACTTATACTCCCATAAATACATAAATAGCAGCCGGGATTTTTGCATTAAAATACATTTTCTTGCTTATTTTTATGGCTGCGCAAATAAACTTGGCAAACATAGGCGAGGAAAGAATTACAATCCACCTTTTACCACCACACGGGTCGAATTTCCAACGACCACCGTCCCAAGTTCCCTTTTTTCCTTTATATTCTTTTACTCCATACCTCATGGGGTTTTAAACCGGCCTGTATTCATAAAAATACCTTCCGTCATAGGAGTACACTCTCATAACGACGTTAATTATATTATACAAGAAATTGTAGTAGGTTAGTTATTTCAAGGTTGCGAAACTCGAAGCATTTTTGCCCCCAAAAATCCTAAATCCTGTGAAAACAAACTTTCCTCCCGAGATTCATTTTGATTGGAGAAGAAAAAAAAACATATAAAAGCGAATTGGAGCCCTTGTTTTTGTCCTGCGCTTGAAGGCCTAATCTTCTTTGCCCCTAGGCTAGCCACAGCTTGTTATGTGAGCGAAAAAATGGAGCTTCCTTCTAATAGAGCTGCGCTGGATGGAATTGCCAACTTATTTTGAGTGTCATCAGGCCAGCGTAGATCATTTCTATTTCTAACATTGGATATGATAAAGTTAATGATTACTAATGATGATGATGATTGTCGGATCGCCCAGCAAAAGCCACAACTTCCTGAAAGCTTTGTTTCATCTCAATTTTCGCCTCTGCTGCGTCGCATTTGTTTTTCTCTGTTGGTCGATTAAGATCAGCTCGTCAGGCTTTCCAAAAAGCCTTTCACTCGCAAACCCGAGGACAAAGGCCTTTGGGGCGTATTTGACTGTTAGGCATATGGTAGGGGAGATAATTTTTGCAGATTTTTTTGGCGCAAAAAACATGAATATTATCAGGCGTTCGAATAATACAACCTAACCACGAAGGGGATACAGCGTTGCTTCTCCGACCACAGATGCTTAGTGCGACTTAGCCTTTTCCCCTTGTCTCTACGGATGAGGGGAGGCTTTGGTTACCGTATCTACCGCCTGGGATAAGATAATTCTCATCGCTCTGTGAACGTGTCCATTGACGCTTAAAAGACCATCCATCTTAACTTGCGTGAAGCGCCTCGCGTGGGAGCTATTGTTCCATGGACAGATTACAAAACCTATCTGGTTACCAAGAAGATTAAAATACCCCACAAAAAAATGGATCAAGTTTCCCTTTAAAGGGGGATTTGGACCTGATGGTGGATAGGAATATCTTAGATCTCCGGTGATCATATTTTGTCATCCTGGTTGAAGTCTCTCGTGTGTTACTTTGTATGGTATCCATCTTATGCTATGGTATTTGTACCAGGGCACTTATTGCATTCAATTATATTCAACGAGTACTAGTTGTACTCGCCTTAAGGTGTTCTTATGCACCTTTGAGGGAATTCTTATACACCATTGAAGGTTTGAATTTTTTCGGCTATTATCAAATTTCAGATTGCGAGATCCTAGTTATCATTTGCAAGGCCTCAAATCGCTTTCCACACCCTGTCAACTTCCTCAAGAGCTAACCAATTTTAACGATTATTTTATTATTTTTCTTTTTAATTGCTTGTTTTTTCTTTTTAAATTAACAGTCTAAGATCATGTTAAAAGTTTGTTGTTGTTTTGTGGTGTTTTTTTTGTTTTTTTTACAATTTAGGCCATTGGTGGTATTCACCTTATGAGTGGATCAAAGAAAAAAAGATTGTTTATGTCATCTAGGTGGTTCATTTCACGATGGAAACCTGAAAACTACTCTGCAATCAAATTTACTCAATTGTAGTTTTTATTTTCATTAATGCTATACATTTGGTTTTCTCTCATTTCTTTACTTCTCTCTCTCTCTCTCTCTCTCTCTCTCTCTCTCTCTATATATATATATATATATATATATATATATATATATATATATATATATATATATATATATATATATATATATATATATATATATATATATATCTCAAACACACACATTTTGGATACCTAAGGAACCTAACATAAGAAACCTAGCCTAATCTCTTAAAAATTCTACTCAATTATTAAAAGCAATCACTACTAAAATCCAAATTCTCTTTGACTTTGATATTTAAATATCCCCCCTCCCCCACAAAAAGTAAAAATAAAGAAAATTAAATTATACTTTTTAGTTCCAAAATTTCTACTTTCAAATTTTATATCAGTTTCAATCCTCCGTTGTCGTACCTTCATTGCATACTCACCTCCAATGTCAAGACATCTTGCGTCAACTCTTCCAAGTCTCGCATATTTCTTTCAACATCTTAATCCTGGCTCTTATGGGAACGAGGGGTCCTTATGACCCCGTTCTATTTGGGGGTTACATATTTTAATGCTGTATCAATTTAATTTAGTGTATTTCAAAAGATCATTGTATAATATTTAATCAAATCCTAACATATTTTAATTTACAACATTTTATGAGTTGTAATTTGCGTGAAATTATTCCAACAAATGGGGTCTCATCGCCCTCACTTGACCAATTAAGAAGAATAAATCGGATGCACTTAAAAAGATAAAAAAAGAACTAAATAACATCTTAACTTAAATCATAAGGAAGGAGGAGGATCCCCTAGAAACTCGTGAACCATCTTCCTTTGAGAGGGTCCAGGGGGTTTCATCAACACGAACCCTTCTCCCTTTGATAGAGGAGGGGGGAAGGAAGCTCAGATAAGCCTCAAGTTCAGGAATCAAAAAAAAAATGAACAAATTGTTCGAGACTTGGAGTTCGCCTTCTTTGATCAACCATTTGGCTTCATCTCAACCGTGTTCGCTCCCTCACTACTTCATCCTCACTCTACTTCTTTTTCACTCGTATTGGAGTGGAGGTTGTTCGAGGTTCAGGGTGTGCATTTGTTTGAAAGTAATTAGTGGTTGTTTACCCCTCAAAGAGGGTGACCCTCGAGCAATCAGAGTTTGTTTACAGAAAATAATATGTCAATATTTGCTCCGTTCTTTCCTCTTTCTTTCGATGATGATCATAATAAAAACATTCGAGTCCAGTTTCGTCGGCCATTCTTACCTAACACGTCGTCCATGGTAGGTAGTACTTACATCTAAAACCTGAAATTCCTACCTATGTACTTAATTGAATGGATCTCTCGAAGTTCCAGATCAAGGAAGTAGTAGTAATTATGATTTAATTGATTTGTTATTGATGTCCTGACAAACGATAAATTTGGACTATATATAGCATTCGGTCTGTTCTACCCCCCCTCCCCTCATTATTGGGTATTGACTAAACACTTCCTTTTTTTACTAATTATTGGGGTTTTGATTTAACAAGTTATTGTGTGATTCTTTATTGGGTTTGACTGATCACTTCCTTTTCATATTCATTATTGGGTTTTTAATTTAACAAGTTATTGTATGATTATTGGGCGTTGACTGAACACTTCCTTGTTTTACTCATTATTGGATCTTGACTGAACACGTCCTGTTAATCATTATTGAGTATTGACTCGACACTTCCTTGTATTATTCATTATTGGATGACACGTCCTTGTATTACATATTGTTGAGTGTCTACTGAACACGTCCTTGTATTGCTCATTATTGGGTCTTGACTGAACACGTCTTGCATTAAACATTTCCTCTTTCCAAGAAGTCAACTTTAATTATGTTAAAAAACACTCTTATGCCTCTTTAATTACCATTAATTTACTTTCATTTCACATTAATTCCTCCTCACCCATTTACGACTTAAAAAAAATATATTCCAAACAATCCCTTCAAATTCCCGACCCAATCTCGACCCATTTGTCTCAGTCCGACGTACGACGTACCCTTCTCAACGACTTCTCCTTAACACTTTATTTCTCTTAGGCTATATTTATTTTCGAGGATTTTGGAAATAATTATTTAATTGATTTATTTTTCAAGTGTGGTTGTGTCTAAATTTTCTTAATGGCTCCTATGAGGAGGGGGAGGGGCCTGTTGGAATGGAGTGAGCCCTGCTTTATAAACGAAAATTTGAGCCCCATTTAGCGATTAAAGAGGAGAAAAATTGTAGGCCTGGTTCGGGTTTCGTAAAATTCTCTCCTATTTTCTTTGACTATTTTCCTTTGTTGTTTGAGACTATTTGCATTTGTTGTTCGGGACTATTTTGCTTTGTTCTTTGCGACTACCTTCCTTTGTTCCTTGGTACTATTTTCCTTTGTTCCTTGGGACTATTTTCCTTTTTATTTAGGACTATTTTCCTTTTTAGGACTATTTTTCTTTGTTCCTTGGGGCTATTTTCCTTTCTTCCTTCTGACTATTTTCCTTTGTTGTTTAGGACTATTTTTTTTGGTTGTATGGTGCTATTTTCCTTTGTTTCTTGGTACAATTTCCATTTATTCTTTGGAACTATTTTTCTTTGTTGTTTGAGACTATTTTCCTTCGTTCCTTGGGGCTAATTTCCCTTTGTTCCTTGGAACTATTGTCCTTTGTTGTTTGTGACTATTTTCCTTTGTTGTTTAGGACTATTTTCCTTTGTTCCTTGGAACTATTTCCCTTTATTCTTTGTGACGATTTTCCTTTGTTTTTTGGGAATAATTTCCTTTTTTTGGACTATTTTCCTCTGTTCCTTGGGACTATTTTCCTCTGTTCATTGGGACTATTTTCCCTTCGTTGTGCTGCTCCTCCAAGTGGTAGGTATGAGTCCTCATGGGGTACCTTAGTACCTTTTTGCCAGATATAGTTACCAATTAACCTTTTATTAAAATCCAGCTGGTTTTGGGAGACTTTTATATTTGATCAATCCCATTAAAATGATCAATAATTAATCACTAAAGTAAAAAGAAAACAACTATTAGGACTGGGTAAAGTACCACCAAGAAATATTTGAATGGTTGCATCAAGTCATATCTCACCGTACCATACATTGATATGGTCTTTCAATTTGACAAAAGTCCCTGGTAAAATTTTCCTCTCCTCTCACATTATCTATTCCTTTTTATTTTACTAATCCGTTATTCGTCATCTATTGCACTTTTCCTTCTAAATTCCTTTCTCAATCTGTTATGGAATTCCATTGGATAGCGCTGGATAGATAGATGGCTTTTGGAATTATCGCAATCTCTCTATCCCTTTTCCTTACTCTATTGAGTTTCAAACGAGGATGGGCAAAAGATTAACAAGAATATAGGTACTATTTTAGCTAGAGGTACTCTTTATTGTCCCAATCACCCTGATTGCGTTTTAGCTAGAAGTGCGCCTTATCATCACAATTACACTGATTGCGTTTTAGTTAGAAGTGCGCCTTATCATCATAATTACACTGATTGCGTTTTAGCTAGAAGTGCGCCTTATCATCATAATTACACTGATTGCGTTTTAGCTAGAAGTGCGCCTTATCATCACAATTACACTGATTGCGTTATAGTTAGAAGTGCGCCTTATCATCATAATTACACTGATTGCGTTTTAGCTAGAAGTGCGCCTTATCATCATAATTACACTGATTGCGTTTTAGCTAGAAGTGCGCCTTATCATCACAATTACACTGATTGCGTTTTAGTTAGAAGTGCGCCTTATCATCATAATTACACTGATTGCGTTTTAGCTAGAAGTGCGCCTTATCATTATAATTACACTGATTGTGTTTTGGCTAGAAGTGCGCCTTATCATTATAATTACACTGATTGTGTTTTGGCTAGAAGTGCGCCTTATCATTATAATTACACTGATTGTGTTTTGTATAAAAGTGCGCTATATTGTCATAATTACACTGGTTGTGCGTTTTTTCTGCCATAATTCCTGGTTGTGTAATAGGTAGAAGTGCGCTGTCATAATTCCTGATTGGGTTGTCTTCCGCACAGTGCGGCATCTTTTCCGTACCCTCGGACTAGGGTTGAGGGAGTCTTCAGTTTATTATATTTTTCTTGGTTTGCTTTTCTCTAAATGGTACGTTCTCGCCATGGAGTACAATGTCTGTTAGAGTACTCAAATTCTTTGTGGCTCTTTCCTTGTTTCGCTATTTCTCCTAGTAACCAAACTAGTTTAATACTGATTCCCAAAGACACTGGCCTACAAAAATCCTAGCCGTTTCCCGACCTTTTATTCTCTGATTTTAATGGCTCTTTCGATTCGCCAATTTCCTTTTTAGTGCCACATGACCGCGACTCGTGCCACCGATAGAGAGTGACACCCGACGGGCCGTGAGAGAAAGCTTTCTCATTTCGTTGGGTAGATGGAGCCTATTTTTACTTAAGAGCCTACCCAATCGGACTTTGGTATTCGGATGGTTGCAAGGGCTTTTTAAGAGTAACCACGCACGATTTGAATAACGTCGCCCCTGCAAGAAGTTAAGTCGTATTTTCGACTGTGGTTATGTTTTAAAATTTTCAGCAGTGCCTATGGTCATTTTTAATCCCCTTCACTTTTCCTGTTTTCTTTTTATTTATTTACCTTATTTGTCTATGTATTCCCGGATCCATTAAGTAAAACTGCCTTCGATGGATTATAGAAGTTCCCTATCCCTTAAAAAAGGACTGTCTGGGAAAGGGTTGTCACTGCCTAACTTTTAGGCATCCTAGGGTACTCCAACCCAGTCAAAATTAACGACAACCTACCCCACCCATTTAAGTTGCCTCTTTAGACTATTAGCTATTGCCTCGTTTTAGGGAGGAGAAGCATTGTGTTCCGCTCCGACCTGTGGTCTCTTACTGGACCTCCCCCACCCCCTTATGGATTCAAAAGGTCTTTCAATGAGTTTTAGGTGATTTCGCTACCTGTACAAATGCCCCGTTGAAAGGGTACAGAACCGACCGAAGAGGAAGCGGGTTCGTGATTATTGTCCGGAATGGCGACGAATTCTTCGTTCGTCGTTATATCGAAGGAGAGTCGGGAGTCATTGCCGTCTCCTCTGTACATCTACATGTGTGAATGTATGTCAGTGTTATTGATTATTGCGTAAGAAAACATAATTAACGCATGTTTACTCAATGTACAAGACTTTAATAATATACTGCAACTAGTACTAGTGCTACGTTCGGTTTTGGTTACTGTTTTTTCCTCAGTGAAGTCCCTCTTTAGCCAGCATTGCTTTGCCCTACCATCTCAAGACGTTCGGTGAGGAATTGGTTGTTTTTAAGGAGCCATGATGGGCTATTTTAGCTTGTATCATTGGTAACTTGGGACCTATGTCGAGAAGTTCCCATTTGGCAATGGTGTTCTAATGGTTCTTGTCATTTGCAATTTGGTTTAGTCATGGCAGTCCTGCGGGAATTTTTCTTGCCCGACTGTGATTTTCGAATGACCTATTTCTACTTACCATAACTAATTTTATGAACTTTCAAATAACTTTGTTCCTTATGCCCAGTTGGTTTTTGTTATGTTGAAACCGTCCTTATCATTTTGCCAATTTCCTGTAAAATAATTTCGCAAACCTAATTAAATACTACCATGAGAAGACTTACTTCGGAAGAGTTGCTCCGAAGTGGAATTTTGATGCCTTCCAATCCTCGCCTGAGACTCTGTCTCCAGGAGAGCCGCGCGTCACCTGTCCATGTAGCTGGACGAGACGAGTTGCTACCGCTTGTTGTCCCTTTACCTCGGGACGGGTTCGGGCACACAAAATTATGGACTATTTGACTTCTTGGGGGAGTTGGCCTACATTTTATTTACCTCTTTTTGGTGTTGGTCGCATGCTCCAGCACCCGGGGAGGTCCTCCGCCTCCCTACGACGTCGCAGAAACTTCCTTTTCTTGCTTTTGTTTTGTTTTTGTTTGCTTTTGCTTGTCTTGTTTTTTTTTGAGAGTTGGTGGTTTGACTTATTTTTATGTAGCCTAGTACTAGGCCTAGTATTAAGTACGGTGACTTATGCCCTCGTATTCAGTCGCGAGAAGGGCGCTAAAGAAAAAAAAATTCTCTTGGGGGGGGGGGACGGGTTCGGTAACTGATTAAATTTTCTCACAGGAGAGCCAAAGGTGTTCTTAAACATGGCATCGACATACATTTCAATCTCTTCTACGAAACATAATAATTTACGCATGAAACTCATAGAATAAAGCTTTAAAAAGTGGAGATCGAACCCTAAACCCCCTACTATTTTAAGCACGCGACTTTATATGTCCGTAGGTCGTCGGTCAGATGGTTAACATTTTACTTTCCAATGTGTTTTTTGGCAATAACATCGTAACTATTCCGCTGATTCTAACGAAAGTTGAAACCAATTGTGTTGTTTTACATTCTCTTCCCAACGATATAACTGTCAAGGTCCTCCTAAGGTTAGTCCGGGATTTATTTGGCAATAACATCGTAACTATTCGCCGATTCTAGCGAAATTTGAAACCCTTAGGTTGTTTTACATTTTCTTTCGAATGATGAAATTTCGAAAGTTTTCCCAATGTTAGTCCGGGAGTTATTTGGCAATAACATCGTAACTATTCGGCCGATTGTAACGAAATTTGAAACCCATATGATGTTTTACATTTCCTTTCGAATGATGAAATTTACAAAGTCATCCCAAGGTTAGTTAGGGAATTAACGAAAGAAAACTTACTATGGGGCGGATTCTTCCATTTCTTGAAAGTTTGGAAGGTCGCAAAGTCATAAGGTAAAAAATCAGAATAATTGAGAGCACGTGACTTAGG
This sequence comes from Ceratothoa steindachneri, assembly GCA_963969495.1. Lineage (NCBI taxonomy): Eukaryota > Metazoa > Arthropoda > Malacostraca > Isopoda > Cymothoidae > Ceratothoa > Ceratothoa steindachneri. Next base: position 54,521,908 of record OZ018339.1, on the reverse strand, counting down.
TGTGTTGACCTTGTTTTCTTATTTTTATACACTCGCAATATTGCACTCTTAATTAAATATATGTACAAAGATTCATATTTTTCTATCTTTGTCTTTTGGTTTTGTGGTTAACTAGGTGGGTTTTTAAGTGCCTTATCCCTCTATCACCCATTGGCGTTCCTCAGCGACATTAGATTTCATAGAGCTTAATTACTTTCTTCACAATGTTTCGTTCAATAGCTACGTGAAAGTAGATAGTAAATATGTAGCTAAGAAACTTTATCTGAACAATAATTTGTGAAATATTTCATTCAAGCGCCTTTTATACCAGTTGCCCAATAGCGGTTATTTCTCAAAACTAACTTGAGTCATAGAGGGTTAATTATAGGCCAATAAAACGATCATACACGAATTTGTATCTTGAAGCACGATTGGCAAAGCTTAGAATGGAAATGAAGAGGCAGGCGGTGATTTCTTGCTCTCAAGTTTTGACACTCTGATATGAAGAAAAAGTCAATACAGGGTGTTTAATTCTCGCTGCGTACATTTCAGTTTTCCTTAGTTTCGCCACCTTGCAATTCTATAAGCGAGGAGACAAATTGGTTGTTCCCAAGTAGAATATGGACTTCTTTTACACCCCTGACTGTTTGTGTACCGCAACATATACCCATACCCGCCTCCCTTTAAGAGGCGGATCTGTCATCACCTGTTCAGATGAGTCTATTTACACGGTCTTTGATGATTTTACATTTTTTTGGGGGGAAGGGGGTTCTTTTCACGGAGTGTGAGCTTGACTTGGGAATTTCTTGCCCGTCTGTTTCTGTGGTATAAAAATAATAATGGGTACAAATACATTTGTGAAGACAATATAAGTGTATGAAGTGTTGGTAAACGGCGTAAATGGTATCAATGAGTTAGAGCAGTGGTTTTCAACTGGGGTGCCGTGAAAGCCAACTAAGGGTGCCGAAGGAGCGACCAAGATATACCTTATAATACCTATTTTTAAAATACCTAAATTGAATAGAAATATGTATTTCAAACATTTCCTAAACAAAAATCTAAAGACACTTGCAAGTATTTTGAAACTTGCAAGTATTTATGCTGCATTGTGCAGCATAAATACAACTAAAAGAGAAAGATTGCAGACAGTGAATCAAGGAATGAGAGTTGCCTTGTCAACTAAATATACCTCTCAATATTAAAGAATTATGTGATACTCTTCAAGCTCAAATCTCCCATTAAACTTTTAAAGGTAAGATTTATTTATTTTCAAATTTTGTGTCTTATTTCGATTAAATTAAGTTAAATGTCAATCGTGATTAATTTTGAAGTGTTTTCAACTTATTCGTAATTAAGTATTTATACGTAAATTATTATATATTGGGGGGCCACTTTCATAAAAAGGTTGAAAACCACTGAGTTAAAGAGAGAGAGAGAACAAACCAACGTAAAAGTGGGATATATTTTGCATGAAAATGGTGCATAGAGATGGTTGTAATGGTTTGTGCTTGTAGACACTTGCCCATGACAAAACCACTAACTGGACCATATGTTATCGCTCATAATGCCCCCATCGTTCTATAGGATCCCTTTAACGTGGAAGCAAATAATGAGTGGGGCGGATTGGTGTGTTTTCCTTGGGATTGATAAGCACCGACCTCACTTGGGTGGGAAAGCTCTTGATGGTAACTTTGCCTATAGTCAATGATTTGCGTCGACATGTCTAGGGATTTCTACCAATCCCTCATGGTTTTACCACTAGTGGCATTTTTGTCTTCTTACTCGTTTTTCTATTTACCTCTGCTCTGCAATGTCGTCTCCGCTCCCCTCGGAGGAAGAGGGGCTCCTCCTGGCTATGGATTACCCCTCTGAGGTGGGAGCGAGGCGGAAATCCAGGAAGGCTTCGCTCCTGATTCATCGGACCGTGGATTGATTCATCCCTTTATCGATTCGGTCGTGGGTTCGAGATTTCGACCCGCTCTGCTGGCTTGTGCGTCCAGCGTCCAGGGGTGCTTCATTTGTATGGGAGTGTATGTGTTTGTGCTTCGGAGAGAGGTTCCCCCCCCCCCCTCCGTCCCGCGCCTGTTGGCTTAATTTATGCTAGGTTCGATTTTTAAAAAAGATTCCGGTTTTACTCAACGAAAAATCCCCAATGAACCGATTCTCTAATGGCTGATTTTAGCCTTCCTCTTTCCAATCCAAGGTTGTTTTTCATGTACACTTAAATGCCCCAACGGGGCACGGCACTTTGCATTCTGCTCCTTTGCCTCACGCAATGAGTTGGTAATTGGCAGCAACCGTTGGTCCCGCTGGGTTGGGCCGGCAATGGCTGAGAGGCGTGAGACCGGGGCAGGGGATCAATGGGGGGGAGAGACCCTTTTCACAACCTCCATCGCCGTTGTCATTTTAATCCAAAATGGGGCGGAATGTAATCGCTGCGAATTTGGGGGAAGGGAGATAAGGGCGAAAGTAATTCTCGATTCCAGGGGAGGGAGAGGGGGAGAGGGGGTTATAACAACGTTTCCTAGATGTCCTGAAGTGTGGTCTCTGCCCTTATTCTCTCCCTTTCCATTTAGTTCCTTTCTCATCATTCCTTCTTGTTCCCCTTTCCATTTGTTCATTTCTCATCATTCCCTCTTCTTCCCTTCCTATTTGTTTATTTATCATTTCTTCTTTCCCTTCTTATTTGTTCCTTTCTCATCTTTCCTTTCCCATTTAGTTCCTTTCTCCTCATTCCTTCTTTCCCTTCCCATTTGTTCATATCTCATCATTCCTTCTTTCCCTTCCCATTTGTTCCTCTGTCTTAATACCTTCTTTCCCATCACATTTTTTTTCATTTCTTCCTTCCATTCCATTTTAGTTCCTTTTCTCGTCATTCCTTCTTTCCATCCCATTTTGTTCCTTTCTCATCCTTTTCTTTCTATTCCCATTTGTTTTTTTCTCTTAATTCCTTCTTTCCCTTCTCATTTAGTTCCTTTTCTCATCATTCCTACTTTCCTTTCCCATTTTGTTACTTTCTCATCATTCCTTCTTCTTTCCCTTCTCATTTGTCCCTTTCTCACGATTTCTTCTTTCCCTTCTCATTTAGTTACTGTCTCGTCATTTCTTCTTTCACTTCCCAGTCCACATTGACTGGTGGACTTATAGACTTTTGGAGGGAGGCCGCCCTACTCCCCTTTATTTAACTAGTTGGGGGTTTTTGTTATTTTAGTACGTCGCGCGTTCCTGCGCCGGCGAGAGGTGGACCTCGCTCCGTCGCCGGAGCTTGCTTCCTGCTTGTTGCCTGTTTCTTTTTTTTAAATTTGTATTGTTTTTTTTGCATCTTATTTTAAAGTAGCCTATTACTAGGCGGTATTGAATACGGCGACTAATGCCCAAGTAAGCAACCGCCAGATGAGCTCTTAAAATTAAAAACAAAAACAAAAAATCTTTCCATTACCGTGTTCGTTTGGCTTTTTCAGGAAACCATATTTGCTTCTTTTCTCCAAATTGCGGCTTCTGTCGAGCAGAAATGATGCGACTCATTACATGTAAATCTGTGCCACCGTAATAACGAGAGCCGGACTGGGGGAGCATAGAGCACGCGGCCTTTAGGCCTCATGTGGCCGTCTGAATGAATTTAAATTTTACGGAGCGAGTCATTTTATTACTTCCCTTTAAAAAGTACTCACGAGAAAGTCATTAAAAAAAAAAGAATTAACTTTAGAATTGATATTTCTTTTTTATAAAGCTGTTGCATAGTCATAGTTTTTATGTTTAATAATGTGCAATTTGCAGATATCTAATTAAAATTTTAGGAGCTCGGCCGAAAGCTAACTAAATGGATGCTTCAACTCTGGAAAAGTTCTCCACTCAAGGACGAGCGACTCGTTCGCTTCTGTACTCGGTTGTGCTCACAGATTACGAAAAGCTGTTTAAAGCCTCCTATCATACGCGGTATTTACCATGCAGTTAAAAGGTTTATATTTGCATTAAATAGGCCAGTGGCAGCATGTATAAATAGGGCATTAAGTTAAAATAATGGCTTTCAACAACAGCCAGATGACCGTCTACAGTCGCGCAAAGGCTCAAGAACTGGGAAGACCTCAAAGATCGACATGTTCAAGCAGACCTCAAGTTGTCGACCCTTTGGCTGTGAGAAAGTCCTTCGAAATTGCGATGAAGCTCAAAATGACAACGCTTGCGAAGAACAAGGAACATCTTGGTGGCCAACGGTGTCTAGGGCCGTCAAGGAGGAGGGCGGCAAGAGCTGCCTTCCGGAGCGCTGTCGTCACCTCATTATTAACTTGAAGAATGATGGCAATCGAATTCTTATTTTTTTATGATGAAAAACATTCACGATCTATCCTGTTATCGACAAACGGAACGACCGCTTGGTAACCTTCGGTCAGGACGTCTCCGAAGTCCTTTACGTGTCCGCTACTAAGCATCTGACCTCCGTGATGATGCTTGGCGTCGTGGCTTCGAATAGCGAGAAGATGCGCAGGTGTGGTTCGTGGTCGGTTACAGGCTCACCGAGGCCGAATGCAGGGGCATCTTAGACAATACTCGCGTGTCTAAATGCATCTAAACTATTTGGTATTCTTCGTTGAGAATGTCGTAACGAGTGTGACAGTAATTTTGAAATACCCTGTATATAGCGCCCTAGGGAAAGGTTGTGAGCACACAAGTTCTTCACATCTAGCGGGGGGTTTTCTTGGCTTCCTTTCCAAGTGAGTTAGTCCCCGTTGTTGAAGGTTAAGGGAAGATTCAGGAGAGTTGGGCCCCTCCTGTTCCATAGTGCCCCTAGCACTCTCCTGTTTTGGCCATTCGTGTACTTAACGACTAAGAAGTACCTACCAGCGCGAAGGGTAGGAGAGGAGTTGTCCTCCTCCTCGATCCCTAGCGCCCGAATTAGTTAACTCTTGTTACTGCATGGGCTATGTAGCTTCTAAGTTTACTCGCTTCCTACGAAATTATGAATGTTTTGGGTGAGATCAATCTGTTTGATTTCGCTTTTTTTTTTCAAATAAAGCTAAAAAAACACCAAAATGCCTCTTTTAATTTCCCTTTTTTTAGACTAAACTAAACTTTTTAAGACTAGACTAAACAGTGCTTTGCTAACCCTCAGTACTCTGCCCAACCTATTTTAGGTCCATGCTCATTTCCCGAAAGCTTGATAACGAACCGAGCTGCCTTTGAGTGTGGGGTAATGCGGATTAATGCTGGCCCCTTTCCTGCATAATTTAAATGTCAGTTGCCAGTCCCACGTCGCTGGTTCAATTGTGGATAATTAATTCAAGAAAATTGCTGAGAAATGAAAGGAAAACGATTGTGTGGTTGTTTTGTTTTATCCCAAAGGAGAACAGAAATTAAAACACAGGATTAACCCCCCAAGGGAAAGAAGCCTTTTGAACTTCAGTGATCCTTACGGTGCCTAGGATTAATTAGATTGTCTGTGACTCATTCATTATTCTTAGGTATATTTTTTTAATTCATCGTTTCCTGTCGAACGGGAACTAGTTCAAGAGAAGTGCTTGCCCTCCCCCATCACGTTATAAATAGTATCATCATTTGGATACTAAAGCTAGGTAGTTTCTACATACTTCGGCTGGTAGATTGTCCAAGTAGACAACTTGTTGGGAGGGGATCTAGGCATCGGAATCGCGTGTAACTCCTGTTCCTGCCGCTGGTTCAAAGTAGAAACAGGTCCCTTATGAGGCTATGAACAACCATATATCATTTTCAATGTAAATACTTCAGAATACTGTCTATCTTTGATTTTTGTGTTTAGGGTTTGAAATCAGTTCTATGAAACAGATTAAAGTAGATGCCTGTTAATGAAGAAAATGGCAAATGTAAAATGTAGGGGGAGTGCGCAGCTCTCCTCAATCTGCCTTCACTCCACAAATAATAATAAAATTAATAATAATAACAATAATAATAATACAAATAATAAAATAATAAATTAAAATAATAATTATTAATAAATAAATAATAATAATAATAAAAATAAAATATTTATCAATAATAATAATCAACAAGTAAAGATAATAAAAAAAATATTTATTAATAATAATAATAATCAACAAGTAAAGATAATAAAAATAATATATTTAATAATGCCCCCATCGTTCTATAGGATCCCTTTAACGTGGAAGCAAATAATGAGTGGGGCGGATTGGTGTGTTTTCCTTGGGATTGATAAGCACCGACCTCACTTGGGTGGGAAAGCTCTTGATGGTAACTTTGCCTATAGTCAATGATTTGCGTCGACATGTCTAGGGATTTCTACCAATCCCTCATGGTTTTACCACTAGTGGCATTTTTGTCTTCTTACTCGTTTTTCTATTTACCTCTGCTCTGCAATGTCGTCTCCGCTCCCCTCGGAGGAAGAGGGGCTCCTCCTGGCTATGGATTACCCCTCTGAGGTGGGAGCGAGGCGGAAATCCAGGAAGGCTTCGCTCCTGATTCATCGGACCGTGGATTGATTCATCCCTTTATCGATTCGGTCGTGGGTTCGAGATTTCGACCCGCTCTGCTGGCTTGTGCGTCCAGCGTCCAGGGGTGCTTCATTTGTATGGGAGTGTATGTGTTTGTGCTTCGGAGAGAGGTTCCCCCCCCCCCTCCGTCCCGCGCCTGTTGGCTTAATTTATGCTAGGTTCGATTTTTAAAAAAGATTCCGGTTTTACTCAACGAAAAATCCCCAATGAACCGATTCTCTAATGGCTGATTTTAGCCTTCCTCTTTCCAATCCAAGGTTGTTTTTCATGTACACTTAAATGCCCCAACGGGGCACGGCACTTTGCATTCTGCTCCTTTGCCTCACGCAATGAGTTGGTAATTGGCAGCAACCGTTGGTCCCGCTGGGTTGGGCCGGCAATGGCTGAGAGGCGTGAGACCGGGGCAGGGGATCAATGGGGGGGAGAGACCCTTTTCACAACCTCCATCGCCGTTGTCATTTTAATCCAAAATGGGGCGGAATGTAATCGCTGCGAATTTGGGGGAAGGGAGATAAGGGCGAAAGTAATTCTCGATTCCAGGGGAGGGAGAGGGGGAGAGGGGGTTATAACAACGTTTCCTAGATGTCCTGAAGTGTGGTCTCTGCCCTTATTCTCTCCCTTTCCATTTAGTTCCTTTCTCATCATTCCTTCTTGTTCCCCTTTCCATTTGTTCATTTCTCATCATTCCCTCTTCTTCCCTTCCTATTTGTTTATTTATCATTTCTTCTTTCCCTTCTTATTTGTTCCTTTCTCATCTTTCCTTTCCCATTTAGTTCCTTTCTCCTCATTCCTTCTTTCCCTTCCCATTTGTTCATATCTCATCATTCCTTCTTTCCCTTCCCATTTGTTCCTCTGTCTTAATACCTTCTTTCCCATCACATTTTTTTTCATTTCTTCCTTCCATTCCATTTTAGTTCCTTTTCTCGTCATTCCTTCTTTCCATCCCATTTTGTTCCTTTCTCATCCTTTTCTTTCTATTCCCATTTGTTTTTTTCTCTTAATTCCTTCTTTCCCTTCTCATTTAGTTCCTTTTCTCATCATTCCTACTTTCCTTTCCCATTTTGTTACTTTCTCATCATTCCTTCTTCTTTCCCTTCTCATTTGTCCCTTTCTCACGATTTCTTCTTTCCCTTCTCATTTAGTTACTGTCTCGTCATTTCTTCTTTCACTTCCCAGTCCACATTGACTGGTGGACTTATAGACTTTTGGAGGGAGGCCGCCCTACTCCCCTTTATTTAACTAGTTGGGGGTTTTTGTTATTTTAGTACGTCGCGCGTTCCTGCGCCGGCGAGAGGTGGACCTCGCTCCGTCGCCGGAGCTTGCTTCCTGCTTGTTGCCTGTTTCTTTTTTTTAAATTTGTATTGTTTTTTTTGCATCTTATTTTAAAGTAGCCTATTACTAGGCGGTATTGAATACGGCGACTAATGCCCAAGTAAGCAACCGCCAGATGAGCTCTTAAAATTAAAAACAAAAACAAAAAATCTTTCCATTACCGTGTTCGTTTGGCTTTTTCAGGAAACCATATTTGCTTCTTTTCTCCAAATTGCGGCTTCTGTCGAGCAGAAATGATGCGACTCATTACATGTAAATCTGTGCCACCGTAATAACGAGAGCCGGACTGGGGGAGCATAGAGCACGCGGCCTTTAGGCCTCATGTGGCCGTCTGAATGAATTTAAATTTTACGGAGCGAGTCATTTTATTACTTCCCTTTAAAAAGTACTCACGAGAAAGTCATTAAAAAAAAAAGAATTAACTTTAGAATTGATATTTCTTTTTTATAAAGCTGTTGCATAGTCATAGTTTTTATGTTTAATAATGTGCAATTTGCAGATATCTAATTAAAATTTTAGGAGCTCGGCCGAAAGCTAACTAAATGGATGCTTCAACTCTGGAAAAGTTCTCCACTCAAGGACGAGCGACTCGTTCGCTTCTGTACTCGGTTGTGCTCACAGATTACGAAAAGCTGTTTAAAGCCTCCTATCATACGCGGTATTTACCATGCAGTTAAAAGGTTTATATTTGCATTAAATAGGCCAGTGGCAGCATGTATAAATAGGGCATTAAGTTAAAATAATGGCTTTCAACAACAGCCAGATGACCGTCTACAGTCGCGCAAAGGCTCAAGAACTGGGAAGACCTCAAAGATCGACATGTTCAAGCAGACCTCAAGTTGTCGACCCTTTGGCTGTGAGAAAGTCCTTCGAAATTGCGATGAAGCTCAAAATGACAACGCTTGCGAAGAACAAGGAACATCTTGGTGGCCAACGGTGTCTAGGGCCGTCAAGGAGGAGGGCGGCAAGAGCTGCCTTCCGGAGCGCTGTCGTCACCTCATTATTAACTTGAAGAATGATGGCAATCGAATTCTTATTTTTTTATGATGAAAAACATTCACGATCTATCCTGTTATCGACAAACGGAACGACCGCTTGGTAACCTTCGGTCAGGACGTCTCCGAAGTCCTTTACGTGTCCGCTACTAAGCATCTGACCTCCGTGATGATGCTTGGCGTCGTGGCTTCGAATAGCGAGAAGATGCGCAGGTGTGGTTCGTGGTCGGTTACAGGCTCACCGAGGCCGAATGCAGGGGCATCTTAGACAATACTCGCGTGTCTAAATGCATCTAAACTATTTGGTATTCTTCGTTGAGAATGTCGTAACGAGTGTGACAGTAATTTTGAAATACCCTGTATATAGCGCCCTAGGGAAAGGTTGTGAGCACACAAGTTCTTCACATCTAGCGGGGGGTTTTCTTGGCTTCCTTTCCAAGTGAGTTAGTCCCCGTTGTTGAAGGTTAAGGGAAGATTCAGGAGAGTTGGGCCCCTCCTGTTCCATAGTGCCCCTAGCACTCTCCTGTTTTGGCCATTCGTGTACTTAACGACTAAGAAGTACCTACCAGCGCGAAGGGTAGGAGAGGAGTTGTCCTCCTCCTCGATCCCTAGCGCCCGAATTAGTTAACTCTTGTTACTGCATGGGCTATGTAGCTTCTAAGTTTACTCGCTTCCTACGAAATTATGAATGTTTTGGGTGAGATCAATCTGTTTGATTTCGCTTTTTTTTTTCAAATAAAGCTAAAAAAACACCAAAATGCCTCTTTTAATTTCCCTTTTTTTAGACTAAACTAAACTTTTTAAGACTAGACTAAACAGTGCTTTGCTAACCCTCAGTACTCTGCCCAACCTATTTTAGGTCCATGCTCATTTCCCGAAAGCTTGATAACGAACCGAGCTGCCTTTGAGTGTGGGGTAATGCGGATTAATGCTGGCCCCTTTCCTGCATAATTTAAATGTCAGTTGCCAGTCCCACGTCGCTGGTTCAATTGTGGATAATTAATTCAAGAAAATTGCTGAGAAATGAAAGGAAAACGATTGTGTGGTTGTTTTGTTTTATCCCAAAGGAGAACAGAAATTAAAACACAGGATTAACCCCCCAAGGGAAAGAAGCCTTTTGAACTTCAGTGATCCTTACGGTGCCTAGGATTAATTAGATTGTCTGTGACTCATTCATTATTCTTAGGTATATTTTTTTAATTCATCGTTTCCTGTCGAACGGGAACTAGTTCAAGAGAAGTGCTTGCCCTCCCCCATCACGTTATAAATAGTATCATCATTTGGATACTAAAGCTAGGTAGTTTCTACATACTTCGGCTGGTAGATTGTCCAAGTAGACAACTTGTTGGGAGGGGATCTAGGCATCGGAATCGCGTGTAACTCCTGTTCCTGCCGCTGGTTCAAAGTAGAAACAGGTCCCTTATGAGGCTATGAACAACCATATATCATTTTCAATGTAAATACTTCAGAATACTGTCTATCTTTGATTTTTGTGTTTAGGGTTTGAAATCAGTTCTATGAAACAGATTAAAGTAGATGCCTGTTAATGAAGAAAATGGCAAATGTAAAATTAGTTTATTTCTTGGACAGCGCAGTTCACCCCTCTTCCTCTGTATATGTGACATCTATAAGTGAAACTTAAAAAAAACACACACTGAAAGACTGACAAAGAAAGCGATTAGGCTGATCTCCAAACCCCTTGTATCTCTTTGCAAATCTTTTACATATTTCTTTTTCCCCCTCTTGATATATCGCACGACACCTAACATTCTCCCCATTTATACCACACCTGTACACAAATTGAGTAGAATTGGATCCACTTTGCAATTGTTGATTTGAAATCATCGTCCTATTTATGCTTAGTTTAACTGTAGCATATACTTGGCAACCCCGTAAGGGGATAGATGGTGTAGTGGGGGGCATTACCCGGGCTACACCTGAAACTTGGAGGAGCGGCGTACGCTCCAGACCCAGGTTCCCAAAGGGAAACTGGCGCTCTCTCCCGGCTCATTTTTTTCACCTTATATATGTCGAAGTATGGCCAAATGTACGGGAATATATGAACAGAAGCTCTAAGGTTGGCTAAGCAGAGCAACAAAGATTATTGGCCTAAGAGTGCGATTTAAATAGTTTGCTGCAGCTGCGGGACCAAGGAATATTCCAAACACAACGACAAAAATAGATTTTAATACACTAGATAAAGGGTACACAATATATATATATATATATATATATATATATATATATATATATATATATATATATATATATATATATATATATACAAGAATAAGACTGAATTAGGTTCCGAAAATACTGATTGGATAACCAGGGTTATTAAATGATTATAATGGGAGATTTGTGGTGGGGGGGGAGGGAGATTCAGTTCCTTTGAACCTCGTGAGTAAAGCGGGGCGAACTTCGGGGGGGGGGGCTTGATTACTCACGGGTGTCGAGGTTGACGTCTGGGGACGATAGGGGGTACCGGAAGCGATATTTTTTCTCGGCTTGAGCCCTAGTAATGACCGGCTGAGAAATTGGTTTGGGGAGAGCTGTGCGCTCTGTCCGATAAGGACGGAGCAGAATTTTATCGGGGCCCCGATTACGTTGGCCCATCCGGTGGAGTACTGGCACTGAATATGGCACTGAACCACTGGGAACCTGGTGGCATGACCTAAAATGTCATGTACCAACGCGAAGCTGTTATGCTGCGGGCTTATGGGGGGTAGTAGTTTATCGGATACTACTATACAGGTGCATCCTGTATCTCTAACCAAGGTTGACACTCGGCAACCATTTACTACGCCATTTTCAAATTGGAGCCCAGTGGGAGAACTCTTGTTGAACAGGAAATTTACCTATTGATCCGGGGGAGAGGGAGCAGGGGGCGCTGGTGGTGCGTCTGGCGGATTAGGCGAGGGGGCAGCAGAGATTTGGTGGACCTGTTGACTCGACGTGGTCCTCAGTGAAGAATTTTGGGGGCAATTGTAACTTAATTGCCCAGGGGTGCCACACGTAAAGCATACAATAGGTCTACGGGGGTAGTTGCTAGGTGTGGAGTAGAGTACTGGAGGCTTCAAGTCCTTTTGTTCTCGCGGCGGATGAGGCCTGTACTTGCTCGGCGCTTGCACTTTTACAAAGCCTTGGTTGCCCTTGGGTTGGCTTCTGTTAAACCCAAACTTGTGTTTGGGGAGGGGGGGGGAGGGTTCTTCTTGACCTCCTTGTGGTAGAGGTCGTAACTGGAAGCGTGAAGGTTGGCTTCTTCCACACACTCCTTGAAAGTGGACGCTTTTCTGTCCGCTATAAGGGCCCTTAGTTCGCGAGGGAGGGTTGACAGCAGTTGATCCCTTAGAATGAAGTCTATTAGCGACTCATAATCATTAGATACCTGGGCGGAATCCAGCCGAATTTGGAAGTTACACTGAAGCGTGAATCTAAATTGTTTGTAGGTTTGGCCTGGTTGTATTCGTGCGGAGCGGAATCTAACCCTATAAAATTCTAGATTTATGTTAATAGCAGAAAGAAGTTCTGCCTTTGGGTTGAATAATCAAGGGTAGCCTCTGAAGGAAGCGAAGAGGAGGGTTCAGGAGTGGAAGTAGCCGGGCGACACCATCTGATTCCAAGTCCCAATTGCTTTTCTTTCTGCACGTTCGTTACGTTCCTCTTCCTGGAAGTAAGCGATTAAATCTTTCTCAGATAAGCCTAGGATCTGCCCTTGCTTATGAAAACGATGGAATGAAGACATCCCAGATATGCTACTTTCGACCTTTGCACACAAAAAAGCTACCAGAGCTATTGAAGATTTACCCAGGAAAATATAAACTCTACTAACGACAAAAGTAGTAAAAATTCCTTGGTAAAAATCGGGCGAACTTTAAAAAAAACTAACGAGGGAATCTGACTCACAACACAAAAATGTCGGTTACTATTACTGCTTAGCTAGTGTCCTCTTTTAAGGAAGTAGGAATACTGTGGACACACCACACAAGAATGAGCTTAATAATTGGTCAGTACTCGTCAATCAAAAAAACTTGTCCGAATATATTGGTGTTCAAATATCCTTGGCATTGCAGCTGCTATTAATTGAACTTAGTGATTCAAAATCACGTAGGGCGGATTCCTCCAAATACCCAAAGACTCGCCTCCAAAGTGTGCCTGGTTCGAATCTCTTCCCTGCACGGATTTTTCGGAAAAAGGTAATAAAAATTTATATATATATATATATATGAAAACACTGTTTCACTCAATAACGAGTAAATAAATATACAAGAAAACCACTGTTATTGGAGCATAAATTTTAATATTATTATTAAAACGGTTATTATAACCGTTTTAATAATAATAAGAAACTTTATGCTCCAATAATAGTGGTTTTCTTGTGTATATATATATATATATATATATATATATATATATATTAATCGAATCGAAGTATGGCCAAGTGTACGAGAATATACGCACACAGGCTCTAAGGTTGGCTAAGCAAGGCAACAAAGGTTATTGTTCTAAGAGTGCGATTTGAATAGTTAGCTAGATAAAGGGTACACAATAAATATATATATATATATATATATATATATATATATATATATATATATATATATATATATATATATATATATATATATATGTGTGTGTGTGTGTGTGTGTGTATGTGTGGAAAACGTACAAAGAATCGCGTGAGTAAGCAATAAATGCAACAAAAGCCCACAGGGAAAATTAATACGAGGATTCCAAGTACTTGGAATCCTCGTATTAATTTTCCATGTCGGCTTTGTTGCATATATAAATATATATATATATATATATATATATATATATATATATATATATATATATATATATATATATATATATATATATATATATATATATATATATATATATACAAGAATAAAACGGAATTAGGTTCCGAATACTGATTGGATAACCAGGGTTATTAAATGATTATAACGGGAGATTTGGGGTGGCTTGGTGTCCTTGATTACTCACGGGTGTAGACGAGAACCCAAAGAGGGTGATGCTACGTTCTCCAAACACTGAATTAGTGAAGTGCGGGCCTTTTGTCTTCAAGAGGTCACCGGGCGAACTTCGGACGGGGGGTGGGGGACTTCTCCAAACGCGGATTTCAGAGAGCTATCGTGCCTCTTGTCCTCAAGAGGTCACTAGAAGAACTTCGGAGGACGGTTTCTCCAATCTTTGATCCGTAGGCGGTTGCGTAAGGCTGACGTTTCCCCAAGAGACTTTTCTCCCTGACCCGAAGTTACGAGCCTGATGTCCAGCTCTTCCGTAGCCTGCGACAGTCACTAAACACTTGTCGAGCGAGAGCGTCGTTCAATCGAATGTCCGTTCGGGGAAACATCGTCTAAGCGAATCTACGGGTAATCCGGGGCCGGGGCAACAGAGCATGTCCTTACGGGGAAGTGCAAGAGGCCGGTATCAGTGGGTCTGAAGGAATGACCAGCGGCTGGAGCCATCAAACTTGTATCGAGGGGATCAAAAAAGGGCAATTGGCAAACCTACAAATAGATGAATAATCTCCCGACTCGGGGAGATGGAAGATTAAGACGGCAGGGGGGAGATAGCTTTCAATCACAGCGTCATGCCTTGGTGTGAATTTCCCTCTACAATCAAGTAATTTGTAATTAAACTTAATTTTGTAAGAAAATGCTCATAGCTTTAAATTTAATTATCGTTTTAATTTATTAAATTATTCCGTTAATATAATTTTATAAATAGAAAATAATGTATGTATATAATTTCGCACCGCTCTAGGCGGGAAAACAGGCCCCTCGTAGAGGCCTAAATGCATATATCTTTTAAATATTTTTCCTCCCGGCAAAGTTAATTATGCCTGCTTTTTCTTGTTGTGCCTGTTTTTTGTTGCTGCCTGTTTTTTCTTGATCCTGCGTGTTTTTACTTGATGCAGCCTGTTTCTTCTTGATCGTGCCTGTTTCTTCTTGATGCTGCCTGTTTCTTTTTGATTGTGCCTGTTTCTTCAGGTCAGTGTTTGTTTCTTCATGATATTGACTGTTTTTTCATGATCGCGCCCGTTTCTTCTTGATATCACCTGTTTCTTCTTTAGCCTCTGCTTCCAAGTCGTCTTCAGCCCCGGTGTACTCGGGTGGCTCTAACTGCGAGAGGGTAGTCGGCTTCTCCCTCCTTTTCCCCAGGTTGAAGTTTCTAGTGCTCTTCCTCGTGCTGGGTCTTTCTTCCCGGCCGAGCTGCTTGCTAAATACCTCTAGGTACAAGGAATTACGTACCGTAATTCCGCACGGATTGCTATCAAGCATTAGGAACTCTGCGCCCCCTCCCTTCACAAATGACGATGTCCAGTCTAATGTGATTCGGGGCGATATCGCTCTTATCTTCCCCTGGTTCGTCATATAACTGGTAATGGTGGTAGGAAATGAGCGCGCTAATGAGGTAGCTAGGTTATCACTACAGACTGTTGCACCTGATCGACATTACGCTGTTTCTTACACTATATGGTGGTGGTCAAAGCAGCCCACTGTATTGCTTAGTAAAGAAGATGGGTGACATACTCCGATAATGTTCAGACACGCTATTAGGTGCCATTCATATTCTTTGGCTTATTCTCGAAGATTTCAGACAATGTTTTCTCACATTTGGATTGGTTGCGCCATCGAGATACAGCGTTATTGGATAGAAGGCTCTCAGGATTTCTTTTTAAAAGAACTGTTTATAGTACCCTCGAGTCTGCGTCATATCCTTGCAC
Source organism: Ceratothoa steindachneri (assembly GCA_963969495.1). Classification (NCBI taxonomy): domain Eukaryota; kingdom Metazoa; phylum Arthropoda; class Malacostraca; order Isopoda; family Cymothoidae; genus Ceratothoa; species Ceratothoa steindachneri. Next base: position 54,506,381 of record OZ018339.1, on the reverse strand, counting down.
ATTTCACTCGAATGTCCCAGGAGGAGCGACGTGCGCGGTAACAGTACCGGAACAGCGGCTGTCGCTACCATCTGTCCATGATTCTTATGGCCGGTTTCTGTGCGCTGAGCTTCGGAGTCAACCACGTTTACTCAGTCATTTGAAGGAATCGAGCTTCCTTCGTTGTTTTGTTTCTTAAACATTTTTGTTTATATGTACATCCACAAGTATGGTATAGAGTGTTGAGGGTGATGTGTTTGTCGTTCCTCCCCCACCCTGATATCACAAAATTGGAGAAAACTATCGCAATCCTAAAACAGAAACCGAGTAAACAAAACCAATTTTAATGGTTTTTGGGTTTAGTTTCCAAAAGTTTCTTGTATTTATCATTTCCTGTAGAGAAGAAAATCGTTCCGAAACTATTTTCATCTTTTCATCTCGGTTTAAAAAAGGTAAAATGTTTTAAGTTTTACATTATTATTTACTTAAGAACCTTTTCATCATCGAGTTTCTTATATATGTGAGTGACATACTTTTATAAGTGACTCTGAAATGAAGAAAAGAGGAAGGAAATCGATTAAAAAAAAGTGAGGGGTGGGTTATATGTTGGTATATGTTGATGACCTGATTTGTTAGCTAGGTGTGAGAGAGATTTAAAAATGTTGATCGAAGCGGTGTGTGTGTGAGAGAGAGGAGCGGCTAAAAGTGAATGCAGAAAAGAGTAAAGTAATAGTATTTCGGGGTGAAAATTGGGTGGTGTGTGATTTCCAAGTCCATGGTGTCACCCTTGAACAAGGGCAATTTTGAGCATCTATGGATAAGGGTAAATAATCGCGGTACAGATGAGGGCGATTGGAACGTTAGTGGTATATGAGGACTGAAACTATCGTATGGTAGGAGAAGAAAGGTTCTCAGTTGAGAGGAATGCAAATGTACAATTTGGGAGTGGTTTGTTATGTAACAAGTCGATAGTAATAGAGTGAAGAATGACTTGGTAAAAGATGTTTGTTCTGAATGAGGTTTTGGCTGAAAGTGGGGTGGCGTTCTATGGGCCTATAAGAAGAATGGATGGAAATAAAGAATATACGAGTGTGTCAGAGCGTGAAAAGGAATTTGATAGTCGCGTAAAAGGTAGGTTGGTGATGTGAATGAGTGTTTTAAAGAGAAACGGCTGACCTAGGAGGAAGTGGGTAATAAGTGTGCAGAGAAGGGGGCTATGATGGGGCATGCTTAGGACCTTCTGCCCAAGCATCAGCCTTGACTGGACCGTGATGCCGCAACACATTGCATTTTATCATTATGAAGAGTCTTCGCCGTTCATGGCCTTTTAACAGGCCATGAAGGGGACGGGAGGAGTAAGTAGTTTTTATTGGCAATGAAGCTCGTCTACCTCACCTCTTGAGGAGACTGATAGATGTTAAATTCTTGACGAAATTCAGATATGGGTATTTTAGGGGCATTTATGTGATGGGTCACAGTTAATTTGAATAGATGCGTTTTCCAGCAGCCAAATTTTTGTTGTCTTTTGTATGATTTGAAATGACAAAGATCATAATTCCACCTAAGATGAAAATAGGAAAGGATTTTAGTCTGGAAATTGCATCCGTCATTCCTGGTATTAAAGAAAAGTTTGCAATCTAAAATGAACGACTAAAATAAATCTCAACTAAAAAGAAATTAATTAGTTAAAATTAGTTTTATTTGTATATTTACCCCACACAATGATATAAATTTTTAAAAAGTAACCGTTCATGTCGTTGGATAAAGCGGAGAAGTGTAATTGAAAAAGGTCTGCAGGCAAAAGGAAGAAGCGCCACTACGATGGTGAGATTCGATTCATTGATTTCGCGTCGCTGACATCAGTAGACAGGCTTAACCCATTCGGCTATCTCTCTACCCAAAGGACTCGGTTCATATCGGGCTTATAAGCCTTCCGCTTTACATTGGTCTTGCTTCCCCAACTGAACGCTTTTGCCTTCTATAATAGGTATAGAACTCCGCCCTGAGTACCAGCTTGACGCGAAGCCACAGGGTGGTTGCTTGGAAAGGATCAATCGTTGAAACTGTGGGTTCCAACGTGAGTTTCTTTGAAAGAGGAATGAAGGGAACCGCTCTAGACTTTCTCCCCCATGGGCGGGGTATCAGTCTTTCGGTAAAGCTGATGGGTGACGGTAAATAGTTTCCCCTCGCTAATGGAACTGAGTCCAGGGATTGTTACCGGAGCCCTGACGAGAGAAACTCTGCCCCCCTCCCTTCACTCAACCACACACACTATCAGTAAATTCACTTAACCCTGGTTAAGATGATGATACGATACATCCAATTATAGCTGTAAGTCTTTATTCCTATTCGAAATCATTTCCTTTTTTTAATTACACTTTTTATGGGTTAAAATGTAGACCATTAATTTCCTGTATTGCTGGAGTTCTTGGGAATTTTCTGGCGAGCTTCTTATCCATGAACAATAATACCTTGGCTGGTGAGTGCTTCATAGGGTTATTTTTGGTTTATTTCTTGGGGGTTTCTTATCCTTACTCCAGCTTTCATTATTGGACAATGATACTTTCGCTGGTGAGTCTCCTATGGGTTATTTCTAGGGGTTCTTATTCTTGTTTTTTTCCATTATTTGTCAATAATTTACCCATCTATAATACCGTCGTTTATGTGCGCTAATTTTGACGTTTGGGTCGTTAATATGCTCTTTCTCTCTTCCGCAGGTCCGTAGAATCACCCACGTTTACCACACTGTAAAGTGCACGAGTACCAAGGATAACTATATTGCATTTCAAAAGAAAGGGGCGTTGATGGGTAATTATTCACTATTCTTCCATCTGGTATTCAATGAGCTAAGAGCGAATTGTTCGTAGTCTTGAATGCTCTGTTTCGTTTCTGTGTACGTTCTACCGCAAACTTATGCGAGGTTTCTTCGCCCAGACTAAGTTGCACTTATTGGTAGAGTGTTTGGGTATGGGGAAGCTTCGCGCGGTACCCGTCCCCGTAGCGGGAAATCGATGCCCACTACCAATTACTCTCCTGATATGTGGACGTTTTCTCTTCCTGCGACCAAGGCCGTGGACTCCTGGTTTAGGTAGAAGGCCCACCTCTTCTAAGAATGTGGTTACTATAGCAACGGGTAGCTATCGTCATGGTGCATCGGGTCTGCCTAGGGTACGCTCCCCGTGCCCTGCCAAGCAGGTGACTGTATGTAATAGACCTAACAGGCCTACAAAGAACTGTCAGATTTGGCGTGCCCCCACCGGTGAGTGGAAAGGAAGCCGTGTACGGCAGAAGCGAAGGTTAAAATACCCAATGGATGCAGTTCTTTGTAGGGAGGTAGTAGTAGTAGTGGTTCGCCAACATTACTTTATCTAGACGGATCCCGAACGGATAATGAAATATACATAAAGGTCAGTATGAAAATTGGTGGTGAGCCTGCGGGCACCAGGGACCGGTCCTCTTAGGTAGGCGAGAGGTGCCAGGTAGTAGTATTTTTTTGACACCAAACAGCGTTGGAGTGGAACCTTCTTCGCCCCGGGGCAGAGGGATCTGTTCTGCGTCAGAGGTATGTGGATATAGATACCCATCGGCAGGATTCCTTGCAGCAGAATTTGTCTTGTGAGCGAAGACTGGATAGGAAAGAAAGGAGTGGTTGTAATTGTCTATGTGTGTGATGAGAAGTGAAAAAGTAAGATCTACCCACCCAATACAGGGGTGAGCACTGCGTGTCGACCAATAGGTAGTCAGATCTCTGGATGTCAGATTGGTCTAATGGATACAGCCATTTACCTGGCATCTATGAAAGAGCGCCCGCACCCCCAAGGGTGCTCGTTGGAGTGTGAAGGTGAGTACTCTGCTATAATAACCACATACCATCACTCTTGAAAGAATATTTGTTGACTCAATTTCCAGATCGGTTGTTTGGTTGTAAATACGAGTTCAAGTTTTCTTAGAAAGGGCAGTTCTCAGGCGGGTAATCTTAAAGTTGGTTAATATCGTCTGCAAAATGTTTATATGTCCGTGTCTGTTTTTTTTATGGATATAAGAAATTGTGTGTATCTAGAGATATCTTCTCTGAAAATTTTCGTAAGGGGAAGTCATGTATAACCTTGCTGCGGTCGACATCTTGTGGATTTGCCCTCACGGCTCCAACGTGGGCGATTTGCCCTCCCGGTCACAACGCCCATAATTTTTCCTCCGAGCCCCAATACTCGTAAAGGGATCTGCGGCTTTAGGTAAAAATAATACCAAAGGCAGACCAAGAAAGACAAACCGTGGTGAAATGAACACCAAAGGAACAGGAGGAAAGATAAACGCTGGTGAAAAGAATACCAAAGCCAGAAGAAGAAAGATAAACGCTGGTGAAAAAAATACCAAGGCAAAACAAGAAAGACAAACGTTGGTGAAAAGAATACCAAAGGAAAAAGAAAGATAAATGATGATGAAAAGAATAGCAAAGGCAGAAGAAGAAAGATAGTCGCTGGTGAAAAGAATACCAAAGGCAGAAGAAGAAAGATAAACGCTGGTGAAAAGAATACTAAAGGCAGAAGAAGAAAGATAAACGCTGATGAAAAGAATACCAAAGGCAGAAGATAGATAAACGCTGATGAAAAGAATACCAAAGGCAGAAGAAGAAAGTAAACGCTGAGGAAAAGAATACCAAAGGCAGAAGAAGAAAGATAAACGCTGGTGAAAATAATACCATGGCAGAACAAGAAAGACAAACGCTGGTGAAAAGAATACCAAAGGCAGAACAAGAAAGAAAATCCCAATCCTACTTTTCTTTCCTGTTTTTCTTACATCACGCACACACTATATCACTCCTCCCTCTACGGATCCTACAGAAATGGTTTATTTATCCACACTCCCCTGACGTGAAAATGAGTAGCTCTCTTTAGGGCTTTTGGGTGTCCCCATACTCGCTGGTTGGTGACTAGTGTCCAAGCGGTCGCGGGTTTGATGGCTTTTGAACCAGTAGGGAAAATAGGTGGTGTGTTGGGAGGATCAGTATAGACACCGCAGACATAGCTCGCTATATATTTTTTTAGACACATGTGATCTACTGGTAACCGTTACCAAAGGCATAATAGCTGAATAAAACTTTAGCCTTATCCTAAGGCTATAATAAAAAAACTAATAAAAATCAACACCCCCCCTCCCGAAAACAACAACTAGAAACCAAATAAATTAACCAAACGAAACCCCAAAGAAAAGTTATGCTCACGCGCTCGAGAATACAACCAACACCTAACAACTATATACAGTCTACAGTGGAGGAGGCCTCTCTTTTCCCCCAAAAAATCAAGAATCACTCAATCAGGTGATCACGCCCCCCCCTTCCCCATCCGTGTACAAGGGACAAACGGTAGCGATTCCGCTCATCCTGGTAGCGGGACAGTGGTCGTGAGCGAAGATCCCCAGACTTGCCTTAGAAATCACTCAAATTGACCGTTCTCGACTAACGAAGGAGACAAACGCACAAGAATGAATTGATTACTAATCGCGTCGCAGCGCACTAAATATGATCCGCAGGCTCCATTTTCTTGACGATCTCCTGTTATCCCCTAGCCTGTGAGAGGCCGGCTCCGTCCATAGAGAGGACACCCACTTTCCCCCGAGAGTCCTTGGTCAAAAGGGACTGGCGATTGTTGGACAAATCTGTGATCGAGGAATTGCTTGACAGATTCATCGATTAATGGGCCGTACCTTGATTCAATGAACAAATGATTAATTGAATGAATAACTAACGGCTTCATTGATGAAATTGAATGACTACCCTGAATAATTGACTTACGGCATGACTGAGTGCTATTGGTTGCGGTGTAAGACGTCGGTCGACGAGTACTTCAAGAAGAGGGAAGAAAGTTCCTAGGCATAGGAGGGGAAAAATCACCCCAGAACCACTAGAAAAGGGGCATGTACGCCTTAACCATAAGAAAGAGGGTCTTGCAAAACAGAATCATAAGAAAGAGGGTCTTGCAAAACAGAACCATAAGAAAGAGGGTCTTGCAAAACAGAACATAATAAAGATGGGTTTGTACTCTTGAACCATAAGAAAGAGGGTCTTGCAAACCAGAACCATAAGAGAAAGGGTCTTGCAAACCAGAACCATCAGGAAGAGGGGTCTTTACTCTTGAACGAAATGAAAGAGGGTCTTGCAAACCAGAACCATAAGAAAGAGTGTCTTGCAAACCAGAACCATAAGAAAGAGGATCTTTCAAACCAGAACCATAAGAAAGTTCGTCTTACAAACCATAATCATAAAAAAGAGGGTCTTGCAAACCAGAACCTCGAGTAGAGGGTCCTGCATGCCAGAACCCAAGAATAGAACGCTTCCCATGCTTGGTGGAAAATGCACCGACAAAGAATCTAAATTTCTTCTCAACATTCGCTTCTTTCCAACATTTAAAGATGAATCCACTAAAAGACGGATTGGGGGAACATTTCTAAATGTATCCTTAAAAAAAATCGATTATTGTTTAGTATTAAAGAATGAAAAAACCAACGAGTACCTTTAAATTAAAGGACTTTGAAATAAAGTTGCAAAGAAATTCTCAAAGTTGCAAGTAAAAATAAGTGGGAAGATTCCGAGTCTTTTGAGAGTCGAAAAAGGTAAGTGGAATTCTCCTATGTCTAACACGGTTTGGCAGAAAGAAGCCCGATTGGGGGTTTGGAATTTTTGTCTTGGGTCTCAAGGTATCCTTGTATCATTTAGAGCTTCAAAACGACGATAAAATTGTTATCCTTTATTTATATCATGTATTGCCACTTTATTACCACACCTATTCAGCCCACTTCATTTCCGCTAGTTAATTTTCATTTTCCCGCGCGAATTACATCGTCTTCTCGATATACGCGGTCTTAAATTCCCCGAATTAAATTGGTAAAGCGCGAATAATTTAACACGTCGCTTAAAGGCCATTTGGCCCCTTATCGACCTCGAAAAAAGATGAGTTTCTAATAGGTTCGGGGCCTACTAAAAAAAAGAGAACATCTCGGTATTGAACTTAGGCGAAACAAGTCGTTCGGTTGGCAACTATAGCGCGCGCGCCATAATTCTCCTCCGGTGCCAAGTCATCAGATTGCCTTTATGAACCCTTTTGTGATATAGCGACCCTGAAGCGACGCAGTTCCGGAAATTTAGTGCAAATTTTCGCCTCTCTCACATCTCCATGAAAATAGAAAAATGGAAAACCGAAGATGGGGCAAAGCCCCCATTAGACCCCCCTCACATACATTTTATGATCACTTTTCCAATTTTTTAAAAGGGTCGTTCTCATATATATATAAATATATATATATATATATATATATATATATATATATATTAAGAAAAATTATTGCATTTAACGCAATTAATTATGCGGTTAAAAGGCTATTTTTGGCAAACACAGTCTTCATCAAAGCCCTCGGAAGGAGCTGTTCTCTCAGATGAAGACTGTGTTTGCCAAAAATGGCCTTTTTAACCGCATATATATATATATATATATATATATATATATATATATATATATATATATATATATATATATATATATATATATATATATATATATATATATATATATGGGAAATATCACGAAAGTTAGCGCGTGATAACTATAAATATGAATAGACGAAAGTACTAACTCCATCCGCCTTTAAATTCAGTTTCCTTCCATGGTACATATTCATATATATATATATATATATATATATATATATATATATATATATATGAATGCAATGCCCCGCAGGAAAAAATGAAAAGGTGTTTCCAAGTACTTTCGAACTTTATTAAGTTCCTGGCAAGTACTTGGAAACACCTTTTCATTTTTTTCCTGCGGGACATTGCATTCATTTGCTACCCTCACGTGATACTTTGTGAGTTTTTCATTTCATATATATATATATATATATATATATATATATATATATATATATATATATATATTAAGAACGGGATTTTTTAAAAAAAATTCTCATGGTTCGGATGTCTTTTTGTAGATTTTTGCCATTATTATTATTATATCAATGGTGTGTAAGATAATCATTATTAATCATCAATGCCCTTTTCTCACACTACTCAGAGGGAAGAATTTAGGTAGGCTTCCCTTGATTTTTTTCTCCTGGATCCTCCACTGCATGATCTTTTCAGTAACAGTCTACTCAATGACCTGAAAGTTAAATTGCTCGATTGATAAATTGTCAAGTATTTCAATTACTTTTGAACCGCTGTCCAAGTTTGACCCATTTTTCGAAAATTCACTTTTTTTTGCATCATTCGATGTCTGTCCTTCACTCAAATTTCTTTTGCTTTTATAATTTTTTTGCACTTATTTTTTTCAATATTGAATAAGTTTTCTCTGTGTGCATTAATTTTATTATATATGGGGTTGTATGTTCTTTACCTTCTCTTAATTTACCATTTAACTTTGAGTATTGGAGCACCTGTATAATTTTTTTTTTACATTTTTATATGTCTTAAGTGTAAATTATTAATATTATGATTTAATTGATTTCTACTTATGTTTGAATCAAGCATTTATTTTTATTTAAAAACTAAACTATTGTGTTCCGTTATTTAAAATACCTTATCATTGCTGTTTCCAAGGATAAACCAATATTTAAAGTCATACATATATACATATATACACATATGAACGCAGATGTATGTAAAAAAATTCAAATGAAGGTAATAACAGAAGGATTTACAGGTGAGAAACAATCACAATAATTTATCAGTTAATGAGTTCAAAAACAAGAGATTGTACATAATATACAACTTTTACTGGAATTATTCATTTATTTGAAATTCCTTCTATATAATCGCCTAATTAGGAGTCTAATTTTTAAACACCCCCATTAGAATAAATGCTAGAAGACCAGGTTGATTAGATCGCTAACCACACTACTATTAATGTAATATTAAATTGATTCGATCGCCAATCACACTAGAAATAATGTAAGAAGACCAAGTTAAGGAAGCCGATAACCGCACTAGAATCAATGAAGGAAGGTCAGGTAGATTTAGTCAATAACCCCACTAGAATGCTAGAAGGCCAGGTTGATTTTCACCTGAAAGTTTGTGAGTACGGACAGGACTCTTTTAAACCGGCATTACCTTCGCAATGGTGGCAAATCTGCGAGGGAAACCAATAGAAACGCGGGCGTAGTGCTGTTAATGGTTGTAATAACTTTATACATATTGGGATGATCAGAGCACCAATGCCATATACCTCTCTCCCTTACTGCCATTATACATATATCAAAAACTGCCTCAACTGTATCGCCGCGTCTTCCGATCTTGGTTTAAAGTTGAGGTCCCAGAGACGCAAATATGCCTACACACCACAACACCCTGATGGAGTTTTGCCTATAGTCGCGCGTTCAAATCCCAACTGAGAAGAGCAGAACTGCATGTGGACAATGGGATAGATTCACTAGATGAAACCGGTAGCGGACGCCTGTCAAAAAACCGGATTCGCACTGGTCCTCAGGTAGTACAACCCTACGGATCAATGAAACGATCCAGTGACCTGTAAAGGCAAGAATCACTTGTAAAATAGCCATTTAATAGTTCTTTGGGGAGGTAGCGGCTGTTAGATTGGTCTCTCTGAAGCAGTTGCTCGGTACAAGATGAGTAGCGTCCACCAGCCGTGGCAGATGTAGTTTCAAGGATGCAAGCCATTGGTATTCCAACCGTACCTCATATAAAGCAGCATGGAGTCGTGGCTGTATTCGCCCTTCATGAATCGAGACAATATCTAGATATATGTATACTCTTTTTTATCTCCACAACGCCATGTTCACATGTATAACATGTAGAGGGGAGTGAAGTTGTAGAAAGAATATCTTTTTAGGCACGGGCGACTCTACATCTCACCATGTCGGTCGGTCGGTCCCCGTTTTTTTATTGTTTTGGTAATAACATTGGAACTCTTATGCCGATTGTAATGAAATTTGAAATCCTTACGTTGTTTTACATTGTCTTTCGAATGGTATAATTTCCAATGTCGTCCCAAGATTACTCTATGAATTATTCAATGTTCTGAATAAGTGAGAACACGCGACTTTTGGTCAGCAGACGAGCTTGTTTTATCTTATCTATCTTGGTATCCCCCGTTCGCCCCCTTCATTACATTCACCCTGGGGGTCAAGGGGGATACCCCGCCCCCCACAATCATTGTGACTAAGCCAGCTAATGGCCAAACTTGTCGAAAACGCGTTGACGTTGGCACCCCATTGAATGACAACGAAATCCGGGTAAAATTCTCCCCCCTTACCCTAAAAGCCGGATCCCAAAGTCCCGACTCCGTTTGATGTTTGCCAACTGGTCAAAAACGACGCGAAAAATGCATGTAATCCGAGGGGGCACACAACTCAATGGGATCGATAAAGAAACGGAAAAAAATACGAAATTATTTATTTAAAACCAAGAATCAAAACCAACGAAAGAATCTGCCCCAAAATTGGGGGATGAGAGGGTTGTCAAGAAAGTGGTGAGGTTAGGGGATTGAATAACCAGAGCAAGGTGTAACGGAAACAGGGCCGGTCGAGTCCGGATTGGGCGCGCGCCTCTCCGTGGTGAGTAAACGAGAATAAACAGAGATAATGATAATGCCAAGGTTTGCAGAGGGCTGGCTCAAATGGCTTCAGGGCCAAAGATGGAAGTGACGTCACGCGATCTTTGTTGCATTCCTGCTTCAATATTACATTTATTCTCCTTTTTTTCTTATTCCTTTAATCTATAAGAGGATCGATCTGTTCATGCTGCTACAGCGATGATATTATATGATAGGGGGAGTGCGCAGCTCTCCTCAATCTGCCTTCACTCCACAAATAATAATAAAATTAATAATAATAACAATAATAATAATACAAATAATAAAATAATAAATTAAAATAATAATTATTAATAAATAAATAATAATAATAATAAAAATAAAATATTTATCAATAATAATAATCAACAAGTAAAGATAATAAAAAAAATATTTATTAATAATAATAATAATCAACAAGTAAAGATAATAAAAATAATATATTTAATAATAATAATAATCAACAAGTAAAGATAATAAAAATAAAATATTTATTAATAATAATAATAATCAATAAGTAAAGATATTTTTTGCGGCACAATTAAAGAATTTCAAACGATCTTCATTTTTATTTCTTTGCGACGACCTTATTTTCATCCCGGGCAACGCCGGTTATCTATGCTAAGTATTTATATGAATGCCATTATCATTATTTCCTTTCCTTTATCATTCATGTTTATGTACTTCCTTTAAATTGTCATTTTCAGTCTCTATGGCCCCTATTAAACCACTTAGAGTTTCCAAGTATGTAATTTGCCTTCATTATCGTCAAACTTTCATTTGCCTTTTCCCTTTCATTCGTTCGCTTTTTCTACCCCTTTACACCCTATTATCGATCATTATCAGTCTTTATTCCCCCATTAATTTGCTGGGAGATTGCAAGTATGTAATTTGCCTTAACTTATCTTTGTTATCCCAAAGTTTTATTTACCGTTTCCTTTTTCCTCTCGTTTCGTTTTCGGTTTTGTCTTTTCTACTCTACTATCGATCCGTTCTCCCCCCCCCCCTTCGAGGAGCGGATTGCCTTCTTTTGGATATTCACGTGATACACCAATTTTTCATTTATACTATTGGGAGGCAAACAAAGTTCCCGCACAACCTTTTTTTAATTTATTTATTTATAGATTTATTTAAAAAAAATATTTATTTATAGATTTATATAGGGTGTACGACTAGTTAATGTGTAGTGGTCTATCTAGTCTTTCCTATGGCTCGCTTGAAAGTGCACAATGACCTAGATAGAGCCTACCTAGTTAGACTAGGTCACTTTGCACTTTCACTCGACGCCTAGGAAAGCCTATGCCAATATACAGTGATTAGTCGGACACCGTAAAATGAGATCTAAAGTTTCAAAAATTACCCATCAAATGACTTTCTCGTGAATAACAACGTACTCTTTTACTCTATGATTACAAGTCCGGCCTAAATTCTGCTCAATAGCAACGTCGTAATAAACAAGCGTTTGGAAAAGACACAATAAGACGTCGCACAGCCTACGATTGGTTTAAGAAGTTTTAGCGTGACAATTCGATATCCAAGATCAGTCATTAAGTGGTCGGCCCTCACTTATTGACAAAAACCGTGTGTCAAAGCTGATCCACATCTGACATCACGCGAACTGACGAAAAAGTTTAGTGTCAAGCATATGTACAGTCCTTTTGTATCATTTAGAGGGACTAGGCACAATCAACAAACTGGACGTATGGATTCCACGTAAACTGACCGAATTCCACTGTCAGCGCTGCATGACACTAATGTCCAAGAAACGTCGTTTTGATTGACTGAACAAAGGGGTTATTGCAGATGAGAAATTGTCTACACTCGAACATGGCAGCGCGAAGCTGGACAGACAAAGGTACACTTGCACAACTTCAGGCAAAGGCTGACCGGCATCAAAAGAATCTTATGGCTTGTGTCTGGTGAGATTTGAAGGGAGTGATTTACCGTGAAATGTTGGAACGCAATCAGTCTATCGACGCTCAGTTATATAGTCAACAACTGCAACAGGTAGCAGATACAATTGCGCATAAACGGTCAGAATTCACTGATGTCATGTTTCTTCATGATGACGCCCGACTACACGTTGCAAATCATATCCGCGAAAAACTCCTGGAGCTGGGGTAGTTAGTTCTTCCAAACCCACCGTACTCGCCAGACCTGGCGCCAACAGACTACCATCTATTCCGGGCACTGCAGAACTTCTTGAATGGCAAAACGTTCGCAAATGATGACGAACTGAAATCTGCCTTTGGAGATTTCTTTCATAACAAACTATTTGACTTTCACAACAAAGGCCTCCATGATCTATCACGTGTTAGAAGAAGGTGCTCGAAAATAACGGGGATTAAATTATTCATTGATATGTTTCTTTTGTTGAATTGTTTCGTTGTAAATCATTGTTAATAAAAGTTGTGCAAGAACTTTGATACAACCTCTTAAATTTACCACTTCGCTTCCAAATATCGGATCTCTTTGTAGATCCACCGGGGGAGTTTCGAGTTGCTTTTTCATCAAGGATTGTCGTTTCTTCAAGAGTTGAAGTTTACTCGAGTGTTACCGTTTATTAAAGAGTTACCGATTTTTCAAGAGTTACCGTTTCCTCAAGAGTTGTCTTTTCTTAGAGAGTTGCCTTTTCATCAAGGATTGTCGTTTCTTCAAGAGTTGAAGTTTATCCGAGTGTTACCGTTTATTAAAGAGTTAGTTTCCTCAAGAGTTGTCTTTTCTTAGAGAGTTGCCTTTTCATCAAGGATTGTCGTTTCTTCAAGAGTTGAAGTTTATCCGAGTGTTACCGTTTATTAAAGAGTTAGTTTCCTCAAGAGTTGTCTTTTCTTAGAGAGTTGCCTTTTCATCAAGGATTGTCGTTTCTTCAAGAGTTGAAGTTTATCCGAGTGTTACCGTTTATTAAAGAATTAGTTTCCTCAAGAGTTGTCTTTTCTTAGAGAGTTGCCTTTTCATCAAGGATTGTCGTTTCTTCAAGAGTTGAAGTTTACTCGAGTGTTACCGTTTATTAAAGAGTTACCGATTTTTCAAGAGTTACCGTTTCCTCAAGAGCTGCCTGTTCTTAGAGAGTTTCCTTTCTTCAAACATTGGGTTTTATTCAAGAAAGATACTTTCTTATGTCTTGTTTTTAGTTAGGTAGAATAGTACCACATTAGATTAAGCTCATCTTAACTACTTTACCCTACCAAACTACTCCTTTTTTTTAAGAAAAGGCAACAAAAAATGAAGGGGGGGGGATTATCCCAAACATGACTACGATAGTTCTGTGCCCCCCCCCTCTACCTCCCCAAATGTATATCTGAGTGGCTGTCTTTTCTCTACGCTTATTTATCCTTCCAATGGATTGGTCTTTATCCGCCCTTGTCTTATCATCTCTTTTATCAGTCTTGTCATGATCTTTATCAACCGGTCATTATCTTCCTTATGAAATCGTGCTTCCTTCATTTTGTGGGGGAAATGAGTCCCCATTCATCTTCCCCAGAGTGAAACGACCTGAAAATGAGACGGAGATAAGGCAAATGGAGTGGATAAGGCAAATATAGTAGATAAAGGCAAATATAGGAGATACGGCAGATGAGTCAACGGGGAGAAATGAGCCAAATAAGGCAGATGAGCTGAATAGGGAAGATAATGCAAACACAGGATATAAGGCAAATTGGGAAGATAAGGCCAACATAGGATATAAGGCAAATATAATAGATAAGGCAAATATAGGGAATAAAGAAAATATAGGAGATGAGCCAAATTGGGAAGTGAAGCAACAAGGGAAGATAGCCAGAGATATCGCAAATAGGGGAGATAAGACAAATAAAGGATAAGGCAAAAATAGAACACACAAAGAGGTAATTATGCGAATCAAAGAAGTAATGTAAATAGATAAGGTAAATATAGGATAAGAGATAGATGGAAAAATGCAAATAGAGATAATGAAGCAAATAAAGGAAACAAGGTAAATATGGCAGATCATACAAATATGGCAGATAATGCAAATCAAGGAGATAAGGAAAATGGGGTAGAAAATCAAAATATAGGAGATATGGCAAATAAAGAAGATATGACAAATAAAAAAAGATATGATAAATAAAGAAGATATGACAAATAGAGAAGATGACAAATAAAGAAAATATGGCAAATATTTCAGTTCCACTAACCTCACTACTTTATTCTCTTGTGTATGGCGGAGGTGCCCTCGTTGATTGGCGCCGATCTTTTAAATAACTGGCCGAGTTCAAACAGCGATTACAGCGATGTTAAGCCACATCGGGTGCGGTGAGTCGATGGATGGGGTACGCATGCGGGTTAACTTCGCAGCTAATGCCACACACACCGGGTCGACACCCGCGGGTCGGACCCTACGTTAAACTGTAGGAACCCCCCGCGGGAAAATAAAAAGTATCGTGCAGATAGGCGCCCAAATCACCTTTTTTTATTAAATAGGCACAACATTCCACAAGGAGCGGAAGCGGTAGGAGTACTACGTAAGACAGGATTCATGTGGAGTACTCCAGAGAACAGGGTTCGGTGTGGTGAGTACTATAGAGTCCAGGGTTCGATTCCTGCCCGTGAAGGGGCGGGGGTGAAGCGAGGAGTCTCATCATCTCGATCTCCAAAAGGGAATTCATCCAGCGACCATAAAACCGAAGGCAGAAAAAAAGAGAAAATTAGAGAATAAACGATGGGAAAGAGAGTCGGCCGATAGCAAGGGGGAGGGGGGGGGGCAATAGCTGCAATGGGGCCCATTTATTTTTTTCAGTCCCCATCCGGGGACTGCCACCAGGGGAAGTCACTGCAATTTAATTTTACCTATTTTAAAATTCAAAACAAAAACCAAACAAACATAAAACAACCCAAAATGAAAACAAAACAAATCAAAAGAAAGCAAGAAGAGAGAAACAGGCTCCAGCGTGGGGGGTGGGGAGGCCCGCGAGAGCATGCGACCAACACCAAAGAGAGGCGAGTCAAATGGAAGTCGATGCGACAAACTGCCCAGAGATGAGTACTTGAAACGCTATTCGAAATATGCATCTTCCACACATCACGCAATCTACAGCCCTTTCTATCTAGCCTTTTTTTCCACAACACCTTTCTACAGCCCTTTTTTCAACAGCCCTTTTCAATAGCCCTTTTTCAAAAGCCCTCTTTTCTACAGCACTTTTTGAACAGCCCTTTTTTCTATATCACTTTCTTTCTATAGCCCTTTCTTTCTACAGCCCTTTCTTTCTACAGCCCTTTCTTTATATAGCCCTTTCTTTCTACAGCCCTTTCTTTCTATAGCGCTTTTTAAAGCCCTTTCTTTCTACAGCCCTTTCTTTCTACAGCCCTTTCTTTACACAGCCCTTTCTTTATACAGCCCGTTCTTTATGCAGCCCGTTCTTTATACAGCCCTTTCTGTAGACAGCCCTTTCTTTCTACAGCCCTTTCTTTCTACAGCCCTTTTCTATAGTCCTTTCTTTCTACAGTCCTTTCTTTCTACAGTCCTTTCTTTCTATAGCCCTTTCTTTCTATAGTCCTTTCTTTAGCCCTTTCTTTCTATAGCCCTTTCTTTCTATAGCCCTTTCTTTATACAGCCCTTTCTTTATACAGCCCTTGCTTTCTACAGCCCATACTTTCTATAGCCATGTATTTCTATAGTACTTTCTTTCTATATCCCTTTCTTTCTATAGCCCTTTCTTTCTATAGCCCTTTCTTTCTATAGCCCTTTCTTTCTACAGCCCTTACTACAGCTCTTTATTTCTACAGCCATTTCTGTACTAATCCCCTTTTCATAATGAATGGGTCGAGATGTTTTAATTTTTTAAAACAAAATTTAAAATACCATCGCTAATTTTAACCTCGCGACGAGACCAAATTGAAAACAATTTTAATTAGGGTCGAACAACACTTAGTTATTTCAACGCCACTACCTTCCCATCCTCCATTGACTTTTTGAACTACTACTACTGTTTACACTACCTAGATGGCGTATAGTCTCACGTGACCCTCTACAATTATGCCATATTTAGTTGCGTGCACGTGACTCTTATAAGTTAGTATGTCGGTCCGTAGGTCTGGAGGTGGGTCGGTAACCATTTTACTTCAATTTCTTTTTAGGCAATAACATCGTAACTATTCGGCCGATTCTAATGAAATTTCAAACCCGTATGTTGTTTTACATTCTCTTTCTAATGATATAATTGCCAAGGTCCTCTTAAGGTTAGTCGTGGATTATTGAAAGTTTTGAAGGTCATGAGTTAGAATAATTGAGAGCACGCGACTTAGGTACGTTGACCTTGTTATTTTCAACAAATAAAAATAGAGGAAGATAAGGAAACGGACACGGAAGAATAATGAGGAAACTAAAATGTAGGTACTTGAATATGAGAGAGAGAATGGAAGCCGTCCGTGGCTGCCTTAAAAAAAAATCTTCTCTAAAGAACAGAAGCAAAATGGATCAAGTGCGATGAATTGTTCTAATTAACGTGAAAGTGAGTTCTTTGGTGTTGTTCCGTTGAACAATTCTGAGCAGATGGATTTGTGGTCAAAGACGCTTCCGACCTGATTGGATTGACCGAGAAGACCAAATTCTCAACTTTGTCTCTGGGCAGGAATCGGGTTTTTAATTAAAATACGTTTCGATGTTTCAAAATCCTGTACCTTAAAGTTGGATCGAGTTTCTACACTTTACAACTCGAAAAACTCCGGCACCGTTTTTTTCGTTGGGGGGAGAGGATGGGGGGTATTTTCATTTCGGAAGAAAGGAGAGTCACCAAATGCATTTACAGTATACCTATGGCCTCTCAATCCCATAAATACCCTTTGCCTTTACTATTGTCCTTTTTTTTAGGGTCATTGCAGTTAACCGTAATTTGCTTTCGAGAGACGCTGCCAAACTATTTATTGCGCTGCGAACACCTCCACTTACACACAGCCCTTTCTCCTATCACCTCGCTCCACACATTCATGAATGCAACGTACAAATTTCCTAAACGACCTCTTTGGAGAGATGTTTTCAACGTCCAAACGCTTGAACGCGGCGCTCGGCAGACGATATTGGCAAAAAGGATCTATTTCCCTTAGGACACGCATCTTCAGCACCGAAAAAAAACATCAAAATGGAGAGAACGAAGCAAAGGAAATAAGAAAACTTGAAGTAGAGACAGGAAATGCCTTTAAACCTCCTTCCAACTTCGAGAATGTTCAATTTACATCACACACCCCGGACACAGCGAGAGTACAATAGTACAAAAACGTTAAAAACACAAATATGTTACAAGGCGCCCAAATGCAGATTTATAAAAGGCGAAATCCCCTTCAAAGCTGACACTAATGATGCTCCTTCAAAAGTCCTTACGGCTATCTTTCTATCATTATATTTAATATTATTTCTACTCTTATTCTTATGATAATAACGTCGTTATTTTCGTTACGTCTTCAGCAACGTTAGCCAAGGCTTCTGTAAAATACTAAATTTCCCGTAAGCTCCGAACGGCAACATAACACCGTCATAATTAGAAGACTTAAGTCGTAAACATCCGATTTTAGCTGCACAGGAGGTTATTTCCATTAAAACTGGGCATTAAAAAGCATAAAAAAAATAATAAACATGGAAAAACATTCTCCTTAACACCCGTTCCCCAGAAATTTAAACGTGAAAGGTAAAAGGATGAACTAAAAAATAAAAGCCTACTTAGAAATGAAATATTCGGTGAATATTTTGTCTGGTAATTTTTTTGTGCACATAGTATTAAACCCTACAGTATTCTTCAAGATATGTAACTTTACGTACATATGCATGCATTCATGTTGTCTACCCTATTGCCTGGCATTGTATCCACTCTTTCGTGCCTAGTTCATAAACCTCGGGGGGAGGGGAAGACCAAGCTTAAGAGAGAAAATCTGTTAATCGTCAGGCGGATGAAGAATGAGAAAAATTGACTAACAACAAACAAATCCCTTAGACACGACACACAGATATTAAATTTCATCGATATCTCGTCTATTCGGGTTGTTTGTCTGTGCCAGTCTTCTTGGGAAGCATAAGTGCCATTCCGTATCCGGTGGCACACATGCTCGTAAGTACGTACGCGTAATAATGCACTAGCATTCAACGTGACGCCCCTGCCATTATCACTATATGGTGCAGACGTCTCTTGAAGAACCGCTTTTTAAAAGTCAGGAGGCAAATGTAAGATGTGGAAGCCAATCGCCGAATTTAATTTAATGGGGGTTCGACCACGGGGCTGAGAGGATTGAAGGGGAGCGTCTGCACTCGAGTACCGAGCTCGACCCACTTTTCCCCAACTCTAGGAGAACGCAGATGGACAGGATTTTAGTACCAGTCATGGAATCTCTGGTGGGAGTTACCATTCTTATTTGCTTCGGCGTTACCACTGGGTTACCATACAGGGCAATAGGGGAAGGAAAAAGAACGGGGTATTAGGCTCCTATGTTTTGAGGTGTTCTATAAAGGGGTGGTGTTATGGACTCTGAAAACGAGTGGAAGGGGGCTCGAAGAACTGGAAGGAGACTACGTTGAGTGCATGGAACAGTGAGGAAGCAACTCTTCCAAACTTACCCCCTCCTTTCTGTAACGAAACCAGGGTTCCTTCACCCTCACTCATACAACCCGTACATATTCTGTCTTCGCTCTTCCTATCCGAGGCTACATCGTCTTGTTATCAAGGATCCAGGTGTCTCGCCTCACGCTTCTTGCTAGGGGTTCAAGCCCCCAAGAAATAGGGTAACTCTCATACACTATTCTCACCGCTAAAGGAAGTAGTGTGGTTTTAAACACGCACTCACAGTTCATTCGCGTTTTTATCGGACAACCACCTTTCTGCCTTAACATTATTGTACACCCTTTTTACTAACTTTCTGGGTGTCATTCAAGAGGCTGTAACACTTCGAATTATTCCAATTTAATCACTTTAATAATACTCTTTTACACTTCTTGTATCCCTCTCATATTCGTTATTCTATCTACTCTTTTCACATCTAAAATTGACAGAAAGATATCTTTAAAAAAATCACCTAGAAAATTCTTTTAATTTGCAATCACAGTTCCTCTCCCTCTTCTTCCAGACTTTTTCATGTTGACAGTTAGTTCCTCACTTCTACTCTTAAGCATCTTCACATACTCTACAGCCTTTCTGTCATTCACCCTCCTTTCACTTTTGATTTAACCTTACACAAACAGGTCATACTCATCTTTTAAAGCTTCCTTTTCATATACATCCTGCAGCATATTCTTTCATGCGAGGCAAAAATCCATTATATTCTTGTCAGTCACACAACCTTTCCTTCACCCAACTCATGGGTATTTAGGCGCAAATTCTTGTGCTGAAAGAAGTTGTATGCTACATAACTTTCTTTCTGGGGACAACCCTACCACTCTCCATTCTATCCAGGTGTCCGAAATGCTACTGGTACCCAATCTCTCCTCCGATTCCAACCACTACTCGTACCAAGTCAATCAAAGACGCAGCGGTTTCAGCTTCGCTTCTGTCATTACAACATAAGAACATTACAGACAGCCAGCCATGCACAGTTTAGCCCTTTGCAAATCTTGGCGTTATCCACAACATTCACCCATGTTTCTGACAACTAACAAGTAGTGTATACAGCATTCAACTAAAGCTCAGATTGAACTAATTAAAGTGTCTACAACACAACCATTTTTAAGACAGCTAATTAAGTAGAGTCTAGAACATCAACCATGGTTCAGGCTGAACTAATTAAATAGTGGCTACAACACAACCATTTTTAAGACTGAACTAGTTAAGAGGTGTCTAACATTCAACAATGTATCAGACTGAACTAATTAAGTATTGTCTACAGCACTCAACCATGTTTCAAACAACTAATTAAGTAGTGTCTGAAACATTCAACCATGGTTCAGACTGAACTAATTAAAGGGTCCACAACACTCAACCATTTCTAGACTGAACTAATTAATGATGATGAAAAGGTTGAGAAAAAAACAAGTAAGAAATTTGATAAAGATGGAAATATTTTGTTTCTTTGTTCTGGCGAAAAGGACATCCCTTGCCTTCTTCTTTTTATTTCTTTCTTATTTTCTATAAATTTTCTTTTCTTAATCTTTTCCGTAATTATATATATATGAAAATTAACTCACAGGAAAATGAAAAGATAAATTCCTTGAAAATAAACTTGCAAATATAGTTCGAAAGTGCTTGGATTCATCTTTTCATTTTCCTGTGGGTTAATTTTCATATTATTGCTTTCCTCAGGTGCCACTTCGTGAGTTTTTTCATTATATATATATATATATATATATATATATATATATATATATATATATATATATATATATATATATTTGTGGCTATCTTTTTCCTTTTTGTTTATGTATTCTTTTAATAATTTTTCTTTACGTATTTCCTGGGCATTTCGCCTCTTCTATTTTAACTTTAACTTTTTCTTGTCTTTAATATATTTGGGCTTTTTGCCTCTTTTTATTATTAACTTAATGTCGCTTCCTTGATTGTCGTAGTTGGTTGTCTTTCTTGAGTCTAATTCATGTAGTTGTCTTTCTTTTTCTCTTTATTGGACACTTCGCCTCTTTTGTTTTTTCGGATTTTATTTTTATTCTTATTTATTTGGGGTATTTTGCCTCTTTTTATTAGATTTTTTGTCATTTCTTTGTTTGTCTTTATCGTGACTAATTTGCATTTATTATTATTAATTTCTTTCTTAAGCAATGGACACTTCGCCTCTTGAACTATTTAAGTAGTGTCTACAATATTCAACCAAGTGTCAGACAACTAATTAAGTAGTGCCTAAAAAAAACATATTTCAGGCTTAACTAAATAAGTAGTGTTTACAAAATTAAACCATATTTCAGGCTGAACTAAACAAGTAGTGTCTACAAAATTAAACCATGTTTCAGGCTGAACTAAGTAGCTTATAAAACATTCAACCATGTTTCAGATAACTCATTGGGTAATGTCTACAAAACTAAACAATGTTTCAGGCTTAACTAAATAAGTAGTGTCTACAAAACTAAACCATATTTCAGACTGAACTAAATAAGTAGTGTCTACAAAATTAAACCATGTTTCAGACTGAACTAAACAAGTAGTGTCTACAAAATTAAACCATGTTTCAGGATGAACTAAGTAGCTTATAAAACATTCAACCATGTTTCAGATAACTCATTGGGTAATGTCTACAAAACTAAATGATGTTTCAGGCTTAACTAAATAAGTAGTGTCTACAAAACTAAACCATATTTCAGACTGAACTAATTAAGTAGTGTTTCCAAATTTCAACCATGTTTCAGACTGAACTAAACAAGTAGTGTCTACAAAACTAAACTCTGTTTCAGGTGAACTAAGTAGTTTATAAAACATTCAACCATGTTTCAGATAACTCATTGGGTAATGTCTACAAAATTAAACAATGTTTCAGGCTTAACTAAATAAGTAGTGTCTACAAAACTAAACCATATTTCAGACTGAACTAAATAAGTAGTGTCTACAAAATTAAACCATGTTTCAGACTGAACTAAACAGGTAGTGTCTACAAAACTAAACCATGTTTCAGGCTGAACTAAGTAGTTTATAAAACATTCAACCATGTTTCAGATAACTCATTGGGTAATGTCTACAACACTCAACTATGCTGAGGTATCCGAGTTGCTCTAATTCTGAATAATTGGATAGAGTTAGGAATAGGAGAGAGGGATTCAAATTTGTGTATGTGTGTAGGGGGCTTATCTCCCCTGGTACCATTTTCTCTTTACTAAAGCTATATAATGGGGCTGCCCTCCCCCCCTCTATCGCCACTGTCGAGTAGTTTCAGGAAACTTTTTCCCCCCTTGATTTCAAAAGTTGCGCCCCCAAAGGCGTTATTATGAACAGAGATAAGACCCAAATTATAGAAATCGCGGAGTTGGCCGAAAGTAGACACGGGTTCGAACCAGGAGTCATAAAAGTCACGCTCTTTCACTTGCCCCAATCCCCTCAGCAGGGGAGAGAAGGGAGGAGCAGGGGGGGAGGGTTATACTAAGAACATGGCCTATTCAAACGATGGCATTTCTCTTCAATGGCAAGGGGGGGACGGGAGAGAGTGTGGGGGAAATATAAAAAACGAAAATTTAAAAAAAAGGAAACGGTGGAATAACAAAGTTTTTTTGGAGGGGAAGGAAAAAAGAAACAAATGTTTTAAAGAGGGGAATAGGAATAGCGAGAGAGGGAGAGAGAGAGAGAGAGAAGGAAAATTCGCTTTTTTTCTTCCCGATTGAGAGCGGTCGGCTAAAAAGGGGTACGTACGATGTTATTAATACGATTATTATTATTATGATTCTGATTATTATGATGATGTTTATTATTAGGATTATGATTATTATGGTAATTATTATGATTGATTTTTATGATTATTATGATGATGATTATTATTATTATTATGATGGTTATTATGATTATTATTATTTTAATGATGATTATTATTATTATTATTTTTAGCCTCAGCGAAGTTGTCCTTCCTCGAATTTGAAGCGCAATAGCAAGGAGGCCGTATCACGCAGAAAGTAAGGGGGCATCTGTGAAGAAAGTGATGAAGATGGGGATGTGAAAATGTATGGAAGATCCCTAATTTGTTTTTAGTGTTTTAAGTATTGAGAATGACGTAAAAATTACCCCTCTCGAATAACTCGTCCCAAATCCATTCGGACTCGGCATTTTCCCTTCCCGTCCGAAACCTTAAAAGATCTTTAATTTATCTTTAAAATATTGATTAAATAAAATACACACAAAACTAACCTAAATTTTCGGACATCCACAAAATATGTGAAATTTGTGGTTGTGGAACGTTATTATTAATCGTTGATGGAAGTAAATATGAACAAATGGTGTTGGTCGACCTCTATACGCGTGTTCGTCATCTGCTGGGCAGAAAATGGATTGATTCCTTAGTTCCAGATACCAGCCTCTTTGAATAACGATTTTAGTAACATTTTTCTAATTTTAAAAGGAAAAAAGTTTTAGTAAAAAAAAAAAAAGATTTAAAAGGAAAAAGTTTTAGTAAGAAAAAATATTTAAAAGGGAAAAAGTTTTAGTAAAAAAAATTATTTAAAAGGAAAAAGTTTTAGTAAGAAAAAAATATTTAAAAGGAAAAAGTTTTAGTAAGAAAAAATTATTTAAAAGGAAAAAGTTTTAGTAAGAAAAAAATATTTAAAAGGGAAAAAGTTTTATTAAAAAAATTATTTAAAAGGAAAAAAGTTTTTGTAAAAAAAATGATTTAAAAGGGACAAAGTTTTCGTATAAAAAGTATTTAAAAGGAAAAAAATAGTAAAAAATTGATTTAAAAGGGAAACAAGTTTGAATAAAAAAAATTATTTAAAAGGAAAAAAGTTTTAGTAATAAAATTTTTATTTCAAAGGGAAGAAAGTTTTAATAACAAAAATTTTATTTTAAAGGAAAAAAGCTTTAGTAATTTTTTTATTATTATTTCAAAGGAAAAAAAGGCTTTAGTAACCAAATTTTCATTTCAAAGGAAAAAGGTTTTAGTAAAAAAATTTTTATTTCAAAGCGAAAAGGCTTTAGTTTCAAAATTTTCATCAAAGAGAAAAACGGTGTACTCCAATGGATTCCATTAGCGAGATTGACCCGAAATTAGGGCTTAGTTGGTCCCTAACTCCATACGTTTCAACTTTTCTCTACTGCCTGTTCTATCCCGCCATTTTATATTTCCCTTATTTAACTACTTCTCTTTTTCTAAACGTTTAATGTCACATCCCCCGTTGGTTAATGACTTTCCTATCATCATAAAGATTTGCTAGTATTTTTACTCACCAGAAAGCTTAGGTTTATGTCTTTGCTCGTATAAACTTATTCCTAGAACTTTATAATGCCCCTGCCCCAATTGGGGGGGGGGGGCAGTTTGTTACTTGTCTTCACTCCTGCGAAAAAAATGCCCTCGTTAATCCATTCTTTTCTCCACCTAAAATATCTCGTGAAATTATTTTAGTGGAAGTTAGTTATTTAAAATTAGTAATTTCTTCGTGAATTTTCTCTTCGAACGAATCTACTTGAACGAATCAACTTTAACAACAGAACAATTTAAAATAGACATAAAATAGACAAAACATTATACCCGTTTGTCCCTATCTATTCCTCAAATTACTCAATTCAAAATAACTCATTAAGGAAATTGCATATCTCTTTAAAATAATGTTTAGATATATAAATTTTTGTAGATAATATTTAGATACATTTCGTAGATAAAAGCGACTGCAAGATGACTCGAAGCGAGTTTTTTTTTAGCTCGGCAAATTACACGGGTGACAAGTGGCTAGTTTGATAAGGATGCCCTTTTGTGATGCAAATTAGAACGGCGAACAACAATAGATGGTTGCATAGATGAATTGATAGATATGGGGTTTTTATTTGACGATATGAATTGCACAGATGTAAGGGATAGGTAATAAAAATTCCCGCGCCGGAACACTCGTGAAGTGAAATCGATTTTGTTGAGACAATGAAAGGCAATTTCATTCGTATGGGAATGCTTGCCCTACCTACCCAAGATCCATTAAAAAAAAGAGGCCCTTCCCATCAAACCCACCCATCTGCTCGGGTTTGCTTTCCTGTTTGTCCTTCCCAGCCCTTCTGTGTTCCCTTTTCCTTCTGTCGGGTAATCTGTCTCGTGAATGGTGTCCACAAAGGACAGGAGTTGTGTTTTGATTTCTGTCCCACAAATAAGACTCAGAAAAGCATTCCTGTGCCCAGAATTTTGAACCTTTTGTACTCCCTCTTTTATCGGGTCCTTATCCGGGCGTTTTGTGGAGACGAGGGCATCGGATTAGCCCCGCTTCTCTCATCTCCGAAACCCTGCGTATGAATACGGACGAAAAATTACGAACCGAACTCTGGGACTATGGAAATAACAATACAAATATGAACGAAAAGTTTCTAAACAAAATGATCTAATGCGAACAAACTGGTTTCCCTAGAAACAGACGGCGTACTAGAAACGAACGTGATCTAATACGAAAGATTGGGGTCCATCTATGAACGAACGGGATTTTAACTTGGAACGAACTGGCTCTACTCCGAACAAACTAGTTCCATAATGAGTAAATTGGGTCCAGTACGAATAATCAGACTCAACTACAAATGAATCGTTCCACGACGGAGAACTGGTTCCAAGACGAACGAAATAGTTCTAATTTTGTGGACAAGAATCATTTCCTTCCCACTTTTAACATCTGGAAATTATAAATTTTCCCCCACCAGAATAATATATCTTTTAGAAATTTCGTTCACGCGTACTATAAAAATACACGCCATTTACCTAGTTACTAGGTCTCCTCTCAATTCAGTGTCTAACTGAAAGACGAGGCGAAACTGGTTCTGTATTGGCAACAAAATATACTTTTCTCACTCGGCATTAAGTACATTTTTATCGGTCTTCCTCTTCGGGTACTTAGTCTTCTTCTACATTTTTTTGGGGGAAGGGGGGTTCCTCTTTATGTTTCTTGGTCTTCCGTTGCATTTTGAGGAGTTTCCTTTTCGATTTCTTCGTCTTTCTCATCGGTTTCTTGGTCTTCCTCTTCGGTTTCTTGGTCTTCCTCTTCGGTTTCTTGGTCTTTTTCGTCGGTTTCTTGGTCTTCCTTTTCGGTTTTTTGGTCTTCCTCTTCGGTTTCTTGGTCTTTCTCTTCGGTTTTTTGGTCTTCCTCTTCGGTTTCTTGGTCTTCCTCTTCGGTTTCTTGGTCTTCCTCTTCGGTTTCTTGGTCTTCCTCTTCAGTTTCTTGGTCTTCATCTTCGGTTTCTTGGTCTTCATCTTCGGTTTCTTGTTTTTTTCTTCGGTTTCTTGGTCTTCCTCTTCGGTTTCTTGGTCTTTATCTTTGGTTCCCTGGTCTTCATCTTCGGTTTCTTGGTTTTTATCTTCGGTTTCTTGGTCTTCATCTTCGGTTTCTTAGTCTTCATCTTCGGTTTCGTAGTCTTCATCTTCGGATTTTTGTCTTCCTCTTCGGTTCTTGGTCTTCCTCTTCTTCCTGATCTTCCTTAATAGAGAAGGAAATATTATTCCAGATCTTCTTTAATAGAGCAGGAAAATTCTTCCAGACCTTCCCTAATAGAGCAGGAATGATTGGTCCCGACCTTCCTTAATAGAACTGGTAATGTTCTTCCCGTCCTTCCTTAGTAAAGCTGGTAATGTTCTTCCCGTCCTTCCTTAGTAAAGCTGGTAATGTTCTTCCCGTCCTTCCTTAGTAAAGCTGGTAATGTTCTTCCCGTCCTTCCTTAGTAAAGCTGGTAATGTTCTTCGCACCCTTCCTTAATAGAGCAGGAAATTTTCATCCCGCCCTTCCTTAACAGTTCAGGAAATCTTCCCGACCATCCTCAATAGTTCAGAAGATATCCTCCCCCCCCCCTTCGTTATTAAAACGTAGAATTGTTAAATATCTCTACCCTTTCAAATGTACTTTTCTCTACACTTCATGATTAAATTATTATTATATTACAATGCATAGTCAAACTACTCTTTCAGTCACAAAAGTGCAGGGATAATGTGCGCTGAAGTGAATTAATAGTGAAATGATGACCGCCTAGCGAGGAAAAGGTTAAAACCAAATAAACGGCTTAAAACTCAATTTCGGTCGAAAATGAATATCGCAGAATATTTTTATAAGAGCCTCGAATTTCTGAGAATTCTTTTGTTATTTTTCTTTATTCGGTGTGAAGAGTCCCGTTGAACGGTACATAGATGAGAATCTGACTCAGAAATATGAACGAGAGTTGTAGAAAGAAACTTGAGTGCCAGTTCCTAAAGGATCACTGATAAAGGCAATTTATTGTAGGATAGGGAAAGGATTTGCGAGCTAAATTCGATAGGAACTAAACTTGTTCCAATGTCCTGGGGACAAGGCGCAAATAACTTTGAAAAGAAAGCTTTGGGGAAAATAGTTTATTTAATGTTGTATCCGTGCTATTAAAAAATAGGTGATCTAATATAATAATATAAACTTCAACTTTATTTATTTGTTTTGTTTTGTTTTTTGTAAAATTGTCTTACAGGTGAAATGTGAATGAGATCTTAAGAAGTGACGTTCTAAGTTTGAATGAATTCATATTTATTGGTATTATCAAGTCAAGGAAAGTAATGTTTTTAATATGTAATAAGGTTTTTAATATTTATTGTATTTCCACATATAAATATATTTATTCCTCTCAGAGTAATTCATATCAGCATGTCTCCAGGAGTTGACTAATTATCATCATCACTAACTCTATAATTTAAGAAGGGGACTCTTTTGAGTATTTGAATAATAATTTCATCTTAGTTTGGTTATGACTTATGTTTTTTTATGAAAGTTATTTCTAATATTTTGAAAGGGGGAAAATCTAGTTTAGATTCCCTTTTTAAAATTATTATAATCAGCGAAGTTCAGAAAATTTCTAAAAAATTATAAAAATTTAACCATGGCTGCATTTTTTTAGATTTTACATTCTAATCTTAGTAGCGAAGCGCAAGCTCCCCCTGTAGGGGGCAGTGGCGAATCTATTGCCTGGTTAGTTCCATATTTCTAGACTTTAAAAATTGAGTCTCGGTGAAGCTACTTAGTATTACGAGTTAAAACACGTTCTTTTTAGGGTAGTTTTTATTAAATGAACGAGACTAGCTTTGGAGGGCTTCCTGCTCCTATCATTATTCTTGATAGAAGGACCTTTCCTCATATTTTAGTTTATTTTAAAGTTTGCGAATTAACACTACTTATGCGGTTAGTGTAGAGCAAAAAGTAACCAACATAAATACTGCATCACTTCTGCTTGGAGATGCTCCTCGGCCACCCCAACAATGTGACTGTACCCAAATAGACTAAATCTAACAGTTAATTGTTTTTCTTACTAATATTACTAAATTTTCTTTAACCTTTTCTCTTCTATTTTGAATAACTAAGATATTTTTTTCCAAATTTCGTAAGGAGGATCCTAGTTTAAAGTTATCCAGTGTGTATCAAAAATTCGCACTGGTTCCAGAAAAGATCCGCCTCCTTACATAATTCCAAAATCTTTCGCCATATTTCATGAAATTCATTTTAGGGTAACGAAATTTGAAGCCATTGAAGTCAATATATGACTAGACACCCACAAACTTTAAACGATTAATAAGTTTGGACGAAAATTTGAAACAAAAAATTATTTTCTCTATCAATTGATCTTTTTTTTTTGGTTCAAACTTTGATTTATAAAAGTACTAGGCAATGGCTTCGCCACTGGGGGAGCTTGCGCTTCGCTACTAAGATTAAAATTTAAAATCTAAAAAAACGGCCATGGTTAAATTTTTATAAATTTTCTGAACTTCGTCAATTATAATAATTTTAAAAAGGAATTTTAAACTCAAATTTCCCCCTTTCAAAATATCACGTTGCTAAAATATAATGAACTTCACCATTTGTAATTCCTTGGGTTTTAAAAAGTTCACCAAATTTCGATACTTATATTTATTTCTGAACTTCACCATTTTGGGGGGGATAATATAAAAGAATTATTAGAAATAACTTTAATAAAAACAAGTCATAACCTAACTAAGATGAAATTATTATTCAAATACTAAAAAAAATCCCCTTCTTAAATTATAGAGTTAGTGATGATAATGGTGATTAATACTCTATATAATTTGATAACAAATGGACCAATAAACGATTATTTTATTGGCCAATTCATCGATGTTTTGGGTGTCTTTTATGAACGCGGACCTTTGGTTCTTGCTATAAATTTTCTATCAGGTTGATGTCTGGCGACTATGATAGCCATTCCCAAAGGTTTACTTTGGCTTCCTTATGCAAGGAAGAAACCAATATCGATGTGTGTTTGATGTTGTCGTGTTGAAAGACGCATCTTCTTCCTTGGTCAATATTACGACCATCATTCCTTAGATAATCTTCAAGAATCTCTTTGTAGTATATTCTTCATTCATCGTTCCGTTGATTCGAAGTGTACCAACGTCTGTTACACACAAACTGCCCCATCACATAAGAGATCCACAAAGTTGACTGTGTGTAAAGTGTTTTTTGGGGGAAGACCAGCCTCACCACTATTACGCCAAACATACTTAACACCATCTATGCCGAACAAATCAATTGGCTCCAAATGATAGTTAGGGCACTTCAGGATTTCAAATGAATGGTTTTCAATAAATGTTTTCTTCCTCCGACGACCTCCATGTATTTTCAATTTATGGAACATATTAGACACTGTCTTCATACTAACATCGACGCCGTCCTCACGAATTGATCATTTATCTCCCTTTAAGTCATCTTTGGGTTATTTTTAACCGCTCTAATGAGCCTCCGACCCGTGCCGAGTGGAATATCTTGAGGAGAACTCGAACGACGTAAATTTGCAGTTGTCCCCAATTCCTTAAATTTTCTTATTACTTCGCTCTAGATTTAGGGACTTTGTAGCTGGTCAAAAATCTTCTTTTTTTGTAGCTCATCTTAGATTGGAATTTTGTAATTATTCTCGATGTCGGAAAATAGTTCATTAAGTTTCACCATAATTACTTGCACAACAAAACTCGAGTTTGCGATAACGAAGAAAGGGTTGTTAAAACGAGCTAGACTCTTCCTTACTAGTACTGGGGGAGTTAGTATACTAATCGGGCCACTTGTGTCGAGTTTCTCGAATTTTTCCAATCCGTTAAAAAAGTATTTAGCGAAGACAACGATTGAAATAATTAAAATGATTTCCATTTTCTACGAAAAGAGGAGGTAGACTACATAAGAATCAATTGATATACTTCTTTTTAGGAGTGTTCGAAAGATCTTTTGAAGACACCTTCCCTGACGAGGTACAATGCCTGACATTCAGGGCGCTTGAAAAAGTGTCGATCGTCATTTTTGCTATAAACTAACCGCACCATATACATTCCCGAGCAAAATTAGAGAACGATTTTCCACTATTAAAATATTTTCAAAAATATGATGAGGTAAGTGAAATTTCCATGGTACATAAAGGCATGCATTTAATATATTTTATGAAGATTCCATATGATATAATCGTATATTCAAGAAATTATACTAAATAAACTAACAAAATAAAATATTGACACGTGCAAAATAAAAGAACGATCATTCAGAGAATATCTTATCAAGCAAGTACACTAGAAACAAAGCAAGATTTGGCAACGATGAACTTAAACCACATAATATGAGGTGTTGAAGCCTTTGTTTTCTATTACTTCGGCGCAACAATGACCAAAGGACCTCACCAGTTTCTTGAAAAAAAATCTAGTTTTATTTTGTTTGATTCTTGCTCATTTTTCGTCCATCCGTCACAGTTGAAGGCTGCTGGCCTAGAACTTTGTCTCCAATGATCTTCCCGAGGTTTCCAATTGACTTCAGGTCCTGGCTCTGAGCAGGTCACTTCATTACTTTGATCTCTTCTTGTTCTAAATAGTATTTTATTTATGCTGGCTGGTTCAGATATGCTCCGAGTGAACCAACTCCTTAAGACATACCCTGACACTGCGTCTGACATCAGATCCAACTCAATTAAATTTACTTTCGTCGCTAAAATTAATTTTCTTTCACTCTTCATCCATCTAAACAACATAAACTTCAGCAGATTCATGTCTTGCCTTCTGGTTGTTGGAGACGAGCTTTTAAATCAGAGGCATTGAGGCGACGGGACACTGTAAAACGGCCTACTACATTTGGATGACTTGTCCGCTAGGCTTTGTTGTGCTTTGATGCCAAGTAATAATATTTTTCCTAACATGTTAGTTCGGAAGTTAATTATAGTTATAAAAAATAGCGAATGTTAAAGCGAATATTTTTGTAATATCGATGATTAAAAAAATAAATAAATATATAAAGTTAATTAAGCGGGAAAAGGGATAAATCAGGAAAAACTTGGCAACTCTGGTTTGAGAAAAAACCTTTTCAAAATGTTTTTTCTTTAGGGCTTGAAATACAACAATAACGTAAATATTTCACTATAATTATTTTATTCATTAATAAAAGTCCTATATAATTTATTTATAACTAAATATATGCAAACACTCCACTTCTCATAAAATAATGATATATTAAATTGTCACTGACCGAAATTCAACGTAAAAATGACACGAGTAATTGTGGCAGCTGTTAATTTTAAAATAATGTATAGACCAAACTTTAACCTCATTTTCTTGTACTTAATTTTAAACAATACTGAACGATGTCTATTTTGACGTGACAGGTGTACTTACAAGCATTTAAATAATTGTTTATAATTAATTAGCTTTTATTAATTTCACAATCCCATTCCTTTTATTTAAAAATACATTGGTTTAATTATTATTATTGCTAACACCTTTCGCGTAGTGGAGTCGACCTACGTGCAGCGATCGATGCCAGTAAAAATATACCCCATCGCCCCTACCCTTTTATGCCATGGAAACACAAAGGCGCCCAGAATTTTCTCCTCCCTCCTGCCAAATTTCCCCCTTCAGAGGGGAAGGCCCGCGTGTGCTGTCTCGTTTCCTCATTATTATTATTATTATGTAAACTTTTCTGATTTGCCGGCGAAAAACCGCCAAAAAATATAATAACTGATCCGTAGAGAATTTAATTTCTTCGCTGATCCGACAGTAGCTCCTCTTCGCGACTAAATAAGGATCATTATTGTGTATTTCAAGCATCGGTGAAGCACAAAATGCCTCATTCTTGTGGGATTTTTTATGCATTTTTTAATTTTACGGTAGACTGTTTCTTTTAAAGTTGTATTTTGGGTGGGTGCATTTTGAAGCTTTAGAAATTGACTTGTCAATGTAAGTGTGCCATTAAAAATGACTTTATTTAAGTTTTTGTTGTTAGTCAATGCGTTACCCGTCACTTTTTAATTGGGTCGGCATATTTCGATCGGATAATGAAATTCTCATAAGGGTCAGAATGACAATGCCTGGAAAACTCGCGGGCACCAGAGGTCGGTCTGCGTTGTGTGTGGTGCCTTTTTTTGACACCCCATGAAAAGACAGGAAACCCCTCTTGATCTAATGGACGGGGCACACTCGTTTCGCCTCAAGGGAGTATGGACATGAAGATCCTCTAAGGCAGGTTCTAGGACGGAAGAGTGATGTCATGTGTGTGAGAAAAAAGTAGGAAAAAGAACCAGTGGTAGTGTCATCGGCCTTGTGTGTAATGACGTTTATTGCAGTTTTTGTTTGGGCCCATTCCCAGACTCACCCCACCCACCCGATTGGCAGCTGCCCCCTAAGAGCCCCATATGTTTTCCCCTCTCTTTTTATCCGACTAATTTATATTTTTCTCTACTAAAAGCTACTTCTCTGTAGGTTCATCTATTTATTTCTCGTTCCTTTATATTCACCTGTAGGATAATCATTGTCTTCGAACTTCTCTTTTTTATCATCGCTTATTTAATAATTACCTCTTTAATTATATTCACCGGGTTATACGTGGTGAAGGTGTTAAAACGGAAAGACAGAAAGAGTTAGGAATAGCGACAAAAATCACAAGAACCCAGGGGACAAAAAATCATTGGAACCGCAGGGACGAAAATAAAAGGGAAGCCTGCTGGCAAAATATCATAGGGAACCCCGGGGACGAAAATAAAAGCGAAGCCTGAGGGCAGAAAAATCAGAGGGAACCCCGGGGACGAAAATCAAAGGGAAGCCTGAGGGCAGAAAAATCATAGGGAACCCCGGGGACGAAAATCAAAGGGAAGCCTGCGGGCAAAATATCATAGGGAACCCCAGGGCTAAAAAAGAATCTCAGGAAACCCCGGGCCAAAAAATAGCAGGGAACCCCGTGTGCTGTTGTTATTGTTGCACTGTTCCCCAGGAGCAGAGATGACCTCTGCTAAACGCCCGTTCCTCGGCACCGAGCGTCCAGTTCCTCTGCGCCGGTGAATCCGCTGTCGGGTTTCGGCCGCGCACCGCGACCATTCTGGGGGAGGGGGGAAACGAGTCCCGGGTCTTATGTGAGAGCTAGTGGAGGAGAGAGGGGGGAGGGAGATTCAGGAGTACATTCCCTTACCATCCTCCCCGCCCCTCCCACTCCTGCACACGGCTTGTTCCCGTCCCGAGATTAGGTGGTAAGGGGGGGGGGGTCTGAGTCGGCTGACGCTGATTACCCCCACCTCCTCACCCCCCACATCCCCGCGGCCGTTCAACACCCGACTCCCATATTGGATCATCGGGCGGAGGTTCTTCATTCTCCCCCCCCCCCGAGTTTTTCCTTATTTATCTTATTTTTCCTTCGTCTGTATTTGTCCATCTTTATGTGTCCTGCATTTTTCGTTTCTCCTTATTTTCCTTCGTCTTTGTTCTTGTTTATTTGTCCTCCCTCTTTATTTTTCGTTCCTCTTTATTTGTTCTTCTTTATGTTTCCTTATTCCTTTTTATCTCCCTCCCCTCCCGTAAACGAGGGTTACTAGTCGCGCGGTTGGCAGGAAATCCATCCCTCCTGGTTCGATCCCGTGCCTTGCCTCCCTCCTCTCTCCCAACCATGAATCCATAGTCTAAATCATTTTCTCCCTCCCCCACTTGTTGTGCACCATCCGTGCCCTCGTTAGTTTTCGCCTTTTAAAAAAATATTATATAAGCATCGAGTCGCGGATTAGTTCCAGGTGGACGCTGAGTTGAGTGGTGTCGAATCCCTCCCACTTTCGTTATCTTTAACTTAACATAACCTAACTTACCCCCCCCCCCCGTTACGAAATTCCGAGCTCTCCCCTTGCCTAGTGGAAAAGGCATTGGATTTCTAGCGCCTAGGTGGCGGGTTTTTCAATCAGAGCGAGAACGGACGAACAAAAAAGCGACGATTGTAGGGAGTTAGTCGAATTATATTGAAGGTACGGGGATTCATCACACTCAGAGCGAATCACAACCCTCGAGTTTCTTCTTCACCCTTCTGCACACACACCACATCCTTCTTATGGCCCGGAACCTGACGGCTGTGTTTGGACAAAAAAGGGTTCCCGGTCGCTGATTGGAGGTAAAATACAGCGGTATGACTCCCCCCCCCCCTTCCCCAATGAGTACCTTTGTCCTTGCCAGAGATTGTCATTCTGACCTTTGTGTAAATTTCATTATCAGATCGGGGACCTCGCACAAGATTAAGAC
The DNA here is from genome assembly GCA_963969495.1 of Ceratothoa steindachneri. Classification (NCBI taxonomy): domain Eukaryota; kingdom Metazoa; phylum Arthropoda; class Malacostraca; order Isopoda; family Cymothoidae; genus Ceratothoa; species Ceratothoa steindachneri. Next base: position 54,471,753 of record OZ018339.1, on the reverse strand, counting down.
TGATGCCGCAATTTATTCACGCAATTCAAAATTACTTTTTATTGTAATTTTTGTTTTGTTATAATCATTCTATCTCAATATATTTATTACTGTAATTATCTTATTTTATCTCATATCTTTTTTTATCGTTTTTACTTTATTTATTTATTATTTCACATAATTTTGTGTTTCCTACTAAAATGCTGCGATTGAGGTTGCTCTGCTCCTAAAGAAAAAAGACAGCGTTTGAAAATTTGGAAATGTCTAAATTAACAAGATTTTTGACATGCGGAATTGAAAATATTCTTAGTTTTCTTCCACCAGGTCCAGTTTTCATGCTACAACTATAAATAATTGAAGGGATTAGGAAAATAACATGAAATTAGCATATTTGATCAAAGCAGACAACCTACAAGTATTAAAAATATATGTTAATGGCAGCAAAATTATAACCAACGAGGAAGAAATTACTTTTTAAACGTTTTCGTTTGGTTCCACTTATGGAATATTTCCCTTAATACACCAGAAGTAGTCTGCCAACATTTTTCCGTCGCAGGGGCCCTGGTACATCTCCTACATCTCCCGGTACCGGGACTTTTTGGAGGACTGGCCTCCTCCCTTTATTTTGCTCTATTTGGGGGTGGTCGCATGCTCCTGCGCCGGGGGGAGGCGGGCTGCTACCGATGCTGCCTCCCTAGTAGGCAGTCGCCAGATGGGCTGAAAAAAAACCCGACGCTGGAGTTGCTTCCTCCCCCTTATTGCGTTTTTGCTTCTTGTATTTGTTTCGTTTGTTTACTTTTGTTTTGTTTGTGGTTGTTTATTTTTTAATTTAACTATAAGAAATTACACCGACTTCTGCTCTTGTAGGCAGTTGCCTGATAGGCGCTAAAAACAACAACAAAACAAATAAAACAAACCCACATAGATCAATCTAACCTTTCGCTTTCTTCACCGCGGTTGACTCGAAAGTGTAGCTGTGAACTACACTTTACAGGCACCAAGAGTTTCAAAGTTCGGCAGAAACTGCTGCAAACCCCTTCAAACTCTGGGTTTTGTGTAGGATGGGGGGGGAGGCGTTGAGGAATATCAAAAATACACGTTTCCATTTGCACCCCCCCCTTCCTGAAAACGGGGCGATTATATGTTCCCGAAAAAAGTGAAAAGTTGTTTTTCTTTGTTCTGAGCAAAATCCTTCATTAGTCCAAGTTTACAAGGAGCCACAAGGATGTATGGACGCCCCAGAGGCCTCAAAGCCCACTCGAGGAGATTTCCATATGTGTTTTACCTATTTCCATACATATGTGCGTCCCAGTAACTTTAGCGCAATGTTCTAAAGCGTATTATTTTGTCTTATCCTATTTTTAAACTTATGGACGGTTCTACTGGCATCTCTATCCACATACCTCTGACACGGAACGGGTCCCTTTGCCCCGGGCGACGAAGGTTCCACTCCAACGCTATTTGGTGTCAAAAGCATAATACTTCGTGGCACCTCTCCCCTAAGAGGACCGGCTCCTGGTGCCCTTGGGCTCACCAGCGATTGTCATACTGACCTTTATGTCTATTTCATTATCCGGTCGGGATCCGCCTGGATAAAGGCAGGTTGATGAACCAAAAGCACTACTACTACTGCTAAAATTATTATTATTGTTATTATTATTATTCTTATCGTTATTGTTATTATCATTATTATTATTATTCGATACGAAAAGTAATTTCCACTGGCGTTAGTAGAGAATCTTTTAGCCTTTAATTTCCATCATTTATGTGTAAAAGTAGAAGTAGAATCTCCGATGTATTGTGAAGATGTGGTAGAACGTACGAGCCTGGTTCTAGTTCGGGTCTTGCTGACTAGTTGCGTTGTTTATAGTGCTTACCTCTCCTCCGCTCGCCAGTCTCATTTTTTTTTTAAATTCACTTTTTGAAAAATTCTAAAAGTGAGAAAAAAACTGTCCCTCAAAATGACTTGGATCGGTTTAATAAAAACGGGTAGAAAAATAAAGTCAGAAATACAACGGGAGCTCCCAAATGCTGGCCGGGTCGCGTTCACCGGCACCGAACAAGTTCGTGTTTTATCACCCTCGCAGGGCTATTGGGGGCTGTTGTTTTTTTTATAAGCGAAAATTAATGAGGTCATCGCCAGGAAACGTTCGAAAAGACGTTCTGTTGCGGAGTTAAGCGAGAAGGAAATGTATGTAAAGTACACGACAGAGGAATCAAAATAGGAGACTACCGGACGCCAAAATTTAAGGGATATTTTTGTTTTTAAATAAGCGTTCGAGGAGAGATTTTTTTTTTTACAAAGTAGAAGAGACTACTAGGCGCCGACAGCTAGGAAGGTTGGCTGCTTTGTATTCTGTGTCTATTTTCCGTCGACCCCTCCCCCCTCCTGTATGCGGTGACGAAGATAAAGGATAAAAAGAGCGATAAAAGAGAGTAGATGAAAAAAGTAGATTAAAAGAAATGTTATCAAGATTTGACCACGTTCGAGTTCGTAAAAATAGATTTCTAAAAGCGCCGTTAAGACCCGAAACTCGCTATAATTAAGTTATTCCCAGAAATGTCCCATTGGAGCGGAAAAATTCTCATAAATTTGCCTATTTTCTCTAAATTGGGCGACAACAGGAGTCTGGATCTCCTACCGGACTGCACAAGACCCCAATTACACCAATTTTGCCAATAATGAAATTATCGAGCAGGATTCGCTTTCACTGAGAGTGATATTTGGCAGATGTTATGTTATTGGATTACACAAACCCAGTGTCGTAAATTTGCCATTAAGATTAGTTGATTAGTATAAAGATTATAAAGATTAGTATAAATATATCCCGTTAGCGAGGAAACTTGTAAGATGTGGGGAAGATGGAAAGAACAGACGGAAGAAGAAACTTCTTTAATTCCTTTCTTAAGTATTTGCGAGTATTCAAGTCGTTCTTTCTAAATTTCTTGTCGATTTTTACTGCCCTAATGCTCTAGATCAGGGAGGGCCTCTTTAGTCATTTAATTCGGCCTCTGAATAAATTCAAATTTTCAAGATCAAATAATTTTATTGTTTTCCTACAAAAAGTACTCTCAGCAAAGTCATTAAAAGGTTAATTAACTTTAGAATTGATAATTCATTTCATTTTTAAGCTGATACATAGAGTAGTTAGTTATAAACCAAATAATGTGCAGCTTGCAATAGGTCTAATTAAAAGTTTATGAATGTGGCCTTCAGAAAAATTTCCCCACCCTTTTTTCAAGATGGTGCAAGGCGTTTATCGTGTGAGAATGCCAACTTATTTCCATTTTTCCACACCAAACTTTAACAAATTCTTTAAAAAAAAACTATTATATGAAAGCTTCATTATTATTCCCTTTTTTTTATCTGCCACAATCACTCATTTTTTTTTGCCGTCAAAAGCTTAAGGATGGCATCTACATAGAATTTATTATACTACGTTATTTTAAGGACGTGTAAACAAAGCCATCAATACGCAGGAACGTCTTGAACATAAATTCTCTAGGATTAAAAAAAAAAAGGAGTAAAACCAGTCTAGAAACTAATATGAAGCATACAAAAAACTCTTAACTCAAAACTTACAAACTTTTTAAGGGTGTTTTTGTACACATATATGATCCTGCTAAATTACTGTTACGTTGAATCATTTTATACGGCTTTATTTGTGTATTTTATCCCGCTATCAAAATTTCGGGTGAAAATAGGCTTAGAGGAAGCGCCTTAACATTTATCTAAATGGGTTTCGCAGACTTTGGCAAAAAAATTAATATATCTTTCAGACTTTATTTTCTATCCTCAGCCCAAACAAGTTATGCTGAGTAACGATGTTTCCACGTCCTCTTCTTTATCCTCACTATCCTATTTTGTGTTGTCCATCTACCAAAGTATAGATAATACATTCCAAAAGGACAGCCCAAATCTGAAAGATGAGGCTTTCCACTCTGTGCACTCTGAGACGCCACGGATTCCATCTTTAGTTGCTATCATCTTGAGTTAGGCCTACTTTGATCCAGGCTACTTCTATTCGCACACGTTAAGGGGTGCGAGTACATTGTGTTTCAATATCTCTATCACCCTTCCCTAGTGCGGTTTCGTAATAGATAATAGGCCTCCTTTCGTGATAGGCCTATTTGGTACCGGTTTGGAGATTTAAAGCATGGCCATTTGTCAACTTGACTAAGGACAGGATACTGATTTTGACATATTCATTTCCTGATGGAATGGATACAATTATTCGTTGTTTTGAAAATAGTAATCAATAATGAGTATTTGATTGTTCTAAACCTGTTTCGAAACAAAAGGAAGCATCCATTTTAATGCAAAACTGCGTTATTATTTACAATCTACTATAATTCACTGTCCTGCGATCGTCTCTGCCTACATTTGTACATTGAACTTTATTACAGGCGAACCATTTTCTTTGGTCATTCCTTATCATTCTTCTGACCACCCCTTTCTTTATACACACTGCTCTTTTATATATTTGCTCTTGTTGTCTGTGTTCTAAACGGTTGGAGCCTATACACACCAGACAACAACAATCCAGTAGTAATGGTGATCTGTTAAAGTGACTTGTGTTCAGCCCAGTTCTTATCCATTCCTTCAAGCCTTTTTTTCAAATGGCCTCTTCTACCATGTGTCACCTGGCTATGTGAATTAAATCATTATTAAATTAGTGAATTTGATTAATTAATTGTACTGAGATAAAAAAAAAAAGCTCAAACACGGATGAAAACACGAATGTATCCGTGCTTGTACGTCAGGAGGGGGGGGGGCATCCAGCAAGGCTCAGATGAACTCGGAGCCCTTTCAAGTTTTCTGTCAGATGCAGTTCTCGGAGGCCACAGGACCACGGTTATTAACATTCGCAGCTACACACGCCACATTGTTTACGTGTGCGTCTCGGTCTCTCTCACACTGGAAGAATTGTCTATTACTTCCTCCAATATGGCCTCATAATTCTACCTCTAATCCTCACCTAAGATCCTATGCCTCGTTTAACTGGGCCTCTCTCCCATTTAGGACCTCAAAATCCACATCTTCGTCCAGCGAGTCTTTAATTAAGGACGCCTATTCCCCCTTTGGTTGGCGTGCTGGGCATTGATCAATCATAGGGTTCTAGGCATCGCTTTAATTATCACGCGGCTTGATTTGCCAGTGCTCCTTTTTACTTGAGGTCTTTGCTCATTTTTGTAATCAGTAACCGACTCCAGTATCCTCATTGCTCGTTTAGAAATGTGTCTGTATTTGAGTGGGAATTGTTTTTGTATTCTATGTAACTCTGTTTTTCTTTTTGTTTGCTTCCTGTTTTTTTACCCCCCCCCCCCTTCCACTTTTCTAGACGCCATACTTGTGTTAGTAAACAATTTCCTATTCATAATCAACTTGCGTCAATGTTCAACACGCTCATACATACGTAAATATACACTAAACATAAATCCGCAAGTACACACAAACCTTGATTGGTTGTGTGAGGATCCTAAAACGCAGACGGCTTTGTGAGAGAAAACGGAAGAATTCTCGGTCCGAGAGAGAGCTTGGAAAAGACTCTGGTGGAAGTTGTTTATTAGGATGAAGGTGGGAGGTGGGGGTGGGGGTAGGCATAAAAACTCACCTGGCCAGATCACCCAGATAATGAGTCAGGGAGGATGGGGGATGGGCAACGGGAGGGGGGAAGGAGAATCAGAGTTTCATTGGAGTTCACCGAAATAGGTACGGAATGATAGGACGAAATGACGACCAGCCAAAAGTGGAACAATACAACGGTGTATGTACGGTTGGTTATGCGTGTATGTCCGGGCCATGGATGTATTTATGCAAAAAAATACACATTGGAATAGAAAAAAAAGAAGTTTTTCAGCCACTTTAATTTTTCTTTTTCAAGAATACCCACCGAGTACTGTGTATATTTATGTTTAGTTAAATATGGTAGCGTTGCTGTATATTTCTTGTACATCTGTGTATATTTCTAAATGATTCAGCATTGCCTGGTATATAATTATAGCCGGATTCTGAATCAAGTTTCAGATTCACTGGCCGGAACTCCTAAGAATTGATCCGAAAATTACATTTACCTCAGTGAATTTAAAGGAGCCCCCCCCCCCACCTGTCTGTTATGCGGCTTGTACAAGGCCCCCCCCACCGTCTGTTATGCCGCTTGTACAAGCCCCACCCCCCTGGTATGCATTCATCCTCTCAAAATCCCGGGGGGGGGGGGTATTTCTTAGTTTCTGGCTTCGTGCGCGCGCACGAGATACACACAAACAGACCACCCTAAATGGTATCTCTAATTATACGGTAGTCGTGAATTATATGTATGGTTCTCTGCCACTGGTGGAGAGTCCCCCAACCTGGTGTAGCCCTGGTCGGAGCCCCACCCCCTTGTTGCTCTGAAAAGGCGGTGCCAACGACTTCGAATGAACCGTTTGATTTATTGCGAATGTTTGCGCGCGTGTGCAATTTCTCTACACATCCTGCGTACACAAAGATATCGTTTATTCTTCCCCTTTCCCCCGTCTCCCTATGTTATATATCTGTTTTTCTGCTAAATAATGTACTGTGTGTGTACGTGTATGTAACTACATGCATGTACGTGTGTTGCTTTTTCTTAGTCGACAGTTTAGTGACTTTCGCGTCCGGGTTTCGGATTTGAAGGAGAAATAGATGACGGTACTGTGTTTGTGTGTGTGTGTGAGAGAGGGGGGGGGGGTACAAGGCTCTGTTTCCGTGCCCATTTGCGTCTGCATCACGGTGCAGCCAGCGGATAAAAAACACCCTTTCCCTCCTCAAGGTCTCCCTGGGGAGGGTGAAGGCGGGTGGGTTAGATACAAATTTTTCCGGTCTGTGAGAGGGGAAGTGTAACGCCTCTCCCGATGCAGCAATTTCAGTTCATGACGTTTACTAGGGCAGTTCTTTTGGGTTCCCCCCTCACTCCCATTCGGCTTAGCCTTCCCTCGTTCGATTACACCCGGAGTTTTCTTAATTTTCAATATCTGCAGCATCTCTCGGAAGGAGCCAAACCCATTTATCATACACCTCAGTGAGGATACTTGGCAATCCAGTAAGGAAACTTGGCAATTCAGTGAGAAAGCTTGTCCGGAGAACAGTCGGCAGAAGACACCAAAGTCTTTGATATTGTAACCAGGGAAAGCAAACTAATGAAGTGTTTAAATTCAGTGTGTCGTGGGGGTTCTGATCAATCTACCCTTCAGAATGCTTTCAAGGGTGCTTAAAGTTCTTTCAGGGCTTTCTTTTCGTGGAGTCATTCAGCTCCAATACTCGGAGTTAGTAATAAAGAATTGGGAGACACCTATCTTTACCTGTGTCCAAATTCGTTTCTAGCAGCTTCAGCTCAACCCCAAAAGATATTCCTTAAATTAATTAAAATATAAAAATAATAACTATTACTAGTGTGATTTACGTCACACTATCACGCTAACCAGTGAGATCTTCACCTTCAGAACAATCGGTAAACAAACTTTCCACTCTAAAGACCAATTTTCAATATCGATGAATTTACTCACGACTAATAAATTTTTCGACCAAAAAGGGATTTTTGTATTTAACATTTCTTTTAGGAATTTTTTTTTTATATATGGATAAACTCTTTTCTTGAGCTACTTTATTTGCGTGGAGGGAGCCTTTTGCTTCTGATAGTTTATATTATTTAATATGATTTTATATCAATACCGGTATTAGCAAAAAATCGACATTAATTCCGGTAAATTATCGGTATTCTATACACATAATATTTGAACTGTTAATCTTTGGAGATTCTTTGCCTTTTGGTTTTGATAGTTTAAATTACATTTTATTATTGTTAACATTATATTTAATATAATTTTATAGCAATACCGGTATTAATAAAAAAATCGCATTGATACCAGTATTGAAATTATCGGTATTCTATAAATATAATATTTGTATTGTTAATTTGGGGAGATTCAACGGTTGTTAATTTTTACCACCTCAAGATTCCGCAAGGCTTTTTTTTTTACCGTCGCGTTGCCTTTTGGTTTTGATAGTTTAAATTACATTTTATTATTGTTAGAATAAAAATTTTATTTCAATATCGGTATTAATAAAAAATCGGCCTTAATACCAGTATTGAAATTATCGGTATTCTATAAATATAATATTTCTACTGTTAATTTGGGGAGATTCAACGGTTGTTAATTTTTACCACTTCAAGATTCCTCAAGGCTTTTTTTTTTTCCACCGTCACGTTTGATTTTTCCATGTTACAACTGCATCTGCCTTCGTTGTGGAACCGGGGCAGCTCCAGAAGAGTTGTGTACCCTCTTTTAGTATTCCAAGTAATCTCTTTTGATCTACTTGTGTTCTCTATTTGACAATCATTTTCACTCGCAGCCTAACTTCCATGACGAACCTTTGTTCGAATTCGAACAGTTCCTTCCTAGCTGTCTCCAACTAAAAAAAAATCCTTACGGACAAATAATGATAGATCCTTCCTTTTTTTTTCTCTAATAATGTCTCATTCAATCTAGCCTGTATATGTCACGCAATAAGTGTCGGGGTTGATTTATTAATAGGGAATTATACACAATCGAACCTCCTCTAGCCACGTGGGAAGAAGCCTTTTTTTCGAAACGGCCACCTTTGTTCAACCCGACCGGGCTTACAAAACCCATTTACGGCAAAGTTTATTTAGATCATTTCTGTTATTTATCAGGGCCCTTTATGTTATTTATCAGGGCCATTACCTCGCTGCCCGCGTAGAAAATGGCCTTTATTTAAATCATCATCATCACTAACTCTATAATTTAAGAAGGGGATTTTTTTGAGTATTTTGAATAATAATTTCATCTTAGTTTGGTTATGACTTATGTTTTTTATCAAAGTTATTTCTAATAATTCTTTTAAAATATCAAAAAACAAAATGGTAAAGTTCAGAATTAAATATAAATATCGAAATTTTGTGAATTTTTTAAGACCCAAAGAATTACAAATGGTGAAGTTCAAAAAAATATATTTTTATATATCTTCTATAACTCTATATTCTACCAACGTGATATTTTGAAAGGGGGGAAATTTAGTTTAAGAGTTCCTTTTTTTAAAATTATTATAATTGGCGAAGTTCAGAAAATTTAAAAAAATTTAACCATGGCTGCTTTTTTTTTTTAGATTATAAATTTTAATCTTAGTAGTGAAACGCAAGTAGTGGCGAAGCCATTGCCTGGTCTCCTTATTTATAAAGCGATCTACGGCAAAGAAAGGCCAACTTGAAATCCTTTTCGTTTATGCGCTCGTAAACTGAACAGAATTCTTCGCATATCTTTCTGTGCATTCAATCTCTTCATCACAAGAGGGGGCGAAACTCGTGAAGAAAGGTCTCTTTTTTCTGTCTCTTCATACGTGATTTATTGGCGCTTTTTTTTGAATGGTGATATTACTGAAAAAATCCTATTTTGGGTGAATGTCTCAGTGATTTGTTGGACATTGAATAGGCGATCTTCTACGAACTAAACGATTTGTTTGTTGCTGCTCTGGCTAAAGGAATACTAGCTCGAGTATTTATGGTCTTTTAACTCAATGATGTTGAAATAAAACGAAATATGAAGAAAATTGAAGAGGCGAAGAGCTAAAACCATGAGAAACGTCAGTTGTGAGTTGTAACCTCATCAAGGCTTTCTGAAGCGTAACAGGTCACTTTCAACTTACTCGCCGGTTACGGGCTCATATTAATAACAAGATCTTGTCCGTATGTGATATTTTCAGCCTCAAGGGGATCATGTTCATTTTTTAAACTTTGTGTGTATGGTTTTGCCATCAATTTGCTCTGTCTGAAGCCTTTCTCTACAATCCTACAGTTTGTCGGATCCGAATCACGACTCGAAACGATATAAATGAGTCGATGTCGAGTCGATTTATTCAGGTCCCTGTCTGACGATTAAGCCTATACACCGTGACCTAACTCAAGTAGATGTTGGGTAACATCTGTAGGCTTGTTGACATCCTCATTAAATGCAGGTAAATTCCACGTCCTGTAGATAAATTGCACGTCCTGTTGATAAATTGCACGCCCTGTAGATAAATTGCACACCCGACAGTTAAATCGCACCCCTGACAGGTAAATTTACACCCTATAGGTAAAGCGCACACCCTGAAGGTACATTTCACACCCTATAGGTAAATCACACGCCCCACAGGTAAACTACGCCATACAGGTAACTTGCACACCATACAGGTAAATTGCTTCCCATGCAAGTAAATTATACGTCCTACAGGTAAATTACACACCATATAGACAACTTGCACATCATGCAAATTAATGTACCCTCTAAAGTTTAATCACACGTCTTACAGCTAAATTGCACGTCTTACAGGTAAATTATACGCCCTAAAGGTAAATTGTACGCCCTACAGGTAAATTGACGCCCTACAGATAAACTGCACACCTTGCAGGTAAATTGCCCCCTGCTGGTAAATTACACATCCTATTGGTAGATTATACACCTACAGGTAAATTACACGCTCTTCATTTAAATTGCACACCATACACATAAAATGCACAACCTACAATTAAATTCCACGCCCTACAAGTAAATGGTACTCTTTGCAGGTAAATTGCACGGCATACAGGTAAATGTCATACAGGCAAATTGCACATCTTATAGGTAAATTGCGTCTTCAGCTGAATTGTACGTTCTACAGGTAAATTGTTTGTTCTGCAGGTAAATTGCACGTCCTACAGGGGATTCATCTCAAGGCTATGTAAATGCATTCCTAGCTCTACCTTAAATTGATTTGGCATCTTTACTTGCTCTTCAGAGCACGTATATCATCGCTTACTCTTCAAAGCACGTATATCATCGCTTACTCTTCAGAGCACGTATATCATCGCTTACTCTTCAAAGCACATATATCATCGCTTACTCCTCAGAGCACGTATATCATCGCTTACTCTTCAGAGCACGTATATCATCGCTTACTCTTCAGAGCACGTATATCATCGCTTACTCTTCAAAGTACGTATATCATCGCTTACTCTTCAAAGCACGTATATCATCGCTTACTCTTCAGACCACGTATATCATCGCTTACTCTTCAGAGCACGTATATCATCGCTTACTCTTCAAAGCACATATATCATCGCTTACTCCTCAGAGCACGTATATCATCGCTTACTCTTCAAAGCACGTATATCATCGCTTACTCTTCAGAGCACGTATATTATCGCTTACTCTTCAAAGTACGTATATCATTGCTTACTCTTCAGAGCACGTATATCATCGCTTACTCTTCAGAGCACGTATATCATCGCTTACTCTTCAAAGTACGTATATCATCGCTTACTCTTCAAAGCACGTATATCATCGCTTACTCTTCAGACCACGTATATCATCGCTTACTCTTCAGAGCACGTATACAGTGGGCTGCAAAAGTTTACAACACATCAATTAAAATTTACATACTTTTAGTTAAAATCAGGTGAGTGAAATTTACAACGCACGTAGAACTTTATGTAATAAATACAATATAGCGATCAGAAAATCAAAATGGTTAACAGGATGAACTTTATAAAGACAAGAGTGAAATTTCACAACGCAAAAGCTTAAAAGACATTCATATCAACATAGTTTAGTACTTGACTTCCTAATACTTGTCAATTACAGCTCGGGAGCGATTAGAGTACTTTCTTACGTTCTTTCTACAGGTGCTTGGGTTGACTTTGTTCCATTCGTCCAAATATATTTTCTTCATATCAGATAAATTTCGCGGATTTCGTTTCTGGACCATCACATTCAATTTTCTCCACGGATTTTCGATGAGATTCAGATCAGGAGATTGACTTGCCCATTCCAAAACAATAATTATACCTGTATGCAGCCAAGTCTTCGTTTGTTTTGCTCTATGTTTGGGGTCGTTGTCTTGTTGAAATTTCCATCCTAGTTTCAAGTACAGAGAACCAACGCTAGATAAAACAAGAGGGGAAGTCTCTCCAATGACCTGTGGCGTTGTGTGATAAGAGGATAAATGGTTATTTATTGATTGTTTCCCATGGTTCAAATCACTTATAAGTGCCTTTGAATGGCTACACGAAGCTTCTGCTACTAGATGGCGCCACCCAGCGCCAAATCCGAAAACAGAGTTGAAATCTCCTGGATGAATAACCATATGTCCCATGGTCATACGGGTCATTTCATGGCTCTAATTGGGTACAATTGAACTTTACTCCTTTTGAAAGAAAAACGACGCCTTGACCAGGCGCTTCGCCGCAGGTAAAAAAAAATTCTTGCAAATTTCCCCTTTACATTTCTTCGTTCATTCTTCCTTCGACTACCACATTCTACCAACTTCTGATGAGTAAAAACAACTCCATACCACCGATTTGTTTGTTTTTTTCCCTACGATGAAGATATTGACGGTACGACTCTTTTGTAAGGGATGACGCAGTAGCTTTACACGATGACGAAACAAACCTCGCATTTAATTTAGAATATTCTAGATAATCGGGGACACGAGGATTAGTTTTTAATGGGACATTTTTCAGATGTAGCCTATTTATATTTATTTATATGTGTTATTATCTTTTCTGTTGTGAAGTTTCACTATTGTCCTTATAAAGTTTTTCCTGTTCATTATTTTGCTATTATGATATTACATTGTATTTATTCATAAAGTCTCGCGTGCATTAAATGACGTTAACTAAAGGTATGTAAATTTGCATTTATAACAGTGTGTTGTAAACTCTTTTGGTCCACTGTATGTTCACTTGCTCTTCAGCGCACGGACAGTACCATTCAAAAAGATCAGAACTGGTGTATTTCTATCATAATATCTTCTAAAAAATTTGCCCGAGAAAATTCGAGGTTTTCAGAATTGGTTTACGAAAATCTACAGGTATAAACTAAATATGTGCAAAGGCTATGCAAATTTAGTTGAGTAAAACGAAAGTTATCAGCAAATAAGCAATTAATTAGAAAAAGTGGTGTCTAAAGTTGTCCGAACGCTTAGGTTTCTTATAGAGGGAACTGGAATTATTTACATTGGAGCTAACTTCAGCTCAATCCTGTGTTACGTTAGGTCATTCTGATGACAGCTTGCATCCAAGTAACATGCCTAAGAAATCTGTCAAGTATATATATATCCCCTCGCCCCTCCCCCTCGAAATAGGCGGATGTGATTAGGGCGAGAGAGAATCACACACAAATACCGCTTTTTTAATGCGTATGGTCCGAGAGTTTTTTAAGGTGGCGAAGAAGAATGGTCCTCCGTTCCGCAAGTTAACCTGCAAAATATGCAAAGTTTACAGATGGAGTGAAGACTTCGGGGGCAGGAGTTGCAAGGAGCTCACAGATGCCGTTAGTGTATGTGAACGAGGCTCTTGCCTGGGAGAGAGCATCGTTCAACTGAGAGAGGAGAACTCCCTCTTCAAAAGGGAGGTTCAACTCTTACAAACAGAGAGGTGCAGATGCTCAGGCAAGAAGGCTTCCGACGTCCAACAGCAGATTTCTTCTGCTGCAGGACTGCATCAACGAGCCAAAAAGAAGAAAAGAAAGAAGAGAAAGTAGAAATAGAAGAAGAGAAAGTAGAAAGAGAAGAAGATAAATAGGAAAGAGAAGAAGATAAATAGGAAAGAGAAGAATAAAAAGTGGAAAGAGAGGACGAGAAAGTAGAAGCAGAAGAGAAACGAGAAACAGAAGAAGAGAAAACAAAGAAAGACAGGAAGAAGAAGAAGAAGAAGAAAAATGTAGAGATAAAAGAGGAAAGCTGCAAGTCGTCTGCAGACAAATGTGTAAGGGTCACCCTTATTGGTGATTCTCAAGCACGGGGTCTGCAGCCCCTGCTAGCGGCCCGCCTTCGCACTAGTGTGAAGGTAAGCTGCCTTCCAAGATCGGGTAACTACCACATCAGAGTAGAGGTTGAGAAATCACAGATTTCTGAGAGCTCAGTCGTTGCTCTGATGCTCAGTGGCAACGACCTCTACCTGAGAGGAGGTAGGGTAGGCGCTACGGATAAAATCCTCCGCAGGTCATGGGTGCCGTGGAAAAATGTGGGCTGAAAACCCGCAAGCGTGTTGTAGTCGGGATGATTCCGAGGATAGGTCCAACACGGACCGCTCACTCGATGAACGTCTCTTTAAACCGGCGCCTGGCAGATTTGTGTACGGCAGAGGGGGTCTTTTTTGTGGACCCGTACCGAACCTTTTATGGTAGAAATGATCTCTACCAAAGGGATGGGGTACATCTTTCCTTTAAAGGAAAGGCCTTCCTGTCGAACATATCTAGGATGTCGTAGAGAGGACCCAAAGGAGTATCCGGCCCAGAGTGAGGGCGGACGTGCACCAGTACGCCCGTGTCACTCCTGGAACGACCTTTTCAGACGTCGCAAAGAGGGGTGCCTCCTCGCCAACAAATGAGCCGGGAAACGGAAGAGCGTAGGGAGTCCTACATTCGGGGACTCCCTGAAAGTTCTTCTGTTTAATGCGAGGTCGATCAGGAACAAGTTTCTTGAACTTCGTAGCCTCGTAGCGACGGAAGAACCTAAATGGTAGCCATAACAGAGTCGTGGGTAAAAACTTCAAGCCGAGATTTTGAAGGTGAATTCACGATTCCCGGTTACCAGCTCTTTTTGAAAGATAGGCTAGACAGGGAGGGTGGCGATATGATGTTGTATGTCAAGGATACTTTCAACTCGACGGAATGCAACATCGTATCCGACCATGAACTACTAGGTGTTGACCTAGAGATAGGTCCTGTCAGATACAGGACCCTGGCGCTTTACAGACCCCCTGCCCAATTCTTAGAACAGGACAGGAGTCTGTACCAGCTGTTGGGCGAACTTGTAGAGGACGGAGTGTGTATCACCATGGGTGACCAATACCCATGTTGACTGGGAAACGAGAGAACTCTGTGGCGAGAACGCACTACTGTTTGAGTTCGCGAACGAGTTCCTGATTCAATGGGTGAGAGAGCCAACGAGAGAAGACAATATCCTCGGCTTGGTTTTCACCTCTGAGGATGACATCGTTGAGGACCTTTCTGTTGGCTAAGAGCTCGGTGGCAGTGACCACCGACTAATTGGATTTTTGTCAAAGTCCCCAAGGCATTGCCTGCAACTAGTAAATCGAGGAAACTTGATTTGAGAAGAGCAGACTTTACAGGTTTTCGTGCTGGACTGACAAGCGAGGCTAGAAGTGTGCGATGCTGTTGAAGACTCGTGGAACAGTTTCAAAAGCACATTCATGAGTCTTCAATCGCGTTTCATCCCTCTGAAATGCCCCCGTCGGTCTTCTGTTCAACCAAAGTGTTTTAATCGAGAAATCGGCCAACTGCTTAAGGAGAAGAGAAATGTGTACCGGCCATCGAAGATCTCGGGTGAATTTGACGAATACCGGAGGCTAGCCAGGAGAGTGAAGTCCAGCATAAGGGCGGCTAAGCGGTCTGAGGAACTCCGAGTGGCGAGACTTTGTAAAGAGAATCCCAAGGAGTTCTTTGGATATGTAAACAGCCGTAAACCAATCCGTCGAACGATTGGCCCTTTGGGGAATGAGTTGGGGACATTAAAGCACTTAGCTGCAGAAAATGTTAACCTCCTCAACGACTACTTCTCTTCAGTGTTTACTGAAGAGTGTGGTCCCATCCCCCAGCCAACGCCAACGGATTCCTACTCGGGGGAAAAGCTGGAGGATATGGACTTCACCGAAGGAGAAATAGAAAAGAAGATCACTGACCTAATCACAAATAAGTCACCTGGCCCGGATGGGTTTCTACCTTAAGTGTTGAATGAAGTGCGCGATCAAGTGTTACGACTCCTGAGCGCAATCTTCAACATTTCAATCCGGACCGAATGCGTTCCTAGAGACTGGCGTGAAGCGGAGGTGAATCCTATCTTCAAGAAAGGAGACCGTAGCCAACCGTTAAACTAACGACCTATCAGTCTGATTTCGAGAGTCGGTAAACTCATAGAAAGCATCATGGTGAACAAAATTACGTCGCATTTAGAGTCAAACCTGCTACTGAGGAGTTCCCAGCACGGCTTCTGAAGGCAACGGTCATGCCTGACGAACCTTGTGGAATTCTTCCACTTCGTCTTCAGTGAGCACGATCGGGACAAGGCAGTGGTTGTGGTCTATTTAGACTTTGAGAAAGCCTTTGGTAAGCCACCACACCGCCGCCTTCTTCGGAAAGGGCGAGCGCTGGGCATAGACGGAAAAGTAGCAGGCTAGATAGAGAACTGGCTAAATGTCAGAATGGTGCTGAGTGGACAAGCTTCTAAGTGGTGGGTGCCCGTTACTAGCGGGGTGCCTCAAGGTTTGTTCCTGGGACACTACTATTCATCATCTACCTCAACGACATGGCGGTGACATGGTTTCCAAGATTTCTAAATTTGCTGACGATACCAAGCTTGGTATGAACGTTGCAAAGAATGGAAATACTGCCCGCCTGCAGGAAGATCTTCGGAAGATTGGGGAGTGGTCTGATACGTGGCAAATGCCTTTTAACGTGAATAAATGCAATGTGATGCATATCGGGCACCGAAATCCCCAATCACCCTATATCCTTAAGGGCACTGCTCTTGAATCCACGGACACTGAGAATGATTTGGGTGTAACTATCACCAGTCACCTCAAGTTCTCGATACAGTGTATTGAGGTGGAGAAGAAAGCCCAAAGAATGTTGGGGTATATAAAGCGACAGTTTGGATTTCGGAATAAGGAGATAGTACTGTGTCTGTACAACTTCCTTGTCCGACCGCACCTGGAGTATGCCGTACAATTTTGGAGTCCTTCGTTTCGAAATGACATCGTGAGATTGGAACGCGTCCAAGCCAGGGCAACCAAACTGATTCTCTCTATCAGGCATATGAGTTATAATGATAGACTAATGGAATTAGATATGTTATCGCTGGAGACCCGGAGACTACGTGGTCAGCTTATCGAAGTGTTTAAAATACTTCGAGGCTTCGACAGACTGGACTACGGGGATATTTTCCAGCTCAGCGAGGGGAGAATAAGAAATCACGGCTACAAACTTGAACTGAAGCGATACCACCGTTATCTGTGTTGGAAATTCTTCACATACAGTATATGTGGTAGTTGGAACGCACTTCCGACGGAAGTTGTAAACAGGGAATCTGTTGATCAGTTCAAGTCAAGATTAGATAAAGTCTTGCGAAATCACGGTTAAGATCCTCGCGAGTAATCTTCGGGGTTGCCAACGGACACCTTCGAGGATTGCGCCAAAAAGTACCCTTCTTGTATGGACCGTAAGGTCTTCTAGGGTACTTATTTTCCTTGTAGCTCCTTGTAGCTCTTCGTAAGCTGATCGTAAAGTTTCGCCACCAAGATGTTCTTTCAATTGGAGCCATTGAAGAGACTGTCAAGCGCTCCCAAAGTGTGGGCCATAATATTCTGTTAACTTATGACAAAGAAAGGTTTATGTAGTCCTCGTAGATCAACTGGTATGCCAAAAAAGACCTCAAAGAGGTAAGACCGACCCATTTGCCCCAATTGTATAAGGGGTGTTTCAAGAAGGTTGCATTAGTTTCTTAAACGATTACTGAGATTTTGGCATCATTGTCTCCAGGTTCACTTCGTCATGTCGGCTGGAGAAAAAGAATCTTCATGCTCCCTTTTCTGCCCTTATCTTTACTCTTTTCTTCTCTTGTATTTAGTCGTTTCTGCTCTTGTATTTAGTTTTTCTTCCTTTATTTGCTCTCGTATTTAGTTTTTCTGCCCATATCTTTAATCTTTTGTGCTTTTGTTTTGAGTTTTCATCCCTTTCTGCTTTTATAATTAGTTTTTCTCCCTGTTCTACCCTTATCTTTAGTTTTTCTCCCCTTTCTGTCCTTATCTTGCATTTCGCACTCTTGTATTGTTTTTCTTCCCTTTGTCTTTAGTTTAAATTCTAACCCAAGTGATAACAAATATCTTCCCAATCTTTTTTTTCCAAAGCCTACTTTTACGGTTCATTTTGAGAAGCTGTCTAGGGAATTAAAAGCTCTGCCTTGCTATGATTCTTTCAATAAATTTCTGACTGAACTTTCAAATATTTCCCATGAAATATACCAAATATTCAGACTACATAAATCCACTTCAATTATTTTTTGTACATCTGACATAAAAATTCTTCATAACTTGGGTAAAAACAGGAAACTTATAATTACAAAACCAGACAAAGGAAACGGAGTGGTCGTATTAAATCGTGAAGACTATATAAACAAAACACGAATTATATTGGCAGACTCGTCTAAATTTTAAAAAATTAAAAAACTCGAAGAACAAATTATATGTCAATTGGAGGACAAAGCCAATCGACTTCTTAACAACCTTAAATCTCTTTCAATTATCAGCCATGAACTTTACTCTAAATTACATGCCACAGGTTCTGGCCTAGCAAAACTATATTTACCTAAAATACACAAACCTGGAATCCCATTACGCCCCATTTTGGCCTCTTATAGTTTACCAGCATACAAATTGGCAAAATACGTTGTGGAATTACTAACTCCATTAGCAAAGAATGAATACACAATCACCAATTCATACAATTTTCAAGAGGAATTGATGGCATATAAAACAAATTCTGGTAGTTTTTTAGTAAGTTACGATATTCAGTCTCTGTTTTAAAACATACCTGTTAATGAAAAAAAGACAATTATTTTAGACCGAATTTTTAAGGACTCCTCAAATTTTCATAATTTCAGTAAATTACAATTTATTTCCTTGTTGGATCTAGTTTTTGATGGTTCGGTGTTTACCTTTGATAGTGATATTTATCAACAAATTGATGGATTCGGTATGGGGTCCCCAACCAGCCCTTTGGCAGCTGATTTTTTTATGGCTCATTTGGAAGAGAGGATTTTTTCTTCAGTTCCTAAATCATCTAGACCAACTTCTTCTAGACGTTTTGTAGATGACTCCATATCGATATTTAAACAACGTGATCAAGCTTTAAATTTCTTAATTTTTTAAACACCATCCACTCTGATATTCGATATACAATGGAAACTAAAAGTGATAACACCTTCCCCTTTTTACATATTTTAATAAGGAAAAGTCAAAATAGTATAGAAACATCAGTTTACAGGAAGCCCACTAATACGAGGTTAGGATTAAACATTTTTAATAGCTTAGATTTGAAATATAAAATCTCGTCCATTAAGACTCTTCTTCACCGCCCATACAATCCTTGTTCATCTTATATGCTTATAGATAAAGAATTCTAACACCTCAAATCCTTCTTTTTGCACAATGGTTTTCAATCAAATATTGTTGAAAAGTAAATCTTCACATTTTTAAGTGAAGTGTGCCAACCAGGTCACCCTGAAATAACAGTGGCCAAAGACAGGTATTACTTAATTATGCCAGAGCTGGGTATTTTTAACAAAGTCCTTAGCAGAAAATTACACACATTGCTAAAGAAATATTTTTGCCAAATAAAATTCCAAATTTGCTTTGTAAACAAAATAAAATATAAAATCTTTTTTTAAAATAAAGTATGCGGTTCCAAAGAGTCTTAGGAGTTCCATAATATACTTAATTAAATGTCTTGAGTGTTCCTGTGGCAAATACATTGGAAGCTCCGTGGAAACCGAAGGCAAGATTCTCGTCTTATAAGGGCATCAGTAATCGAACAGGGAAGACACTTCAAACGAATGAAAATTCAGCGATCAGAGATCAAGCAAGAAAATGTTAAGATGATATTTCTATAGAAGATTTTTGAAATTTTATATTCTCATAGATGCCCGATTAGACTTCGAATCTTGGAAACATTATATATTAAACAGCTCTCCCCAGACTTAAATAGTGATTTGTGGTCGGTTCCCTTCCTACTTATCTAAATTGTTTTTGTATATGGGCTTCGGATCTCAGTTTGGCGTTTGTCGGATGAACCTGGAACATCGTTTAACCCGAGCTAAGGCCTAAGAACATGACCGTATTATGGTCGAAACGTCGCCGATAAATATAAAGGATGACTCCAGCAATTTCCTTGCCTTGGGATTTCTCTTAAATATTAAATTGAGGCTATCTAGAAAAGCAATCTTCATCAATATATATATATATATATATATATATATATATATATATATATATATATATATATATATCAATATTAGACAATGCAGAGGGACGCCCTACTCCTTGACCTGGAATGGGTGCATTAGAAGGACCCCTTAAGTGTTCCCTTACAGATCGAGGACTAAGGCATCTCTCTGGACCTCTTTCTTCGTTTAGTGTGGAGGTGGTGTGGGGTCGGGGGGGGAGGCAATGGCAGAAATGATTAAATATCCAATTTTGGTTATCAAGACACACAACTTCCCAAAAGGCTAAATGTTACTTCCTTCTTTTCAGATTCAAATTAAATTTGGGTTCGAACTTCGCCGAGACGTTTGTTAACACTTTCGACAACGGAAGGAAAAGGTGAGCGTTAATTTCAGTGGCGAAAAAGTTAAATAAACTTTACTTTGACTTTGGCACAGAAGTATTTGAATCAAATTACTTTTGGCCTTTTATCCATCTCTCTTTATCCAATTTGAGTTTATATTCTGGACTTGATCTTGCTAAATAGGATGCACTTGGATCTATGGACATGTCGTAGCTCCCTTAAAAGGGGAAAAAAAACCTTTTCACTTATTTCTCTCCGCCCTTTAATCGGAAAAATCGGCAGAAAAGTGATAACTTTTCTTGGGCCGATTTTTGCCCCGGTGGAGAAACCAGGTTTTCCTTTTTTATTTGCGACATTTCAGAAATCTTGAAGAAACCAAGTTTTAATAATTATCTGTTGAATGAGACCGAACCTAAGTCTCTGATTTCAAGAGTTTAGCCTCGAGGAATTTTTGAATCTTTCTTTTTAATTCCAGATTTGATTCTTGTTTGAGTTTAACGGACAAATGCGTTCTGGTTTTGAGTCTGAGACTTCCACCACCAATGCGACTACACCCCCACCACTATCACTTCTACAACGCCACCAACACCACTACTACTACACCACCACTAACACTACTACCATTAATACTACACCACTATCACCACCATTACTATTACTACCACACCACCACCACTCCTACCACAATTATTACTACACTACCATCATGAGTAATACACTACCACCACCACTACCACGACGACCACCAGGAGCAGCAGCAGCATTCTCCCTCTCTCCCTTTCTGTCACTCTCTCTCTCTCTCTCTCTCTCTCTCTCTCTCTTTCTGTCTCTGTGAGACAGAGAGAGAGAGAGAGCAAAAAGAAACAGAGCAAACACAAAAGAAGAATGCATGAAAGCAAATGGTTGTATTTATATGTTGATTGTTCACACGGCGACAGCCGCTTTACTGGTAAAGGGATAGAGGCAGTTTAAGATATTTATTTTTCTGAATTATAAATACACTAAGTTTTCAGTACTCGTTTATTATTCTTCATTTCCCTCTGCTGCTAATTAATAATCTGGCACTTTCTTTAAATATTTTAGAGTTCCTCAAACTTCATTTGAATGTATGCAAAATCAATGGATGACTCCACTGTTCAATAATTTGCAGTTCTTGATCATTTTTCATATGCTAAAGATTGTATTCGGATGATATGTAGGCCATAATGTGTGAGGTAGTTTATGTGTAATCACCTGTGGTTTATATGCTGCGATATGTATTAGAATGCAGGTGTGGTTGCTTGCTATTCATTCGTGCCTAACGTGAATAATAATCAACAATTTATATATAAAATATTAATATCCAGGTGTTAGTCAATGTATATTTCTCAATATCAGGGTTAATTGGTAATTATGGTGCAGGTGGCATTCGAATCTACCTTCCCTAGTGCAAGGTCCAAGTTTACCTTTTTTCTTTGTAAGGTGTGAAGATATCCTCCTGGTAATTAATCTCTTCAATATAATTTCTAGCTGATTACCATCCATTCTAGGCCCTTTATTATTCATAGTTTATATAAATGATCTTGGGTAGGTTGTAAATAGCAAAGTGTCAATCTTTGTTGATGACACTAAATTGGCAGCTGTAGTCAAAGAAGTTGGTAGGTTTAAGGTACAGAGTGACTTAAATGAGTTATTAGCTTGGGCTCAGAAGTGGCAGATGACTTTTAACTTTAAAAAATGCAAAGTTCTTAACATGGAAAGGGACATAATCCTCTGGGTGCATTTTATGTATATTGTAGATTAGATCTGACAAACTCCTGTAAAGGGTGACAATGTTGATGACTTTTCTCTGGTAAGAAATCTTTGGTGTGTTGACTGGAACAGGAGCTGCCAAGTGTAGGCCATGAATGGTCTTTTGCAGTCTCCTTCTTTTCTTATGTTCATATGTCATCTGAATATCTGCCAGGTTTCAAAGAATAATGTAGCTGTAATGTAGTGCAAATAGGTATAGCAGTAGATCTTCTTACTCTTCCTTCCAATTATTATATTTAAAAATAGTCCTAAATGTTTTCTTTAAAATTAAATACCCTGTCAATTTGACTCCTATGGATTTAGATACTTGAGCATATGAAGTTTGCGAGAATCAAAAGATCTCAATACGTTGCAAAGATTCAATTCCCACGATTCGCTTTGTTTACCGAAATTTAAAGACTCGTTCACCATAAAACTTTATTCTGAAGACTTCTCCATCTTTAATCCAAAACAATGATGACCATTAGTTTAGGAATGATGATGGAAGACTTCCCAAACTACCCTTTAGAATGCCCCATTTGTGAGGGGGAGGGTCTTTAAGGATCTCGATAATGAGTGGAAAACCTACACCAAAATTTGATTTGCTTAGCCAGCCCCTTTTTTCAGAACTACAGACCAGCTGGTCTTACGAATCATGCGGAAGCTTTCGTTAAGAAATCTTATCAGATGGTTAACTTGCAGGTAACCACCCATCGAAACCTTAATAAATGGTATTTGAGCCTGGTACTACTTATTTTTCGCAATTGCTTGGCTGAAAAAAGAATCACGAAACCTTTTCTTTATCTGAGGGAGATGAAGGAAGGAGTTCAATTCTTGGGTTGGCGTTTCTTTGTTGTTTCGTTCAGGCATCGTAAGGGTCTTTACAATGGCATTTCAAGCGAGAGTTAAACAGATTTGCAAAAATAGTCTTAAACATCGTAATATCTCTTTCACCTTTTAGTCGCGTGCACTCGACTTTTAAGTTACTGTGTCGGTCGTAGGTCGATGGCCCGTACGGTAATCATTTTACCTTTCAATTATTATTATTATTTGAGATAATGAAGGCAAAATTCTTGTGGGAAAAGCTTAGCGGCCATGAACTTGAAAACAAGCTCCCACATAACAGTGTCCATATGTCAAATAAGAAATGAGTTTTATGGCAATGTTGTAACTATTCAGACGATTCTAACGAAATTTGAAACCCCTATGTTGTTTTATATCGTATTTCGAATGATATAATTACAATGTCCTCCCGAGGTTAGTTCGTGAATTATTGAAAGTTATGAAGGTCATAAGTCAGAAAAATTGAGAACACGCGACTTAGGTCTGTTGTCATTATGTTACACTTGTCTTAGCAAGCACAGAAGAGTAGTTCACTTTGATACCAGACACCAACCACCGTTTTTGCAAACTTTTTAAGCTGGCGACCCTTTTGGTGACTCTTAACTGTAACCTTCCCTTCACGAAATGCGGATTATTTTAAAAATAAATACTAATAATT
The DNA here is from genome assembly GCA_963969495.1 of Ceratothoa steindachneri. NCBI lineage: Eukaryota > Metazoa > Arthropoda > Malacostraca > Isopoda > Cymothoidae > Ceratothoa > Ceratothoa steindachneri. The sequence continues at coordinate 54,448,148 of OZ018339.1, read as the reverse complement.
AAAATATATGTTACCGTTGATATTTCTAAAGATTTGTAGTTTATAGAAATTTGTAAGAAGTAAGAGAAAATTAAGATATATATTTATCATAAATCCTACCTGATTTAAAAATAATAAATCCTACCCACTTTCAAAAGTTAAGCCAATCTGGGTTCGTACGATGATATGGCCTCTCGTAGTTCCTCCCTTGTGACGATATGGCCAGTAGCCACTCGTAGTTCCTTCCGTTCGAGGATATGGCCTCTTGTATTTCATCCTTTGGGACGATATGGCCAGTGGCCACTCGTAGTTCCTTCCCTACAAGGATTTAGCCATCGCATTTGCTTCTCAATAATTAGTTGAGTTTAATATTTCGATTTTAAAACCATAATTGCAGAAATCTAATTTCACACAAGTAATAAATTGTAAGAAATTTCGCACTGCTTTTTAGTCGCGAGAGACTACATCTCACTATGTCGGTTGTCGGTCGGTCACCGTTTTGCTTTTCTTTTTTTTTGTGTAATAACATCGTAACTATTCGGCTGATACTCTGCTCTACTAGACTAGGCTATACTATGCTATGCTAAAATATACTGTACAATGGTAAGATATACTATGCTAATTCAGTCTATAAAATGCTATGCTAGGATAGCATATAGTATGTTAGGCTAGACAATAGTAAACTATGCTTGCCTAGGGTATAATAGGATAGTATAGGCTATACTTATCTAGGATAGTTAATGCTAGACTAGGCTAAGCTATACTAGGCTAGACAGGACTATACTATGCTATGCTAGTGTAGGCTAAAGTATAATGGCTAGATTAGGGAGGGCTATGCTAGATAATACTATGGTAGGCTACGATAGGCTAGCTAACCAAGGCTATAATAGGCTAAGCTATGCAAGGTTATTCTAGTTTAGGATATACTAAGCTAAGCTATAATATGATACGCTTGCCTCTATTATGTTAGGTGTGGTTATGCTAGGATAGTCTATAACAAACTAGCCTATAGTATGCTAAGCTATGCTATCGTATGCAAGGATATATTGGCTAGGCTATAGTAGCCTATTCTAACTTAGCGACACTAGGCTAGTCTACTGTAGGCGACATTAGGCTAGGCTAGAGTAAGCTAGCCTACACTAGGCAAGTCTATACTAAGCTAAGCTAGGCTACACTATAATATGCTAAGTTAGACTAGGGTCTACTAAACTAGGCTAGGCTATACTAGGATACGATGGGCTAGGCTATACTAGGATACGATAGGCTAGGTTATACTAGGATACTATAAGCTAGGCTATAATAGGATACGATAGGCTAGGCTATACTAAGGTAAGGTGGGATAAAGTAGGCTATACTATGCTAGGTTATACTATACTAGCTAGATTATACTAAGATAAGTTAGGTTAGGCCGGGCACAGCCAGGCTATTCTATTTTAGGCGATGTTCTAACGAAATTTGAAACCCTTATGTTGTTTTACATTCTTTTTCGAATGATATAATCGCCAATATCATCCCAAGGTTAGTCCGGGAATTATTGAAAGTTTTGAAGGTTGTAAGGTCATAAATCAGAATACTTGAGAGCATGCGACTTTTGAGTCAGCAGACCTTGTTTTAACATATCCCCCCCCCCCCTCACCCATTCCTTACTCTTTACTTAACTGTCGTCATAATTTAACAAGTCTTTCATTTTCGAAATTCAATTTTAGCTTTCTGTCGCATAAGAGGTATATTAATTCATCTTGCCCAGAAATGGGTATACCTATAAAATTTAAATTTAATCTAATATACTCGTATATGCACAATGGTTTTTCGCCCATTTAAATTCTGATAATAGGTAACATTTCTTTCGAAAACTCCGCAAATACTTAATAATAAAAAATTTGTGTGGCTAATTTATCTGATGAGAAAAACCCTTTCATGTTCGAAAAATGAATTAAAAAAATAATTTTGTCTCTCTGTGATCCGCAATTCTATTTTCTTCCTAATTGAATTCAATTTCTCTATGGTTGATGAAGTGAACATTTGATTCTTCTTGCATGGAGATATATATAAAATGGTCAGTTTTTCAAAAATATCTAACTTATAAGATCTTGAAAGCTAGTGTGCTTCACGATAGTACAAAAGCTTAATCTATTCCGCTTCAATATCATTGCATATTTCTGAAAATTGTTGCTTCTAGCAAATTATGTTTTATGAACTTGATAATTCTAAATAATAGCTTGAAAAACACAATGGAATTCTTCCCCTTTTGACGAATGATTTTGAACCAGTCTTTCGACGTATCATTGACGGAACTCCATCAATAGAAACCTAAAGCAACTGATTCACATTCGCGTTTTCCTAAAAAAAATAATCTAGATTGCAGATTTATTCAGCTGTTGCATATCCATCAATGAGATTGCATAATAACAGCTCTTCATTGATATCGGCTTCCTCAATGGATTATATGTTGGTTATTAAATGAACATCTTCAGCTCTATCGGTTGCTTCATCAACTTAGAATGGAAATGCCAAATTTTGAGTTTGTCAATTAATTGTTCACAAATGACTTTTGAGTAGGGTCCACAAATTATCGGGTATAGTTTTATCGATAAATTTTTGGAAATTTCGATTAGTTTTATATCCTTATTTAGAAGTGACATTTCACAAACATAAGACATTAATTTTATCCTGATTTAGAAAGTAACATCATGAAGATATCAATTTTATAATTATTTAGAGAGTAACATTTAAAAAATAAGACTTTTAATGAGATCCTTTGACATTATGACAGCGATACTTATTTACTTTTGTTTTTCTTATTATTTAGAAAGTAACATTTGAAAACATAAGACACTAATTTTATACCTAGAGATTAACATTTCGAAGACAATTTTAACATCATTTAGAAAGTAACATTTCAAAAACATAAGACATTAATTTTAATGAGATCCTTGACATTACGACAACAAACCTTATTTAAACCTTTGCTTTATCATGATTGAGATAGTAACATTTCCAAAAAGATCGCATTAATGGTAGCAGGATTTATAAAGTAACATTTCCAAAAAGATTGAATTAATGGTAACAGGATTTAGAAAGTAACATTTCCAAAAAGATCGCATTAATGGTAGCAGGATTTATAAAGTAACATTTCCAAAAAGATCGAATTAATGGTAACAGGATTTAGAAAGTAACATTTCAAAAAAGATCGCATCAATGGTAGCATGATTTAGAAAGTAATATTTCAAAAAAGATCGCATTAATGGTAGCAGGATTTAGAAAGTAACGTTTCCAAAAAGATCGCTTCTTTTTTTTTTGCCATCCGTATATTGCGAATTCAATTTCTATATTGAAAACAAACGTCTTAAATAAGTAGTCGAAAGTTTCTGATGAATGCATTTTTAAAAAAATCCACCTTCAGGTCATCTTCATATATATTACTCCTCTGAAGTTCCTTGGACGCAGGTTATATCCGCACGATGTTCAGAATCATGTTCGTGAAATAGCTGTGCCTATAGAAAAGTTGTTTATTTTTTTAAGGAACCTGGAGAAGGCATCTTGAAAGTGCCCGGCATTTGTTCATTTCCAGCTTCAAGATCTTGTAAATATCGTAAAAAGGCAACAGTAATTTTAACTCTTCGTAATTGATAACTTGTTTGAGAGAAAGATGCCTTTGACGAGCTAATGAACTACTTTGCTGAGCCAACCTGTTCAGAAGCGGCATCATAGATTTATCTGCTTTCAATAAATTTACATCTTCAAAGCATAAAGAAATTAATATTTCAACTGTTCAGAAGATTCTTCATTACAACATACTTCTAAAGCTTGTGTGAAGGATGATTTAATTTTATAAACCCTTCAGCACATATCAAGCAAACTTCCAGAGAGTTGTAACATCAATAATTTAATGTAGCTCATTTCCACGCTCTGATTTAAAGTCGCGCGCCATTGCGCCGTGACTGTTCCCATGGACCTACCCATAAATGCCGCGAAGGCTTCAGGTTGTTTTCTGTCGTCTCCGAATCGGACACACTCGCGGGACGCACCGTCATTTGATGGAGCACTCGCCTGCGCCTTACTGAGACGACTGCGTTGTTCCCCAGACTTTTCGGCACATTCTTGTTGAATGTCCCAGGGTGGGTATCGCGAAGTGCCCTGTCCCGATACACGGGATCGCTACCGCTTCTCCCTTGCACTTGGGATGGTTTCGTGTTCACAGACTTGCGGACTATATGGCTTTTTGGAGGAGGTCGGCCTCCTCCACTTTATTTGACTTTTTGGAGGAGGCTGGCCTCCTCGACTTTGTTGTAGGTTTCATGTGCCAGGGAAAGGTGGGTCTACCCTTGACGCCGGAGCGTGCTTCCTTCATTTTGCTTTTGTTGTTTTTATTCGTAGCTTGTGGCTTAGCCTTTGTTCCTTTTTTTTTACTTTGTTATTTACATGTTACTTAATTTAGGCTGTAGCGTGAGTACAGCGACTTTGGCTGTAGTAGGCAGTCGCCAGATTTGCTCTTAAAATAAAAAAAAAAAATCTCTGCTTTGATTCCAGCAGTTGCCAGATGGGCTCTATAAAAAAAAATGCTCTGATTCCACAAATCCTTGAAGAATACCTTTCATTATTCAACGACGATTTCAGAAATGTTTTCAAATTTTGGCTCTTTCTTGATCAAAACCAATCATCTTTTAAGAGCCATTAAATGAAGGTCTTCGCTATTTTCATGTATATCACATTCGAATATTTCTTGACCTAGTCCATCTTCCTTTGATCAATTAATGGCATTTTTATCATGATTATACACTACAGCAAGATAGATGCCAAGTACCAAACAGTGTTGATATATCTTGGCCCAATTTGACCATGACGGAAGCGCCATGAACAAAGAAGCGACGATGTACTCGTTCAAGTCGAGTCCGAATTCATTTAATCTGGCATTGACCAACTTGCATTTGGCGCTATTTAATTATCCTCTAATTAATATCATTCATAATCATCAATGTTTAATTTGAGCATTGATATTTATGTTCATAAATCTTTTATTTTGATTAGAAAGAGAAAAACTTTGACCATTTGTATATTTATCTTTGAATAATTCGGCAAATTTTTTTTTTCTTTTCTTCGTAAAGAGAAATGACCATATTTTTGCCAGTATTAGGACAAGTGGTGGGTGAATATCTTCTCATCCTTTGTTTTCTTTTAAACACATATAAATTCGATATTTGCACTGTTTATAAGCTGGAGTCATCAACGCTAATTATTTTTGAGACACCTTTCTTCCTCGACAACTTAAATTTAATGTAGTTAGAGATCTATCTGTCAATCAAGGATGAGTGGACGAAAGCTGGTTGGCGACTGGCCTAAAAAAATAGCTGACGGGCATGAAAAATAGATGTAAATTGGCTTTTAAAGAAAATGTCGAAAAAAGGGTAAAATGGTGTTGTCTTGAAGCAAAAAAACAAACAACAACAACAAACAAACAGGCAGTTTCAATCTAGTTTCAGACTACTTGGCGCACTTGGGCCGGGATCACGTACCGATACTCTAGATACCACAGCGGGTTGCCTCCTGCGGGGAACGCCCAGGTTTATAGTCTTCCCCAGTCCCCCAAACCTCTCATTTTGTCTGCGCCCAAACTAAGCAGAGACTCCGCTGGAGAGAGACGCCAATCATGTCCTAGAGCTTTCGGCTTCAGAGCTGGGAATGTCTTTCGAGAGGTTGGTATAAGTCCGTGTTCGGTGGTGCCAATGGTTCTACCCACGGCGCTACCATGGAAGATGCCACCTTGGAACGTGTATCACCCCCCACCCCCTGCTCCCAAAGCTTCTAGAGCTCCGGAAGTATTGCATTTGCATTTCTTGCATCATGTATAGAGTCACAATGGAACCGTACCGGTGTATACAGATGGCTCCAAGTTCGAAGGGGGAGGTGGCCCTCATGCTACATTCCTCATTGTTTGAGACAGGGGGCTCTTCTATGTGCTGCGTCTGTCAATACGCCCAGGTATGTTGAAATGTACTCTTCGTTAAGGGAGATTGCGTGCCATGCCCGGGTATCGGGATCATTTTTGCAATCTATTTCGACTCACAGAGCGCGCTTAAGGCAATGGAATCTACACATCTCCTGGCTCGCAGTATTCTTGATGCCATGGCTACTGCAAGTGGAGAGGTCTTCTACCAGGTTCCTACTGGCTACATCATCTCGGGGATCAGATCAACCCTTTGGCTGTATGGCAAAGAACATGGGAGACGGCCACCAGGATTTTAAAGTTGCATAACTTTGTGCCCCGGCTATTCCGAAATAACCTATCTCGCAATGCTTCTAAAGCACCTAGCATTTTCTGTGATCTTCAAATCGGACACACTCGCGGGGCGACGGCCCCCTCTGATAGGGTGTTCCCATGAATCTTTTTGCGAAGACTACTTTGTAGCTTAGGCACTATCCCAATATTTGGTTGAATTTCCTACTCTGAGGGAGTTTGGGCGCACTACATTTCCCGATACCATGACGAGCGGGATTAGAACTCCTTGGTCCTGGTAGTGGGGGCGTGGTCTTATACGTCATGAGGGAGGGGGGCTAGCCTACTTCATCCTATTTAAATTCTTTTAATGTTTTAGTTGGTGCACTTATTAAACAATGACTAGTTCTTCCATACCCTGATACAGCCCACAGTTCACATTTTAAACCCGTAACACTAATCATATTCACATTTACCTCCTTTCCCATACCCACATTATACTCCCTAATCAAATCACTCTCTCCATCTCCTTTTGGCCTCCTTGTGCCCAAGTACCCTGCCATTCTTCTTGGTTTCTCGCCCTCTCACCTCCCGCCAGAATAACTTCTTGTTCCTCTCCGGATTCTCGTTCATCTTCCTATCTCGCGTTTTGCTTTACTTTTGGCTGTTAGATTGGCCTATTGGATACAGTTTCCCTCGGCTCAGATGAAGAGCGTCCCCAGGCGTACTCGATGGGATGGGGTGGGTACTCATTAGTATACTAACCGCATACCTATAGTACTACTCCCTTCTTTCCTTCATCACTAATACTCTTTCCATTCCACTTCTCCATCCGCTTCACATATTCACGCGGTTTAACCCATAAAACATTGCGCCGTTAGGACAGCGTCTCATACCCGAGCTTAGTTGCCTTTTGAAACACTGGCTAGAGGAGGGTATGGGTACAGTTCAAGCACCCCCCCCCCCCCGTATACCTTATACAATAAATTTTCCAACAGTTTTGTTTTATAATAAACAAATTTAAAAGAATTATTTTTTGTCCTTAAATTTCCTTGAAAATTTCGATACGTAAATGAAAAAAAGAGGTCAATCGAAGTCAATAGTCACTATAAAAGGTAGAATTGACTGTAGGAAACACATACACAAACACACACACACACCACAAAGATGGAATTTGTTCCATAATCCGAACTCCGAACACAAAAGACCCCCATAGAGATCCGAGTCCAAGTTTTCCATTTCCAAGCGTGTAAAGATAGCCCAAATAAACTATTAATAACCTAAATATAAGAGTTGTTACCATATTTGATGTCATTTTTATGGTATCAGATGTTGTATTATCGTCTAAAAACCACCCAAACATTTCGGTTCATTTGTTTATATGTAGGCAAGACTGGTCCAGAGGTAATAAGGGCGTATCACGCGCCCGAATTATAATGTAGTCTCCATTTACGGCGGGGTAGGTCTTTAGAGGCGATAACGGCAACCAATTCTTTAATAAAAGAGTCTTAAAAAACACTTCAGTTGTTTATAGCAATATCAGAGCCACGGAAATCGCCCTCGGGTCTTTAATGCCACGGAAGGGAGGAAAACTGCTCTTTAGTGCCATGAACTGGAGTTAGGAAAAGTGCCTGATTCTTTAGTGCCACGAGAGGTAAGCGGTACAATTTTGGGGGGCTCAAACTGGGCATTAGAAACTCCGAATAGTGCCATTTGATCAAATTGACGTTTTAACGTGGTACTTTTTTTGCGGTTTAACGGGTGGGTTTGGGGGTTGGAGACCCCTTGGGCGATGCGTCCGAGTGTATAGGACTATATACATTCTGGTTTAATGCTTGGAATCTTGCAGATGGTTCGTCCTTTATTGGGTAGTTAGGGCGCTCTAAAGAGGAGGGGGGGAGGGCACTCGCTTATATTACAAATATACGAGACACAATCTTGGAACCATTGTTGTTATTTAGTATTATTAAGATTTGTTTGTTCCTGCGCACCTTCCCACGTGTGTTTGTTCTTGTAACCGATCCTCGTGTGTTCCTTGCCTTCCCAGTATTCCTTAAGGAAGGTTCACCAGGGACCCGTTCCTCCCAGGAACGTGAATATTCCGTTGAGGGTTTAAATTTGTACTTAGTAAACCGTAGCTACATCACTTAGGGGTTCTGTGATTGTCCTTGTTGCTATTTGTTCTGTTTTACTATTCTGTCTCTTATTTTTCTTGTCACCTATCCCTCCCCCGGCTGAATAATCCCCCTTCGCTGCATTACCCTAATCCCCTCTTTCGAAATAACAAATTTCCATTCTTTATATTTCCCCTCTCTCCTACTCCCCTTTTCTCGAAATTTTCGCTTCCATCTTTTACCTCACTTTCGATGCTGAGACTCTTGCCTGTGTTCTCCGCTTGTTTCACGCCCCATTTAAGTCCCTGTAAAAGGGTCTCCTGTATAAAATTGTTAGGCGTTCATTGGCTTATTGTCAGCGCAAAATATTTCTTGTCCCCATAAATTCAGGACTTCGATAAAAGTCAATAAAGGAGACATATGTTCTTATTATAGCGAAAAATGTCCTCGGAATCTTGTTCATACATCGACCACTCTTCGTGTTTGTCTGCCTCTCCCATCATAATAATGATTCCCTTTCGTTATAAACAAATATATCCTCATAAAAGTGGCGAAATTGTAGAAGTTTCACTTATTCATCCTAACGACTTCAACTTTACAGTTCTGAGTCAGTTCTAACTCCATGGGTATGTACATTTGAGCGGCCGGATTTTTATGTGTGAACTTTTTTTTTAACTCTCTTGATCCTATCGCTGATTGCTGATAAAATATTTTGAAATTCTAATCAAAAATCCATTTTAAACTTTGTTTAAATTGCTTCGATGCAAACATTCGAGACCGCTTACCAAGTTTAAAATACTCAAGTACCAACTTAACTCTACCCCATAGCAGCAGCAGACGACCACCGCACCAGCAAATAAAAGCTCTTAAGGAGATAACGTGTCATCGACATAACGCGATCTTTGTGATCAATGAGAAGCGATATTTGAAGCAACAGCTGAACCCAAACTGATTCCGCCTCTTTTTGATGGAGTTTAACGTCGTAATTGAAACCAAGCAACAAATTATGTAACCGAAGAAACAATAACAAGTGCACTAGTAATACCAGGAACGGAAATGGCGCAATAGCAATAAAAATAACGAAAGAAAAGTGATAACCGTGTAAGCCAAAGGAGCCATAACAAGACACGGTCACAAGAATAAAATCAAGAGTAACAATTGGGGCAGATACATCAGATGGAGAAGCAAGCTGCCGACAGGAGCAAGCTGCGGGAGTAAGAACAGAGAGTCAGATCCGTCTGTCCATTGAAATGCATCCTACAAATGAATGAAGGACTCTTTGACTCGGCGCGATAAGTGGCAAGTCATAAGTGGTTTCGAGTTCACCCCTTAGCCGGATTAGTGGCTTGCAACCACAAATAGGGCGTGATGGTTTCTCAAGAAATAACCCGAGGAGGTAACGACACAATGACCCTGAAAAAAAAGAAAGACGAGGGTTGACAAAGACGACCCTACAGAGAGAAGCACTGCCGAAGTAGGATGGCCATTTAGGAGCCTGTACAAGAACTTGTGAATACGAGGCCAAAGGACCTTTTCCAAATGGCCACCTGGTTTATTACTAGTTTGCTTAGGTCAGAATCAGCTAGAATACCAATTTTTAAAGGCTTTAAGCTTAAAAAAAAGGATATGAACGAAGAAATAATAATAAAAAAAATAATATGAAAGAAGTGGTAAAAAATTCGCTAGGATAAATCTTATGAACCTCAAAAGCTGGGTTCTGGGAGGTTTATCTGAAGCCTTCTAGAACCCATTGGTACAAAAAAAAACTAGAAGCTCAGGAGCCTCAATTTGCACCTCTTTGCGGGGTCAAATACCCCTGGAAAAGAGCGAAACCCTCTTTTCATTCCACTCCAGCCACACATCCACTCCCTCCATTGCCGATGGTCACGCTTCAGATTCATTCCTTTCGGCGCCCTCCTCTCCATACACGAGAGTGGTATTGTTACCATTGATTACCCCCCCCCCCAATCTCCAATGTCATCACTATTGTTACGATTTCCGCCAGCATTACCATTATTGTGAATAGTGATTTACTACATTGATTTACCACTATGGTATTACCGCTAATATTTGAATACCTAGATTATTACCACTATCATTGCTACTAACATTTTCTTGCCTTGACTATTGCAACTATGTGATAGCTGCTAACATTTGACTCTCTTGAATTTTACCACTCTATGGTAGTGCGGCTAATACTTTACTACCTTGACCCCTTGACTACTTTAAGCATTACCACTATGTTGATGCTGCTATATTTGTATTCCAAACCTGTCGGGGAGGGAGGGGGTGAGGGCTGACTAGACTTAGAGCGCTACTTGGAGTCGCTCGTGTATCTAACAAATGCACGAGCTAGAAATCCACCCAAGTAGAGGAGTGGTAATTTATTTCTAGTTTCCAGTAAATTTAAGCGAATCACTGAGCAGCAAGAGATCTTGTCTTCTTGTTTGTCTATTTGGATCATTTTGCAGACACAAACACCGATTCTGTTTGTTTTGTATTGTCTTGTTTATGCCATCGTTTTTATCATTACTTTGTTACAAAGGAGGTTCGATACCGCTTTTCCCTTGTACTCAGAACGGTTCGTGCACACAGACGTGGACTATTTGATTTCTTGGAGGAGGCTGGCCTCATCTCTCTCATTGGTGTTGGTCCTCTAATTGCTTCTTGTTTTTTTGCCATTTGTTTTGTGTTTATCTTTTTGTTGTTTCTATTTAGCCCAGGGTCAGGCTATAAGATAATTACGGCAAGTTAGGCCCTCGTAGGCAGTCGCCAGATGGACGCTAAACAAAATTTGTCCCAAAGTAATAATAAATAATTCTCTTGTAGCTACTGGTTTAGAACCTCCGTTGACTTTTTCCACAGTGATATTCACTGTGATATCACTGTGCGCCAGGTGCAGTATTGAAGAACACATTGCCCCCCTCCCCCTTCTTGTGCAATCGAGTGCACTTATCATTTGAAAGGACTAGATATGGTTTCCGGATCATGGTCACACGATAGCAAGAAAAGGTGACTATAATGCGGCTTGTATCCATCGCTTCATAATAAAGATCCCTTTCTGTGCGTCCCTCTCGTGGCTTGCATCTGTAACGTCGATTTGGCCGCCTGACGACTTTGTAAGCACGACAGATGGCGCTGTTCAAGCGCGCGGGGGAAGTAGCGTCATTTGAATCGCCAAAAGGAGCAAAAAATTCGCTTCTTTATCCCTCTATTGGGCGAAATTTGTCCTTCGTTAATCATTTGGATGAGTTCGGCGATGAACTCTTCGTCGATATGAAATGAACTCTAGTCATTATTGGCGATAGCGGACAAACGCGTGTTCTCAGATGACGCCGTATTTCCGCGTTCGCCTTAATCCTTTCGGCTCGTTTCTGAGCAGCATCCCGCTCCCAGCCACCCACACAACACTATCATTGTCGCTTACACTGTATGTGCACGTGTTTATATTTGTGAGTGTGGATATGTGAGTAATTTGTGGGTATGTATGGTATCGAGCGATTATTGAATATTGTGTGGTGTGCCTGATTGTGTACGAGTCTGTGTACACACATGATTAAAAAACGAAGTAGTTTCAGTTACTGGGGGCGATTATTCACCCGGAACAAAATGTAACAAATTAAAGGGGGATTAGTAATGGATTTTCGAGAGTAAAAAAATCGGGTCGAGAGAGGGAAGAATTCAGGGATGATGTCCGTGGTAAAGAAAGGATAGGGAAAGGACGTTATTTCGGGGCTCTGGAAGTGACCAACCTAAAGGGAGACATACATACACGGGACACGCGATTCCCTTCCAATAGGCCTGGATTTTAATAGCAATACGAGAAAAAAGAGAAAGTCCCCAGTTTTAATTAATATTGTGGCGGGCGACTAATCCAGGCCGTCGCCATGAGGAAATTCATTTCAGCTCCCTTAGGCCTCCGAGGACAGTTTTTTACTCCATTAAAGCTGACGTGAAAACCCCCTTCCCCCTTCACTCCCTAGCCCCACAATCACGACATTCTATTGACCCTTTATACACGTGTATTCGTGTGTACGTATGCTTGCATGTCCACGAACTTCTCAAGATCAGAAGTCCGTTGGTAGAGAGGTCGTTGCTTGAACCCCTTTTGGGGAAGGGGGTTCAATGTGAGGGGGGATGACGGGGTTCGGAAGAATTGAATTGCAAATCTAGTGGGGATCGATCGTGTAATTTCCGTGCGGTAATTCTTGTCGTACAGCGAGAGTCTGTGTGGGACACAGTAAAGAAATTGAATGGGAATGGCTGTGCCCCCTCCCCCAGCTCAAAAGGTTGGTCAAGGGTAAATGGGGAACATTCCCTATAAAAAAATCAAGTTTCTTATTTTGTTCAATATTTTGTATGTTTGTTCTTTCCCTCGCCCTATCTTCACCTTTCCGACCAGCCATTCGCCAAATGTCCGTAATGGCATCTAAGAGTTTCAAAACAAATGGAAGTATCGACCAATTATGTATGATTTGGAAGCTCATTGAATATAAGAAATATTTTTCAATTGATGAGATAGATATGGCGAGAGGAAAAGGAAAACCTGATAAATTATATGCCCTAAGATGCAATGCGAATAACATGCGTCTGAAAAGAGACGAATGGTCATTCACGATCGGAGTGGAATTGGGTAAAATGTCTTGAATGATGATATAAAAATGTCATGAGTGATGATATAGCGTCTACCAAAACCAAGCGATAACTTCTCTGGAATGAAGATACGATAACGTATGTATCGCAATAATTCCATCCCATAGACGAAAATCTTCTACTCTCAAACGTGCTCTAAATGGCCCCTACCTAACCTGCCATTGAGGTGGGGGGGGGGGGTATAGACCTTTCCCCCAATACTATGATTTGTCGACGTCAGGGGCCCAAACGAACCAAATTGGGGGAAGGGGGAGAAGCATCGGAAGCGCACATCTTTTTTTTTTTTATTCTTGTGTCCCTCCTGGAAGGCTTTTTCGACTCAGATGGTTTATCTTCTCGACGTTCCGAGAAATATTGAAAGCGAGTTTGAGCATAATGGTGATATATGTTCTATATTCCGGGCCAATATATAATACTCTTGTCCCTGATTCTTTGTCAGGGAATCTAGTAAATTAGGTTATGTTCCCGGAGCGTAGGGCAGACACGAATCTCCAATCCCCTCCCGAAGTAGAGAGAGGGCTAATATATGAATCTATTTCCACTTCGTTTTAGCGTGAAATGTTTGACGGTTTCCAGAAGATAAAACGTAGTTTTATTGCAAAGTGAAGGGCCTCGTTAGATTACAACCCGAGCTTGTTATTGTTATCGGATTGTTATTTTTTTTTTATATTTGATTTCAGCTTCGACTCGAGTCCTTTTTTTAGGGAATTTATAAGGTTGGATCACTAAGTAGGGAGGGTTTTTTTTCCATCTAAACGAGAGGGGGAAACCTTTTCACTACTCTGGATGAATTTTAAATCTATAAGAAGTGCGGAGGTTGTTTTTTTTTTTGGTTCGCTCATGTTCAGACTTAATTATTCATCGTTATTTTTATTTTATTTAACGCGTTATCTGGCGACTACCTCCATGGTCATAAGCGCCGAAATCCAATTAAGCCTATAAACTAAGCTACGTTAGAAAAGTAAAAAAAAAACAACAACCGGAAAAGTAGGAAAAAACAACGGGAAAAGTAGAAAAAACAACCGGAAATATAGGGAAACAACAACCGGAAAAGTAGAAAAAACAACCGGAAAAATAGGAAAACAACAACCGGAAAAGTTTAACCAAACCCGGAAAAGTAGTGAAAAACAACCGGAAAAGTAGGAAAAACAACAGGAATAGTAGGGGAAAACAACCAGAAAAGTAGGAAACCCCCCGGAAAAGTAGGGGAAAAACAACCGGAAAAGTAGGAAAAATAACCGGAAAAATAGGAAAAAAAACAACAACTAGAAAATAGGAAAAAAACAACTGGAAACGGCGAGGAAAAAAATAATAAACAACGAAAAATAAAGCAAAGCAAGGTAAATGTATCTTCAGCCGTGACGTGGTGGAGGGAAGGGGTTATTCATTACGAGCATTGATTAATCCCGTAAATCATAAATAAAATAAATGTAACCCTGGAATAATAAATAAGGATTTTTTTAATGAATGTGTGGTAATCAGATGGGTCACTAATGGCAATGCTATTCAGTCTTCTCAGTGAGGAGAGGGCCCTCCCCCCCTCTCCTGAACCCTCCAGAATAACTCAAAAAGCAACAAGAACGTCTCCACCCACAACACGAGATTCGGCAAAATTGAAATTGTTAAGGAAAATGTGTGGGAGATACGCCCTAAAGCAAGGGTTCACAACCCGCGGACGGTGAGGTCATTCCGTGTGTTCCGCGGCCACTGGTCAAAACTAACATTGCTTGCGCCGCGCGGCTACTTGTCAAAACTAACATTGCGTGCAGCCCGCGGCCACTTGTCAAAACTAACATTGCTTGCGGCCCGCGGCTACTTGTCAAAACTAACATTGCTTGCGGCCCGCGGCTACTTGTCAAAACTAACATTGCGTGCAGCCCGCGGCCACTTGTCAAAACTAACATTGCGTGCGGCCCACGGCTACTTGTCAAAACTAACATTGCTTGCAGTCCGCTGCTACTTGTCAAAACTAACATTGCGTGCAGCCCGCGGCCACTTGTCAAAACTAACATTGCTTGCGGCCCGCGGCTACTTGTCACAACTAACATTGCGTGAGGCCTGCGGCCACTTGTCAAAACTAACATTGCGTGCGGCCCGCGGCCACTTGTCAAAACTAACATTGCGTGCGGCCCACGGCTAATTGTCAAAACTAACATTGCCTGCGGCCCGCGGCTACTTGTCAAAACTAACATTGCGTGCAGCCCGCGGCCACTTGTCAAAACTAACATTGCTTGCGGCCCGCGGCTACTTGTCAAAACTAACATTGCGTGCAGCCCGCGGCCACTTGTCAAAACTAACATTGCGTGCGGCCACGGCTACTTGTCAAAACTAACATTGCTTGCGGCCCGCGGCTACTTGTCACAACTGACATTGCGTGGGGCCTGCGGCCACTTGTCAAAACTAACATTGCGTGGGGCCTGCGGCCACTTGTCAAAACTAACATTGCGTGCGGCCCGCGGCCACTTGTCAAAACTAACATTGCGTGCGGCCCGCCATATCATTCCCTGGAGTCTTCAGTGCGGCTCGCCATCATTCCAAACCTCTGTTGAAATATCCTCCTTTTTTTTCTCAATAGTGTTTTTAGGATAGGTTAAGTTATGGTTATGTTATGTTAATGGGTTAGTTCAAGTTAAGTTAGGTTACTTGGTTAGTTCAGATTAGGTTAGGTTAATTGGTTAGTTCAGATTAGGTTAGGTTAATTGGTTAGTTCAGATTAGGTTAGGTTAATTGGTTAGTTCAGGTTAGGTTAGGTTAGGCTAATTGGTTAGTTCAGATTAAGTAATTAGTTAGTTAAGGTTAGGTTAGCTTATTGGTTAGTTCAGATTAAGTAATTAGTTAGTTCAGGTTAGGTTAGGTTAATTGGTTAGTTCAGATTAAGTAATTAGTTATTTCAGGTTAGGAGGTTAAGTTAGTTCTTTACCCCTGATTCTGAAAAGCTTTGTGCTGAGAAATGTAACCAAGTGTCTCATTTCTATTTTTTTTTGGGGGGGGAGGATTTTTTCTTCTGTATAATCTGTGCTTTTCATGGGTTTATTGTTGCGGCCGACGAGCCTTATCGTACTTGTCGATGCTGCCCGCGGTATTTTGCAGGTTGGGGACCCCTTGCCTAAATGATAACTCCTAACGCAAAGGAGTGGGAAAACTTAAATTAATTCCACGGTGTCCCCCTTTGAGGGGAGGGGAGTACTAATGCTCATATCTGATTCTTAGCTTTGAATTGAATCATAAATGTTGGAAAATATTCAAGAAACTTTTGATGAATTAACGTGAAAAATGGAAAACATAGAAATGATTTTTAGATCCTCTTAAACCAGGAACTTTTTGAACGAGGGTGGGAACAACCAGCCCTGTGTCTGCGTAATTTATGAGGTGTGGGGGGGGGCAGAGGTGAGGTAAGGGCTCTCCTCTATGTCAACATCCCCTATCATCTCCGATGGATTGAATCTTTATTGAATTTGAAAGGGATTTTAATCAAATTTCTTGGATTCGCCTCCCACCCTGAGCTGTGCCTATGTTCCTAGGTGAGGATGACTGCTGTATTTGGATGATTTCAGATTCATTTGTAGTTTTCTCTTCGATGTGGGCGGGAGAATGTCGTAATGGCATAAATGATTCATTCTGTGATTCATCCCTGACATCCCTTGGCACCGCAAAGGGACCTCATTTGATTCCTGAACGGAGTCGGATTGAGGCAACTCCTTTGTGCCTTCCGAGTCCTTAAGGGTCTCATATTTTGCTGTTCCTCAAATTTTAACCTAACTTAACTTCACTAATATTTCCGCGAGCCTCTTTTCAAAAACCTTGAACCGAAATATCGTCGTTAATTCTTGCTCCCTTTTAAAAAATGCCTTGGCTTCTCGTGTTAGAAGTTAGGATTCTAGAAGCATCAAATCGTCCCCTCAACTCCGTCTCGTCGATTCGCCGTGGTCTTATTTGCTTTTCGGGCGCGACTTGTTAGAAAGAAATGTTTTTCGCTAAATTTAGAACTTTGCGAACATTGGATAGGAATTTCATTCTCAAAGTTTGTAATTATACATCGCCTGGCATTATGTAAACACGCAATCGATCGTAATTTGTTCAAACTTTAGATATTATTGTTTCCCTAATATCAATCCTTGAATCAGATCAAAAGGTAACCTTTATTGCGACGTGACTGGGGTATAGGTTATAGTTTGTTATTCTGGCTGGTGGCTGGGTACCGCCATTCTCTGTACCTTCGTTCCAGTCGAGAAGAGGGAACGAAATAGTTCCAATTTGAGGTACCTTTTCGCCCATTCTTCGCATTCTCGATCCAAGCCATATTTAAGTGTCGAGAGTCCAATGTTGCCGATTAGAGTTCGAAAGATTTCTTGTCGCTACCGTTCGTCCCTTGTGCTCGGAAGATTTCCTGTGCACAATCTTGCAGAATAGCTGACTTTTTGGAGGAGGTTGGCCTCCTTCATTTTAGTTGACTCACTTTGTTGTGAGTCGCATGTTCCCGCACCGGGGGGAAGTGGGTCTCCCCCCGACGTCGGAGCGTGTTACCTTCCTGCTTATTTGGGGTTTGTTTGTTTTTTTGCTTGTTTATTTGCCTTGATTTTGTTTGTTTGTTCTTTGCATGTTTTTTGTTTGTTTGTTAAGCTAGCCTATTATTAGGCTGTAGCGCGATTACGGCGATTTATGACCAAGAAGGAAGTCGCTTGTCCCTTGTACTTGGAACGGATTCGTGCACTCGTAGACTCTCTAACTTTTTGGATGAGACCTGCCTCATCGCATTTTATTTGACTCTCTTTGGTGTTGGTCGCAAACTCTTACGCTGAGGAGTGGTGCATATCTCCCTGGCGCCTGGGCCTGCATTCTTCTTGTTTTTTTTGTTGTTTTTTTGCTGCTTTGATTTCCTTTTTGTTGTTCTTACTGATTTGTTTCACAATTTAACGTAGAATTAGGCTAAAATGTAATTAAGGCGACTTTTGGCTCTTGTTGAAGTCGCTATAAACCTTTTATTATATTAATTAGTAATTATTATCATCATCATCACTAACTCTATAATTTAAGAAGGGGATTTTTTTGAGTATTTTGAATAATAATTTCATCTTAGTTTGGTTATGACTTATGTTTTTTATCAAAATTATTTTTAATAATTCTTTTATAATAAAAAAAAATGGTGAAGTTCAGAAATAAATATAAGTATCGAAATTTTGTGAATTTTTTAAGACCACAAGAATTACAAATGGTGAAGTTCAAAAAAATATATATTTATATATCTTCTATAACTCTATATTCTACCAACGTGATATTTTGAAAGGGGGGAAATTTAGTTTAGAGTTCCTTTTTAAAATTATTATAATTGGCGAAGTTCAGAAAATTTGTAAAAATTTAACCATGGCTGCTTTTTTTTTACATTTTAAATTTTAATCTTAGTAGCGAAGCGCAAGCTTCCTCCGTAGGGGGGAGTGGCGAAGCCATTTCCTGGTTATTATTAGCCTTTAAATAGAGGCTTCGAGTGTAAGTGTAACGCAACTCTCCCACTGTTCGTCTATCAGTTCTGTCTTCTGAGCTGACTGTTAAAGCGGACATAACGTGGCCGATAAGAAAATGGCGGAGTGGAGAACGTAGCTGATTTTCTGTGTCGAAACTTGGGCTTTGGATCAGGGGGGGGGGGGGAACAGTCGACTCGAAGAAGGTCGACATACCCAGTACCCAAAATGGTCATTGAATACATATTCAATAAAGGGGGTTTCAGGTTTGCGGTTGTTCTATTCCTGAGGATTGGCCATGCCCGGGGACATATTCGTAGGTCAGCGACCACGATGAACTTCACTCACTGGGCGGATTTTTTTCCAGAGATCAAACCCTCCGTGAATCTCTACTTTTTGTATCAGTTGTACTTATGTAGGGCATGTTGTGGATCGGTTTTGAGCTGTGCCAGTTTCTCGGTGGCAATGTGGGCAGATATGTGCCGCTACAGGTTGGTACTGTATTTTTATGTTTAATTTTGGATGTTGACCGCATCGAAGCCTTGCCAGGGTGACATGAGTATGGCGTGGGAAGGATGTTTCATTTCAGTCTTGGTACGACTATGTTCTTTGGCGTTCTAAATACGCCACCCTGCCTGCTCTAACTGATCGTCTTTGAGAGGAATAGTTCAATTCTTTTCTTTGTTCAGTTTTTGCTTTCTATTTCTCCATTTTCTCATCTGTTCAATATTTTTAGCCCCCCTCCGCTTGGTAGACCCAACCGAGGGGTTTCTTACATTCCATTGCGATGAAGAAGGGTTTTTTTTTTAGCAGGCCCATCTCGGCTTCCGCGTCGAAGTAATTTTCCGCGATCATGTCGTCTCTCTCGTTCATGATTTCTCCCGCGCCCGTGTAGTCTTCCACGTCAGTGTCGTTTCCCGGCGTAGTTGTCTTCTCCCGCGTCCATGTCGCCTCCCGCGTCCATGTCGCCTCCCGCATCCATGTCTTCTCCCGCGTCCATATCTTCTCCCGCGTCCATGTCTTCTCCCGCATCCATGTCTTCTCCCGCGTCCAAGTCTTCTCCCGCTTCCATGTCGTCTCCCGCGTCCATGTCGCCTTCCGCGTCCATGTCTTCTCCCGCGTCCATGTCTTCTCCTGCGTCCATGTTCTCTCCCGCGTCCATGTCTTCTCCCGCGTCCATGTCTTCTCCCGCGTCCATGTCTTTTCCCGCGTCCATGTCTTTTCCCGCGTCCATGTCTTCTCCCGCGTCCATGTCTTCTCCCGCGTCTTCAATGACCTATGGCAAATCTATTTTCATGGCTTCTCTTTCTGCCTTTTTTGTTGTAGAGTTTACCAAACCATGATCCTACAAGGCCTTTCCACAGTTGCAGCATTATGGAGGCAATTACGTTTGTAAAACTCCTCCAGATGACTCTCACAATTCATTTTTGCCTTGCAATTTTGATCTTGATGCTTATTTGGGTGTTCTTCGGGTCTATTTACTCCTGGTACTAAATTCCGTGCTTCTGTATCATAAGACCTTAATTTATTGATACTAAATGCCATGTTATTGACGCCAGGCCACAAAAACGCTTAATTTAGGTCCTCCTTCAGTGCCAAACTGACTTCTATTCTCCCGATGCATGCGCTGATTTTTGAATCAGCTGCGAACGAGATTTGCCGTTTACACTTTGTTTTTAGCCATTGGTCCATATTGATAGGGGATGGGGGGAATCATAGGACCTATAGTAGTGGTTTATTACAAGTGAATTTTGCTTCATAACGTAAATATTGTGCATTCAGCTTCAAAACGTGTCGCTTATTCCACAACATTTTCAATCTATTTGTACACATTGGCACGTTTGAGTTTGGCGTAAGAGTGGGTATGGCAAAGTATCAGCAACATATTTACACACCCTCGCGCCATTTCTTTCTTAACAAAACCCTCTTTTTCAAATCCTTTTAAGGGATCGTCTTAATCATCTTATCGTACCGATGATTTCTGCTCAAAGACCTCCTGAACCCGGTGCCTATTTTTCAAACTTCGACTTACAGGGCTCAACTCCACCCATACCCACGCCCACATCTTCGCCAAACACAAGTGCATAGGTTTCGTAAAAAATGGGAACTTCATCGCACCGATGATTTGCAAGTTGTTTCTTGATCTAAAATGTTGTTTTTTTTCAGTCATTTATACAAATTTTGTCTTTTATTTATGAATAAGAGACGAAAATAAACGAAGACAACGCGAGGGCGTCTTTCAAGAGAGATTCGCAAAGAGAGTGATGTGCTAGAAGTGAAAATGTCTACATGATTTTTTTTCAATTGATTTAAAAATATATATGGATGGATAAAGGTGGATAGATGGATAGAGAAATGATTAGATCGATAGAGAGATGGATACATAGAGATGGGTATATGGATAGAGAGATGGATAAATAGAGATTGGTATATGGATAGAGAGATGGATAAATCAATAGAGAAATTGATGAATATATTGATAGAGAGATTGATACATGGATAGAGAGATGGAGACATGGATAGAGATTGTTAGATCGATAGAGAGATGGATACATAGATAGAGAGATGGATACATGGATAGAGAGATGGATACATAGAGATGGGTATATGGATAGATCGATAGAGATGGATAAATCGATAGAGAGATGGAGACATGAATAGAGATTGTTAGATCGATAGAGAGATGGATACATGGATAAAGAGATGGATCGATTGATAGAGAGATGGATAGATTGCTAGAAAGATGGACAGAAGGATTGACAGATGGATGGATAAATAGACACTATAAATTATTTCCTTTGACGTTCGCTAAAATAAGGCTAAATTTAGTGATACGGCAGAAAGGTCAATTTGGATTCACATCTGCGCCAGACAATGATTAAAGATTCCTCGATGGGAGCAGGATTTTGCAAAATTGATGGCGTTTTTTCTTCCTCAGCATTGCCATTTATTTAACTTCAGCACTCATGAGGCCTTTTTTGGCGGTTTTGGATCCGAGGGTCCAAGTGGGGTAGGGTGGTGATTAGATTTTTTTTTACAGTGTGGATTCACGTTTTTTAAATACACAAACTTTTTTCATTGGCAATTTTTGGGGGGTTTTTGTTGTTTTTTTTCTTTGTGCGTCTCTTGCTTCCTTTTTTTACCTGTATTTATTCTTCTTATTTTTTTGTTCGTCCCAAATGATATTTATATCGGCAATGTTTCATCTACTGCTGGGCTTTCTTTTTGCCGAACCCTGTACTGCATTTCCAAAATTGACAAATTATTCGAATGCAAAACTCAAAAGAAATTCTCCTGCACACAAAATTCATCATTCCCCCCCCCCCTCCCCCCATCGTCCAATCTTGACAGACGTTTTAGATCCAATTTCCAAAATGTCTTCAATGGATTTATTACATGTAAACCCGATGGGTTGAAAATGACTGACCCAACGTTTTTCGGGGCCTCAGACCCCCATAGAGCTCGGGAACGCCCAAAATTTGAAAGAGTACAAGGGAGGGATATGACGAGGTGTCTTTCGGGGCCGTATACCCCCATAGCACCCTGGAACGACCAAAACTTGATAGAATACCAGTGAAAGATATGACGAGGCGTCGAGATCATGTATTTTCTGTATTGGTAGGGATTGTCCCCCGATCTATGGTCACTTAGATGCCTTTATATCTATTTAGTGGGCCTATTTTAGTGTTTCTATTTTTCCAATGGTTCCAAAATATTTCCCCTCCTGAATCACTATCGACCGTCATTAACCTCAAGGCCCTACACGGAGTGGCTCTTTGCCCTTGTTGATGGGCACCCTCGCCCTCCTCTGGGTGAATCTCCCCAACCCCGCCCCCGAATACCCCAACTCTGAACCAGTTTGCTCAGTCATGGCAGCTGCGGTTTTATAAATTGGTTATTTCCTCCTTCACTTATTCAAGTCGTCTCGTCCCAACTCCCACGTGTGTGTATGTATGTGTGTGAATTGATTTTTTCATAAATGACTATGTACGTAGGTTTTAAGATATCAATATACTGTGAATTAGCCTTTTTTTATGTATACGATGTGGTATACATGTGTAGTTGGATTATGTAGGGACAATATTGTGTACCAATTGGATTTGACGCATATGCACGTATGTGTAACTAGAGCTCTCACTAGCATCGTGGATGAGGCGTTGGACTTCTAACGCCTAGGTATCGGGATTCATTCCAGGCGAGAGCGGAGAGGAAAAAAAATCAGCATACGTAGGGAGCTAGCCGCATATTGATGACGACCCGACTCTGCCAAACTAATTACAGCTTTGGTGTCTCTTCCTTCCCCTCTCTTTGCACTCACAAAATATAAAGCCTCCCGGTACTTGCTAAAGGGGTTCATATCCACACTCCCCAGATGCGGAACGGGTGCACCTCCCTTGGGCCACGGAGAGTTCCCCGATCGTGGGTGGATCTCCCTTAACAAAGCCCTGGTACTCCGGGTTCACCAGCGAGTGTTATTCTGATCGTTATGTGAATTTCATTATCCAGTAGGATGACCTCGTTGCCGAAGGTCGTCTTTGCTTTTCGGGTTAGTGACGGTTCGGGTGACGGCCGAAAATCGCTTCCGTCGGCGCTTATTCCGTCAGTCGTCAGTCCGCCAGCGAAACGGGAGTCCGTCAGTGACGGACTGACGGACCTTCCGTCATCGGTACTGACGGACTGCCCACCACTGCATAGCAGCTAGGTTGATCATGTAATTCTCAGATCCTGTTCCGCAACGTTGCTATGTTTCCTCGTAATGCTGGATTGTATTTTCGGCCATGAAACAATAAGTCCCTGGTAAGAGTTAACATAGATCAAATGGTTTGGATAATGTGGTTTAAGTTTGTTAGGATCTGATGATTGAAATGGAAAGAACAATTTTTACTCATTCCCCTTTTTTTTGCGAGTTTCTCCGAGCTGGTATTTATTTGCAGAGTTGTGCGCGGAGCTTTCCACAAAAGACCTTCCAGTGGAATCTTTGTCCTGAATCCGTCCGTCATTCATTCAAAGCTGGATTGGCTTTTAATTCCAATTGGATTTTCTAAATTGACTTTTGACCAATCGTTAACTCGATGAAACTTCTGTTCCACTCAGATACGAGCCCCTCTTTTCCCAATCGACTTGTTGATTAGGCCGGCTCTCTTTTTGACGCGCATTTTTAAATTTATTTCAACGGTTATGAATAAACCCGCGCATTTTCAGTTTATTCCGTTAATTTGTCATTTTAAAGGATACAAATCAAATTGCTGAGGCGATTTACTCCTTATTTTTTGTATAATTAGTTTGATTTGTATTCCCCCTTACCCTTGAGTGGTTGGCAGGTATGAGCGAGAGGGGGAATGATACCCCCATATCTTGACACATTTAAATACCTAGAATAATTCTAGTAATATCAGTAATGATAATGCAATCACCTCTGTATTTGGAATTAAAATGAGCTAAAATCATGCTGCGGGAAATGGCAAAATTGGGAATAGCTGCACAGCCATTTTTTTCATGGTTATCTTTTATTGGCTATAAAAAAAGAATCAACTAAAAAGTGAGCCATTTTTAGTAGTATGATTACAGAAGATGACAAGTGGGCTATTTACTATTAAACGTTCTAGACAATGTATTAGTCCTAGAGGATAAAAAAACAATACTCCAGCGGACAGAGTTGTAGCAACCGCCCCCGACCCCCCGGCCCCACTGTGGCCAATTTTTAAAATTTTATTAACGGAAATAGAAAATTTTGTTTTTTTTAGAAGTTCTAATAAATAGTCTGTTATTTGTATTAATAGTAAAGTCAGTATTTGACAGAGTAAGTCTGTTAATATTGTTATGGGGGTCCTACAATCTTGATTGGGGGAGGGGGCACTAGACATTGCTACTTCTCTGCCAGCGGAAACGGGTGCCTCTTCCACGCCAGATTCTTAAGTCCGTTTGGTAGGATATGAATAGCATAATTCAAGACTACCAGCGAACTCATACCGCAAGAGATACATACAAAAAACTTAACAATATTTATTTGGAACTAATGAGTTTTCCTCTATACTCACCCCTCTCAGCCCCATCGGATTACTATTTTTTTTAAGAGTTTAGTGAATCACCTGAAGAGAATGAAGATGTCAAAAACAGAAAAGGTCGAAATGACATTAAAGAACTTTTTTTTAAAATCGAAGATTTTTGCAAACATGGTATTGAAAAGTTAGTAAAAAGATGGAGATTAGTAGTAGAAATTGATGCAAATTGTATTATTAAGTTAATAAATAAATAATTATTTAAATATAAATAACTTTAAAGATTGTTTGTTTTCTAATTATAAAATAATGATAAACATGAATAAATGCTGCATTACTTGTGAGATGACCCAATAGATTAATTTGTTCATTAAATCACGAAAGCACGCAACTCTCGTAATCAGCTATTACTAGGTATCAAAAACGTAAGGGTGATTACCTCATCGAATCCATTATAACTACGTTTCTTAATAACCAAACTACATCATACCCTTAGCCCTTTGGGTTTATGGCTAGGAAACTCCTTCGAGAGATTGATGTAGGTCTCATGTCGCTGCAGACCCTGGTTCTGCCCAGGACACTATCCTGAAGGATACCAACTTTGACTAATTGTCGCCAATTCTCTGCTCCAAAAGATTCCCCCACGCCGGGAGTATTGCGTTCGGCCTTTTTGGAGCACACTTATGTCATCGGTGGCTCCAAGTCCCAAGAGGGGGTCAGATTCAACGCCGTTTACCCTCTGTTTAAAGTCAGTGGGGCTCTACCAGGCGCTACCTTTGTCTTTACGGCCGAGCTGGTTGCAACACACTGCTCGGTACGGGAGCTATCGCGTCGTGCCCAGTTCAAAGATCGGATTGTGATTTATAGCGACTCACAAAGCGCCCTGAGTGCTCTCGGAGCATTGGAATCTCCGCATCCGCTGATTCGCGATATCCGTGACGTCACTGTTTTAGTGAGCCGAGCGGATGTCGAGATTATCTTATGCTGGGTTCCTGGGTATGTAGGAATTGCGGGGAATGAGCGCGCCGATGAGGGCACCAAAGATTCTTCGAGGACTGGGCAACCAGGCCAACGTTTCGCTCTTCCTCACACCGATTACATGGCAGGAATACGGGCAGCTCGCCGGGCTGCTTGGCAAAGAAGATGGGAGACGGTCGAAGGGAATTTAAGGTTAGGTGCCATTCCACCGCTACTGTTCCCATGGACCTACCCCGCAGTGCCCCGAAGGCTTCAGGTCGCTTTCTGTCGTCTCCGAATAGGACACACTCGCGGGACGCCGCGCCATTTAATGGAACATCCCTTACAATTTATTGCGACGAGGTCGTTGTCCCCCACACTGTTCGGCACATTCTTGTTGAATGTCCCAGTCTGGGCGATCGTCGCGTACGTTACACGTCCTGGTATCGGGACGAGTAGGATTGCTATCGCTTGTCCCTTGTATTCGGAATGGATTTGTGCAGCCAGGCTTGTAGACTATCTGACATTTTGGATGGGACTGGGTTCCCCAAGAAGCAGATTCGTGCTTCTTGGGGATGAGGGGGCAGAGCCTCTCGCCGATGCCGTAGCGTGTCTCATAGTTGTTTGTTTTCTTCTGTTTTGAGGGGTTGGGGGTGATGTTTACTTATTTTGATTTTAAAGTACCCTAGTATAGGCCTGGGATTGAGGACGGCGATTTATGACCTTGTGGGCAGTCGCTAAATAGGAGCTATGACCCCCAACCCCAATATCCATTGCTTCTGGGGCTTCAAGTCGCAATCTGTCGCCTTGGAATTGGACTCACTCGCTTCCTGTTGGACTCTTTGGGTGATATTTTCTCAGGACTTTTTTAAAGTTTGAGAATGACCATGTTTTTACTTTAAATTATTCAGATCTTTAAAGAAAATTAAACTATTTGAAAATAAATATGATTATAAAATGTTTGGGAATTTTTAAAAACAAAATGAATTACAAATGGTCACGTTCAGAAAAATATATAATACGAAATATGTAGGGCAAACCTTTAGGCCACACACCTAAGGTCGGCCTGCGAAGCGCAAGCCTCTCCTGTAGAAGACCATTGTTTATTTTGCATTAAGTAATTTCCTTTAGCAACTTTCTTTTCTTCTATCTTTTTTATTCCATCTTGTAGATGGTGGATTACTTGTCCAGTATTTATCTCTTTTTTTAAATGAATGTAAAAAAACAAAGAGATGAATACTGGACAAGTAATCCACCATCTACAAGATGGAATAAAAAAGATAGTTAGAAGAAAAGAAAGTTGCTAAAGGAAATTAATTAAGGCAAAATACACAATGGTCTTCAACAAAATTTTCATTCAAGAAAGACTGCTACCCAACTACACTAATATATATATATATATATATATATATATATATATATATATATATATATATATATATATATATATATATATATATATATATATATATATATATATATATATTCCGTTAGATGAAATGTGAAGCTTCTTATGACCAATTGTAATAGGCCTTGGTATTAAGGGGTGATAAACTTTGATATTGGACTCTCTCCTCTTTTTTTCATATATTTTCTTCACTTCCCTCTTCTATTTCCATGTTTGCTCTCCTCGGGTCATTCATCCTCCACAGTAAACGTATATGTGCGTGTCTTGATGTGTACGTTCGAATGGCCAATTATTGAAGGATCTTCGCCTTCCTGGCCCGGTTTCTTATTACTGGGCTCACGCTCTTATGGAATCTTAACCCCACACCTGGCTCGGTTGGGGTGAGGGTAAAGGCATCTCCCCTCCTTTTCTAAAAGACCCCCTCCTCGACCCCCACACTCCGACCTACCCCCACCCCAGTTTCCATTTAAGTATTCTGCAGAGATTCCCTCACCTCGGACCTATAAATACCCCCCTTAAAACGCACACAGACGTCCTCGTACACACACGTACAGTCACGGCTACACTTACATAAATTCATACATTGACACAAACGGCGTACATACTCGCACATGCACGCACTCCAACCCATCCCATGGGACGGACCTCCTTAGCGCCGTCCATAAGGGGGCCTCGCAGAGGAGCGGGCTACCAGGAGAGTTGCGCTCCCTCCAGCTGCTCCAAGTTGTATAATTAGATTATTGCCCACCACGTCTTCAATTTTCCTAACGTCACCACCTTTTCCGTGTACCTTTCGGCGAGATACCCTCGTTGCTTTTCGACTTTGATGAAATTCGCATAAAGATCAAAACGACAATAGCTATCTAGAACGTGGACACCATAGACCTGTCCTCTTTTGATGGGAAGGTGTAGAAAGAGCGGTAGTACTGTGTTTCACCAGACCCCCCCCCCCGCAACGAGTAGGAAAGCCTTAGTGGCCCAAGGGATGGGTATCCATCATCGATTTCACATTGGCAAGTTCCAAGAGTGAAGAGTAATGTGTTGTGTGCGTGAATCGAGAATGGAGGAAGGAGGGACAACGTTGTTTTGATTTGCTTTGTGTGTGAATACCTTCGTGCACAGAGCTTTTTGCGCGTATACCCAGACTAGACGCACCGCCTCATTCACCACTTCTGTCACTCTTTCATAACCACCTCCACCATTTCATACCTCAATTTACTCATTGGATTGGAACAATGTCGTTAGTTCATTCCGCCCTAAACCATCCCTACCATAATCACCTCTACCATTCATTCCATGAATTGTCGTCCAGGCCACGGAAATTGGCCTCAGTCTAAAAGACGGCCAAGAACAGGCCTCTTTGTGGGTTTCCACTTTCTATTGGGAATATGATCCGGTAGGTCCACTCAAGGAGAGACCCAGGGGCGGGGCTGCACCCCTGATTTCTTTCCATTCCATCTGTTTAGCAGAATAACGAAGCGGGATTGAACTGATGAAGCTCACGAATGGAAGGTTAGGTTAGGTTAGGTCCGGTTTGGTTTGGTTTGGTTAGGTGAGGTTATCTTGACAACCCTTACATGAAAGGGGGGCAGGTTAATTTTAAAGTCAGAATTTAAATGTTTGCCCCCCTCCCCCTTGTTGGAAAAATGATTAAACGATTGAAATCAAAATTTGGTATCTCATATCCCTTCTTGGATTACACGAGTTTGTTACACAAATATATACATATACTAGTTTTCTGCTAAATTTATATATATATATATATATATATATATATATATATATATATATATATATATATATACTAATGTTTGAAATTCCTTAGTTATCTAGAGAACCCTGTTCTTACCATGGTTCACTTACCGACGACATGAGTTCGTATGCAACCCTCAACAGTATTGCGGAGGAATGGCGAGTGTTGATGAGATACAGACTGTACAAGGTGGCCCAAAGCCATGTCACCCCTACTTGTCAGAAACAGCTTATGTTCCCAACGCAGAATTGTCCTCTTCGGAGAGGTCAGTCTGCCGAATCTTGCAGTGAAGTCCTGTCGCACATCCTCCCATGCTCTTGTCAGAATACTGCCGATAATGTTACTCTACACTCGAAATTAGCCTCTCTTCCATATTGTAGGAGCTCGTGTCATCATCATCATCACTAACTATAATTTAAGAACGGGATTTTTTGGAGTATTTGAATAATAATTTCATCTTTGTTTGGTTATGACTTGAGTATATTCTAAATTTTTATCAAGGTAATTTCGAGGAATTTCTTTAGGGTTTGAAAAAACAAAATAGTTTAGTTCATAAAAAATAAATAGGATTATCCAAAGCTTTATAATGTTTTAAAAGAAAATGAATTAAAATTGGTAAAGTTCAGAAAATTTATTAAAATTAAACTATGGCGGGTTTTTTATAATTAGCGAAGTTCAGAAAGTTTCTAAAAATTTAACCATAGCCTGGTCTGATATAGAAAATTAAAACGATATTAACAGGACTTTCAGACCACCCTGTTGAACCCAAAACAATTCCTTGAAGGACGCCCTTTCCATCACCCTATACCATTCATGTAGCGATATATACAAAACACTCAAATATCCAAAGTGAACCATTTCAGTCTTCGTATATTTCCGGAATTACGCTGGAAAGAGCCATATCCAATACCACATGGATGTACCGCAAGACAATGACGGCTTCCATACATCTTCTGATGTAAATGTGTCGGTTCATGGGAGTTCCTTTTCTCTTCTCGCATCTGACTGACGTTTCTCGCGATTGCTTAGGGGCACTGCGCCCCTATTTCTTCACCCCAAACCCCGATCTCCGGCACCGATCCATTTTTTCCCAGCCCCAAGACGCAGGTGGGGTCTAATAGTAGATATTTACTGTAGCCAGGCGCTGTCGGAACAATGTCAATCTCTTTGTGAATTATGAAGATTAACTTGCATTCCTTCATCCTTATTTGATCCCTTTTTACGTGAAACAATTTACGACCGAATGCCATTTCCTTCCTCCTCGAACACACATGTACATGGAAACGTATAGATATGTGTATTCACGTGAATACTCCGCGGAGTGTAAATGCGTATCTGACACACAAGGACCGCGTAAATATGTACAAGTGGATTAAGTTTCGATAAGAGCCATCAAGAAATTAACAAATATCCCGACCCTTTAAGATCGATGTTTCCGCTTCAGACACGACATTAGAAGATGAGGATAACGTTCCTGGTTTCGAGTGTTTGCTTTCTCTTACGAACGATTCACTCCCCCTTTCGATCATCTTTGGTTGACGTTGAAAATAATACTCCTTATCTTCCGTTTTTGTTATTTACTTGTTCTTTTTTCTCTTGTCTAACAGAACACAAGCTTTTAAGC
Organism: Ceratothoa steindachneri; assembly: GCA_963969495.1. NCBI lineage: Eukaryota > Metazoa > Arthropoda > Malacostraca > Isopoda > Cymothoidae > Ceratothoa > Ceratothoa steindachneri. The sequence goes on along the minus strand of OZ018339.1, from coordinate 54,417,991 downwards.
TTTTCCTCGATGGTTAATGCAAACCAACAGGATATCTAAGCTCCAATTTAAGGAGTGTGTGTGGTCGAACCCTTGTCCATTATCCAGTAGTCACAGGTCTTGTCAATGTTTTGGTTTTATATGTTCAGGGTGGGTTCCGCCTTTGTTGAATGTCCCAGGCTGGGGGGATCTCCGCGCGAGCTGCCTGTCCCACCTGGACGAGCGGAATCGCTACCGCTCATCCCTTGTACCCGGGATGCGTTCGTGCTCACCTGACTGAACTTTAGTTTGGGAGGAAGCTGGGCTCTGCTGGGGTGCACGTTAGATGGGACACCCCCAGTGCCTGGATATGCATATTTTTTTTATTAGTTTTTTTCCTATTGCTTTTTGCTTCTGTATTTCGGCGACGATGCCCCCGATAGAAGTCGCCAGATGGTCGCCATAGAACCTTCCCCATTAGTAATCACATATTTTAGTCCCACCTCCTCCCCTCCCATGGTCCCTAATATGCTTCCATGTGTGCCTAACACCCCCTTTATTATTGGGGGGACGTTGTAAGTGGGCTTATTATTATAATCTATTAAAAACTAGGCGAAAACTAACGAGGGCATCTGTAGAAAGTTTGTAAGGAGGAATCTTTAACAAAAGTGTTGAAGTTAGGGGATGTGAATATGTGCGTAAGAAAGTCGCATGTCCACTTGCGGGGTTTGGTCTACAGTATGGTTACACATGGTACACCTGACATGCTCTTCAGGACGCATCGAGACGTACGTACATGTATGTTTATGTACGGTCGTATTCTACAGAGGTTTCGGGGGGGGGTGCGTGTCTCCATCTAGGCATGCTTACATGTAGTATTGCATATGTATGTCGATTTGTATGTTTATTTATGTCTTTTTTAACTATGTGTGGGTGCGTATATGAGGGAGGTGATGTGTACTTAAAAATGACGCTTTTAAAGTTTTCTTCGATGGTTAACGCAAATTTCGCCCCCTCCCTCTTTTTCCCTCCGCCTCCCTTTCTTATTTCACCCTCATCTCCCTCACTAAAGCCTTCCTTACCTCCCCTCACAACCGATTCTCTCTCCTCCATCATCATTCCTTACCTCCCCACACAACCGACTCTCCCTCTTCCATCATTCTTCCTTACCTCCCCTCACAACCGACTCTCCCTCTTCCATCATTCTTCCTTACCTCCCCTCACAACCAACTCTCCCTCTTCCATCATTCTTCCTTACCTCCCCTTACAACCGACTCTCCATCCTCCTTCCTTACCTCCCCTCACAACCGACTCTCTATCCTCCATCATCCTTCCTTCCCTCCCCTCACAACCGACTCTCCATCCTCCATCATCTTTCCTTACCTCCCCTCACAACCGACTCTCCCTCTTCCATTTTCCTTTCTTACCTCCCCTCACAACCGCTTCCCCCTGGACTTCTTCTCGGGAAGGGTTGTAAGTCGTGTGCCATCATTCTCTGGACGCCTCAAATGGGACTCCTCCCCCTCCCCCGAAGTTCCCCTACCCGATCACCCTCCCGATGACCTCGAGTCCTTCAGAAGCTGCGGATGCGGATGAGTATCTATTCATGCTGGTCTCCTTTGAGTCCTCCGAGAGGATGAAAGTACTATTCAATCCCTGGGTTCTTTGTAAGAACATGTTCCTGCAAGTTCCCGTCCCACCGAGTGAAATGGCTTTCTCTCTACTAGTTTCCACTCTTTCTTAACAATTACAGGCCACGAATGAGGGTGTGAGTATCGGAAGTAAGGGAGGGGAATGTAGGAAGCTTTGAGATCATTCGACCTACCAGAGAGGTGGGGGAGCCTAAAATAGATCATTCTAGTGGTCATATTGTTTAGACACAGGCAAAATGCATATGTTCAAAAGGAGAAACAAAATGAAGTACATTTTATTTAATTGAACTATTAATAAATAACATCTTAAATGTGATTTACACCATTTGTGATACAAAGTTCGAGGCGCTTTGCGAGATTCAGCCGATGAACCTGATGCATTGACTCCAAAATTTCGTCAATTTGAGCGCATTCATTTATGAAGCGCTGTTGTCTCAGGGGTCTCGTATCTTTAGTTTTCGTTGAGTACTCCTCATCCTTTAGCATACCCCAGAAAGAGAAGTCAAGGAGGAGGGTAATTTCTAATGAACAAGAAGATTATTGAGTACACCTCCTTTACCATACCCCATCCCAGTCTGGGTGATCTTCGCGCACGTTACCTGTCCCGTAACCGGGATGGGTGTGGTCACTACTGCCTGTCCCTTGTACTCGGGAAGGGTTCGTGCACACCGACCTTTGGACTTTTAGACTTTTTGAAGGAGGCCGGCCTTCTCCCCCTTATTTAATATTTGACTATGGATCGCTTGCTTCTTCGCCGGGGAAGGGCGGGCCTTCCTCCGTCGACGGAGCTCGCTTTATATATTTTTTTAATTTGTTTGTTTTCCTGTTTGTATTTTTTGGCTTCTAATATAGCCTATATTCAGGCTAGGATGAGTACGGCGACTTATGCCTTAGAAGGCAGTCGCCAGATGAGATATTAAAAAAAAATATATACCATACCCCAGAAAAACAAGTCGAAGATGTTAAGGCCTGGTGAACGAGGAGACTATTGTGATATTTCCTGTGTCCAAACTTTAGGGACACCCTGTAGAGTTGACGACAAACTAATTAAGATAACTTATAGGATGACCTTTTGGTTGACATAGATTAGATTAACCTATTCCATAGGCCTTTGTACTATATTTTTATATTCCAAATTAGGGCTAGCGTCTACATATACTCAGTGGTAACATTAATTTCAAGGCATTTTGAATGCGGTGAGCAATTGACAGGTGCCTGTAGATGCTAATCATCAAGGTCTCAGCTCAGGAGAGACCTCCTAGAGGGGGGGTTAAACTTGTATTTCTTGAAAGTTTGATCTTCCCTTTTTTGTTTCCTGAGATTTTGAAGTATCGTGTGCCTATCATTTAGGCTTAATTGAATTGTCAATCGCTATAGTACTTGTTACTCCCAAATCACTTTTTTTCGACTAATTCTTTCCATTCTACCTGACTCTCCCTTCATGGTTCCGTCTACCCCAGCAGACCCATATCTCTTGCATACACCCTCCTAACCACCCATCAACCGGAAGCAGCAATGTCGGGAAGGCCTCCCCCATCAAGGAAGTGTGTTTAAGCCTTGTTCCCACATATGTTGACAACGGGGCAGGATGGGAAAAGGATCGCATCTCTTTATTGGACGAAGTAGAAATAGAAGGGGAGAGAAAACCGGCCCCTGTTGGACGCCGAGGCAAAGTTAATGTTGTTAGGATTTCATTTAACCAAATTTACATGAGAAAAAAAAGGTTGAGAGTTTAACCATCGATACGGTATGGTACCAATCTCAGCGGAAAAAAAATATGTTGGTAATTTAACCACGAAACCGTACAGCACCAATCTCAGCGAAATAAATGTGAGGAGTTTCGCCACCGATACGGTACGGTACCAATCTCAGCTAAAAGAAAAATTGGTGGGAGTTTAACCACCGATACAGTACGGTACTAATCCTTGGCATTCCCTAGTTTGATACTACCAAGAGAGTGTACCGCTTCTCCATGTACCTGGTGTGCCAGCCTACATGGAGCACCTCCTTAGGAGGGGCTAACAAGCGCCACTCTATGCCAAAAGCTCACTAATCCGTCAATTGGTGCGTTTTGTTCGTAAGTGTCGTGGAATAATTCATTTTTCTGGGCTTGGCTATTTTTTCCGCCTGTAATTTTTTCTTTCTCTGAGGTTGTTTTCTCGATAAAACGCGCGTTTTTTTATTGTTTTGTTTGTTTAAATATATTTGTTTGGATTTGTGTTTGTTGTTTTGATTTTGTATTTCTTTGTTTTGATATGGTGTTTCGGGTGGTTTATTTGTTGGTTTGGGTTTTTTGGCTTCGATTTTGTTTTTTGTTTTTATTTTATTTGTTTGCTTTGGGTTTTTTTTCGACAAGTTTGGTTTTGTTTGTTTTAATTTGTTTGATTTATTTGTTTGTTTTTATTTGTTTGTTTGGATGTTTACTTTGGTTTTGTTTAGTTCAATTTGATTGATTTGATTAATTCGTTTGGCTTTGTTTTGATTTTTAAATGAAAGTTGTTTAATCTTGAGAATTTACAACCTTAATGGGGTTCGTAAATGTGAATAGAACTTAAATGTCGTATGACCATTTTGGATTGCTCACATTACACCGCTGTATTGACATTATATTGAAATTTGCCATCAACTTCGACTCCCCTTCATCATAGAAACCATTTAATGAAGGGGATTAGTGAGAAATGCCAAGTACTTATATTGAGCTTCGATTCTCCACGCTCCAACACCCACCCCCGTTGACAGTTTAGGATCACGCGATCACGCATCCTTGCAATATTGAACAGTCTGACCAGACAGTAGGAATAATATCCTCGCTCACTACAGACTGGGAGGTTTGGCACTCTTCTCCCTTTTGTTTTATAGCACACACACACACACACACATACATCAACACGACAAACCTGAATATATCTCTGATGTAAGGTTGGTTATACTGTTAAAATAGATGGTACTACGTTAACATAGGGTCCGTTGAACGTGTACTGGAGATAGGGGGAGACGTCGCAAACGCCTTTTCCACTTTCCTCGGTCTAGCATCTTCCCCATCCATCTTTTGTACATTTATCTTTCACCCTTCACATACTTGGGTGGAAAGTAAAGAATATTTTCGTTAATGCTTGCGAAAGAATGAGATAGAGAATGAATCCGCCCCCCTCCCTGACTTGCACACTTGGCCGTTGACCGCTCTATATTCGTCTGCCCTTATATACTGCGAAAATTAGAACAATGGAAAGACCATTAAGGGGGTATCGCGACTTCGCGCTATAGAACCTTATCGCGCCCGAAGGCAATTAAGGAAGTCTGTTGGCGATGAATCTCTCCCCCCGTCTTGATAATTTCGGGGTATATATTCGACAGTTCGGAATTCACAGGCAGATTGTGTCTGAAGCTGTCCTCCAGTACGTTAGGTGCAACGTGTTCGTTAGTCGAGAGGAAATCGATTATATTCTCGTCCAGAGAAGAATTGAGTGATTGTCGAACAGCCAAGGAAGAGCTAGTCGTCACTCAGTGTTGTTCGTGGAAATAGTTAGGCGCGCTTCAATTCTTCTCACCACGTCTTCGGATTTTAAGGATCAGAAAAGCCATCCCCGAAGCGCCCTCCGTTTGCCTCTTAAGGATAATAGCCATCCCCGAAGCGCCCTCCGTTTGCCTCTTAAGGATAATAGCCCCCCCTCCCCCCAAAAGTTGAATTAAGCGTCCCGTGAGACGCCCACAAGTTCAAGGTCGAACTTACCTACCTGGTCGTACTCGCCGCACAACAAGGTAAAAGAGATTTAACCCCCGCTTCTGTACGCTCCTTCCACCTTTACCACATCGAACCTCAAGGATCCCCTTTGCTCTAGAACTTGCATAATTGTAAAAATCATTACTTAATTAATTATCCCTCGGTTCAAACTTAATTGATAGTGTTAATCATCTTAGCAGTGAACCGTCAATATTTAATTGCATTGCCATTTAACTTGCCCTATATGTGTATGTAATCTTTAGTCCTATTAAAGTATATTTTTGTAGCCGTGTTTGAATATTCCCTGGCCTAGCAACTGTGTATGTAAAGCACTCTTAGAACCATCCCCGGGTGGGGCCTTAATTTCGGTCGGCCAGTAGGTCTGTGTGCGTAGAACGGCGTACACCGGTCATACCACGACAATGTTATTTCTCCAATTGTCACTACTAGGTTCAGTAAACCAAGTAAACTGAAGAAATCTTTAAAAAAAAACAGATGATGGTATAAAATAAGTTTATTTTATGTTTGTTTAAGTTTTGTTTGTGTGCCACTACGTCTAATACTGTGATGTTTTATGGGTCAACTAATCTCACATAACAAACCGTTTCCGCTCGCATAGTGATCGGCACTATAGCGGATTCCACAACATATTCATGAATTTTCTCAGTTTCGCAAAACTACTATTTGGTAGTGTTGGTAGGAAGATAAAGATCCCTTATGAAAGGTCTTTATCTTTGTCTGGTCAGACTTTTATAGTCAGTGTCAGTATTGTCGTGGCACTGTTTAAAGGCACCGTGGGAGATAAGTTAGGTACAGGTCGATCTCTGCACTAAAGAACTCGCTTAAAATGGTTTTGGTGTGACGTTTTGCCGTGACAGTGTACCTGGCAACTGTCTGTTCCCGAGTTCTGGTTTTGATCCGTCTCTCGCCGCGTCTGGGATCTGTCAAAATCGTGAGCAGATGAGGTGTTGGTGAGAAACGCGTGCATTAAACAGGCCTTTGGGAAGGAAGATGCAGAATTATCACGCGTCACATCTGTTTGCCACTTTGAAGGTAATATTTATGTTATTTATACTAATTTTAATACAGATCGACAGGAAAAATGTGTTTTGGAACAACCATATACCATTAGTCCTTATAGCTAGAAGGATGGTACAACCATATACCATTAGTCCTTATAGCTAGAAGGATGGTACAACCATTTACCATTAGTCCTTAAAGCTAGAAGGATGTACAACCATCGTCGCCCTGAAGAGGAATGGTTGTGCTCGTATCAACACTGATATTTTGGCAAAATGGTATTTAAAATTTTCTTTGCAGCGATAAATTGTGTAAGAAACAAAGAATTTCACATCGAAAATGTAATTTGGATAATAAATCTTCAGAATAATTTATTTTAGCTTTCTAGAAAACTAGAAACATTTTTACTGCGGCCCTTGTACTTATTTCTCATACTAAGACTTCTAATAAAAGTTTTATATATATATATATATATATATATATATATATATATATATATATATATATATATATATATATATATATATATATATATATATATATATATATATATATATATATATATGTGTGTGTGTGTGTGTGTGTGTGAGTAAAGTTTGTTCATTTGTTTATTCGCTATAGGAAACCAAATAGTTGAACTTGTACATTTTAAAATAAATTGTTAATAACCTTTTTTGAAACAAAGTATTAAATGTTGTCGCTGTAATTCAGTATTTAATGAACAACGTAACAATTAATTGTAAATTACAACAGAAAATACGGTTTGTAACTGAATATATTGAGTTTATTTCCTGCTGCCAACGCTTCTGCGGAGCCTGGCTGATGAGCCTCGGCAGTGAATCGGCATTTACCGGCTAAGTCAGCTAATAATAATAATATCAAATAATAATAATAAATATTATTATAACGATAAAATAGGAATAATCGCAATATCAATCTCGAAAACAAATTCGCTCAAATTGCATATGCACCTTAACCGGTTACGGGGAGGAATAGTATCCGGATATATCTAAGAGAATTAGTGATAGTAGTAATATTAGAACTACTTAAATTGTATCAATTTGGTTGAGGTGATTCCATTGAATTGGTTTCTGTTGCTTAAGTGTTTTTAGGAGTGGTTCTCTGCCGCCGAGACCTCTTCAGTAAATCGGAGCCTGGAGAACATTTGTTTGGGATTAGTGAAATTCCTCTGCCATTCTTATTGAACTTCCTTACCCCCTCACAAAGCCTGTTCACACACACTCACAAAGCCTGTTCACACACACTCACAAAGCCTGTTCACACACTCACAAAGCCTGTTCACACAAGCTCACAAAGCCTGTTCACACACTCACAAAGCCTGTTCACACACACTCACAAAGCCTGTTCACACACACTCACAAAGCCTGTTCACACACACTCACAAAGCCTGTTCACACACTCACACATTGCATACATGCTTCAAGTGCAGTCACCCTCCCCACCCAATAAAAAAAACCCACTATATTTTCCAGACATCCGCAAAAATCATTACAACGTTCTCGTAATAGTGGTTCGCCAACCTGCCTTTATCCAAGCGGATCCCGACCGGATAATGAAATAGACATAAAGGTCAGTATGACAATCGCGGTGAGGGCACCACAGACCGGTCCTCTTAGGGGAGAGGTGCCAGGTAGTAATATATTTATGACACCATCTGCGTTCAGGTGCAACCTTCGTCGCCCCGGGGCAGAGGGACCTGTTCGGCGTTAGAGGTATGTAGATATAGATACCCATCGGCAGGATTCCTTGGAATAGAGAGTGGTGTGTGTGTTGCGCTGCGAAGACGGGAGAGGAAAGAAAGCAGTGTTGTAATTGGTTGTGTGTGTGATGAGAATTGTAAGATCTACCCACCCGAATACATGAGTGAGCAAAGCGAGTCCACCAAGTGGTAACCAAATCTCTACGTTGGTATCCGCTCTTGCCGGGATCGAACCTGGTACCGCATCGTTAGCGGACGAACGCCTTATCCACTCGGCTAGCATGAGCCTCTCACAGCTTTGTCGTAGTGGAATGCAGTGATAGTGGGAAGGTGGTTGTTGAAGGGATAAATGCTGGAGATGTTGAGGTAAACTTGGGTAAAAAGTGAGAACGAGGGTTTAGGATTGGATGCGGAAAAGAGTCCAGCAAAGGATCAGATTCCTGTGATTTGTGCACAAATGAATACGTTTTTGGCGATATACGTGGTTGTATGTTGAATTAATGGACAAATTACCTTAATTTCTGTGTATCTGCCTTTACGTATTCGTAGAATTGTATGTAGGAGTAAATGTGTATATGTAATGACATATACACATGTACATCTGTATCTTTATCGGAGCTGAGTACATTTGTGACTGTACTAAAGTACTCGGATATACATGGACTACAGCCTAACCAAGGGAAAACGCAAATTTTCAGTTAAGCAATGTTAAGTCACATGGATTGAGGTTAGTTGATGGATGGGTTCATTACTAGCGCTTAGGCTGTGATGGTTGTCGCATGAAGTAAATCACATGTCAATGGCAAATTCAACTACGTATGTACAGTTGTCCCAAATAGTTATGTCACATTTTTCAAAATGTTTCGGACAAGCTTAAGTTAACTACTATATAATTTTTTTATATTTTATAAATCCTCGAATAGCTTTGCATGATTGCTGCTTAGCTTTGTTATGCCGTGTGGTTAACTAATAATATTTTTCTTTCAAAGATTAGGTTTGAAAATCAATAATCCCTCCCTAAGGAGGGAGCTTGCGCTTCGCTACTAAGATTAAAATTTAAAATCTAAAAAAAAGCAGCCATGGTTATATATTTATAAATTTTCTGAACTTCGCAAATTATAATAATTTTAAAAAGGAACTCTGAACTAAATTTTCTGAACTTCGCCAATTATAATAATTTTAAAAAGGAACTCTAAACTAAATTTTCTGAACTTCGCAAATTATAATAATTTTAAAAAGGAACTCTAAACTAAATTTTCTGAACTTCGCAAATTATAATAATTTTAAAAAGGAACTCTAAACTAAATTTTCTAAACTTCGCAAATTGTAATAATTTTAAAAAGGAACTCTAAACTAAATTTTCTGAACTTCACCAATTATAATAATTTTAAAAAGGAACTCTAAACTAAATTTTCTGAACTTTACCAATTATAATAATTTTAAAAAGGAACTCTAAACTACAAGTTCCCCCTTTCAAAATATCACGTTGCTAAATATAGAGTTATAGAATAGAAAAGATATAAAAAGAAATTTTCTGAACTTTACCATTTTTAATTCTTTGAGTTTTGAAAAATTCACAAAATTTCGATACTTATATTTATTTCTGAACTTTCATAAAAAAACATAAGTCATAAACAAACTAAGATGAAATTATTATTAAAATACTCAAAGAAATCCCTTTCTTAAATTATAGAGTTAGTAATGATAAATATACCCCAAATACTCAATCTCTCATCAAATAATATATTAAATTGTCACTCTAAGCCAAATTCAGCGTAAATTGTGACATAACTAATTATGGAAACTGTACAATCACAACCGTTTGAACAAAGAATGGTACAAAAATGTCCCCTAAGATCAACTCCGACGAACGATCCATATGCTGCAAATGTATAAGTTATTCCAGTATGGTAAAGAGTAGGTAACATCACAAGCACTAATTCCATCACGAATACCCATGATCCTAAAAATGCCATTGGTCTTAATCAACTCGAGAATCTGTGGGTGATCCTTGAAAGGGGGTTGATAAATGGAAGACAGCTACTTAAGGGAACCCAGGACCTGTCAAGCTAAGAATGACGAACCATCGCTCACGATTTGCTCCTCAAGTTGATATCTTACCAGAACGAATCGCATAAATCATTCACTTTTATCTTTTCGCGGGGGGGAGGGATAAAAGGGGGAAGATGACAGGTAGATGTGAATGGTATAGATTTGAAGCCTAAAGCTTAGGAATCAAACAAATTTCATCTCCCAAAACCTTTCCCCATGACTAGATTTGTACGTAACTTATTCATAGAGACGCAAGATATTCACCTTTGGGCATACATGAAAATGCTTAGAAATATGAATATGTACAAGTAAGTATTAATATGTATATATACCCGTATCTTAGAGATGAAGGCGATACGCGTCTGCCTCTGTCGCCGGAAATGAACCAACATTTGCTGCAGATGGCTTCGCAATTAGAGAAATTTGCATTTTAACTGTATAGGTTGCTGGCCTGTCCCTTTTGTAGGGGAGAAGACTTGAGTGAGGAGGTGGTAGGGGAGCTCTGTACACTTGGAGGGAGTCCTTCATTTTTTTATTTTGCTTCAAACTGAAAATGTCTGAGGAATTTATGATTCCCTCATTTCGGGACGTTGCGGAGACACCCACGGGAATTTTTAGGAAAGCGACCATGAATGAGGGAATGGGCGTTCAGGAAGAGAGGGGAGAGGAGTTGGTAATGGAGTAGGCCTGATCTGATAGGAAACCCCACGTGAATATTGGGATTAACGTTTTTGCGCCCCCTAACTCTTGGTTCCAAATGACAACCTCTAATTTCTTTCTAAAATAAGTCCGTTTCAGCCCCAACTATCAAATCACCCCATTTTTGGTTCTATATCTTTTACTACACGAATTATCTTCCCATCATTTTTATGGGCGTCCCCAAAATGGGACCCTTCTCGTTAATTTTAAGGTGGAAGGTGATAAGTCCTTAGCTATTCTAGATGACTTCGATGTTTAGTGCCCCTCGAATGACAGGTGAATGGGTCATGCAAATCTCGTGTTGTGTTCATCTTCTGTCCACAACGAGTCGCTGGCTCAAAGTAGCCAACTAAAACCAATGCTACCAAAGGTAATTGAGGTCAATGAATTCAAATATGATATAAGTTGACCACCAGGTGGCGCCACCTAGTGGCTAGAGGTGCTAAATCGACCATTTCTAGAGATATGAAGGTCAAACCAATGTCACAAGGGGTAATTTAGGTTTCTGAGTCCAAATATGATGTCAGCTGACCACCAGGTAGAGCCACATACTGGCTAGGTATCTAAATTGGCCATGTCGCTAGATCATGTCCTTCTAGTTCAGAATCAATTCTGTTGGCTACAATTCCCCCGTAAAGAATTCGCGTGAATTTATTTCCCAACTTCAATGAATGAATTTGATCTGTCTGATAAGAGTGTAGCCAATGTATTGGCGAGTGTAGCCAATACATTGTATAAAGGCTAGTGAGGGATTGATCGCCCTCTACCTTCACAGATCAACGCCCCTGGGAACAGGGGGGTGTTTGCCTCTTAGGCAGAGGAACTCCTTGAGAGTGAAATGGGTGAGAAGCATGCTGGCACGTGATTGGCCTCAGCATATCTGGATCTATCGGGTGCGGGCATACAGGCAAGTTAGTTGTCTGCTGCTCCTGCAACACAGTGGCGATGTGTTTAGGTAATTAGCTATAGAAACCAAAATGGACTACGCTACATGTAGGTTTGCCCCCAGTCCCGTGCAACCCTTGGATGGGCAGGGGGTGCTAAGAATCTCACCGTCTCCCAATTCTTTTGGCCTAGGAAGACTTTGATAAGGACTATGAGGCGGGAAGCAGGAGATGATTGTTGGGAAGATCTTGACGCATTAGCTCAACATAGAGCGTGGTGGCGTGAGTTCATTGAGGCCCTATACATCCCCATGGGTGCCACAGGAAATGATTGATTGATAAGATTGGCCGAGTGGATAAGCGATTTGGAGAACAAAAAAAAAATGTCTCTTTTTCGGAATAGCCCCGGCAGCAATGTAGGTGTTAGAGGCTATCGCGAGGTTAAGATTAGGCCATGAGTTTCAAAACTCGTTGTATGAGTACAGACTGTCTGTCTGTTTCCAATTCAACATTCAAATTGCATTCACGCTTATTGCAGCGCCAATGTCAACGCGAGGATGCTAATGAAAGTTTTATGTTCATTTTTGCAAAGTCGCTGTCCTAACCTACATAACTTAACCTCAGCCTAACCTTAATCTCGCGATAGCCTCGAACGCCTAATTCGCTGCCGGGCCTGTCCCCCCAAAAGACTATTTTTTACAGGTTTCTAAATCTGATCGTCCCCTATCGTTTCGTTATTGGTATTTGTGCAAGCCGATAGAGGTGGCCGCTTAATTCCGGGTCGTGATTTGGTTCTCACAATTTCCTGCGACAGGTAAAGGGAAAAAGAGATTTATAGAATTTGAATTTATCTCACAAGGATTTCAAGGGATTGTATTCGATCACAGAGGGATGGGGGGGGGGGGAGTCTGGACAGATTCACATCTCCATAAGAACTGGTCCCTGTGCTAATTCCCTGGATTTGATGTTACTCCTAGTTCACTCAATTCTACGAACCAAGAAGTGTACGGCAGAAGGAAATAAATAATTAAGGCTTTTAATTAGAAGTTAGGAATATTGGAAAAATGAAAAAATATTATTTAAAAACTTGTAACGAAGAATAGAGAAAAACTTGTCGGTTATAAAGAACTGAAGAGGTGAACGTATTCCGAATCATTCCACGAGTGCTTACAAAGCGAGGCTCCTCATTATAGCCAGGCGCGCAAACGTACAAATTACAACCCCGTTACAACCTATCTTCCCAAAACACTGGTCCTTCCTTTACTAACATTTTTCCTGACTATCATTTACCTCATTAGATTACACGATCCATTTTCCTACTAGAAAATTTAATACCTTTCGCTTTATTCATGTTATTTTCCGCCTCTTATTCGTTATCTTTTGCCCCTGTTTCTTTTCTACGAGGGCCTATGTACATATTCATGGGTGATAATTTCCTTTTTTCATTTTCCATTACTAGGGTCTCACCTGTTCCCCCAATAAGGAATGAAATATTTTCGGTTCAAATAATCAAAATAATTGCAAATCCTTCTTTTTTTTCGTGAGATGGGCCTATACGCGTTATCTTACAGAAGCAGAAAATAGGCCTATATTTTCCGCGGCAACGAATATTTATACCAACAAAGTTTGAAGTTTTTAGGCCAATTTTCCGAACCCAGTCTAAAAAAACTTAAGATTTGTATAAAGTTTTATTTTATATTTAAAGTAGAGCATTTTGCCTTAGTATTGTAGGCTTATTTCTAGTCCAACGGGAAAAATAGTAATTTTGTATTTTTGAATGAGAGAAACGAATCTCCAACGGGATAACAGATAACAGGAATATAGAAGGATTGTTGTTATTGCATTGCTCGCCAGACACACACCACCGCTTGGGAGAAAGCTTTTGATCCTACAGCGTTTGTTATAGCGCCCTCCCCCCTAATAAGTGGGGCCTCGCCTTCTGTGAGCCTATCCTGAGGGACTAGGTTAGAGTGCAGGGAGGGAATTTTATAGCACCGCCCTTTGCTAAAGGACCATGCAACTGCTAGGAAGTGGAATTTCTCTTGCAACTTACTTAACTTCACGTGGATTATCATCATCATCATCATCATCACGAACTGTATATTTGAATAATAATTTCATATTAGTTTGGTTATGACTTATGTTTTTTTATCAAAGTTATTTTTAATAATTATTTTATAATATCAAAAAACAAAATGGTGAAGTTCAGAAATAAATATAAGTATCGAAATTTTGTGAATCTTTGAAAACGCAAAGATTTACAAATGGTGAAGTTCATAAAATTTATTTTTATATATCTTCTTCTATAACTATATTTTAGCAACGTGATATTTTGAAAGGGGGAAAATTTAGTTTGAGTTCCTTTTTAAAATTATTATAATTGGCGAAGTTCAGAAAATTTATAAAAATTTAACCATGGCTGCTTTTTTTAGATCTTAAATTTTAATCTTAGTCGCGAAGCGTAAGCTTACCCCGGAGTGTCGAAGCCATTACCCATTACCTTGTGTGTATATATATATATATATATATATATATATATATATATATATATATATATATATATATATATATATATCCCAGGTGTTCGCGTTCTGTAATATGGTAAGCCTATTTAAGTATTATACTTTCCATTCCTTTTGTTTGTCTTTTTTCATCATCTAGTTCTTCTTTTGGTTACTTATGATTCAAATAGGTAGCGCATTTTCGTTTTGTTTTGTCTTTTTTATTTGTTTAATATCAATTTTTAGTAATTTTTTCCCCAAATATTTCTTCTCTATTGAGGTGTTTCTCTGACAGGCTCCATCGTCCCCCCAAAAAGCCTATCCAAAGAAGTTCTAAATAAAATAGGGGGAAGGAATCGATTTTCTTTATTATCAAGGGCCTACCTCTGGATAAAACGAGGCTCTAGGTTTTGATATTTCATGTTTTGGGTCTTTTCTAAAGCCTTTTTATTCGCCTTTTGGATGAAGCCGTGAAAGGCTATGCGGAGGCCTATTTAATTAATGCGTTTGGGAGGTAATTAGTCTTTAATTTGTTTTTGATGGAGCGTCTCAAGTGCCTTAACAGGAGTGGTATTCTGGAAGTCCTTGTAATTAAGGCTGGGTCTAGGATCTAGGTGGGGCGTCGTTCTTTCTCTCGTTTATTTTTTTTAGTAATTTGACTTTTTTTTTGTATTTTCTATAGATTTTTGTTTCTATTTTGAGTGTCCGATTCTCAGTCAGCGCAACATGGGTAAATACCCTTGGGCCATTTCTGAGAAACTGAAAGCAGTGAACCCACAAGTTCCAACTGAAATCGTGTGAACCGTGCAAGGGTTCGAAACCTACACTTAGCAAATGCGCTTTTTGTATGAATTTGGAGCTTGATAGGGGGTAGTATGCCCCCTCCGCCCCCCATTATCAAGGAAAACGTTCCTCGTTTGTTACTTCGATAATTCCTTAACGATCGCGGTTGGATTTTGGCACCATTGCCGATTTAGTACGGTTAGGGAGAGTTGCGTTGGCTTCCTGTCCGGCCTTGGTCCTTTTATTGGATATAGCCGAGTGGAAACCGTTCCGGCGTTGAGCGAAGTTACGTTGCATCGGGTGTGGTTAGTCTTTGAATGGATTACCAATTCTTGTTGACAACAGAAACCCATGGTTCTGATCCCACTAAGAAATGCCTCAATGAGTGGAAAACGGTGGTAAAATACCAAAAGTTTATTTCTATTTTCTCTCACTTCATTTTTTTCTTTACGAACTTCTGCAGACTTCCTGATGGATGCCCTCGTTGGTGTTTGCTTGTTAGCTTTAATTAAATAGTAAATAATTATAATTTAAATGCTTTTTTTCATCAATTTGCCTTTTTTGTTGTTTCCTTCTTTCCGCTGCTCCGATGGCAGGGTTGGCTTATGTCCTTTTTTCCTCTTCCATAATTAATTAACGAACGCTTCTTTTTTTTTCCCCCGTTAATTTTTTCCCGAAAAATGAAAGACAATTTCGATCTTTTTTAATAGACTGATTATTAGAAAAAAAATATCCTAATTTAAATTCTTTAATTAAAAGGATATTCGTTATGTGATTACAAAATTGTGGGAAAAAATTGGATGGGGCCAATTTCTAATAACCAAAATTCTTAAAATTATCTCTTTTTGCAACCTTATTTTGGTTGATAATTTTATTGGATGATCATTTCAATGCACTATGAACACCCGATTTGCCGTGTATTGATATGGAGGTTTGTGCCTAATAGATCGCACAGATTTGGGTGGTGGTGGGGTAGGTTTTTGTGCTGTTTGCACACGTCTATTTCACCTTGTGTGCAAATTGGATACAGTTTTAGAAGATTTACTTCACCTGAGCCCCATTTTTAGTCCCGTTTACGCGACTCTAATAATTACTCTGTCGGTCAGTAAGTCGTCGGACAGATGGTAAACATTTTACTTTCCAATGAATCTTTTGGTAATAACATTGTAACGATTCGACCGATTCTAACGAAATTTGAAACCATTATGTTGTTTTTGAATTCACTTTCGAATGGCATAATTGCCGAGTGCCCATAAAGTTAATCCGGAATTTATTTAAAAAAAACCCTAACTATGGGTCGGATTGCCCTCACTTGTTGAGAGTTTGAAGATTGTAAGGTCATAGGGTCATAAGGACATAAGTGAGAATAATTTAGAGCACGTGACATAGGTCTGTTGATTTTGTTCCTAGATGGAAAAGTAGCAGAAATAAAGATGTTCTCGTGTAGTTAATTTCACGTCTAATCTCATTTTTGTGATCTTGAATCGTGAATTCTTGGAATGCATCGCCTGGCAGGTTGTAAACAGATCTAATTTGGCATCATTCAAGGGAAACTAGACAAATATATGAAGGATAATCATATATAAAGAACCTGGTTCTTTTATTAATACTTGTTTGCTTGAGGTTTTGTGTTATACAGGTTAACCCCCCCTCCCTGAAAAAAAAACAAAAAAAAAAAACAATACGATTTGCCATCCTGTCCGCCGTGCTGACGGGATCCAGCGCTCCGCCCGGCCCCAGCTTAGCCTCTCTTCCTTCCTTCAGATAGCCCGATTTCTCCCCTACCTCGTCGCTTTTCATACAACCTCTCCCACAACTTTCTCTGGTCAGCCTCTAATTTCACAGGGTAGAATGCTGACCTTCTTCTCAAGCCAACCACCCCGGATCGGGGCTGGGGGGAGAGGGGACATTGTTCCCTAACCCCTCAGCTCCGGTTCGGGATGGGTTTTTTTTAACAACCTGCTTCATCCCCACCCATACCTTCCTCACATCCCTTTTCCTCTCCTCTTCACATTCTATCTGTTTTACGCCGTGTCTAAGGTGGAGCCGCCATGCCGAAGGACTGCCAGGCCACCAGGCGGGAGGGGTGGTCCCAAATGGCGGCGCCTGGCTCTGCCGGGCCTGTAAGCACCTCTTGCAGTGCGGGCTACTGCAAGAGGTGGTGAGCGATTGCGTCCCGTAAAACAAAGAGGGTCACCATGCCCAATGATGAAACAAAAAAACATCTCCCCTTAATTCCCCCTATAACAACAACGGAGCCGCCCTCGTGCAGCTCCACAGAAAAGATGGAGGTCCCCCCCCCCTGTGCTTGCGCAGGGGACCCTCCATACCTCTTTAACCGGAGAGGAGGCTTACTCCTCTCCTACGCCTACGGGTGTAGGGGACTCCCCCTCACCCCCTTCTCTGGAGGTGCTTTCGGGCACCTCCCTTTTCCCAGCGGCAGTCCCCTCTTTTCTTTTCAAGGGGACTGCCAAGAAAGCCAGCAGGCAGCCCTTAGCCAGCCGCTCCCCATCAAAGCGGCTCGGTAGGGCAAACCCCCTTAGGGGGGAGAGGGAAGCCAGGCCCCTTCGGTCGCTTCCCTCAAAAGACCTGCTGGCCAGAATTTTAAACCTTGCTGGGGTCAAGGCCTGTGCCTCCCCACACAAGACTGGCGACACTGCCAAGGGGACCTGTGATGTCCTGGGAGGGGATGGCCAACTGGAGGCCCCTCCTGTGATAAACATGGTCTTTGAGGAGACCCAGCCTCAGACGGTAGGGCCTTCCATGGGGGGGGGGGGAATTCGGGCTCGGCGCCAAGCACCGAACCCGAATCCGCCCCTATGCAAGGTCCTCCTCAAATTGCTGAGGGCTCCGAGGCAGTAAAAGGAGGGGAGGGATCTCCTCTGACAGGTGCCCCTACGACAACCAGGACCTTCTCCATTTCGGAGAGGGACCTGGCTGAGGCCGGTCCATCTGGCCTGGGGGCTTCTGCCGGCGGAGGTGAAAAGCAGGTTGATTCCCCGCCCTCCTCTCCAAAAAAGAAAAAGACAAAGAAGACGAAAAAGACTCGGGGCTCCTCTCCATCCGCGGGGGCTGCGGGGACGGATGGGTCTGCTGCCACTTTGGTAGGCGACCAAGCCAAGATCGGCACATCCGGCCCCTCTACCCCCTCGTGTGCGGAGCCCCTGACCAAGACTAACACCAAAAGTGCACAGGGCGGAGCCTCGATGACATCGGGGCCCCTGATTCAGAGGTTACCTGGCGTTTTCGAGCCCGCTGGCTTCAAACGCTTCCTCGTTATTCGCTCCACTGATGGCACCATGTTGTCCAAGGGCAACATGATCCATCAGAGGAGAGGATTAGCTAGTGCAATTGGTAGAGAGCCGAAGGTGACCCGTTTCTCGGATGGCAGCCTTCTGGCGAATGCGGCGAATCCCGCCGAGGCGGCCAAGATAAGTGCTCTTCGGACACTTCATGGCACCCCGGTGAGTGTGACGCCGCACTCTACCATGAACTTTGTGAAAGGAGTAGTTTATGCGAGGGAACTCGTTGACTACTCCATTGAGGACATCACCCTAGAGCTGGCCGACCATGGGGCGGTCAAGGTCGAACGTGTGATGAGAAAACAGGGAGGGGCTTTGAGACCCACCCCTACACTCTTCGTCACGTTCGACAGTGACAAGCTCCCTGAGTCGGTGCGTGCCGGTTGGTACCGCTACCGCGTGAAGGCATTCGTGCCACTGCCGCGGCGGTGCTATTACTGTCACCGCTTCAGCCATACGAATCGCTCATGTAGACGTGCAAAGTCAGGGTCACCCGAAGTCTGTGTAAATTGCTCCAAGGTCGCACACGATAAGTCCAAATCGTGTGTGGCCAAGTGTGTCAATTGCGGAGAGCCGCACCCTGCTTCTTCGAAGCAATGTGGTGCATATCTCCTGGAGAAAGAAATCCTGGCCGTTCAGGCCCAGGATAGACTCTCATTCCGCGAGGCTAAGGACTTGGTCCTGGCGCGCCCAGCTCTGCCTGGGACGTCATATGCCTCAGTAGTTCGAAAGGCACCCTCTGCTCCTGGCCCATCCAGGCCAACGAGCACGGTTGTTTCCGCGCCCATTCGGAGCCCTTCTGCGGGCTCTACCCAACCCGGGCGCTCCCCTGGTAGAGCTGGCGGCAAAAAGGGTTCACACCCAGCCCCGGCTAAAACCAGGGCTCCCCCCTCTTCCCCCAGCGTGACCAGTTCCCGTAATGCGAAACGGCCACGCGCCTCCACAGAGTCGTTAGACTCACAGGAGGCAACACCCTTGAAGATGGTCGCTAGGCCATCTTCGGGGGTTCCTAAAGCTGTCTCCCGAAAGGAGGACAGCAACAAAGGAGCTTCGGCTCCTTCGCCCACGCCCCGAGGTGGAGCGAGTGGCTCGGAGACGGTGGTTCCTCGAAAAGAGGGCCCCCCGCCTCCGAAGCCGCAGCGCCCGCCTAAGGTTTCGAGGCGGAGGGAGGAAAAGACTCGCATGGCGAGGTCAACCTCCCCCAATAAGTCCTCGAAGGCGACAGCGCCTCCAGCGCTTTGTCCGGCCAACAGCGCCCGGGGTTCTGCCCCCGGGAAGCGTACGGCCATTCCCGTGAGGGTCTTCAATTCGAGGAGGGCCCCCGCGTCTCATCCGAGCTAGGCCTGGAGGGCATATTTCTTCAATGGATTTGCCGTGGACTCCGGGCCAACTGGGAGGAGCTGCGGAGGCTCGCCTCATCCCGTTCCCCGTTAGCTATTTTTTTGCAGGAGACCATGCTAGGCGCGTGCCCCCTGCCTGCCCTCCCGGGGTATAAGGGTCTTGCGACCCCACCACCGCGGGATGGCCGGGCTGGGGGATGCGCGGTTTACACCCGGCATGATGTCTCCGTTCTTCCTTTCTCTTTAGATACCTCCTTACAGGCAGTGGCTGTGCAGCTGCACCTGGATAGGAGGTATACTATCATTTCTGCGTACATTCCACCGTCAGCTGACTTCGACGCGGGCGACTTCCGCAGCGTCGTGGCACGGTTGCCGAGGCCCTATCTCTTGCTTGGGGATCTGAACGGCAGGCATCCTCTCTGGGGAGATTACTCCATAAATCCCAGGGGACAAGTCCATGCCGATCTGATCGAAGAGCTTGAGATGCGTGTCCTAAACGTGGATGAGTTTACGCATCACTGTCCGAGAACCGCTTCATTTTCTTGCCTTGACCTATCTTTGTGCTCTTCGGATGCACAGCCTGATTTTGATTGGGGGGTGGTCGATGACCTCCATGGTAGTGATCACTTTCCCATTCAAATATCCTTTTCAGGGCAACTGCCGCCTGAGAGACCACCTCGGTGGTGCTTGGCGCGGGCGCGGTGGCCTGCATTTCAGGAAATGACTGAATTCTCTATCTCAGTCGAGGAGTTTAGGTCGGTAGATGAGGCCGTTGAGTTCTTCTCCGGCAACCTCATCGCCGTGGGCCTGACTACTATTCCTAGGACGTCTGGCCGTTTTGCACGCCGACCACTCCCATGGTGGTCGGCCGAGTGTGAGACGGCCCTCAAACAGAAGCGTTATGCCTACATGCGCTATAAGCGCCGCCCGAACGAATTCACTGTCGCTGAATTTCGTCGGGCTAGGGCTAGGTTCCGGTATATTGCGAAGCACGCCCGCCGCTCTTCTTGGCGGGCATACGTGTCTTCACTTAACGGGAAGACCCCTTTAGCTGAGGTGTGGAAGCGAGTCAAAAGGATTCGGGGCAAGTTCTCGCAGGACCCCCCTCCCGTTCTCCAGGAGAATGGGACCGCAATCTCGGGCCCCGCGTCCGTGGCGGAATCCTTAGCGACCGCTTTCTCCGCATTCTCTAGCCGTGATGCTGCTCCGCCAGCATTCAATGCAAGTCGTGATGTCGCGGAAGGCCGCCGGCTGGACTTTACCTCCAGAGGAGGAGAACCCTTTAACGACAAGTTTACTGTGAGTGAGTTGCGTTCCGCTCTCGCTTCGTGCGCGGACACCGCCCATGGTCCGGACGATTTCCCGTACGCCATGCTTCGACACCTGGGTGAGCGAGGCATGGCCTTTCTGTTAGATCTGTTCAACAGGATCTGGGTGGAAGGTCTTCTCCCAGACTCCTGGCGAATCGCTACTGTGCTCGCCTTTCGCAAGCCGGGGAGAGATCACTCTACTCCGACCGGTTTCCGCCCAATCTCTCTAACCTCTTGCGTGTGCAGGTTGATGGAGAAATTGGTAAATGTTAGATTAGCCTATTTCCTGGACAGCGGAGGCCATCTGTCTTCTGCACAGTGCGGCTTCCGTAAGTTTCACTCCACATCGGATGCTCTGCTCCGACTGGAAAGTGCCGTCTGCGAGGCTTTCCTTCGTAGACAGCACTACGCCACGGTGTTTTTTGATCTGGAGAAGGCCTATGATACCGCATGGCGATACGGTATCATGGAGACTCTCCACACGATGGGGGCGAGGGGACGCCTCCCAATGTTTATATCTGAATTTTTGCGAGATCGTCGATTCCGCGTACGGGTGGGGGGAGCCCTCTCTGCCCCAAAGGAGCAGGAAGAGGGTGTCCCGCAGGGAAGTGTCCTCAGTGTCACACTCTTTGCCCTGAGCATCAACGGCATCACCTCGGTGCTGCCGGAAGATGTTCTCGCTACACTCTACGTGGACGACCTTTCGATCTCTTTTGGCGCGGCCCAGATGCCAACTCTGGAGCGTCGACTCCAACAGGCATTGAACCGCGTCTCTCGCTATGCCGAAGCGCACAGGTTTCGGTTTTCTTTGGCCAAGACTAAGGTGGTGCACTTCTGCCGCCATCCACGGCTTCACCCCGACCCAGATTTGTTTCTTAATGGGGTGCGCCTGGATGTGGTTGACTCGCACCGTTTCCTTGGTCTTGTATTCGACCGACGCCTCACCTGGGAGGCTCATATTCGCAGCCTTAGGGTCTCTTGTACCCGCGCCATGGACATTCTCCGTTCCGTGACGTTCAGCGCTTGGGGCGCTGATAGGGCTACCGCCTTACTTTTTTATCGATCCTTTGTTCGCTCGAAGCTCGACTACGGATGCGAGTTTTATGCATCCGCAGCCGAGCGTTTATTGCGGAAGGTGGATTCGATCCACCACACCGGCCTTCGCCTTGCGACCGGTGCCTTCCGCACTTCCCCCATTGAGAGCCTGTTGGTCGATGCTGGGGAGATGCCACTCGCTCTGCGCCGCGTGCAGTGCATCACTCGCCTGTACGCGCGAGCCCGGCGCCTCCCTCAGTCGCCAACAGCTCTCACTGCATCCGCAGCTGATCTCGATGGTGCCTATGCCGCCGAGAGACGCCAGTCATACCCTAAGCCCTTTGGGTTTAGGGCCAGGAAACTCCTTTGAGAGGTAGATATAGCTCTCGGGCCGGTGGCGCCCCTGGTTCTGCCCAGGACGCCACCCTGGAGGGTACCACATTTGGCTATTTGTCGCCACACCTCTGCTCCCAAAGCTTGTACTGCGCCGGGAGTATTGCGTTCGACCTTTTTGGAGCACACATCGTGTCACGCTGGAATTGTGCCAGTGTATACGGATGGCTCCAAGTCCCAAGAGGGGGTCGGCTTCCACGCCGTATCCCCTCTGTTTGAAGTCAGCGGGGCTCTACCAGGCGCTGCGTCTGTCTTCACGGCTGAGCTGGTGGCAATACACCACTCGGTACGGGAGATTACGCGACGTGCCCGGTTCGGAGACCGGATTGTGATCTATAGCGACTCACAAAGCGCCCTGAGTGCTCTCGGGGCATTGGAATCTCCGCATCCCCTGGTTCGCGAAATCCGTGACGCTACGGTTTTGGCGAGCCGGGCAGATGTCGAGATTATCTTCTGCTGGGTTCCTGGACATGTAGGAATTGCGGGGAATGAGCGCGCCGATGAGGGCGCCAAAGAGTCCGCGAGGACTCTGCGACCGGACCAGCGTTTCGCTCTTCCTCACACTGACTACATGGCAGGAATACGGGCAGCTCTTCGGACTGCTTGGCAAAGAAGATGGGAGACGGTCGAGGGGAACTTAAAGTTGCGTGCCATTGCGCCGCGACTGTTCCCATGGACCTATCCCCCAATGCCGCGGCGGCTTCAGGTTGCTTTCTGTCGTCTTCGAATCGGACACACTCGTGTGACGCATCGCTACTTGATGGAGCGCTCGCCTGCGCCCTATTGCAACGACTGCGTCGTCCCCCAGACTGTTCGGCACATTCTTGTCGAATGTCCCAGTCTGGGTGATCTTCGCGCACGATACCTGTCCCGGTACCGGGATGGGCGGGGTCGCTACCGCCTGTCCCTTGTACTCGGGACGAGTGCGTGCACCATGACTAGTGGACTTATTGACTTTTTGGGGGAGGCTGGCCTTCTCCCTTTCATTTAACACAGTTTAATTGTTGTTGTCGTTTTTGTTATTGCTTTTTTATTGTTATTTCGTTTTATTTTTTCCTGTTTAATTTTTAAAGTAGCCTAGAACTAGGCTGTTTGTTTACGGCGACTAATGCATAAGTCGGCAGTCGCCAGATAGCCGCTTAATTAAAAAAAAAAAAATCGACAAAACAATAGGGAATGAAGCCTATCTAAAGTAGGAACCCGCTTTTGGGTTCACTTTGTAAACTCAATATGACGTACCTGCTAGTTGATGGGTGATAACGCAATCCAATGGATGTCGATTGATAGATGTTCTGACTGAGATGACCTTGATAGGCCCTTGACTCTTTTCATCCTTTATTTTTATGTTGTTGTTCATTGATGTGTACTGAAGATTCTCGACCCCTTACCCACAAAATTTCCCCCAGAAGAATACCCAACTGGACCATGGGCGAAGGTACTATAGGGTCTTTCAATAAGGTCGCTCAATTTTTAAATGTAAATAAAACAAGTTGTGTGTGATATTTGCACTCAATTTATTTTAAATTTGAAAGTACATTTTATGGCATTAAGTGTGGAATATGACGCCAATCAAATGTCCACCGCGGCTTCGCTTGGTGGAACGTATTCGGGAGGCCCAATTTTCGATGACTTTGTCGCATAAATCTGGCTGAATTTGCTGGATGGTGTTCCTTATGTTGACTTTGAGGGCATCAACTGTTTGCGGATTATTCGCATAGACCTGCGATTTAAGGTAGCCCCAAAGAAAGTAGTCTAATGGCGTTAAATCGCATGATCTCGGTGGCCAGTTGACGTCGCCGCCGCGCGAGATGACCCTGCCCTGAAATCGCTGGTGCAAAAAAATGTCTATCGTGGCGTGCGTAGTGTGGCACGTAGCGCCGTCGTGTTGGAACCACATGTCGTCAGTATCCATATCAAG
Organism: Ceratothoa steindachneri; assembly: GCA_963969495.1. Classification (NCBI taxonomy): domain Eukaryota; kingdom Metazoa; phylum Arthropoda; class Malacostraca; order Isopoda; family Cymothoidae; genus Ceratothoa; species Ceratothoa steindachneri. The sequence continues at coordinate 54,393,703 of OZ018339.1, read as the reverse complement.
CATATAATCCAGTTGAGGCCACAAGAAGTTGCTTATCATCGATCTGTAGGTCTCGCCGTTGACGGTTATGACAATCCCATCTTCGTTCTCAAAAAAATACGGACCGATGATGCCGTTAGACGAAAATCCGCACCAAACAGTGACTTTATTGGGATGCAATTGGTGCTGGTGTATCTCATGTGGATTGTTTTCGTCTCAAATCCGACAATTTTGCTTGTTCACAAATCCATTCATCCAAAAATGGGCCTCGTCGCTGAAGATGATTTTTTGGGGGAAATTTGGGGCAGCTTCCAACTGCTCTAGAGCCCAATCAGCGAACACATGGTGTTGTCTATGGTAGTTTACCTTAAGTTCATGGATAAGTTAGATTTTGTACGGGTGCAGACCCAAGTTCCTACGCATAATTTGCCAAACTGAAGTCGCAGAAAGGCCAAGTTCTTGTGAACGACGAGAAATTGACTGCCTCGGATTTTCCCGTACACTCTCATTTACGGCAGCGATGTTTTCAGCAGACCTTGCGTTTCGGCGACGTACGGGTGTTGGCTGATTGTTGATCGACCCATTTGCATCGAATTTGACAACTAAGCGTCGAACAGTGGACTCGGCAGGACGATTGTGGCGAGGATAGAAATCACGTAATGCGCGGAACGTTTGTCGAACAGAGCACTAATTTTGATAATAACATTTGATGACTTGCACACGCTCTAGAACGCTATAACCTTCCATCATGATTTGCCAAGTACTACTGAACAGTTCACAGTGAGGTTGCCAGATGTCGCTTTAACAAAATGGCCACTATCGCCTGAAAAAGCTCGAGCGTCCTTGTTGAAAGACCCTTTATTATCTAGATGATCCAATTCTCTCCCGATAGTTTTGTATGGTCGCTGACGGTTGCCACATTTAGTACTATCGTACCAGATTTGGTACTTTTAACATTATCATTCAAGTATTTAAACACATTTTAAATGAAAAGTAACTTTTTTGTGACTTTTTATATAATATTCAAAAAGTACTAAAGTTTGGTACTAAAAGAACGGTTGTAAAAAAAATCATTGATTTTTACATAGAGTAAACAGAATTTTAAAATTTTACAACTCCAAACGCGTTTAGAACTTGTTCGTTTCTATACAGCTTGTCTGCGGTAGTGGTCCTTCATGTCGTACTAAATGTGGCAACCTGCGGGTGCAGTTGCGGATCCAGGCTAAAGATTTTTGAGGGGTTAACCTGAATTCCTCCCTCTGCGTAGTCTGAAAAAAGGGTACTGATGATTAATAATCGTTATCTTACAGATCACTGATAATAGATAACAGCGTCTCATAAATGAGTAAACCTTAACTCTCTCAGATCCAAATTGTTTCCAAACATCAGAAAATTGGGAATTGTAGTTTTTGAACGTTAGCAAAAGTATAATACTGAATTTAATAATTATTTTTGAGATTTACCTTGATTTTAGACATGTATCATATATGATACATTCGATCGCAACGGTTTTATTTTTTAAATATATTCTATATTATTACATAACTCTTTCTAAATAACAGAATACAAGAATGGATTAAAAATGAAATATAAAAATAAATGTAACTGAAATTTGTGGGGGGCTTCAACCCCTTGCCCCCCCCCTGGATCTGTGCCGTGCGGGGGCCATAACCAATACCTCTTAAATTTTAAACCCTTCCCTCATAACATATTCAGCCACGAGGAAGCAAAAACAAAAGCGAAGAAGAATAAACAAATGAAGAAGAGGGACAGGCAAGGATTCCAAACCCGAGACACCTGTTACCATTACAGGTTGATACGGGAAAGTTGCGTGCCCTCCTGTCCTCATCCCCTATGTTGTTTAGTTTGGTTGCCTCCCCTACATGTTCCCTTCCTCTAAATTAATTTTTTTTCAAGATTTTCTTTTCTAAAATTTTGAGGCAATGATCGCCTGGTTATTTTTCGCTTTTTCTGTGGGTAATTATGATCACAACATCATCAAAGTTAGAATTTGTACTCCATTTGGGGGATTTCGGTTACATGTGTAGGTTCAGAGCACCTCAATTCACGACCACAACCCAATCAAGTCAATGTACACACATGCAGCTTTTGTACGTACATCTAATGCCCTGTGGTTCATTGATACGAACTTACATCAATCTCCTGTCTGTTCTCTCTCATTTCCCCACCTAATGGTCGCTTATGAAGAGAACATACACGTCATAATATCGCTATTCCGAAATGCATTGCATTCCAATACATCCATTTCAACAGCCATTATACGCACATGTGTTCACTAATAAGTTATGTATATTTTCGGAATTCTTTCATATGCAGGGGGTGGGGGGGGGGGGCTTGAGGCGTGATACTACATATTCCCCACTTTAAAATTCACCTCTATTTTTCGATATGCGTCGAAATTTGCGAACCACCCCGTATATTACTCGCCAGTTTACATATGCAAATAAGCATTGTGGGAATTGATTGTATTTTAAAATTCCTGACGTGAGATGAAATTCGGGAAAATTCATGCATCGCTAACGCTCGCGATAGCTCAGTACTCGCAGAGGCGGGCAAGGGAGAAAATACGGCGATGCACGCACTCAGAGGTAGCGAAAGTCGAGTGCAAACGTCTTCATGTAGTGCCATCGGGGAACGAATGTAACAGGAGGTCATCACCTAGTGCCATCGGGGGAGCGAATGTATCAAGAAGTCTTCACGTACTGCCATCGGGGAGCGAATGTAACAGGAAGTCTTCACGTAGTGCCATCGGGGACCGAATGTAACAGCAAGTCTTCACCTAGTGCCATCGGGGAGCGAATGTATCAAGAAGTCTTCACGTACTACCATCGGGGAGCAAATGTATCAGGAAGTCTTCACCTAGTGCCATCGGGGAGCGAATATATCAGGAAGTCTTCACGTAGTGCCACCGGGGAGCGAATGTATCAGGAAGTCTTCACGTAATGCCATCGGGGAACGAATGTATCAGGAAGTCTTCACCTAATGCCATCGGGGAGCGAATATATCAGGAAGTTTTCACGTAGTGCCATCGGGGAGCGAATGTAACAAGAAGTCTTCACGTAGTGCCATCGGGGAACGAATGTATCAGGAAGTCTTCACCTAGTGCCAACTACAGGGTAACGCAGAAGTCCACTATTGCTTTATTAATTACAATAGTATAATGTACCAACTACAGGGTGACGCAGAAGTCTAGAATTGGTTGTTTATTGATCATATTGGTATACTATACCCAATAAACAATGATAAATTGGATATTTTTTCATCACCCTGTATTTCCAAATATTTAATGAAAGCAAGCAGTAAACTGACTGGATTTAACAAATTATTCGGAAAATCCGCTATTTTTAGCATCGTAATAGCACCATCTTTCCATTCCAATTATGTACACAATCCGCCGACTGCACGATGTAAATCACATAAAGATCAGAATGACTGGTGAAACCGGAGGGTAACATTATTGTACCAGCAGTCGCTCCTCTTCGAGGGCTATTGGGCAGGAATAGCGTTAGCACTTTCTTTTGGTACAAACAAGTGTATTGTCAATTCCGTGTGGCCCAAGTGAGAGCCCTCCTTCGACGCCATTTTTTTAATTAAAAGCCAAAACAAACGAGGCCACAAAGTAAAGATCTGGCCAAAGTATATGGCTACAGCGAGGGCACGCAATCCTCCAGATGTGGGTTGAATCTGCCCCCCCTTCCTTGCGGGGGCTCAAGTTTTAGGGCAATTGACTGGACTCCCCCTCGGTGGCTACCATGGCGGGAAATGATGTTCTGTGTGTGAACGAAGGCGAGGAAGAAAGTTGTGTTGGTGTATGTGGATGGAGCTGCCTGGTCGGATGTGCCATGCTCGGCTCCGCCCTAATTGGTGACTAGCTCCCTACACTCGCCGCCCTTCTCTTTTCTGACTTCCCCCGCGTAGCAATCTAACTCCTTGTTAACAAGGCTGGAGAGGGCTCCCTCATTTATCCGAGAGCTCCAGCATTATTCGAGAGCTCCATCACTATCCGAGAGCTCCATTATTATCCCAGAGCGCCATCATTTATCCGAGAACTCCCTCGTCCGACCGAAACCCCCTTCATTATCCCAGAGCTCCATAATTATCCCAGAGCTCCATCATTATCCGAGAACTCCATCATTATCCGAGAATTCCATCATTATCCGAAAACTCCCTCATTTATCCGAGAACTCCCTCGTCCCAGACCCCTTTCATTATCTGAGAGCTCCATCATTATCCGAAAATGCCCTCATTTATCCGAGAACTCCCTCGTCCGAGACCCCCTTCATCATCCCAGAGCTCCATCATTATCCAAGAACTTTCCTATCCGAGAACTTCATTATCCGAGAACTCCTTCATTGCCTCACAACTTCATCATTATCCGATACAAATAACAATCGTTCTGGTCCAGATTGGTTCTTTAAGATTCTCGAAATGGACTTCGAGCTGAATTTCCTTTTTAAAGAAGCCAAGTTGTGAAATTCTATCAATCTATTAAAAACGAAAGCTTAACAATAGTATAAAAAATTATACCTAATATAAAAAACAAGTTTTCTTAAAAACACAAGAATTTTGGAAGTTAAATTTTGAGTTATATAATAACTAATTTTATTAATTATCATCATTATCACTAACTATATTTTAAGAACGGGATTTGGGGGGAAAATAGTAAATACTTTTTTTCTTAGTTTGAAAATGACTCGGTGTGTTTTGTGGATTTTTAAAAATTGAGATAACAAAAGGAGGGCTTCGTCACTCCTCCTTACAGAAGGTGAAGTTAAGAAAATTTATTTTTATATATCTTCTTCTATAACTATATTTTAGCAACGTGATATTTTGAAAGGGGGAAAATTTAGCTTAGAGTTACTTTTTAAACTATAATTGGCAAAGTTAAGAAAATTTATAAAAATTTAACCATGGCTGTTTTTTTTAGATTTTAAATTTTGATCTTAGCAGCGAAGCGCAAGCTCCCCCTGTAGGGAGGAGTGGAGAAGTCATTGCTTGGTATTATTATTACTTAATCTCGTCATTTTGACAACACAGGTAATATAAGAGTAAATGGTAATTCACCTTTTTGCCCTTGATATATGAGGGACTCTTTCCCCCATTGTCCTCTCGTTGACTTTTAGTTGTTTTTTTCTGCCCAAAGATGTTTCTCAATATCTTAGGGTTGAGAGAGTTGCGAGAACCCGAGCGCTCCTCATAGTCTTCTCTTTCGGGTTATTCGGGCTATGCAGTTTCCACCAATTTTTTACCCTCCACAAACTTCCGGCTTCAAATGCCATCGTTAGTTTTCGCTTCCTTGAATTAAAAAAAAACCGAATGTCCCAAACGTACTAAGACTTAAATTATAAAGATTCCCCCCCCCGAGTGGGGTACGAAGAAATACATAAATTAAAAATTCTCTTTTATTTTGGATCGTGTCGCGAAGGGTTGATGACCTGGGACGATCGGAGCGCCCTCTCGCGCTCTATTTGGGCGTCCGAGCTGATCTCCGCAAGGGGCCGTCTCGCGGTCCTTCATGAGGGTCCCCCTCCCCCGCCCCCTCAATACTCCGGTAGGGAAAGAGGGCGGGTGGGAGTGCAGTTTTGTGCTGACGAAAGCTCAATGGTATGCGAGGGATTTAGGAAGGCAGGGAGAGAGTTTAAAGGGACTGGGAGAGCGAGATAGATAGATAGATAGATAGAGAGAGAGAGAGAGAGAGAGCGTGTAATGGGGGAGAGAGAACGTATAATGAGAGAGCGTGTAATGGGGGGAGAGAGAGAACATATAATGAGAGAGAGAGAGCGTGTTATAAGAGAGATAGAGCGTGTAATGGGGGGGGGAGAGAATGTATAATTAGAGAGAGAGCGTGCTGTGTAATGGGAGCGAGAACAAATGTAATGGGACCGAGAAAGAGAGGGTGGTTAGGCGTGTAGGGGTAGGGGGGTAGGGAGAGAGTCACAAGGAATAGTACCATTCCAACAGACATTGCACTTCCTACCGAGAAGGTACCATTCAACGAAAGCCCAAACCACACAGCTTGAGAAAAAAGCATAGTAAAAATGAAGTCTGCCAACCCCAGTGAGATATCCACTGTGCTGAGGAAAAGTAAACAACCAGGAATTTCGACACTAAAACTAGGCTTGAAAAAAATAATAACTATCTCTATGTAATTTATTGCCCACTAAAAACCATTCGGTCAATTCTATCCTTGAATTGTTCACTGCCTACCAAAGTAGTCAATGAGCCGCGAAAGTTCAAGCTTCCAACCGTAGTTCTTTGTCCTATTCTAAGGCTAAACAACTCCCGGTGATCATTATTCTAGAAGCCTCTATCAGTTAACCGCGCAAATCTCCGAGTCTCTAGCAAAAAAGACCGATCTCTTGCAGTCGCGTCTTGTCTCTAGCCCGAATCGACGGGATCGGCTTCGTGTCCTTGGCCTGCGCCCTTTCCAATTGTTCCATGTCTTTTTGAAGGTTGTAGGACCTAAACTGTACTTCGTACTCCAAGTGAGGTCGCATTAATGAGTTGTAAATGAGCAGCACGATTTCCTTGTTTCGAAAACTCTGCTGCCTCTTAATTTAACCTCGCATTAGCCGAGCCTTTTTCTCTGCGTCAAAACACTGTCTGGAGAACCGTCTCTTCTACTTACCACCTCGTCACTGATCTCTAAACTTCCCTTATTGTGTTGTCTTCTATATCGTTGATATTAATGATAGATAATAGTAACTAACACGGAAAATTGAGGTCCTCCGGTCGACACCAGTCACCAGCGAATATCCTGACCCATAATCACAACCCTCAGCCGTCCCCTAAATCCATACACCCACTATAAAGGGGTTATTGTGTTGAGTATAGGGATATTGGGAAGACCGGAGACCTCACTTTTAAGTATATTTTCGGGTGTTTCTTCGTTCCAGTACTCGCCTACAAAGTGTCCTATTTGAAACAACCATTACGGGTGGGGGGGGGGGGATTCAAGGATGTTCTTAACATCGGAAGTTTATCGAAATTTTCCATTTGATTTCTGAAACTCGCATTGGAGTCGCTACTAGGTGCTCCATTTCATTTTATTACCTAGTGAGTTTTCTCAATAGATAAAAAAGGCTAGGAATATGCATATAAAGGTGGGTTATTACCCGAGGGATTCAATTTCCCCCTATTTTCAAATTTTGCAGCATTAGTTTAGGGAGTCACTCCCGAGACCAATATACACATGATCCAACCGAAGCCCAGACAACATCGAACACTAACTCATAGACGGCCCAAACACTACACATACCTCCCACTACACACATCCCCGTTCTTAGGGACCTATTGACCCATAACTAGGACCGTTACCATTACTAGCACCTCCCAACCACCCAGGAGAGAGGTAGGGGTGTAGGGGGGCGGGTCAGTCCATATCATGATATTTTTGCGATGTTTTTTAATAGATTCCTGGGAGGGGGGTTATCGGTTCTGTTCTACACTCTACTCCTTTCCCGCCATTGCGAAGACTTGCATGTCTTTCCCACGGGCTCTTCAGGGGGTGGAGGTCAACTTCGAAAATAGCTTCGTTTCCTATTGCTCCAAGTAGTTTCCTCCGTGGCTACTCGGGTTATGTAAACTTGCATACAAATTTACCTCTCCTACCCCTCCCGTTACGAGTCTTTTGGTCAGTTGTTGTTTTTTTTAATAGGAAAACTTGTACTCGTTTTTTTTTATATAAATACAAAATAAGTCAGTTTTAAAAAAGTAAAAACCAACGAGTCTGGTTTAAATTGGTTTAATTTTTATGTTAATTTTCGATTGAGTCAGAACTCTAGGTTTACTCCCCCCCCCTTTCGTCCTAGACACCCTCAGGTAGAAGGGGAAGGGTGGAATCGTAAAACATTCGAGGGTTTCTGAAATTAGACGTACATCGCTATTTTGGGGAATTGTAATGTACTGGTTGAATTAAAGAGGTACTTTAAGTTGTCTCTTTTTAAAGCAGTTTTGACATCATCCATCTTCTGTTGTTTATTTTTATTCTACCAGCGCTGTCACACACACACACACACACACACACATAGAGGCACAATAAGCTTAAGACTAATCGAGTGAAGCCAAAGAAGTCCTTCCTCGGCGATCGGATGCACGGGCGTAATCTCTAAATCTCCCCCTTCCATCTCATTCCATTACTTGATTTCGATGAAAGGTTTTCTGGTTCGTCTGTCTTTCATTATCCCTTTCTCTCTCATTTATCTTTCTTTCATTTCTCTCAAATGAGACAAAAGGGGGGGGGGGCATAACCTCATTCCCACTTGTTTTGACGTCCTCTCATCCCCCTAATAGCTAATCTGGACGGATTAATGCTCATCGTTTTCCTTTTCCACGACTCTTCCAACCCCGTCACAACCCCGTCACTTCGGTGACGGGGTTTTTAATTATTTAAGGGGCTACGTGGAGTATTCCAACGAGGGTTGAGGGTCTAGAAGCAAGCCCTGCCCCCATAAGAATTGTGCAACAGGTTTCATATTTGCGGGATAATCGACCACTATTCTAAACGTATTTTGAATTTAAGAATTTAGTAATTGTGAGAAATAATGAGTTTTTTTTAGCTGAAATGTTAGCGGTTTTTTTGTGCGGATCCGCGGCGGCTTAAGTCTCTCTAGAGCAGAGCTGCCGCTGCGATCGAGGACACTTTGCGAAGAAGTAATAGAGAAGGACAAAAGGGGAAGAAGGGATGGAAGAAGAACGACGGGGGAGAAGGAATGAAAGAAGAAGAAGGGATGGAAGAAGAACGACGGGGAAGAAGGAAGAATGACGATAAAGTAGGAAGGAAGGAAGAATGATGGAGAGAAGGAAAGAAAGAAGATCGAAGGAGAAGGAATGGAGGATGAAGAAAAGGGGAAGAAGGAATGAAAGAAGAACGAAGGAGAAGAAGGAATGAAAGAAGAACGAGAGAGGAGAAGGAATGAAGGAAGAACGACATGGAAGAAGCGATGAAAAAAAGAATGAAGGAAGAAAGACAGTGGATAATGAGTGAAAGAAGAGCGCCGAGGAAGAAGGAATGATTGAAAAACGACAGAAGAAGGAATGAAGGAAAAACGACGGAAGAAGGAACGAAAGAAGAAAGACGGGGGAGAATGGATGAAAGAAAAACGACGGAGAAGGAAGAACGAAGAGGATAAATGAATAAAAGAGAACTACGCGGAGGAAGGAATGAAGGAAGAACAACAGTGGATAAGAACGAAAAAAGAATGAAGACGAAGAAGGAAGAAGGAATGAAAGACGAACGCCTGGGAAAAAGGAATAAAAGAAGAATGACTAGGACGAAGAAATAAAGGAAGAACGACCAGCAAGAAGGAATTACTCGACTATCCCACCAGGATTTAAAGCACCTTGCAGGAACCAACTGAACCAAAATAATGCGCCCACCAACTATTGCACGGTCGAAATGCGAGTCGATTCTACCAATCATAACGTGTTTTTTTTTCCACATATTGTGAATAAAACCACAAACCTTTTTAAACTAACGCATTCATAAGAGGTTTTGTACAATCGTTCCCATTATTTTTTTTAAGAGAATTGTGTAGTATTCAAGGGCGCTCGCCATGTCGTCTCCGATTCTGACACATTTTTGTTCCATCCCCCATTTTTTTCCGGCCTCTGCCAAATTTCTCTTAGGGATATTGTGATAGACTTATTCTCGCTTTTTGTTCTTAGTTTAAAGTGAGGATAATAAGAATAGATATATAGATTGGATAGATAGGAGAATGGTGCGAGATTACATCTCCTAAAGGTGGAGTGAAAAAATGAATCTCATCGATAATTAAGAGAATAGAACGAGATTATCTACCGCATTGTGGATAGATCTTTGCTACGCGAGTAGACTGACGGATACCGGGACTACAAATGGTAAGACTCGATTAACGCATTATCAAGATTAACGAAGCGTGATAATGTAGGATAAAAGAGGAATAAAAGCTAAGGATAATGCAGTCGATCATGGATAAATTGCGTGCGAGTAAATGTAGAAACCACCAGGAGAAGTTTTAGTTGCGATAAAAAACAACTAGTATCTCGAGGCTCGAAATAGGTCAATGGAAGGTGTACAAACATTGAATAAGAAACCTGGAGGAGCAAAAAAGAGTACAATTTATCACATCATGCATTATAGGAAGGGGTTATAGCTGAGTACTCTCCCCGATTCCACGTGGACAAAGGAGTGTATCTGTACAAGTGACTCGCCAGTAAAAATGTGAGATAGAAAAATGCATTAAGGGATACTAGGATCCTCGTGAAATATACTATCACAAAAAGTACAAACAATGCCCTTGTACAATGTTCATCAGGTACTTGTTCTGTTAATGGGACAAAAGGAGTACAAAGTATTGTGTAATAGCTCAATAAATGTTTGGAAATAAAGGCGAAAATGCCTTGGATCGATGTTCTAGCCCATTCGAGCTGTCGAACTGCATTCATGACATTCCTGTTGTCGAAGATTCGCTCTCCTTTGGCACTCAGGTGTGCCAGCAGCCCATTCCAAAAGTGCCTCACATTCCAGCTCATTTGAGACAGACAAAGAAAATTGACAAGGTGTGGCTGCTATTCCGAGGGTTCAGTTGAAGGTTGGGTGGGCGGCCCCTTACTGCCTATCGACAGCCCTTTTTTTCCTGCCCTCGAATTGATGACGAACCTATCATCAAGGTTGGGAGAAGACCTCCCCCCCTCTGATTGATTCTGGAATTACCAATTAAGACCTGCCCAAAGGAAGTCGCCTCATTCTAACTGATTACATTTTCTCCTCTTAAGTCGTTTCCTTCTTCGTGTGAGCCTCTCTATGTATGAGTATCCGTCCGCAATGTGTGTTTTTTTTTGTGTGCGCCGATTGTTGGAGATATACATATTTGTTCACCCGCCTGCACATCTAATTTAGTATACGCGGTAGTTTAGGAGACAGCGAAAACTCATTTTTCAATGGATTTTGGAGCGTATTAAGATCTGAATATCTCACCGATAAGCTTTTATGAGCCACTGAATTAAATGCAGAATCCTTCATTGTCAGAGGAACTTTATTCAGCTTCGATTCAACATTAAGGGTTGTCTGAGTCTGTTCTGACACTACATATTTTAGTCTTGCCAATATTTTTTACGTTTAATTTTTGTTTGTAATATTGAATTATATCGACAGCCTTAGATTAGGTAAACTCATGTTTACGTTCATTTGTTTGCTATTAACGTCCGCTTCTTTCGCCCTTATTGGTCACTTCTTATTCCTTATTTTTACATCCGCTCTTACCAACTCTCCTTCAGGAGGGCCCCCTGTCACAAGACAAGACGCACCTCTTCCAGCCCTTTTCCGCCTTCGCTCGTTAATAATTCTCTCGACCTCCACAAATGGTGAAATCTGTTTAGAAACTCGTTCGTGCGCGTTGTAGATAGAAGGGCGTGGCTTGGGTCCTGCCGCTCACCAAAAGAGACATAAACCAGATAAAAAGGGACCGAGATAGACCCAATATCGCAGCGATGTCTAATGGATTTACTTCGCAAACGAAGTAATGATAATTTTGGGGGTTATAGGCGAGAAGGGCGGTGCTCGTCCGGGGACTCTTTATCCTCCCCTGGAGCCCCCTTTGACGATGTTTGACCTCGATTTGTGGGGGTCGGAAGGGGGGGGGTGCAGTCTTCTTCCAATTCCGAGATGGAACCTTTCTTGTCCGTTTGATTAGCTGCCTGGCGTATATTTGCGGTAGGTCCATATATTAACTTATGTGTTTGCTAATGTGAGTTTTCATGTCTGATCCTGTGTGCACCTTGTGTATGTGTGTGTGTTAGGAGGCACGTGAAGTCAATGGCTTCGGTTAAAATGGTGGTTTCTTTATATCCCACTTCCTTGACAATCCAACTCGGTGGTTCAAAATAACAAGTGTAAATTACAGAGCTCCGATTCTCACCGCACGTGCGTGTATTTCCGTGTGTGTCAAGAAAAGTCTGTGTGGTAGTAAAGGTTAAAACAGACATTGAAACCCTGGTATTTCCGCCAAAGGTCGTGTTTTGTTTTATTTCACGTCACCATCGTTAAATTGTGGTCAACCCATTTTTTTTCATTGCGCAAATACCTAATTTTCTTCGATATCTGTGGTCTGGAAGTGTGTGTTTGGTTTCTGTTCGGTTGCGGTCTGGTTGTTGGGTTTGTGTCTATTTGCCTATGCATGCTCAATGTTTTGAGCATACATAGGCAACGTTTGGTTAAAAAATAACAACAATGCAGTTAAATGTTTATTCGCATAAAATAGAAACATTGACAAACAAAAAACGCAAAAAGTCGTATTATATTTCCCAAGAACAACCATTAAAAACCTCTAAACATATATTTAAACCTGAGTCTGATATAATTGCTCTAATATGTTTATAACATTCCTATTCTTAATAAAACAAAAATTAATATAATCGAATTTCTCGATCCTGGAATCATATCCGTAGTATTTGGAATCAGATGTTTATTGTTAGTAATTTGTGAGTTATCAACAGAATTTATTATGATTGTCCGTAATGGTAGATTGAATCGAGATTTCTACTCCGGATCCGTTATAGGCCAAATTAAATAAAACCATATAATTCCTTCACCCCGGAAACCTACCTGTTGCATTAGGAATCACTTCAGTAGTTCAATTCTAGACATAAAGCTGATTTTTCATAATGGTGGATTAGGATATTGTATTCGTCCACATATGTCAAATCCGGATCTTGTATTCATCCAGATATGGCAGATCCAGATCTTGTATTGCTCCAGATATGGCAGGAGTGCATCTTATATTCGTTCAGATATGGTAGGACTACATCTTGTATTCGTCCGGATCCTGTATTCATCCAGATATGGCAGATCCATATCTTGTATTGCTCCAGATATGGCAGAGTGCATATTATATTCGTCCATATATGCTAGGACTACATCTTGTATTCGTCTGGACATGGCAGATCCGGATCCTGTATTCATCCAGATATGGCAGATCCATATCTTGTATTGCTCCAGATATGACAGGTTGCATCTTGTATTCGTCCAGATATGGTAGGACCACATCTTGTATTCGTCCGGATATGGCAGATCCGGATCTTGTATTCGTTCCGATCTAACTTTTTTTTATTTTTCACAGATAGACAAAATCTGTTGGAAACATTCTAAATCTACATTACCCCAACTACACATCGTTGCCAGTTCTATGTTCCCACCACTCTTTATTACTAAACTGTGACTTGTACAGTTTCCCTATATATTGCGATTACACATTCAAGTCACAAACCTGAACGGATCGAACGTCATAACTTGTCCATCCTTTGATATCTTCAATTTTACTTGCCCATTATTTTTAACGATATCGTATTTTCGGACATTTTTGCCAATATCTCGCACTGTTAATGGTCCCCCAGACACTCCGGCACATTCTGGTCGAATGTCGCAGTCTGGGAGGATCTTAGCCAATGTTACCTGTTCCGGTACCGAGACGAGCAGGGTCGCTTTACTCTTGTCTCTTGTACTCGGAACGGATTCGTGCTTACCCAATTGCGGCGTTATGAGTGTTTGGATACGGCGCATCTTCATTGTATTCGACTTCTTGGGTGTTTGATGTATATTCTTGGGGGCAAGATGAGGGGGCGGGGACCTCTGACGCCGGAGGATTTCTACTTAACTGGGTTGGTTTTGTGGGATATTCGTGTTGCTTTTTATCGTATTTTTAATATAATCTAATTAGTACTCTAATTTAATTTCAGCAACTTGTGCCTTTGATGGCAGGTGGCAGATGGAAACCCCTTTTAATTAATAAAACCCTCTCTGTCAAGAAAGAAGCCAAGTTATCCTGAATCCGCATTCGGATCTAGATCTAAAATCTAATCAACCCCTTCAAGACCCGATGCCCACCCCTAGATATATTTCAGCAAAATCCGTACATAACATTTTGAGATTGTACACAAACGGACATAGACAAACAGACAGGGTAATCACAACCTCGGCCAAACTCTCTTGACTGGAAAATACAAACTCATTCACGGTCGTCGATGCTCCGCTAGGCCAATTTTAAACTTGCCGTTTCTCCTAAAAAGGGCAAAAGCTTATTCTTCTAAAGAAAGCAACAGCTTATACTCCTAAAAGAAGCAAAATCTAATACTCCTAAAAAAAGGCAAAAGCTTATACTCCTAAAAGAAGCAAAAGCTTATTCTCGTAAAGGATTTAGAAACTTATTTTGCTAAAAGAAGCAAAAGCCTATTCTGTTAAAAGAGGCAAAAGATTATACTCCTAAAAGAGGTATAAGCTTATTCTCATAAAAGAGGTTAAATTTTATACTCCTAAAAGAAGCAAAAGCTTATACTCCTAAAAGAAGCAAAAGCTAATACTCCTAAAAAAGGCAAAAGCTTATTCTTCTAAAGGAAGCAAAAGCTTATACTCCTAAAAGAAGCAGAAGCTTATACTCCTAAAAGAAGCAAAAGCTAATACTCCTAAAAAAGGCAACAGCTTATACTCCTAAAAGAAGCAAAAGCTTATACTCCTAAAAGAAGCAAAAGCTAATACTCATAAAAAGGCAAAAGCTTATACTCCTAAAAGAAGCAAAAGCTAATACTCCTAAAAAGGCAAAAGCTTATACTCCTAAAAGAAGCAAAAGCTTATACTCCTAAAAAGGCAAAAGCTTCTACTCCTAAAAGAAGCAAAAGCTTATACTCCTAAAAAGGCAAAAGCTTATACTCCTAAAAGAAGCAGAAGCTTATACTCCTAAAAGAAGCAAAAGCTAATACTCCTAAAAAAGGCAAAAGCTTATACTCCTAAAAGAAGCAAAAGCTTATACTCCTAAAAAAAGGCAAAAGCTTATACTCCTAAAAGAAGCAGAAGCTTATACTCCTAAAAGAATCAAAAGCTTATACTCCTAAAAAAGGCAAAAGCTTATACTCCTAAAAGAAGCAGAAGCTTATACTCCTAAAAGAATCAAAAGCTTATACTCCTAAAAAAGGCAAAAGCTTATACTCCTAAAAGAAGCAAAAGCTTATACTCCTAAAAGAAGCAAAAGCTAATACTCCTAAAAAAGGCAAAAGCTTATACTCCTAAAAAAGGCAAAAGCTTATACTCCTAAAAGAAGCAAAAGCTAATACTCATAAAAAAGGCAAAAGCTTATACTCCTAAAAGAAGCAAAAGCTTATTCTCGTAAAGGATTTAGAAACTTATTTTGCTAAAAGAAGCAAAAGCCTATTCTCTTAAAAGAGGCAAAAGCAATAGCTTATTTCTCCATCCACATACAGTGACACTGCGCATGGACGCTCAAATTCATCCTGCCATTTTGTAAGAATTTAACTCTCCAGGGACAAGATTTAGTGGTGAGGATGGGGTGTGTGTAGAAGGGGGGGGGGGAGTTGAGACACAGTTTCGCGAAAATTTTTTATTCCGGAGACCAGTTTCAGAAACGGAGTCCTTAAAAGAATCTCCTGAATAAAACATTTCGGGGGTACCTGCGTCTTCAATTCGCCATTTAAAAACTCAAAACTCAGTTTTTAAAATCCCTTCAATTCAAGCTTGGGAGTTATTTGAGGGTTTTGTTCACTTCTGTTCTTTTCCTCCCCATCTCTGGATAGACCGAGCCAAGAGTGAAGATTGGCTTACATCTTCGAAATGACCTCTTCCCCGAGGGCCGGTTGCATGTCCCCAAGCTCTTGCCAACAATTGTCATTCTGATCTTTATGTTAATTTCATCCGGTAGGAGGACGTCCTTAAAACCACCCACCTTTATCTGGCCACTTGTCAGCTCTATAAACGCCACTCCTTTGGTCTGGTCACCAACGAAACTCACTAATCTTCGGTTCAGTGAGTCCATTTGGGTGCCCCTCCCCACGCCCCTTGAGGGACCCATTTTGGGAAAGATAACGGCATAACGTGTAAGAATTTGGACGATAACCGGCGACAGGTGTCGCGGGACGCTTGCGTTGGTTTTCCTGTTGCGTCTTTGTTTATTTTGGTCTTTACGACGCGTGGTCTCGTTACAAAGACTCGTATTTATGTCGTTACAACTTCTTTATTACCCAGAGATTCGTCTTTGTGTCTTGTCATTATGGGGTCTTCATAATAACGACTGCCTTCTTTTTAAAGACTTCGTCCATTCATCAGATTTATCCTTGTTCTCACAAAGACTGCCGTCCTTGATATATCTGGGCAGTAAGCTATTCTTGTCGCCAATAGTATCCCCGTCTTTGTAGTAACTATTATTTATCCTTGCCCCTTTTCGCCATTATCCTTGTCTTCATTATTATCCTTCTCTTTTTGATACTATTATCCTTGTCTTTGTCCTCATTATTATTCATCTATCGTCACTATTATCCTTGTATTTGTCGTCGCTATTATCGTTATCTTTGTAGTATTATTATCCATCGGTCACTATTATCCGGTCTTCCGTATTATCTTTGTTTGTCGTCACTAGTATCTTTGTTTGTCGTCACTAGTATCCGTCTCTCTTCCCTATTATCTTTCTTTTTCGTCACTAGTATTCGTCTCTCCCTATTATCTTTCTTTGTCGTCACTAGTATTCGTCTGTCTTCCCTATTATCTTTCTTTGTCGTCCCTAGTATCCGTCTTTCGTCACTATTATCTTTCTTTGTCGTCACTAGTATCCATCTGTCTTCCCTATCATCTTTCTTTGTCGTCACTAGTATCCGTCTTTCGTCACTATAATCTTTCTTTATTGTCACAATTATCTTTCTTTGTCGTTACTAGTATCCGTCTCTCTTCCCTTTTATCTTTCTTTGTCGTCACTAGTATCCGTCTTTCGTCCCAATAATCTTTCTTTGTCGTCACTAGTATCCCTCTCCTTGTCATAGTTCGGTAATCTGAAATCTCCATTGGAGATTCGAGTCTTGGGAGAAGCAGGGGATGGTTCAATAACCGTCTCCAATCAACTGTCAAATTGGGGAAATTTGCTGCCAGGCTGTTAATTGGCAACATTAAATTTGGCTAATAGGAATTTATTAATCTTGACAAGATAAAGCTTTTCTGAAGCAAAAGAAATACGCGCCAAATTTGAAATTTGGAAGAACCTTTTATTTGGTATTGTATAAACAACAGCCAATTTATCCATGAATAAATTTCACCCACGAAAGACTATTGATTGCCAAATGCTCAGTTATTTGAACTTTCAATATTTCTCCTTTTGGCTACTCTATGTACTTTCTATACATCCACTAACTACACCACTTTTTATTTTTACTTAAACCCCTCCTGCCCCACTATGGTCCTCCTTGTGCCACTTACAACAACTTCACCACTTTAAGGAACTCTAAAGAGATGCCT
Organism: Ceratothoa steindachneri; assembly: GCA_963969495.1. Lineage (NCBI taxonomy): Eukaryota > Metazoa > Arthropoda > Malacostraca > Isopoda > Cymothoidae > Ceratothoa > Ceratothoa steindachneri. The sequence goes on along the minus strand of OZ018339.1, from coordinate 54,376,440 downwards.
CCGTTGCCATTTTGACCTTTTAGCAAAGACAAGAGACCCGCAAGGAGAGGCCAGGTAATATATGGAAATTTGCGTGCCCTCCTTGCCCCAAACCAGGCAGTTTTCCCTTCCAACCCCAATGCGTGCATGATGATGTGTAGCTATGTATCTTATACACAGTTTCACATTCTCTAAAGTCACCACTTTCTTACAGATATCTCAGTGCAAACTTTCCCGCTTATATTTGGCCTCGTTGCTATTGCACATCAAATTCAAAAGGGGAAAAATCGGACTCGTGTTATGCAAGCAATGATGCACAGCGATGGCAGAGCAGGGATTCAGATGCTGAATTAATTTGGAAACCACACAGTTGATTTTATAGTTATTCTAGCATAAAATAGGGAATTTTATTCGTGTTATGGCGGAAAATACGAAGTTGGATTCCTCTCGTGGCCAAAAATAAGGAGTCGGACTCTTGTCCTGACAAAAACTAGGGAATCAGATTCGTGTTGTGGCAGAAAATAGGGAATCAAACTCGTGTTGTGGCAGAAAATAGGGAATCAAACTCGTGTTGTGGCAGAAAATAGGGAATCAGATTCGTGTTGTGGCAGAAAATAGGGAATCAAACTCGTGTTGTGGCAGAAAATAGGGAATCAAACTCGTGTTGTGGCAGAAAATAGGGAATCAAACTCGTGTTGTGGCAGAAAATAGGGAATCAAACTCGTGTTGTGGCAGAAAATAGGGAATCAAACTCGTTTAGTGATAGGAAATAGAAAGAAGGACTCTTATTGCGGTATGAAATAGGGAATCGGACTCTTGTTGCGGCAGAAAATAAGGAATCTGACTCTGGCTATGGCCCCAAATTGGGAGCCAGTCTTTTTTTTCCAGAAAATACGGAATCGAACTCTTTTTTGTGCCATGACAGAAAATAGGGACTCGGACTCTTGTTATGGCAGAAAAATTGGGAAGTAGACTCTTATCATGGAAGGAAATTCAGAGGTCGAATGAATCATGGCAGGGAAATAGGGAATAAGACTAGTTATGGCATAAATAGGCAATCGGACTCTTAGTGTGGCATAAAATAGAGAATCAGACTCGTTATGGCATAAAATATGGACTTAATCTTTGATTGGAGAAATAGGGAGTAGAACTCTTTTGATGGCATGATAATATGGAATCGGGCTCTTATGGCATAAAATCCAGAGCCGGACTGGACTCTTTATCATGGCAGCGAAATAGGAAATCAAGACTGTGGGTTATGACATCATAAAAGAGGGGGATCTGGCTCTTGGTATGGTATTTTTAGGTAGTCATATTCGCATTATGGCAGAAACCAGGAAAGCCGACTTAGTCTCATGGTAGGGAAATAAGGAATCAGCATCCATCTCGGGGGTGGATCGGCGCAACCCTGCTGCAGCTCTCATCTGGATTATCGCTTGCTCCTCTGACTCCTATAACCGGACGATATTCATTTAGAAAGGTCGGTTAATTTCACGTTTAGGTGACGTTTCTTGGCCACCACGATCACCTGATTTTACCCATCTTGATTTTTCCCTTTGGGATACCTTAAAGAAAAGATATACGTAAATAAACCTAATAATCTTCAAGAATTGAAACAAAACATCATTGAAGAAATCGAAAAAAACACTCCTGATGTTTTGGAAAATGTCATGAAAAATATGGTGCAAAGAATCCGCCTTTGTTTTAACAATAATGGAGAATATTTGAAAGATATTATATTTAAATAATAAAAATCCAAGATCTCCTCTTTCATTTTATATATCACCTACTTTTATAACTTAATTAGTTTTTGTGTTTGTCGTGGTATGACATTACATTATATCAATACCATATTATATCTATGGGGGAGGGACCAATAACTTAAAAGGCGAACCGACAAGGGACGGAACGCCACGAGTTTCGACGCGAGGAACAGCGAGAAAAGAGTGCAACGAGGTCAGGTAAAATTTGGGCAATGGTGAAGCTCAAGGTTATTTAAAGAGGCATGTACAAAAATATATTTTATTTACATAAAATAAGAGAATTAATGGGCAAAATTAAATTGGTAAACGAGGGGGGAATTGCAGAGTTATGCATTAGACTCTGAAGTTAGAAAATAATGCGTTACAGAAGGATACTATTCCAATGGGAGGATTAACTCAAATAGGTTGCTGAAAGGGAAGAGGGGTTGGCTTACGGAGGATTCCGGGTGAGACGTCACGGTAAGACTTCACGGAAGTCTTCTGCAGGCAATAAACGTGAGGGTGAGGGCGCTCGGAGCTTCTGAGCGGGAAGTTGACGTGATGACGGTTCTCCGAAGGGGGGAGGGCGGTAACATCTGGTCCAGGAGAGAGTATTTCGGCCACCCGAAAGGAGGGCTTCGACAGGAGTTGATGAGTGGAGTCGGAAAAATCGCTCGGTGGCGATCGTCAAATGGAATTACCACACTGGCTGGATTAATTCCAAGACACAAAAGTTCAGCCGTCACTTTGCTTCGTTGGTAACACCTGACTTGGAATTAGGAAAAATTTCTTGGGTCCGGGCGAGACTCCTCAACTCTGTCTCCCACATGGAAGACAAGCCCTATATATATATATATATATATATATATATATATATATATATATATATATATATATATATATATCCGAGGCTTCCCCGCACAGGGGTGGGGAAATAGCGCTACTCTCGAATGGCCTCGAATCTTCACTCGAGGCGATTCTAACCTGCGAAAAGGTGGTCCGAGGTGGACGCGGTTCGAGGCTACCGCTTGTGGATTGGGGAGGGGGGGTTACCAATTTAAGCTTAACCAAATTCTAGAACCTTCTCCAGCGCATAGACGTCACTTCCGTGCTGGAAAAGAAATTCCACTTGGAATTCCCCCACAGTTATTAATTTTTAAAAATATGAAGTAACTTTTGAGCCACCTGTTACAAACTTTTAGTCTTTAATTATATATTATATTACTCAAATAAAAATTCTATAACATTTTTAGTTTGGTCCTGATATATAAATGCCATATTGACTCAACTACAACCACGCAGAAATTAACTGAGAGAAATTGATCATAAAAATTTAGTCTTGACGTTTCAATTGGTGGTGAGGAAATAATATTGTACGAGGGACGGTTAATAAGTTTTGAGAATCGGTAGGGCAAAACAGAGGAAGGGGGATGGCTGTTTGTGGGGGTGTTAAGACAAGTTATGCCAAGTCAGGACCTGCAGCCGCACCCTCCAGCCTCGTCTATTTAAGAAGCAGTAGCTGATCGCAGATCGTCAGTCACAAATTTTTCAACAGTGGAGAAGGTTGAGCACGGCGCAGTGACCAAATTCTTGACCAAGGAAGGCAAAAATGCAAAAGAGATCTATGAACGCATGGTTGCAGTGTACACGGACACCGCCCCTTCCTATGCAACCATTGCTGGCTGGAATAGGGAGTTCCGCCATGGTCGTGAGTCCCTTGAAGATGACTTCCGTCCAGGACGCCCGTCAGACTTGACCAACGAGGACAATGTGGCCCGTGTGGAAAGGATGATCCTCGAAAATCGACGGGTGAAGGTCGAAGAAATCGAGCGAGAACTTGGAATATCACATAGAAGTGTTATCAACATCATCCACGACAATTTGGCCCGTTGAGTCCCTAGAAACCTCACGCCCCATGATCGACTTCAACATCGTCAAAGTCCACAAGTCCAGAGTTGCACAAGCTGCCCTGCGCGACTGCGGATTCGAGGAGCTCAACCGTACCCCCTACAGTCCAGATCTGGCCCCTAGCGACTCCATTTTATTCCGCCAGCTTAAGGCTGCACTGCGTGCACGCCGGTTTGGGGACGATGAAGATGTCCAGCTCGCCGCCAGGAGTGGATTGAACAGCAGTCGGCAGATTTCTGGTTGTCGGGAATTCGAAGCCTCAGGGACAAGTGGCGCAAGTGCATTGAAGTCGAGGGTAGTTATATTGAAAAATAACAAAACACTTTTCCTCATATCTCGTTTCCTTATATCTGAATTGCAAAACTTATTGACCGCCCCTCTTATCAATATTTAGTTATGAGTCGGAGTAGGAGCTTGTAAAATTCTAGGAGTCGGAGCTACTCGTACTAAAATCCTAGGAGCCAGAGTTTAAAAAATTCTAGTAGTCGAAGTCGGGAGTCGGAGCTTCGAAAATCCAAGGAGTTGGAGTCGAAGCTTTTAGAATCTTAGGGGTTGGAACTTCTAAAATTCTAGGAGTCGTAGTCGGAGCTTCTTAAATTATATGAGTCGGAGTCGAGGATTCTAAAATTCGAGGAGTTGGGTATAGTGGCTGAAGTAAAAAATACCCCATTTCCAATTTTTTTTATGTAGACTTCGTAAGTCTGTCTTAAATGCCGCCTTGGATAGTACCGTTGCACGAATGAGCTTCTAAGTAATTTAGCTTGGATCACGCAACCTTCATTTCAACCAAGGTTTTGTAGGGCGAGTTCAAAGTTGTTGGGTGGGAGGGGGATCACGCTTGACCTTTTGGAAGATCCTATGGGAAAAGACCGGCCACTGGATAACTTCTGGTGTGTGTGAGTCGCTGTTATAGGTTGCGCACACCATTCTTCAATGCACTAAGGGCGGGCCCTTAAAAGTAAAATAAAACAACAAAGCAAACCAGAGGCAGGATAGGCAGGAACGTCTGGTCGCTGGATATAGCCCACCAGCTCTCTTCTTTTTCTTTAGTGGTCGCAAGTGTCGGAAAATACCGTGTGTTGGCAGACTTTCTAGAGTAATTCAAGTTTCGCCATCGTATCCGAAGCGGACGAGGAGCTAAATGACAGCAGCACTCAGACAGGTGGATAGTCTCCCCTTCACCTTTCTGATTGCTGCTTGAGTTGAGTGAGTCTTTGCCATCTTCAGAGCCGTTCCCGGGCAGCTCCACCTCTTGGACTTTGAGGCTTCATTGGGCCTGGAAATAAATGATGTTGGACATGAGTTTCATTCTCTTCACTGACGAAACCAGGGCGAACCTTGACCTATCCGAGAGTTGGTTAAATGGTTGGGTCTTTCCGAGATAACCTTCACCAACTGTTGCGAGGTCAACAGTAGGGAGGAGTAGTCATGTTGTGGCCAGGTACAATTGGACACAGACTTGTTGGTCAAGTCAGGGGGCCTGATGGGGTTAAAGTGACCGCAGGAGCCTATTACAATATCTTGAGAGAGGTCTTAGAACCCTGTCTAGATGACATACCGTTGTCACTTCTAAGAACTCTAGTTTTCGTGCATGAAAACGCTCTATCCCACTTTACCAGGACCACCTGTGCGTTCCTAGGCTCTTAGGGTATACAAGAAGACAAGTTGATGGTGTGGCCGCCTGCCTCTTCAGATTTCAACCCAATCGAAGATTTGTGGTTCATCACTAAACAAGATGTTTGTGGCGATGGACGTCAATTTCCGTCTAAAGAAGTCTTAGAGGCGACCATCAAAGCTACAACGGAGGCAGTTCAACTTTCTACTATTAAGAAATTTACAGATTCGATACATGTTAGGGTTTTTGAAGTTATCCGTCGAAATGGCTCATGTGGGAAAATAATTCATGATGTCCATCAATCCTGGATTATAATTATGGTTTTCTGTTAAATATATGCGCAAGGTTTTCTCAAAAATATGTCTAGATGGGCTATTTTCATTCAAGATCTATTAGCATGGTTCACCCCCAAAACGACGAATCCGAAATGAAGATTGAAGGACGTAACACAGTATAATGAAAACATAACATTAGTATTGACATATTTTGGAAACCAGGTGGGAAAATTTTCATCAAAATTGATTCACAGAGAAATCCTAACTTTCCGCCTGGCGACCGGTGCCTTTTGCACTTCCCCAATTGAGAGCAAACTTTTCGATGTTCGGGAGAGAGAGAGAGAGAGAGAGAGAGAGAGAGAGAGAGAGAGAGAGAGTGAGAGAGAGAGAGTGAGAGAGAGAGTGAGTGCACTTGCTCTGTGTCGTACACAGCGCATTATGCGCCTGGACGCAGAGCACGGCTCCTCCCTCAATCGCCAACGGCTCCCAATACATCCGCAGCCGATCTCGACGGTGCCTATGCCGCCGAGAGACGCCAGTCATACCCTAACCCTTTGGGTTTAGGTCTGGGTTTAGGTCTAGGAAACTCATTTGAGAGCTCGGTGTAGCTCTCGGGCCGATGTCATCTTTGGTTCGGCCCCTGACGCTACCTTTGAGGTTACCCCCTTTGACTATTTGTAGCCACGCCTCTGCTCCCAAAGCTTACATAGCACCGTAAGTATTGCGTTCGGCCTTTTTGGACCACACTTTTTGCCACGTTGGATGCCGTAACCCCTCTCTTTGAACACAGCTGGGCTCTCTACAAGGCACTGCAACTGGCTTCATGGGGCAGAGCTTGTTGCAATACACCGCTCGGTACTGGAGATAACGCGTCGTGTCCGGTTTGAAGACCCAGATTGTGATATTTAGCCAATCACAAAGCGCCCTAATTGCCCTCGGAGCATTGGAATTCACATCGCCTGGTTCGCGGTATCCGTGACGCCACGGTTGCCGCGATCTGAATGGATATCGAGTTAATCTTCTGCTGGGTTCCTGGACATGTGGAAATTGCGATGAATGTGGGCGACAAAGAGTCCGGGAGGACTGGGCGACCAGACCAGCCTTTGACTCTTTCTCACACCGACTACATGGTAAGAATATCTCCGGGTAGCCTGGCAAAGGAAATACAGCCGTAGGGAATTGAAAGTTGTGTGGCATTGCGCGGAAACTGTCCCATGGACCTACCCCTCAATTCCGCGAAGGCTTCAGCTCGCTTTCTGTCGTCTTCAAATTGGGAGCATTCGCGAGACGCACCGATCTTGGATGAAGCGCCCACCCACACCATATTGCGATGACTGCGTTATCCCCCAGACTGTTCGGCACATTCTTGTTAAATATCCCATTCTGGGTAATCTTCGCGCACGTTATTTGTCCTGGTAGCGGAACGATCGGGGTCGCTACCGCTTGAGCCTTGTACTCGAGACAAGTTCGTACAGATAGATGTGTTGGAGTGTTCACATTTTTCTCTTTAAAGTCCAAAGCTTCCCGTTATTTAAATGGCGCTTTTTCTTTAATCCAATATTAAAAAAAAAATCCGATTCTTTAGAGTGTGTTTTTTTATGGTTCGCTTCTCTCCTCTGTACCGGCTTAAGACGTGATTCATACATAATTCAAATATGCCTTCGTTTCGAACAGTTTTAAATGTGTGCGCGCGCTTAAGTCGTGTTTGATACATGATTTAAACATGCCTCATGCATGATTCAGACTCGCTCCGTCCTGCAAAAATGTGTTGCGTTGGAGGATCGAATCAAGAAAGGAATGCAGTTATTTTTAATCACGGACAAATTATTTCGTAACTCAGTTATTATACATTTTGGCGTCAATTCAAACTGACTTTGTGTGCGTGAACATCTTTGCACGGTTATTTGGTAGGTAATTGCATACATGTGGATGCCTATGTATGTGTGTTTTTGCCATGCGATCAATTTCCAGTTTCGTATTTAGAAGTGAGATTAAGGAGTCGAGATTCATCGCGGAGATTTAATTGTAAAAGGATTTTGCAATTGCAAAAGGCTTTTTAAGTTATAAAGAATGTTGAAATTGTAAAAGGATCTTTAATTGTAAACGGAGTTTGAAAATGTAAATGGGTTTTTCAATTGTAAAATGATTTTAACATTGTAAAAGGATTTTGCAATTGTACAAGGATTTAGGAATTGGATGAGGATTTTGCAATAGTACAAGGATTTTGCATTTTTAAACGATTTTGAAATTGTAAATGGATTTTGCAATTGTAAAAGGATTTTGAAATTATAATGGGATTTTGAAATCGTAACTGGATACAATAAATGTTGAAAATGCTAATATAATTTATAATTCTATCAATTATATTCAGAGAAGCATAATTATTGCAGCCACTCTAAGGAAATTCATAGATTTATTTGGTCCCGTAATCAGTTCACCTTAACCCCTTTATAACTAGACCCATCTTTCCTTACCTTTGTAGGTAGTCCCGGATGGACCCCCCGCCCCCCAAATCCTTTCCCGCACCAGCCCACTAGTTAAATTCCTTTTTGTACATTTGTATGTTTCTAAGTTTAGGAATTTGCTTACATACGAGTACTAGTGTGTCTTAAATTGATCCAAGGTGCTGTGGTTTTATCCTCGAATTACATGAACGTTAGTGATTTTTTTTAGCGACAGAGATATAGAACGTGTTAATTAGGGTGGGTCTTAAATTGATCCAAGGTGCTGTGGTTTTATCCTGGATTTACATGAACGTTAGTGATTTTTTTTAGCGACAGAGATATAGAACGTGTTAATTAGGGTGAGTCTTAAATTGATCCAAAGTGCTGTGGTTTTATCCTGGAATTACATGAACGTTAGTGATTTTTTTTAGCGACAGAGATATAGAACGTGTTAATTAGGGTGGGTCTTAAATTGATCCAAGGTGCTGTGGTTTTATCCTGGATTTACATGAACGTTAGTGATTTTTTTTAGCGACAGAGATATAAAACGTGTTAATTAGGGTGGGTCTTAAATTGATCCAAGGTGCTGTGGTTTTATCCTGGATTTACATGAACGTTAGTGATTTTTTTTAGCGACAGAGATATAGAACATGTTAATTAGGGTGGGTCTTAAATTGATCCAAGGTGCTGTTGTTTTATCCTGGATTTACATGAACGTTAGTGATTTTTTTTAGCGACAGAGATATAGAACGTGTTAATTAGGGTGGGTCTTAAATTGATCCAAGGTGCTGTGGTTTTATTCTAGATTTACATGAACGTTAGTGATTTTTTTTAGCGACAGAGATATAGAACGTGTTGATTAGGGTGGGTCTTAAATTGATCCAAGGTGCTGTGGTTTTATCCTGGATTTACATGAACGTTAGTGATTTTTTTTAGCGACAGAGACATAGAACGTATTAATTAGGGTGGCTAAAACTTTAGAAGAAAAAACCCCTACACATCTAAAAAGCTTAATGTAATTCCCCAAAAATGCGAATCGTCTGTGATGTCGAAAGAATCGAGAAAGAAAAAAAAATCAGATTTTTCTCAAATTTTTTCTCAAAGTTTCGGCGCGACACTTTCAAAGTCTTGTCACAAAGTTTCCTAAGGTGTGGTATGATGGCAAATAGTGCCATTTTAGGACATGGCAGTATTTCAAGGCCCAGAGTGGGTTATGCTTAGTAGATTCGCCTGATTTTAATAGAATTTGATTTTATAGTTGGTTATTTTGTCCTTTCAGTCCAACAATTTAGGTCCGAAAAAAATTGACATTGGTTTAGTGGTTGTTAACTCTTTAAATTTTATCAAATGGAAGCAGTTTTGAGGTTGTTTATTCAGCCCCCTAGCACCCTTAAATACTTTTTTTTACTCTTTCATCCGTGGAATTTCCACACATTTTCAATTAAATTTATTTCATCTTTACAAACCCTATAAATTCCTTTTTTATAATTTAAAAAACGAAGAAAATTGCTACCCTACAAAGGTTGCGCCATATAATGGAAACGCCTGTTGCTTTATGTCTCTTTTCACTTAACAACACACTCTAACAATGATTTTGCTACAGAAGTGAGAAAGTAGTTTTCTATTGTAGTTTTTGCGTAGATTAAGAAAATGGCCTTTATTTTTCTTGAAATGACTTCAGTTTTTTGTAATCTGCACATTTAATTTTTTATTAATACTAGATTATTCAGTAAATAGAGGTATGAAATATGTTATTATTTTTATTTTATTTGACAAAAAGTACAAAGATAAGTGGAAACAAAAAGCTTATTCATCAAAAGAAATTAATAAGTGCTTTTAATACATTTTAGAGTGTGGTATTATAAATATATATTTAAAAAAATATTTAAAAAAGATTTAAGATTTTTTTCAAATGCTGAAATCTATACAATAGTCATATTTTTTTAAGAATATTCAGGCTTCTTTTTATGTACAAAATCTTGTCTGTCTCTGTGAAGGGTCCAGCAGAAGTCAGCAAGCATTGCAGGACTCCATTTTCCTTTATAACGATTTTCTATAGTAGCAATATCTTGGTGGAATCTTTCACCATGTTCATCGCTGACGTCTGCTGGATTCTCTAGAAAGAAAGACAGATGGGAATGCAAAAAATGCACCTTTAGTGACATACTACATCCCAACTCATTATAAGACCTAATCAAATTCTGAACAAGAATGGGGTAATTTTCTGATTTGTGCCTTCCAAGGAGACCATTACATATACCTTTGAAACTATGCCAGGCCTCAAATTCTGGCTTGCTCAATTTTGCCTCAAACTCACTATCTACCATAAGTTGTCGAATCTGAGGCCCAACAAAGATTCTTTCTTTAATTTTAGCATCACTAATCTTAGGAAATTTTGTTTTTAAATATAAGAAGGATGGCTAGTCATGCTTTAATGCTTTCACAAATTGTTTCATTAAACCTAATTTTATGTGAAGTGGTGGCAAAATTATGTGTTCCTTAGGAACCAATGGTTCACGTATGACATTATGACAACCTACTTATGTCTCTTCTCTTAAAGGCCATTCTGAGCGTATGTAATGTTCTCTCCGAGCTCTACTGTCCCACTGGCACAAAAAAACACATGAATTTTGTGTAGCTTGACTGCAAGCCATTTAAAATGGCTACTATCCTAAGGTCAACACAAATCAACCATTTATGTTCACTGTTTTTAATGCTTTTTAAAATGAAATCTAAATTCTCATAAGTTTCTTTCAAAACAACAGAGTGAGCTACTGGTATCGATGGTAGTTTATTTCCATTATGCAGAAGCACGGCTTTTCTACTATATAAAGAAGCGTCAATAAAAAGTACATTGACTGGGTTCATAATGTATATCTAATTCTTCAAATAGACATGGAATATTATTACAGTAGTATAAATTGTTGTCAAATGAAAATTTGTCTTGTAAATTGTTTGATCGAATGCAAAACTTAGTAATTCAAACATCTTCTGCTACTAAATTTCTTTCTTTCAGTCTCGAGGCCAGTAATTCATTCTGTTGCTTTGTTAAGTTTAGATCTCTTACAAGATCATCTAGATCAAGTTGTGAGAAAGGTTTTGGAGTAGTATCAACAGTTTCAGGAACATAAATTTCAGTTTCTGGTTCACATGATTCCATATCTGAGTCATCAGTTATGTACATGTGTGATTATAATAAGGTGGTTATAAACTTAATTAATTTTATATTTTTTCAAAAATAATATTAAGCTATACTTCTTCAAATTATAGGTACAGTGGACAATAAACAATTACTTACTTCGTATGTCTACCAAACAGAAATAGCAATCAGTGGCATCTTGGGGCTCTCGCCATACCATTGGAACACCAAATTGAAGGCTTTTTATTTTTCCTTTAGATCATTTTGATAAAGAATTAAAGCATGTCGTGCAACATATATGTGGTGTTCATGGTTTATCTTTGTCCCCAATTTGACATCCAAAATACAAATTATAAGTTTTTTCACGAGAGAAGGAATTTTCCTTTGGTTTTTTTAAAATGTTACTGAACCACATATGTAGCAGAATTTATCTGGGCTATTTTTACACTGTCCTCTTGGCATTTTAATTAAAATTGTTGCTTTTATTTAAAATTTTATTCAGTTAAATAACCTGAAAATAAGAAATGAAAGAATGAAATTCGCTCAAATCTTGAAAATTTGACAAAAATAGTAATTGGCAACTTACAAAAACTGTAGTCATTTCGATAAAAATGACTTGCATATTTCGAAATCTATACATTAGATTAACATTAAAAAATGTTATTCTAATCTTTATAGTAGACAAAAAGTTAAATTTTGTTAGTGTAATTAATGACTAATAACCAAACTTAGTTAATAAATACACTTTTTCCCATTAGTTAACATAATTTACTAGACAAATGTTTAGTGGAGAGTATAGTAAGCGCGTTAGTTAAACTAAGTACTGGAAGCAAGAAATCACCGTACCGAGAACTCGCGAATATTAGCAACCAGTGTCACTCATCATTTACCACGAAATGGTAGAACTTACCCACCTTACCCTAACCAGTTTTTCCCTGCAAAGAACTAGTTACCAGCTCTTCTTCCATACTGAGAAACAGGACAATTTTACAGATAATAAAGGCGAGAGGGCCTAAAAGGTCATCCATTACCCAAGCACTGTAACCATTCCTCCAACATTCTATAAACTCTATGACACTGTACCCATCTCTCGTTCTACCATATAAATTATGGCACTGTGCCATCCCCTCCACCATATAAACTGTATAGCACTGTACCCATACTCCAGAAATCCTAGAAACTTTATAGCACTGTACCCATCTCCTCTACCATATAAGCTGTATAGTACTGTACCCATACTCTAGAAATCCTATAAACTATATGGCACTGTACCATCTCTCCACCATATAAACTGTATGGCAGTGTACCCATCTTCTCAAGATACAATAAACTGTACGACAGTGTACCCATCTTCCCAATATACAATAAACTGTATGGCACTGTACCCACATTCCCAAGATACAATAAACTGTATGGCAGTGTACCCATATTCCCAATATACAATAAACTGTATGGCGCTGTACCCATCTTCCCAAGATACACTAAACTGTATGGCACTGTACCCATCTTCCCAAGATACACTAAACTGTATGGCACTGTACCCATCTTCCCAAGATACACTAAACTGTATGGCACTGTACCCATCTTCCCAAGATACAATAAACTGGATGTCACTGTACCCATCTTCCCAAGATACAATAAACTGGATGGCACTGTACCCTTATTCCCAAGATACAATCAACTGTATAGCACTGTACCGATCCCCCCAACATCCTATAAACTGCATGCTACTGCCTCCCCCCCCCCCAACACAATATAAACTATATTGCGTCCAGAATACAGCCAGTCAGTTATCACCAATCAGACATTGACTCTGCTTCTTTTTTTTGTATTGATCCACTCGATTCGAAGTAGTCAATAAAGGAAACGAAATTGACTGGGTGTAAAGAATTGACTGACGTAGATAAAATAGGAAAAGGAAGATTAATACGAATTTCTCACATTTATTGAAATATTCTCAATTAGCAGGACCAAAATGTAGGTGTGTAAGTGTGCGCCATTGACAGGTTTAAAAAAAGAACAAGAAATAGAATTCGAAAATGGGTCCAGTGATTAGAATACCTCCCCTTGAGTCACGCTTGAGCTGATAAAAAAATGTCTCTTTAAGTCACGCAGCTGGCATTACAATAGTGCTAATCTTATTTCCACACCAAAAAGATTAAACAAAAAAGTAAGCATTTTATCAATTCGCGTGTGCATACATGAACGCTCCTCATCGTTGGCGGCTTTCCGCCAACGACCACAGGTTTCTTTGGACACAATGAAACAGGCATCCACTAATGGAGTCATAATCAGTGAGAATGACCAAAAGCAAAAAAGATACGAATAACAATCAATCATTTTCTGTGGCACCGATGAGGATGTATAGGGTCTCAATCAACTCACGCCACCACGCTCTATCTTGAGCTAATGCGTCAAGATCTTCCCAACAATTATCTCCTGCTTCCCGCCTCATAGTCCTTATCCAAGTCTCCCTAGGCCTACCTCTACCTCTTCTACCAGGGACCACCAACCCTGGTGTATCCCGAACTATTCCCTGCCTTCTATAAACATGACCTAACCATTTCCAACGGGGAAAATCTAACCAACTCATCGACCGGTTGCACCCCCGTTATTTCTGTGATTCTGGTATTTGACACTCTTCTATTCCACCACTTAACTCACAATATTCTTCGCAGAGCCTCATTTTCAAAGGCCAATAGTTTTTCATCTGTAATCACATTGCTGTACCAAGACTTGTGTCCATAAATCAAAATACTTCCAACCATTACTTCATAAATTTTGATTTTAGTATGCACAGAAAAGTTGCTATTATTCCAAACATTCTTAAACATTCTCATTGCCTGATGGGCACGAATTTAGAGAACCATTCTTTACTAAATAAGTACCTAAATATTTGAACCTATCAACTTGCTTTATAGCAATTCTCCGTGCTATCTATATTCATATTTATGATTTCAGTTTTTCTGTTATTAATTACCAAACCAACCTTTCGTCCTTCCCAAACTAAACAGTCCAGCACTCTTTGTATCTCTTCTGGCCCATTACAAATAAGAACCATATCATCAGCATAATCAATCTACGTCCAGAAGTTTCCAATTTTATCCCCAGTCGATACCAACATGAGTTTCTGTTTTTACCTTTTTCATGATGTAATCAATAACTAATACAAATATCAGAGGTGACAGAATGCCACCCTGTAGCACCCCAGACTTAACTTCAAATGGATGAGTTAAACCGCCGTCAACCGTCACTTTACAAGTTGTGCTCTCGTGCATTTTCAAAATGACCTTAACAAACTCTTCCGGTATTCCATAATGCCGCATGATCTTACCCATGGTATTTCTCGAAGTGCTTTCGAATGCCTTTTCAAAATCAACAAAGCAGAGGCTTAAAGGAACTTTCATTTCATTTGCTTGCTGCATCAAATCTCTAACAATCTGATCATTGCACCCACGCCCCTTCCTAAACCCAGCCTGTTCATCTCTTAGAATGCCATCAACCACCGGCTCCAACCTATTCAATAATATTCTACTGAAAATTTTCAAAGCTATTGGTGATAAAGTGATCCCTCTCCAGTTACCACAAAGACTCAGATCTCCTTTTTTCGAAACTTTAACTAATACTCTATTCTTCCACTCTGATGGTACTATTCCCGTCACCCATATCTCATTTAATAACTTTCTCAGAACATATACCAATCCATCCTCTTCCACTTTAAACATTTCAGGAAATAAACCATCCTCTCCCGGTGTCTTATAATTCTTCAATTGTTTTAATGCTTTTACCACTTCTTCAAGCCTAATCTCTCCCGTGCTATATTCAAATCTTCACGAGCAGGAGGTATATCTTCCTCTGGTGGGACTGGTCTGTTCAGAACTGTCTCAAAGTGTTCTCTTCATCTATTACTTACATCAATGCTCTTAGTTAACAGGTTACCTTCTCTATCTCGTACTGGCATTTCGTCGCGCCTACCACCTCTATCATTCAGTTCACTAATTGCTTTATATGCTAACCTCTGACTATGCCCATAATTTTTAGTGATAAGAGTTTTAGTTTCCGCAACCTTTTCATCAATAGATCTTCTTTTATCTCTCCTAGTTAGCCTTTTTACTTCTGAATCCAAGCTCCTATACACAGCACTTGCTAAGTCAATGTCTCAACCACCACTATTATGCATCTCACTCCTCACTTTAGCTTCAACTTTCTTTCTAATCACATCCTATGTTTCTTCAGATATCCATTACTTTCTCTTCAATCTATGTCTCCTTCTAATTGTACCGCCAGCAGCACCATGCAAAACTTCACTCAGTTCTCCAGACATCTCATCCACATTTCGTTCCTCCTCCTCCAGCACCTCCAGCGCCAAAAATCTATTTCTACATTCTATTTTGAATTCCTTCCTTTCATTTCCATCTCTTCTGAGCAAGTCAATATCACATCAACGGGCAACAGGATTTTCCTCTCTTTGATTTTTAAGTTTAAATCTTATTTTTGAGATGCTGAGTTGATGATCACTACCAATATCTGCTCCTCATCTAACATAGACTTCTAGCAAAGAGCTCCTATGCCTCCTACTAACAGCAATGTGGTCAATCTGATTTTTGTATCTTCCACACGGTGACACCCACGTTGTCTTGTGTATATCAAGATGTTAAAATAGAGTGCCTTTCAATGATTAAGTCATTTTCCAGACAAAAGCTCCTGAACCTCACTCCATTTTCACTCATCCCGCTTCCAACACCCATCTTCCCCATACATGCCTCAAAACCTTCATTGGAGCTGCCCATTATTGCATTAAAATCTCGAACACAAACCAAAATATCCTGCCTAGCAGCTCTACTTATTCCTTCCTGCAACCTTTCGTAAAAAGCATCTTTTCTTTCGTCAGGTGCTTCGTTGGTTGGTGCATAACATATAAACATGCTGATGTTACCATGATTAGACTTAAACCGTGCGTACCTCAATCGCTTGTCTATAGGATCCCATTCGCATAAGGCCTTATTTGCTTTGCTTCCCAATAACAATCCTACACCCTGATAATGCATTCCATCCCGATGACCAGAGAGCAACAAACGTAAGCCATTCTCTAACACCAAGTTATCAATTCCGTTTAATTTACTCTCTGTTATAGCGCATATATCAGTTCGATAATTCTGAAAAACTTTCACCAGCTCCTCAATTTTACCGTCCCGATTCAGCGTTCTCACCTTCCAATTTCCGACAATAATAGTATTTTAGTATGAACAAAAGAATTGGGAGACCGTGAGATTCTTAGCACCCCCTGCCCATCCAAGGGCTGCACGGGACTGGGGGCCAATGTGCATGTAGCGTATTCCATTTTGGTTTTTATAGCTAATTATCTGAACACATCGCCACTGCGTTGCAGGCGCAGTAGACAACTAACTTGCCTGTACGCCCGCACCCGAAAGATCCAGATATGCTGAGGCCAATCACGTGCCAGCATGCTTCTCACCCATTTCACTCTCAAGGAGTTCATCTGCCTAAGAGGCAAACATCCCCCTGCTCCCAGGGGCGTTGATCTGTGAAGGTAGAGGGCGATCACTCCCTCACTAGAATTTGTACAATGCATTGGCTACACTCACCTAACAAGAAAAAGAAATTGGATAAAAAGGAGTATTAAATAAGGTTAAAAATGACAAGGACTAGAGGCGAAACAGAACCCGTGATGTGTTAGAGTTTAGGTTACATAACAAAAGATTAAATCTGCAAATTATTAGCCAGAATTTTCAAGCATTGGTCTTAAAAAGGAAGCCCTAAGCAATGAAATGGACTGAGTTTGATTTTAAAAATTATTCATTTGCAGAGACCCGAATTTCGACTACAAATAAAGAAACATGTGAATTTTAGCATTTTCTGACGTCAATAGCAAATGGCTCCCTTCCATATTTAAACTTCTCATTCAGATAAAAGATTGAGGCAATTATAGACCAGCATAGGAGGAACGTAGGAGAATATAGACTAGCATAAGAAGAACGTAAGAGAATATAAACTAGCATAGGAGAAACGTACGAAAATATAGACTAGCATAGGAGGAACATAGGAAAATATAGACTAGCATAGGAGGAACGTAAGAGAATTTAAACTAGCATAGAAGGAACGTAGGAGAATATAGACTAGCATAGGAGAAACGTAGGAAAATATAGACTAGCATAGGAGGAACGTAAGAGAATTTAAACTAGCATAGAAGGAACGTAGGAGAATATAGACTAGCATAGGAGGAACGTAGGAAAATATAGACTAGCATAATAAGAACGTAGGAGAATATAGACTAGCATAGGATGAACGTAGGAGAATATAGAATAGCATAGGGGGAACGTAGGAGAATATAGACTAGCATAGGAGGAACGTAGGAAAATATAGACTCGCATAGGAGGAACGTAAGAAAATATAGACTAGCATAGGAGGAACGTAGGAGAATATAGGCTAACATAGGAGGAACGTAGTAAAAATATAGACTGGCATAGGAGGAACGAAGGAGAGAATAGATTGGCATAGAAATAACGTAGGGGAATATAGACTAAAATGGGAAAATCGTAGGAGAAATAGATGGAAGAGACGTCCTTGGTCCGCCTTTCTTCAGACTTAAGGATCAAGGACGCTTCCAACAAATTATCAATGGCGAATTACAAGCGGTAATCCCAAGTGCGCATGCATAAAAAGTCCCTCTGTGAAGGCTTCGTTTACTTTGCCTCGCAGCTTTGTTTATCTTCGTTGTGTGAGTTCATTTTTACCCAACTAGCTAAAGTTAGCAATTACCTCGAGTTTCCTTTATTGCCTAAATTCAATTAGGTAAAATCATTAATCGAACGGTGATGAATTGTGTTGGTTTATATAGCAACCATTTATTAATTAAAATAATGCAGTTATTTCAATCACTTATTTCAGGGAGGGGAAAAGTTATGCAACTCCCGAGAAGTTTCTCGTGGCACGTAGCCCTAATTTAGAATATTTGCTAGGTTCTTTTTTTTTTAAACTGGAGAGAATACTTTTCAAGAATGGGAAGTTCTGGAGAGAATTCATAAGTTCTCATTTTGTACTCTCACTACTATTAGTGGCAACTTGTCTTTAATTAACCAAAGACTTTATTTGTTTGAGGAATATCCGATAGATTAATCAAATAAGAGTTCTGTAAAGTAAGTGGCACTCTCAGGTTGACAAGTCCAGAGTAGATTTTATGGCTAAAATCACTGAAAATATGGCTCTAAATTAGTTTTTTATAGTATTTAATGGGGAATATAGCAAGATGAGTAGTAGATTTAGCTATATTAAGCTAAATTGTTTTATTTTGTCTAGAAGTAGCTCGATCCAGCTACAAAACAGAATAATTGACAACTCTTTCACATAGATCAAATAGTGAAGTTCTTTTCGAAATTTGTCGAGTCCTACTCTGGAATGCAAGTCGAAACTTGTCTAGTCCTGCTCTAGAATCCTTGTCGTAACTTGTCTAGTCCTGCTCCGGAATCCTTGGCGAAACCTGTCGAGTCCTGCTCCAGAATCCTTGTCGAAACTTGTCTAGTCCTGCTCCGGAATCCTTGGCGAAACCTGTCGAGTCCTGCTCCGGAATCCTTGGCGAAACCTGTCGTGTCCTGCTCCGGAATCCTTGTCGAAACTTGTCTAGTCCTGCTCCAGAATCCTTGGCGAAACCTGTCGAGTCCTGCTCCGGAATCCTTGGCGAAACCTGTCGTGTCCTGCTCCGGAATCCTTGTCGAAACTTGTCTAGTCCTGCTCCGGAATCCTTGGCGAAACCTATCGAGTCTTGCTCCGGAATCCTTGTCGAAACTTGTCTAGTCCTGCTCCGGAATACTTGGCGAAACCTATCGAGTCCTGCTCCGGAATCCTTGGCGAAACCTATCGAGTCCTGCTCCGGAATCCTTTTGAAACTTGTAGAGTCCTGCTCCGGAATCCTTGTCAAAACCTGTCGAGTCCTACTCCGGAATCCTTGTCGAAACTTGTCTAGTCCTGCTCCGGAATCCTTGTCGAAACTTGTCTAGTCCTGCTCCGGAATCCATGGCGAAACCTATCGAGTCCTGCTCCGGAATCCTTGGCGAAACCTATCGAGTCCTGCTCCGGAATACTTTTGAAACTTGACGAGTCCTGCTCCGGAATCCATGGCGAAACCTATCGAGTCCTGCTCCGGAATCCTTGGCGAAACCTATCGAGTCCTGCTCCGGAATACTTTTGAAACTTGACGAGTCCTGCTCCGGAATCCTTGTCGAGTCCTGCTCCGGAATCCTTGTCGAAACTTGTCTTGGTACCTGAAGCAGCTGCACATCCTCCCGTCCTGAGTTCAAATTATGGAAGCCCTGTCCGTCACTGGGTGAACTCTAACTCTGTGCTGGGGCCTCGCAAAGTTGTCGGTGCGCTTTCCACACCCTACTCGTTCGTGGGCACACCAATCTCTAGCGCCCTTTATTAAATACCCTCCTACCCATTTCTAAACTTGCTCTTCTATCCCAAGAGGTTATGGTTGCCTGGAGCACTGTCGTCCTCTTATGAGCCTTATTCAGTGCTGGTTTAACCTAGTAGCACATGTAGCACGTGCTAGGGGCCCTGCGCTTCAGGGGGCCCCGCGGGGATGTAAAATATTACTAACAATTAAGTTTTTGCCCTAAGGCACAGAAGGCTGAGACAAAATAATTATTCATTTTCCTGATTTTTTTATATTATTATATATGATATTACTATATAAAAGAAAACTATAGAAAACTTCACTAGAGCATACTGCATAGTACTATAAGTCTGGCATTATGTTATGGTAGTACAGGGTTTGGTTCTTTAAAAAGGAATGAAAAGTGTACAAAATAAAACCCTCTTATCAGTTGAGTCCTCCCAGTCATACGAGTAGTTCTTTTAAATTCCTCAGATAATTTTATCCCTCTCTGCAAAGAAAAATGGGGGGTGGGGGAGGTGAGATAATATATATATATATATATATATATATATATATATATATATATATATATATATATATATATATATACACGGATTGGGGCTCCGATGGTCTTGGTGCTACGGGCTCCGCAGCTCCTTAAACCGACCCCTCCCTTACTAGAGTGGAAGTGTATAACATGAGATTCCTACCCGCTGCGGGGGCCGAAAGCCCGCTGGCTAGGGCCTGTATTATGTTCGGGGTGTGCAGGGCCGTCGACTCTGCTCACCTTTCTCCAGTGCACTTCTAAGGTGGTTGCGTCGTCACCATCTTTTAAGGTCAAAGCTCGAGGACAATTTCGCCTAAATGGTGGGGCGGGTTGGCAAAGCCCATCAACGCTGGACCGGAACTGATTTTGTGTAAATTATCGTATTTTGGATTTTTCTGATCCTATGGAGACTTCTTTTTTTCTCAACCTACCAAATCAGGTTGGTCATATTATCTCCTTTCAATTTTCTTTTTTTTAACAAATATAGTGACAATAGAATGAAATAGTGGGTGTGCGCATGTGGACCCGCTTCCAAGCGCAGCCTCGCCCTCCCTAGGTGTCGTGGAGGATGAGATATCACGACGCACCCCTTCGACCGGTGGAGAAGCTTACCTCTCAGCACCCGCATGCGACAAAGGGGCTTCCATTTTGCTATCTTTGGAGCCGTTATCGGGCAGCTCCCCCTCTGCAAAGCCCCCCTTCCCTACGTGCTTTCTCAGTCGCCAACGGCCCTCACTGCAAACGTAGCCGATCTCGACGGTAGCTATGCGCCGAGTGACGCCTGTCATACCCTTCGAGAGCTAGGTATAGCTCTCGGGCCGGTGGCGCCCCTGGTTCTGCCCAGGACGCCACCCTGGAGGGTACCACATTTGGCTATTTGTCGCCACGCCTCTGCTCCCACCTTTTTGGAGCACACACTGTGTCACGCTGGAACCGTGCCAGTATATACGGATGGCTCCAAGTCCCAAGAGGAGGTCGGTTTCCACACCGTATATCTTCTGTTTGAAGTCGGCGGTGCTCTGCCAAGCGCTGCGTCTGTCTTCACGGCCGAGTTGGCTGCGGAAGATTCCGCGACGGTCCCGGTTCGGAGACCGGATTGTGATTTATAGTGACTTACAAAGCGTCCCGAGTTCTCTCGACAATTGTGTATACAAACCAACTTATTTATTGAGCGTATAGTTTTAACATCTAAAACTACACACATGTGCAATTGTGCATTAAATACCTAAATAAAAACAATATGTAACAAAATAAACATAAATAGAAAAAAGTAGGCTCTATAAATGAATAAATAAAAAGATGCTCGAGGCATACTCTTGACAGTATAGAGAGCTCCCTCTTTACTGGGTGCTAATCTCCCCCTCCCTCCCCCCATTAATTGCCACCGTGACTATATTGCCATACCCTAAATTCGCTCCTGACTAACAACAATAATGAAAATGTTAAGATGGCCTAAAATGGCATCCTTACAAATCTCAATAAATTTTTCTGTACCAAACACACTTTACCTCTATTTCTCACTGTAGGTGTTTTCTTACTGCACAATAAATTACACATGCAGTATCGTCCTATAGAATAAAACCTTTAGGTTTTTGGTTGGGGTCATAACTTTCATCAAAGTGAATCGAATGCACTCATACATGGTTGAACCGTGTACATGTACACAGAGGTTTGAGAAAATACACAATGATTTGTGAAGAGGTTCATTGATTTTTCATAAAATCGTATTTTGTCAACATTTGAGTAACGGATATTTAGACCAAAGTCGGACCGATGCAGCAACAGCGAATTTAATCAGAGGCAGGAGGAAATTGACGATTTGAAAACTGAGGAATTGGACCGGTCTCCCCCCACCCTTGTGACTGCTTCAGAAACACGCCCAAATCCCTGGGCCTACTATCGCAGCGCCCCGTCCCCCCCCCCCCTGTTGCGCCCACAAAAAACAATGCGAGAGAGCAATATATTCATAAAACTGAATTCAGTTCCGTCATGGTCCCTAAGCAAAATGCGAACAACCCTAAAATACAACAATGGAGCGATGCAATCATAAATGGACGTCATAAAGACTCCAAACTGAAAGAAATTGAAAAACAAATGAAGGAATCGTTTACCGAATTGATAGACAATCTTAGATAAACGCAGGAGTGAAGACAAGAGGGAAAAGGTAAGGTACAGACAGTGAAAAGGGAAATTCCCGCTCTTCTGGTGGTCGCCAAACACATTATAAAATTTTAAAATAGGCACTAGAGCATCCACTGATGATCCCCTTCCCCCAAGGCGGTGTGTGTGGCACACCTGAAACCTCAGTGCACCTCTTTGAAATCTCATATCTTTTCCACGCTCGATTAGACCCGCAAAGTTTGATAGAGGGCGTCAAACTTTCTCAAAAACAAACAAAAAAACATTCACAGGAAACTTCTCGAAACCAGGTTCCTGGATGAGTCAAGCGCTTAAGATGGGTATAAATTTCAGTGGAAGTAATAATGAGTTAGCGGAAATAATCTTATTGTATTTTAAAATATAATAGCCACATTTTCCACCCATTCAAGTTATTTTTTGAACGGTAGATGTATATTATTCGGACATTCCTCTTTGAAGTATACCATTATAACGAACAACGCATTAAAAGCCTGTACGAGTCTTTTAGGGATTAGTTTATACTCACCCTTTGCTGTTAAACTCACGAATGTTTAGCTCTTGCACACTAACATTCAAACGAGGTTATAACATAACATTCAACGGATGACAAAAGCCACAAAGGCCTATCATATGTCAATCGAAAAGCCTCCGCGAAATCACCCATCATCCCCAGAAACTGCATCCAGAACACCGCTCCTAAAGCATCCAACGAAAGGGTTAGATAATTCAGTTCTCATTTATTAGTTCACCTTCTACCCATCCGAACATAACTAACCGATAGTCGAATTACAAGAATTTATTTTTGTCCAAAACTCATAAAATCAAACCTCAAAATAGCGCAACCCAACGCTCAACTCAACCCAGCATGAGCTGGCTCTGAATACCTGGGGGCGGGGCTTATTGGAAAAGTAGGTGGGGTTTAGCTGCGTAGGGGTGGGGAGTGAGAGAAGCTGGTCACCGGCTTGTGGGGTGGCAACTAGAATGCACATCATGAATCAAATATGTCCTTTTGATGGAAGACACTGGAAGTTTATTCGACAGGATGAATGTGAAGAAGGGTATATGGGGTAGAGGAAATGCGACTAATTAGTTAATCGTGGTCGAGGGCATTGGTATGATGCTGTTTTAGCCGACTGAGGCCTCGCGTCACCTCCGCTACCCTCCCTCCCATCCGTCGCCGTTCGATATGATAAGTAGACCCCGATCCAGAAAGTACATAGCCGCTCCTCGCCCGCTCCTAAGGGCATATGGTGGCGTTAGGGGTAGGGAAAGTAGGGGTGGGTTCCAACACAAAGCGAGCTCCTACAGCGTCCGGGACTAAAGTGCGGAGAATTCACCGATGGTGAGGGCGTCGTGTTGGTAGAGATTGGAAGCAATAATTCCTCCCAGTATCGCTACAAATTGCTCTCAATAGGCCAGTGGTCAAACGCCTAACGAAGTAGTTTGTGCTTCTCCCGAGCCAACTTGTTCGTTGTGAGGCGTTTCGGGCAAAAATGATCCTGCCCATCAGTGCACTATTTAAAAACATCTTTGTTTCGAATTGCAGCTTGCAACTACTGTCCACATAAATGATTTTTTATTTACTTCATCACCCGAATTTCCACCAAATCATGACCGAATCTTCGCCTGGGATTCGCGTCTTCGTATGCGCCCGCTCAATAATGGAACACCCGAGATTATCTCCCGTCCTCACTCCAGGTTGTCCATTTATCTTTTCGCAATTTTCTTACTAGATTCTGTCCGTGTTAATTGGATGGGATATTTTAAATCATTTTGTTTCCCCATTATATTTTGATGTTCCCTATTTCCGTTATATTCTCTCCACCACACACCTTCCCTACTGTGAGGTAAGGAGTGAATGTTTTCCTTCCGATTCCCTATTTTGCCATTTTCAATACTTCTTTGTGAGAATTTATTGGAAAATCCTTCGTTATAAAATCTCAGTCTGTTTGCCCTTTCCGTAGTGCCAGCAAAATTATTATTGACCGGTACTGACTAGGCCCAACAAACCTTGCCCCGACATCAACACACACTAAATGCAACCAAAGGCCAGACACCATCAAACACCTAATAGCCTGCACAAAACTACACACACTATCGCCTTTTTTATTTTCCTGTAGGCCCAACTTGCAGAAGAAAGGGAGGGGAAGCCGGCAAGTACTTTTCCCAACTATTCGGGCAGGTGCATTTACAAAGTCCATTGTACATACATAATGAACTTAATATTTATTCTACACAGCATAAAGAATTAATGACTTTTATTGGAGTGATTTGTGAACCCAAATGGACAATGATTGTGGAGTATAAATTCTAAAAAAAAATTGACTTCGAGAAAAATTAAATAGGATTTAAAATAGGGTGTGGATTGAGCCTTTCAAGGCAGATGTATCCAGGGTATTCGATTCGAATTTTACCCTGAGGAAAGATATGCCTGGATTGAAAATTTGGAAATACGATAGGGAGAGATGCGTCACCTATTCGGTCCTGATAATTCAAGTAGCCCAGAGACTATTTCAATTTCCCTAACATTATTTAGACTTGTTTGTGGGCTTCTCTGCAGGAAATGCCCCTCTTATTTTATAATAATAATAACAATGCATATTTGTATTCCGTTCGCCCAGGCCTGAGGGTTTTATCTCACATTTAGAGTTGGTAGCCATCCAATTACTGGCAAAGGTTCGGATTGATTTTGCCTTGGATAAATATGGCCTTACCTTTGTGCAAGGATCTTTAGTAAACTCGGGTAAAAAAAGTAAACAAATTTCGGTATGGACTTCCACATAATGATATACACACAACTGTACAAATAACAAAAATAGTCCCAGCTATAAAACGCACATACGAGGCGATGCTCATCGTACGTACACAAATAGATGAAAGGTATATTCGAAACGCCGGTGTGTGCGTCTTTTGTCGATTCGTGTATCACGGATTGATTTTACGACAGCCCACACACGTGTGCCTGTCTCACTGAATCCCCAGTTGATGAGATTGAGTTTGAAGGACTCCACGTGATCGCCCGTGGGGGTTCGAACTGTCCTCGCGGCAGGTGGCGAAGATGCCTCCCCCCTCCCCCTCTCTAGACTTTTCAAAAGACGCGAGTAGCGAAGGCCAATAAATAGAACCGATTAATTGGCTTAAAGTGTCGCCCATATGCACGCGTCTGCGCAAAAGCACATGAATCATGGTATAGGCATACGCGTACATCTAAAACGTACATGCTTTTACATCGTGGTGTTTCGTGTCTTCCTTTTGTGTCGAACAATTCGACAATCCTCTGGTCGGCAGCCCCTACCGTCAGGTATGTACGTGGGGTGTCACCGGCAGTGGTCGTCCGGTTCCGCCCCGAGCACTGTTGTTAGGGTGTAGGGTGGGGATGGGGGTATAGCCCGTGGGGTGGGGGGAATAGCCCGCGGGAGGCGCGTAGGCCTAATCAGGAGTGTGGAAGAGTGTTATTGCTCATCTCTGACGTCATTCGACTGGCCGAAATCGCAATTACATTATTTTTAATTAGTTTTTACGACAAAATGAATTAGACGAGACCCCCCCACCCCACAGTCCCCACTTCCCGAAGTCCCATGCAGAGGAAATGGGCAATATCGAAAGGGGAATTGTGTAATCCAACGGGTCTCCTTCCTGTGACTAACCACATCCGATGTGGCTTAACTTCACTGTAATAGAAAGCGGCGCTTCCACTCGGCTAAGCCCGAGCCCATTTGGGAGGGAGAGATCAGACAGTGTCCCAGCCGAGGAGGGGGGGGGGGTACGCCTTGGTTCCCTGCGCCGTGTGATTCTTTACTGTGTGTGTGGTGGTGTGGGGTGGGGGGATAATAGAGCTTTAATCAATTGCAGCGTTTGTGCCCTCAAAAGTTGTTTCCATGACACTAACCAAATCCTCCACCGAGAATTGGGAGAGTTGCGCTCCTCTCATGTTTCTCACGCTCCCAAAACTCCCCCCAAACATTGTCTCTTTTAAATTCTTCATTTTTTTCTCTTCAAAACTCTTGAGTGGAGATGGAATGGAAAGATTGTTTGTGTGTGCGAGATAGAGAGATTGTGTATATGAGATAGAGTGTGTGTGTGTTAGAGTGAGAGAGGTGTATGTCTGAGAGAGATTGTGTGTGTAAGAGAGCGTGTGTGTCTGTGAGAGAGAGAGAGAGAGAGAGTTTGTGTGTGTGTGAGAGAGAGAAAAAAAGTAGAAAGGGAGACGAGAAAAAGAGGAAAACTAACCAGATTTGGACTTCCTTTAACCTAACCTTAAATTTTTTGTTGCATTACACTAAGAAAATTTATATTCTCTCTTTTTCACATTTGTGTAATTCCATCATATATGTGTATTTAAAAATCATGTATTGCCAATTAATGTTTTAAAATATCATTACTTTATTGCATTTAATTTATTTTCCTTGGCCCCAAACGTGACTCCCCAGCAATCCCCCACGTGGCAATGACGAGATAACCCCCACGTGACGAGATAAAGAAATTCAAGGTATCTCTGCAGAACGCTTGGTCGCCCTATCATAATGACACTGGTATTACGATGGTACGAAAGGTATTACGTCTTTTCAAAAAATCAAATCAAATGGCAGTGAAGTTTAATTAACCTATTTATAAATAAATAATAATAATCAATAACTGCAGCCCAACAATAAGTTGTTTTTTTTATTCTGGGTTATAAAAAGATTCAGCATAATTTCCGGGAAAAACGTTTGGAACAGTTTTAATGACAGTTGTTATGAAACGTTCTTCTATTTATCAAATGCTCTAGTAATCTAAATCAATGATATTCCTTAAGTTCTAAATTTGGTGGGATGTGGAAGAATATTCCCCCCAAACAATCTTATCTTTCCCTGGGTTTGTGTTAACATAACATAACAAAAGGAGGAAACTACAAAAGGCTTATCAATATCCTATGCGAGGTATCTCTGGTTCCCCTCCTCAAGCTCAGCCTCAGCTAGCATCCTCATCCAGAAATCTATCCAGTCCTTTCTCAAAACTCCGCAGGGGAGGACGCCTCTATCACGACTAGTGAGCCTTACTCCATTCATCTACCATTCGATTTGTAAATCAATTTCTACCAATCTTTTTCCTAAACCTGTTTTATCCTGTTAATAAAAATAAGAACCTTACCTATGTCTCCCTTATTATAACCTTATACTCACTCCCTTGAAGACCTCAATCAAGTCACCTCGAACCTTTCTCCTTTCTAACACATGTAAATTAATTACGTCTCCTAACCCATAAAACATCTTAGTCAACCTTCTTCACCTAGACTCAAACAAACCAATATCCATCCGATGGTGGCTGAAATTGCATCACATCATTATGATGTGGCCCAACTAATGACAGGTACAATTTCAGTATGCTGCAAAGCCAGAGCTCCTGCTTCACCATACTGGAAAACATCTTTTCTGTTTAACAAAGCCACTGTCAATGTAATACTTCGTTCATAGGATCAAGTTGCTAGTAATAAACGTTTGGTATGTTTGGGTCGAATCTCTGGTGCTTTGACGGGTTCCGATTCAACCGTTTCTTTCAAAAAAAAGTCATCTAAGACGGGGTTTCTACAAGAATGAGGTTCATCGAAGGGGTCACAATCGTTGTTTGTGTTTTTTAAACTGTATGTGTCATTTACAGGCCATCAATGCATGGGGATACAATCCCCCAAATCTTTTTCATTGCGTAGCCGTACTAACCCTCACAATTCATACAATACCAAAGATGAATATGTTACTCTTTAAAGTCTTTATCTTCTATATGAAGATAATGAATTTAAATAAAGACTACTCACTGCCTAAATAAAGACGACCCGCTGCCTAAATAAAGACGACCCATTGCCAGATAGTTGCCTTATATTCCATAGCGGTAAAATCGTAATAACGTTCCGATACAACCTAATATAAATGTATATTACTTCTGACTGTTTAGTCGGACATTCTACACAGTAGTGATCCTTAATGTGTGGTATGGGTACCCATTGTTCTCCTCCAAACGCTTTGGCGGGGGTACGCGACTAACTTGAGGAATTTTCTCCGGTATTTGATCTTTTTGAATAAATTAATCACAAAATTTCAATCCCTTGTCTAATTCAATATTAGGATTGTTCTAAACCATTTGCTTCTATATCTACCAAACCTTTCACACAGTTAAGAAATATTCAAATTATATTGTAGTCAATTTAGTGGGGCACGAAATTGTTATGGATGGCAGCAAAATTGGTGCCCGATCTACGCAGGTACATGGCAGACATATGGTCATTTTTTAATATTTTTATTGGGCTGACTCAACTGAATAGAAAATATTTCTTACCAGGGCCGGTTAAGTTAGTTACATTGGTTATGTTAGTCGGCGGATTGGGACCAGATTAGAAACGGGTTAGTGCTGTTGTTCGAATCCGTGTGTCTATAAACTCTTCAAATGGTCTTTACTAAAAGACTACAAAACCAATTAGATGAACACCAATCCAGAGAACAGGCTGGCTTAAGAAAGGGTTTCTCAACGATTGACCAAATATATACTCTCTATTAGTTCACTAAGAAAACTTCAGAGTACATTATACCTTTACACTTGGTATTTGTAGACAACCAAAAAGCATTTGGTTAAAAAAAACACCAGTGTTCATAACAGCCTTGAAGAATCAAGGTATAGATCCTGGCTACATAAATATCAAAGGACTTATACCAGCCATCTATATCTACAAAATTATTCACGTCCTGTCTAGAAGAAATCTTCAGAAGGCTAAACTGTCAAAACAAGGACCGATGGGGATTCCCACAATCACTTGAGATTCGCAGATGATATTGTACTCATAGCTGATAATCTAGAAGAGATTCAAACAATGCTTCAAGAACTTAATTAACCATGAAAGCAAAAACGTCAGGCTAAATATAAATATTGACCAGAAAAATTACCGATTGGACTACACTTGATAAAAGATGACCGAGAAGATCTCAAAAACAAGAGAGAGCGATGATCTTCCAAAAATATACCAAGAATTGGAAACTAATTGCACTGACGGACAAAAATTTAGAAAAAATGAGAAAGAGTTTCTCTAAACACTGGGAGGCGAGTGCCGGAAATGATGATGATGATTGTGGTGCCCAGATGCCTGCCTCTCCATGTCACGGTAGCCCACGTAACGATCGTACAGTACGGCATGGATCGTTATGTCATATATATTGTGCAGCTGATCTTATTTGAGCCATGTCATATTCGGAAACCTTCCAGCCGCCATGTGTCACATTCATGATTTTCACTGGCAGGCACTTTCTGTTGCAAGAGGGAGATATTAAGATTGTAGTCTACTTCTTGCAATTTGGCTGTTCCTCCAGTCTACAATGTTACCAAAGGCCCTTCAGGCTGCACGGTAGCTGACCATTTGTCGTTTGGGTAGTTCCCTATATATGGAGTCATTTTCTGTCGCGCTCTTGTTTTCTGCGAATTTTTAAGAACAACCACCCGAACAATTGTTCCTCCAGGCCATGGTCATGTGGGAGTCTCCCAAAGGGTAGAATAGCAGATATTATCTGTTCTTTATCATCTCTTTACATATGTTCTCAATCTGTATTATTTTGCACTCTTTGCCTTTATCTTTCCCTTTTCCTATCATTTTAACCGCAGAGGGCTGGAAAAACGGTCTGTCGGTGTCTCTTTTTTTATGAATTCCTTAGTTATTGAAGGATGTGTGCCAGGAATCGAAGATATTGGGTCCACCCTCTTTACTAACCCTAGCATTTATGCTTGCAAGATGTTCTTAAGGAGGGGACCAAATAATAATTATCTATGCATCAATTGCAGAATAGCATTCTCAAGGGTGGACACTCCGTACATCCATCATATGTCCAGCTATTTCGTAAATATCTTCTCACAGTGTTCACGGCGAGAATATCATCTACCCGAACCAGTGACAGTTCTTCAGGTTTAGCGTAAAGTATATACCAATGTTGTCCGCCCGTTTCGACAAACTGGACTTCTAAACACTCGCCTTTTTGTTTATAAGTTCTCACTTGAGGTAATCAAGGAAACGCTGGTAGTCGCCAGGGATGGGTTCCCTCCTCTCCCATCTTTAGCTGTTTTGGGAGCCGTGATAGACCAACACCCACGGGACGTTGGAAGAAACTAAGCCCTTCCTTGATATCCTGTAGCTATTACTAATCCCTTTTTCAACCATTGTCACGGTACTCGGAGGTCCTGGTTCTTCTCTGCGGTTACTTGCCACTGTCTCCGTCGACTCTTTGCTAGGTTCTCTTCTTGGTAACAACTTCGCTGGTCCTTTATACCCCCAATCAAGTCCTGACCTTGAGCTACTGCGCCTACCAACGTCGGTTTGGTTTGGCTAGTTCACTGACCTACTGAATGTTTATTATGGGGTATTAGGGTACCGAATTCCCCTGCTCTCGTCTCGGTTCCGCCACGGTGAGCCATACATGTACACACGGAATTATTCCCATAGGTAGAGGCAAAACTTTATTATAATAAAACTAAAATAAACCAGCATTAATTAAATACTACTGACACTAGTATTACTTATGTTATAATATTAACACTTATATTTAACATTGTTATAGTTAGTATATTTTATGTATACCGAGAGTTTTCGATCGTCCTATATTTATCACTATAGGGGCAAGGCACTTATTGTACCCTTAAACGGGTACACTTCCATTTTGACCTCACTTTATCATTACCATTCCACTTATCATTACTATTCGCTATTGAATCGTGTACATATCGTACACATCTGAGGGATAAGCAACCACGAACGTACATAATATTAGAGTCTTCTTCCATAACTTCCATTCCCTATTCTAAATCCATTTAACATTCGTTAATGTCTATTTATGTCGGATTTAAATTAAATTAGTGATATTTTCTTGTTTCGATTAGCCCCATTTGATTCCCCCAACT
This sequence comes from Ceratothoa steindachneri, assembly GCA_963969495.1. Classification (NCBI taxonomy): domain Eukaryota; kingdom Metazoa; phylum Arthropoda; class Malacostraca; order Isopoda; family Cymothoidae; genus Ceratothoa; species Ceratothoa steindachneri. The sequence continues at coordinate 54,345,350 of OZ018339.1, read as the reverse complement.
CCCTTTTATTCCCCAAACCCTTTTAAAATTTAATCTAATGCCCCCCCCCCCTTTTATAGTTTTAAGGTCCAAACTGCCGCTGAGGGTGAGAATTAAATCTTGGGGTGTGTTTTTTTGCGTATGTGTGTGTGCGTATGTGTGAGAGAGAGAAAAAGAAATAAGAACCGGATTCTTGTTACGATGCCCCTCCTTTAGTAAGGGTATTTTAGGGCGTTGGGGGTGGGCAACCTTTCGGGAATTTTCTCCTGGCCCTTACTCACTTTCAAGTAAACAAGGTCAGCAGAACTAAGTCGCGTGCCCTCAATTATTCTTACTTATGACCTAACGACCCTCAAAACTTTTAATAATTCCCGGACTAACCTTAGAACGACTTTGGTAATTATATCAGTCGAAATAGAATGCAAAACAACATAAGGGTTTCAAATTTCGTTAGAATCTGCCGAATAGTTACGATGTTATTGCCAAATAATTCCAGGACTAACCTTGGGAGGACTTTGGTAATTATATCAATCGAAAGAGAATGTAAAACAATATAAGGGTTTCAAACTTCTTAGAATCTGCCGAATAGTTACGATGTTATTGCCAAATAATTCCAGGACTAACCTTGGGAGGACTTTGGTAATTATATCAGTCGAAAGAGAATGTAAAACAACATAAGGGTTTCAAATTTCGTTAGAATCGGCCGAATAGTTACGATGTTATTGCCCCCCAAACTCATTGAAAAGCAAAGTGGTTACTATCAACCGACCGCCCCCTCGACCTACGAACCCACATAGTAGCAACTTATAGAGTCGCGTGCACGCGACTAAAACATAGGAGACTATTCTGGGGGTGGAGATTGACAAGGGGGACTACGCAACTCTCCTGAATCTGTGTATTCAGAGGTCGAAAGAGCTGATGTGTATGGAGACAGATAAAATCCTGCAGCTAATTGCATAAAAAACATAACAATTGAAGGATTTATTTTAATTTCCATTTTTTTCTCTTTTTTACATTTTCCTCTCAATTTTTCAAGTCTCAACGTTTTTTTTTTGTATTTCCAATTTTTCTTATATGGATTTTTGTTTTTGTTTTGATCGATGAAAGAACGATTATTTTCGGTCTCCTTGGGATGGGAGGGGGGGGGAGAGGGGTAATTTCCTGTTTTCAATTTTATACAAAAAAAACACCTTATTTTTCTCTGTGTAATTTCTAATATTTCATTTACGGGTCGGAAGAATTTCAATTTCAATTTTACCAATTTAAAGGCGAGAACTTTTCATCCTTTTCACCGGATAAAGAGGAAATTTCGTATTTGCCATTTTCGGGAGAGAAATTCTATTCTCTTTTGGCAGGAAATTTCACTTTCCTCTCTCGGGGTCTTTTTCCTCTCTCCCACAACAATAATTTTCCATTAATTCAAAATTGATTTTCGTGTATTGTTATTCAGGAGATTTAGACTTTTCAGGGCTCTATGGAATTTATACATACCTGTTCCAAGACGTTTTTTTTTACCTCTCAATTTCCGTCCCCAAAAGGAAGAATTTAGGCTGTAAAAATGAGCCTTTGAAAGGACATGGTTGGTATAGTTTTATTCCCCAATTAGTTTGTGCCCTTTTCATTGAATGTGTTTTGATATCAGAGAAACAAACAAACAAAAAACTGCGGTTATAATAGTAGTCGTTCGGCAACCTACCTTTATCTAGGCAGATTCCGACCGGATGATGAAATATACATAAAGGTCAGTATGACAATCTATTGGTGAGTCCGAGGGTACCAAAGGCCGGTCCTCTCTGGGAAGAGGTGCCCAGGTATGTTTTGCCACCAAACAGCGTTCAGGTCGCCCCGGGAACAGAGGGACTTGTTCGGCGTCAGGGGTATGTGGATATAGAGACCCATCTCCAGGATTCCTTGGAATCAGAGTGTGTGTGTGTTGTGTTGCGAATACGGGAGAGGAAAGAAAGCAGTGTTGTAATTATCTGTGTGTGAGGTGAGAAGTGTAAGATCTACTCAACCCAATACAAGAGCAAAGCGAGTCCATCAATGGGTAGCCAGATCTCTCCGTGCGCTGACGTTTTGTGTCCGCTCTCGCCGGGATTGAACCCGATACCACGAGGTTGGGAGACCAACGCCGTATCCACTCGGCTACCAAGAGCTCTAACAAGTCCCTTGTTCCCCGGCCGGCTGACCCTTAAACCCCCTCGAGTGCTAAGGGTGGAGTTCTCGTTAGCACAATGGGCAAAGAGGTGGGTTTTCACCCCTGGGTAACATGTTCGATTGGAGGGAAGAGCAGACATGAGAGGATTAGTGCTCGCAGGGAGCAGCTGCCACTCAGGGGATGCATCGAGTCTGAGACCGATGCGCCGGCAACTCCCAATAGAAAGGTGGGGGGGGGGATCTCTGCTCTCCCCAACTCTTTATCTTTTGGTTTTAGGAAGAGAGGACTCAAACCCCCCCTTTCAAAATGATTCCCCCTCCTCATAAAATTGCCCCTAGCACCTCCTACAAGTTATGTGCCCTACTGGCCCCAACGCCCACGTTTCGCCGTCCCTACCTCAATACCTGCAAGTTGAGCTGCCACCACTATATATTTCCCACTATATTCACTTCTACCTTCACTGCAGATCTCTTTGGGATAATTCCTCGTTGCTATTGCGCTTAAAATTCGAGACCATCCCTAAACCGTTTCGTTTTCTACTCGAATTTGAAGCGCAATAGCAACGAGGAATTATCCCACCCACAGACATCTGTAGTGAAGGTAGAAGTGAATATAATGGAAGAATTATAGCCGAGGGTCCTCTTGCAGGCAGTGGGGCCTGGAGGGTGCATAACTTAGGCCAGAGGGGCATTACCCCCGCTACACCATCCCCTTTGCAGGTAGAAACCAAACGTTGCCCCCTCCCCCGGGTCATTCTGGTGACATTAATTATCCAGTCCGTAGGTGGCGTAATTAAATACCTAACAAACGGCACTAAGAGCTTCCCATTGTACTCAACCAGACATCGTGTGAAATATATCTTCTCGTTTCCCTCTTCCTGCACAAAGACCCCGTTCTATCCCCTCCAGCATACCCCCCTCGCTCCAACTCGTTCTCCCCATGTCTCGTTCACGTTTAAAACCGCGCGCGCAATTTGTTCGCGGCCCTTCCGCAAGCATAAATAAGCGGCGAGCGTAATCCTCTTCCGCCCCAGCGTTTCGCTTAGCGCGCTCGACACCTCGTTCCATTTTGCGCCATTTTCCGTAATCGTGTAAACATAAGCACGACCCGGATATCTCAGGCCCCCTTTCACGTAAATGACCCTCTAAATAAAGGGGGAGGAGGGGACGAATTGGTCTTTAAAACTTATTAAACGCCGTTTCGGAAGCGAGGCTTCACCCCCCTTCCCGCCGCAATGTACGGGATTCGTTCCTTTCGTGCGACCCTCGCCAATGTATTTCATGGCTAGGAAATGCGCCGATCTGTTACTCTCTTATGGCTTGGATGCCAACCACCGCTATGTAAATGCTCATTCGCCCTTGCACGCGTCTTAACACACGTACTGAAGCTGTACACTGTAGATCCGCTTGTCTGTACGAAGCCAGGCTTAGCGTAATTGGCCTGGGATTGGTGTTGCGCTTTCTATCCAGATTGCAAAGGGGTGTTGGGGGGGGATTTCAGGTAAAATAAAGGTCGCCAAAGTTAAGGGATCGTAAGAGGTCTCACCTCCAGACGAAATAACCCCTTTATGGGGTTTAAATGAACCCTTTTTATTATAATTTCTGTTATCGGTGAAACCCAACTAAGGGTGTCGACACCTGAAGGCTTTAGAAAACATCCCCCTAAATAAAAGGGTGGAATTAAGGCCCAGTAAATGGGTAACTCTTGCATCGGCCTCCATCTAACCGGGGCATAAACGCCGCATGTAAACAGAATAAAAGGCACGGTAGATAAACAGGGGGAGAAGCAATGTTAGATAAAGAAGAGGACACCTAAAATTAGTAATGGCTAATATGGCCTATCTCCCTGATTGAGAACCTGTAGGCCCCCCTCGCGCTGCCAGCAGTAAACTGTCATCCATTAGGTCACTGGGGGCAGTAGGGTACGCGATTCCAGGTTTTAGATGTAACAGGGGCATTACCCCTGGAACACCATCCTCCCATTGCGGGATCCTCGCATCAGGTACATCACCAGTGGTAATTAACGGCTCTTGGGGAAACAAATGACCCTAGCTAGTGGTAAATCTCAGTAGGTAACTTCTAACTTCAGTGGTAACCATTGACGTTTCCGCCAACGCATTGGTAACCGATGAATTCTCGCTGGAGTGGTAACAAAGGTGAAGCACTTCGGTATTATCCCAGCCTCTTATTAACCAGCGCCCCTCCCTCCTCTTTTAGGGGTAACCGAAGGCACACCATTCAAGGGTCCGTAACTCTCCCAAAGGTGGTGTTCGATCCCTTTCGGGAGACTTGTCTAAAAGGATCTTCCGCAGCTTCTATTTGACTCTTGACTCCGTATTCTTCCCCTATTCTTCCCCCCATTCTTCCCCCATTCTTCCCCTATTCTTACCCCCATTCTTCCCCTATTCTTACCCCCATTCATTCCCTATTCTTCCCCCCATTCTTCCCCCCATTCTTCCCCCCATTCTTCCCCTATTCTTCCCACATTCTTCCCCTATTTTCCCCCACATTCTTACTCTATTTCCTACACATTAACGCACATTCTTCCCCTAATCTTCCCCTACTCTTTTCACATTCTTTCCTATTCTTCCCACATTCTTTCACTATTTCCCGCCACATTCTTACCCTATTTCCCCCACATTCTTCCCCTATTCTTCCCCCATTATTGCCCCATTATTGCCCTTACTCGCAGGTTCTTGGTGATACAACAAGGTCAGGACTCTATAGTACAAACTTAGAGTTTGCATTCAGGAGATCCATTACGCTTTCTCCTACGCCAAGCCCACATTGGATTACACATCTCTTCAATAATAATGTTTTTTTATCCTGGGTAAAATTTTAATATTTTCTTATCACTTCACTAACTATATAATTTAAGAAGGGGATTTTTTTGAGTATTTGAATAATAATTTCATCTTAGTTTGGTTATGACTTATGTTTTTATCAAAGTTATTTCTAATAATTCTTTTATAATATCAAAAAACAAAATGGTGAAGTTCATAAATAAATATAAGTATCGAAATTTTGTGATTTTTTTAAAACTTAAAGAATTACAAATGGTGAAGTTCAGAAAATATATTTTTATATATCTTCTTCTATAACTATATTTTAGCAACGTGATATTTTGAAAGGGGGGAAATTTAGTTTAGAGTTTCTTTTTAAAATTATTATAATTGGCGAAGTTCAGAAAATTTATACAAATTTAACCATGGCTGTTTTTTTTAGATTTTAAATTTTAATCTTAGTAGCGAAGCGCAAGCTCCCCTCGTAGGGGGGAGTGGCGAAGCTATTGCCTGGTTTTGCTTTTTATTAAATTTCGTCTTTTTTTTTATTTCAGACGCAGTTTTTGGCATTGAATTATGACCCAAAGGTAAGATCCCCCCAATTATATTTTTTTGTGACTCAGGCAAAGCGTTCTTTGTTGGTATCTTCGAGTCCAATCATCACAATTGTTCCTCGCCATACTATCTCCCTCTTTGAAACGGTGCCTCCAAATAGTTCCTCGCCATACGATCTCCCTCTTTGAAACGGTGCCTCCAAATAGTTCCTCGCCATACGATCTCCCTCTTTGAAACGGTGCCTCCAAATAGTTCCTCGCCATACTATCTCCCTCTTTGAAACGGTGCCTCCAAATAGTTCCTCGCCATACTATCTCCCTCTTTGAAACGGTGCCTCCAAATAGTTCCTCGCCATACGATCTCCCTCTTTGAAACGGTGCCTCCAAATAGTTCCTCGCCATACGATCTCCCTCTTTGAAACGGTGCCTCCAAATAGTTCCTCGCCATACTATCTCCCTCTTTGAAACGGTGCCTCCAAATAGTTCCTCGCCATACTATCTCCCTCTTTGAAACGGTGCCTCCAAATAGTTCCTCGCCATACGATCTCCCTCTTTGAAACGGTGCCTCCAAATAGTTCCTCGCCATACTATCTCCCTCTTTGAAACGGTGCCTCCAAATAGTTCCTCGCCATACGATCTCCCTCTTTGAAACGGTGCCTCCAAATAGTTCCTCGCCATACTATCTCCCTCTTTGAAACGGTGCCTCCAAATAGTTCCTCGCCATACGATCTCCCTCTTTGAAACGGTGCCTCCAAATAGTTCCTCGCCATACGATCTCCCTCTTTGAAACGGTGCCTCCAAATAGTTCCTCGCCATACGATCTCCCTCTTTGAAACGGTGCCTCCAAATAGTTCCTCGCCATACGATCTCCCTCTTTGAAACGGTGCCTCCAAATAGTTCCTCGCCATACTATCTCCCTCTTTGAAACGGTGCCTCCAAATAGTTCCTCGCCATACGATCTCCCTCTTTGAAACGGTGCCTCCAAATAGTTCCTCGCCATACTATCTCCCTCTTTGAAACGGTGCCTCCAAATAGTTCCTCGCCATACTATCTCCCTCTTTGAAACGGTGCCTCCAAATAGTTCCTCGCCATACGATCTCCCTCTTTGAAACGGTGCCTCCAAATAGTTCCTCGCCATACGATCTCCCTCTTTGAAACGGTGCCTCCAAATAGTTCCTCGCCATACTATCTCCCTCTTTGAAACGGTGCCTCCAAATAGTTCCTCGCCATACGATCTCCCTCTTTGAAACGGTGCCTCCAAATAGTTCCTCGCCATACTATCTCCCTCTTTGAAACGGTGCCTCCAAATAGTTCCTCGCCATACGATCTCCCTCTTTGAAACGGTGCCTCCAAATAGTTCCTCGCCATACGATCTCCCTCTTTGAAACGGTGCCTCCAAATAGTTCCTCGCCATACGATCTCCCTCTTTGAAACGGTGCCTCCAAATAGTTCCTCGCCATACGATCTCCCTCTTTGAAACGGTGCCTCCAAATAGTTCCTCGCCATACTATCTCCCTCTTTGAAACGGTGCCTCCAAATAGTTCCTCGCCATACGATCTCCCTCTTTGAAACGGTGCCTCCAAATAGTTCCTCGCCATACGATCTCCCTCTTTGAAACGGTGCCTCCAAATAGTTCCTCGCCATACTATCTCCCTCTTTGAAACGGTGCCTCCAAATAGTTCCTCGCCATACGATCTCCCTCTTTGAAACGGTGCCTCCAAATAGTTCCTCGCCATACGATCTCCCTCTTTGAAACGGTGCCTCCAAATAGTTCCTCGCCATACTATCTCCCTCTTTGAAACGGTGCCTCCAAATAGTTCCTCGCCATACTATCTCCCTCTTTGAAACGGTGCCTCCAAATAGTTCCTCGCCATACTATCTCCCTCTTTGAAACGGTGCTTCCAAATAGTTCCTCGCCACCCTACTCCACAGCGTGGCATCGATCCTCTTTAGGTACTCAGGCAATGTACTTTCTACACTTTTTTTTTACTGCCCCTAATTTCACCAAATACATTCCACACCCCTTTAAAAAAACCCTTCTCCTGAGTATCTCTCCCTTTCCCTCTTCCCTTTCCAGCACTTCCCATGCATTGACAATCTTTGTTGTCTCTCAAGCACCGAGTGAACACTGTAAGGACGCGGAGCTCGTCTGCACGTACACAGAAATGTGTGTAGTCGTACACATTCATACAGCTCCAACACACAGGATTAAGCTTGGATTTCTAAACCCTGTTTTTTAGGTATTTTTGATTCTCCTTTTAAGCGGTCATCTCGCGCCATCATTGGAGGATACAACAGGTTTAGAAGGGTGTCGTTCCCCCCCAGTCGTGATGGTTCTATATACTCTCTTCCACAAACCACTCGGGCTATGGAGCTTTCACAGAATTTTACTTCTCTTAACCTCACCACTTTTCTTTGCCACATCCGAAAATTGGGCAAATTTGAACATTAGTTTTCGTTTTTTAGGTATGCGAAGGTAGTAATTATAATAAAAATACTACTACTAAAAATAATGAATAATAAAATAAAAAATAATTATAAAATAATAATAATAGAATCTAATTACAAAAATAATCAAAATAATAATAATAATAATAAAAAAAAAAAAATAATTATAGAAATAATAAAAAAAATAATAATAATAAAATAATTATAAAAATAATAAAAATAATAAAAAAATAAAAATAATTATAAAAATAATCAAAATAATAATAATAAATTTTTTTTATAAAAATAACTAATAATAATAATTAGAAAAATAAAATAATAAAAATACCTATTCCTCTTTCTCCTTTTTTTTTATATTCTCTTTCCTCTTTCAATGGTGATTTTTTAAATATTTTTAGACATTAAATAATTTGATAAAAATAAAAGCGTTTGCGGGGGTTTCTTTACACAAAACAAAGTGATTATGACGTTGTGCATCCGCGCACAACTTTTCGTGTACGTCTTTATGACTTTGCATGCCCGAGCGCTATGTGCGTATTGACATGTGCATCGAATAAACTCCTTCATGTAATTCCTTTTTAATGTATTCCCGACCAGTATCGCATCATTTGGCGGCCGCAGAGATGGACTGACATTCGAGATAAGCGATGCCTGGGTATTAATTTTGATTGGTGCATATTGAAAAATGTATAATCCAATGAATACTCGTATCGGGAAAGGAATGAAGATGAAAAAAGACCGAAAAGAAGGGATAGTTCAAGAGAGAGGAGTGTAGTAGCAAACATCGTTAAATTGTGGGGCCAGAGGGGTGCGCAGGAGACCTAAAGGAAAATTCCGCATATTTGCCCCACCATCCAGAAGTTTGAATCTAAACCCATTCAGAGGAATCTGGGTATTAATGGGCGCGATTTTGACCTCCGATACCGGTCGTGAAAATGAACTCGTGTTTATTTTTCTTTAATTAAACGAAAAAAGGTCAACATACGTAAATCGCGTGCTCACAATTATTCTGACGTATGACCATATTACCTTACGACCTTAAAAACTTCCAATAACTCACGGACTAACCTTGGTAGGACCTTGGTAATTATATCATTCGAAAGGGAATGTAAAACAACATCAGGGTTTCAAATTTCGTTAGAATCGGCCAAATAGTTACGATGTTATTGCCAAAAAACTCATTGAAAAGTAAAGTGGTTACCATCTGACCGGCCTTCCTACTGACCGACATAGCAACATAGATTTATGTAGCTCTGTTGCCCTCTTGTTCATGCCTCGAAAAAGTTTCGGGATTATTCGGAGACATTTTGGACGGCCGAAAAGCTGAACTTAGGAATTACACGAGTCGCCAAGAAGAGCCATCGAAGATGCGAAAACGGGAAAAATACTACAAAGAATTGAATTCTGTTCAACAATTGGCATTTTTCTTTTATTGTGAGTATCAAAATGGTTGATAAGAACTTTATATTAGTACTTTTCAGTAATTTTTCAATTTTACTGTGGCTAGGGAGGGTAAGAAATTTCTCCCAAACATTTGAGGATTGTAAGAAAACAACAACGCTGTCAAAGAATAGGAACGCGACAATCTGACCTTTATATACATTGTAAAAGATCCACACGAAATTGTCAATATGTCAACCCAACGTTTATCTTATAAACGACTCACACGAAGCTGGCAACATAGTTTTCCAAAATTTTGATGGTCTTTAAACTTTGGTGGAAGACCCCTCTTACAAGAGGCGGGTGTTTGCTTATAATTTAAACCATTTCCCGATGTCGAAACCAGTTTTCTTGGCTTAGACCAATCCTGATTTGCTTGTTACACCCTTTCTTGTGTAAATCACGTCATTGGTTTTAGATAAAATAACATTCTTCCGATTGATCAACCAAATGTATTAAGACTATTTGGTACATTTATCCCTAATACAGGGTGTGGTCGTTATTCGTTTGCAATTTTAAAATGGTTATTTTACGTATATTTTTTTTTACTTTCGTTGCCGGCCTTTTTCTTATCAAAAAATAACCATTTTTGCTTTTTTTTTGGGGGGGAGGGGCAGAATAATTGACTATTGACAATTTTGAACCTCCCCATTCGTGGATGAGGCATGGGGTCCTAAGAATCCGTGCCAGAAGGACAAATAAGGAGGTTTCTAACTTCCACTACGTCAACAGAAGGATGCTGGATAAGGTCAGAAAGGAACTAGAGGATTCAGAATTCGACTATAAGGTGACAGCATAGAGGAAAACCCATGGCCAACGATATGACGCCAGCAGAACGCCGGAATTCGTCGCTGAAATCCAGGAAATCATCAACAATGATCCCAGAAAGTCAATGCATGCCATTGCACCCGGAGGTGTGGATGAAAAGCTCATCAGGCTCGTGGTGCAGAAGACCATTCGCTACTTTTCGTACAAGATGAGGAAGGGACAATTTCTGTCCAAGGCGATGCAGGAAAAGCGATTCAAGCACACCAAGAAGCTATTCAACAAGTTGAAACACTCCTTAGAGACAGACGTGATGTGGTTCTTGTATAACGAGAAAATTTTCTACTAACACCAGAAGATCAACTCACAGAACAGATGGATCGCTGTTGTATCTAAAGACGTGCTCAGTCACGCAGACGAAATCTCTAGCAACAATCATGCTCTTCGGTGTCGTCAGCAGTGAAGATGACGTCATGCCAGCTCACCTCATTCCTGAGGTCCACTGGTTGAACACCGACGCCTACATTCGTGTTCTGAGCGAGGTAGTGAAGTCCTCGGTCGACCGGGTAACTGGAGGTAGGCCTTACGCGTGGCAACAAGACACTGTGTCCTGCCACATTAGCCGGAATACCCAGGCCTGGCTGTCGGAGAATTTCTTGAATCACACAGCTCCTCACATTTCGCCACGCAACTCGCCTGAATGCAACCCCATCGACCCCTTTGTGTGCATCGCTGTGGAACCAGAGACCAACAAATCCAGCTGCAACACGAAGGACAAGCTAAGGGACAGGATTACCAGAGCCTTCAGAGGCCTGAAACGGGAGATATTGACGAAGGCCTGTGGTTGATTCTGAGGTCGTCTGGAGGCTTTTATCGAGGCCCCAGGCGGGGTCATTGAGTGAGATCGACAAAACATGACATGTTCAGGGAGAAAAAGGATTAAAATTACGATTAACATCATTATTATTCTCGGATTCAGCTTATTTAACCATCAGTTGTTAGTCTTTTGTTGATACGACATTGCTCTCAATCAACAAATGTTAAATTATTCAGAGGATTTTCGTTTGCGAATAAAATAGAAAAACTGTCCCTTTCACATCCTTGTCACGAGAGAAGGATGCTTGGAAGGATTTTGTGTTGAGAAGAAGCCACGAACACTCGAAGCCTCATTCCTCACGAGTCTGACCGTGACATAATAAAATTTGACTTTCTGAAATTGGTTCATTATCTCAATTCTGCTTTTTTTATTATTATTTTTGTGCGTACCTGTGTGAGCGCACAATTCTGTGCGCTGTATATGAATAAATCATCTTTCAATAGGGGGAAATTGTTGACTTGTTCAGTTATTTGTGAGTCAAAAGTTTCTTCCAAAATTGGTTTCAGCAAATTCAAACTCGAGAGAAATACACTCGTACCTTTATTGTTTTCCTTCACTCACGGGTAATTTTCGGTAACTTTTAAAAATAAAGTTTTCATCCACGCAACACACTTTCTTTCCTCCTCTCTCACTCACTCATACACAAACGATTACAAAGCGCATACATTCACGCATTTGTTACATCACTACTTTTTCATCTCTCCTTTCAATGAGTCTACTTATTTTCGTTTCACTCTGCCATATAACTCCTCTTTTGTGGCGGGGTGGGGGGGGGGTCACTTTAGACGCCCTCTCCTCCCAGGTAAGGAGAGGTGAAGTGTAAAGTTGGGGTGATAACCTTTCTAAATAGCTATTTCTGTGGTTTTAATTCCCCTTCCACAGTAGGATGTTATGGGAGTTTTGGTTGAGGATGTTTGACTATTGAGGATTTTGTCTGGGGGCGAAAAAGGGGATTCGAAATCGTAGCTTTGAGTTTTTTGATCACTTTTGTACGAACGAATTTACTGAAGTTTTTATATATGCTCTCTGTTCCTGTACTTGGCCAACCAACCTGACAATACAGCCTTATTACTACTGAAGGTTTTCCATTATCTCCATTTTTCGGAGGTGTCTATTTTAATTTCCAGTTTACCTCACATTAACAAGTAAAACAAAATCGTAAATAACAAAAAAGTAATAATAATCCCCGGAATCGTTCTAGTGGAACGAACTTTCTTTTTAATAGCCGCTCCTCACCTAATTTTAAGAATAAACGCCACCCCCACCCTCTAATTTTAAGAATAAAAGCCCCCTCTAATTTTAAGAATAAACGACAATCCCCTTCCCCCCCTAATTTTAAGAATAAATGACAACCCTCCCCTAATTTGAAGAATAAAAGACCCCCTCCTAATTTGAAGAATAAAAGACCCACCCCCTAATTTAGAGAATAAACGACAACCCCCCTAATTTGAAGAATAAACGACCCCCTTAATTTTAAGAATAAACGACAACCCTCCCCCTATAATTTGAAGAATAAACGATCCCCCTAATTTGAAGAATAAACGATCCCCCTAATTTTAAGAATAAACGACAACCCCTCCTAATTTTAAGAATACAAGACCCCATCCTAATTTGAAGAATAAAAGACAACCCCCCTAATTTTAAGAATAAACGACAGCCCCCCCTAATTTTAAGAATAAACGACCCCCCCTAATTTTAAGAATAAACAATAACCGCCCACCTAATTTTAAGAATAAACGACAACCCCCCCCCCCCTCTAATTTGAAGAATAAACGATCCCCCTAATTTTAAGAATAAACGACAGCACCCCCTAATTTTAAGAATAAACGACCCCCCCTAATTTTAAGAATAAACGCCCCCCCCCCTCCTACACTAAATTGAATGTTCGAAATTAATGTTCACACAGTAAAATGGTAAAGCAACGACCGCATCTTTACACCATGTAATTTTCGCAAAAAGAAATGTAATGGATGTGATGAAATTTGAGGAAGCTCAGAACGAGATTATTAAAAAGAGGAGACTACTGATAGCGCAACGGATCGAGAGGCCTCGGAAAATGTTCTGAATCAGGCCAATTGTCACCAAGAAAACATGGCCACTCCGCGGTCAATATCAGGGAGAGTGGGCAACTTTTACCTTTAATATCAGGAAGACAAGGCCACTTTTGTGGCAACATCAAGAGGACTCGTCCAATTGCGCGGCCAATATCAGAAAGACAGGGCCACTTTGGCGGTCAATAGCAGGAAGGCAGGACCCTCGGGCTTTTGATATTCAGATAATAAAGCTACTTTGGTGGTCAATATCAGGAAGGCAGGGCCACTTGCGCGTTCAATATCAGGAAGATAGGGCCACTTTGGTGGTCAACTTTCAAAAGTTAGGGCCACTTTGGGCATTTTGTATTCAGAGAACTGGGCCGCTTTTGCGGTCAATATCAGGAAGACTGGAACTCTTGTGCAATCAACATCAGGAAGCCAGGGCCACTTTTTTGGTCAATTTCACGGAGAGGGCCACTTTTACTGTCAATATCAGGAAGACCGCCACTTTTTCTGTCAATCTTAGGAAGACAGGGCCACTTTCGCTACCTAGAGAATAAATGCAAAATAGGAAAATCAAAGCAATGAAAGACGTTTATTAAAAACACAGAAAAGTGTCGAAGAGGAATTCAACACAGACTTAAGGATATGCATATACATGAAAACCCAAACAAAATAGACATAAATAGAACGGAAAAAAGACAAGAAAAACAAAGACAAAAGGCCCCCAAACTTAAGCCCTTCCCCCCAACATTTTCCACTGCACGTCTATCTCCCTTTATCCGATTCATCTTCGAGCAAATTTCGCAACATACCCCCCCCCCCCCTCCCGCCCTTGAGAGATTTTTGCAGATTTCCCATTTCTGCATTCTCTCTCCCAGTCCCATCACTTCTCTACCTCTACAACAATTCCCAGTCCCCTCCCCTCTTCCTGCAATTCCCAGTCCTATCACTCCTCTACAACAATTCCCAGTCCCCTCCCCCCTCTACAACAATTCCCAGTCCCCCCCCCCCCTCCTCTTCCTGCAATTCCTCGCGATACAAAACTAATCCGAAATTTGGTTCTGAATAACCGATAAAATCGTACAAAATTTCTCTCATGGAATTCCAAATTTTGACGTCTTTTCTGAAAATGTGATTTTCGTCGTGTTCTCTGATGGGAACTTAAAGTTGCATGCCATTGCGCCGCGGCCGCTCCCATGGACCTACCCCCAATGCTGCGACGGCTTCGGGTCGCTTTCTGTCGTCTCCGAATCGGACACACTCGCGGGACGCGCCGGCATTTGATGGACCGCTCCCCTGCGCCTTACTGCGACGACTGCGTTGTTCCCCGAACTACCTGTCCATTTTATTTGACTCTCTTTGAGGTTGGTCGCATGATCCTTCGCCGGGGGTAGGCGGGCCTTCCCCCGACGCGGGCGCGTGCTTCCTTCTTACTTCGCTTCTTATATTTTCTTGCTTTTGTTTGTCTTGGGTTTTGTTGCTTTTTGTGAGCGGGGTTGGTGTTTTTCACTTATTTTAGCCTATTATTAGGCCTGAAATTAAGTACAGTGGCTTATGCCCTCGGCTAGAGTCGCCAGTTGGGCGCTAAAAATGAAGAAGAAAAAGAATCAACTCGTTATCAGAAGGAAAATAGTGTCCTGGGCCATGGCATCCTCTCGTTTAGCAGAGAATTTGAGTTTTAATTAGATTTTCCTGGTACTCCAATTCCAACTTTGGAGTGCGACTTGAGGAAATTCCTTGTTTTTATTCGAGTCTCCGAGAAATTGTTTTAATTCCCGAATTTAAATTCAAATTTCTCGCTATAGTACTCAGGTTTTCCTATCTTAAGGACGCTGCTCTGTGTTCATATGGGAATATGATTGTCTTGTGTTCATTTCATATATCTAAGTTTTTTACTCATTAATGAAAGGAGGGACGAATTAAAAAAAACCTAGATAAAGAAATATAAATATGGTTAAATGAAAGTTTCTAGAAAACCCGCCGATCAAAATGATTATCGGAATCAAGCGGTGTATTACAAATTCTAAGGACAAGCAGAGGGATTCTACTACGAACCGGAACCCAATTGGCGAACTGGTGTATTTGGGGTGTCAGAGATCCCTCAGGTGTTCATTTCTAGAGCTTTTGAAGGGCCAATAAGCGGCCCAAAGATATTGCAAAAACATGATTTCTACTGATCTAAGATTATGGGGGAAAGGGGGACACTATTAACTATTCATTATCTAGGTTTTCCACTGCAATGTGTCGCTCTGTCTAGGAATTCTCTAATCCAGATTTGAACGAGTTGATCGTATTTGCTTTGTTATTTTATATGTGAAATTATTCTTCGCCCTTCGCGTGGAATTTTCCCACTCTTAATTTAAACTTATCGCCTCTGATTGTCTTTGTTTTTCCTCCTCCAATAAAATGAACAAGTTAGAATGAATAGAACCACTTTGAAATTCTGAAAATATCCTATTAGTTCAATACCGCATTCTTCTAACCTTTAAAATTCTAGTCCTTACAGTCGCTTCTTGTAATCCTCTTGGCTTCTCTACACTGTGCTCTTTGAAACATTTTAACTTCTCCAATCATATTTCTACTTCCAAAGTGCACGTCACGTTCGAGTAATAGGTGCACTGTGGACAAGGAGAATGGCATAATAATGTCTAACTTTTTGTAATGAAAGTATCCCGGTTCTAAGCTGTTGCCTAATTTTCTCGGAGTTTAAGTTGTTGTTGCAGAAACTTTGTGTCCTAACTTATTCCTCGTGGTTCATAATACGACCTCGTAACACTGTTTGTTGAGGTTTCGTCTGCACTCTCCTTCATTTGTTGGTCCACTTTATAATTCTGTATTGAGTGGAAATTCCTTCGTTAGGCTCGTTTTGTAACTTCTCTTTAAGTAAATAAGCGAGTTCTTGAACTACTCAAAACAAGTGCTATGTAAGGGAGAATATATCTTATGTTATATTATATAAGATCAAACTAATCTTATCCGCGATTATCTGCTCAGGCGTGGGCTAGTTAATGCTGTTGAGGTCCTTAGGTTCCTGGATATGTAGGAATTGATGAGAATGAGGGCGCCAAAGAGGCTACGAAGCTTGAGCCACTAGACCAGCCTTTCAGTCTTCCTCGCACCAAATACATGGCAGGAATCAGGGGACAGCCCTGCCTGGTAAAGACGATAGGAGACAGCCAAAGGGAACTTAAAATCAGGTGCCATTGGGCCGCGACTGTTTCCATGGACCTTCCCCCCCCCCCCAATGCCGCGACGCTTCATGTCGTTTTCTGTCATCTTAAAATTAGGCCTATTCGTGGACGTACCGCCATTTGATGAAGCGCTTTCCTGCGGCTTACTGCGACGACTGCGTTGCCCCCCAGACTGTTCGACACATTCTTGTGTGGGTGATCTTCGCCCAGGTTACCTGTGCGGTACCGGGACAAGAGAGGGGTCGCTACCGCTTGCCTCATGTCCTCGGGACAGATTCGTGTCACACAGTCTTGTGGACTATCTTACTTTTTGGAGGAGGTTGGCCTCCGTCATTTTATTTTACATGTAGGTCGCATGTTCTTGCGCTAGGAAGAAGGAGAGCACCCCCCCCCCCCGACGCCGGAACGTGCTTCCTCTTCTGCTTCTTTTTTATTTGTTTTTGTTATCTTTTTCACCTTTTTTTTAATCTAGCTTAGTATTATGCTATTGAATCTTACGGCGCCTTATGCACTCGGACGCAGTCGCCAGGGTAGCCCTAAAAAATGCTTAGGTCCTTTGCTTTGTATTCCAAAGGCCTTCAAGACACAATCTGTGAGTTTAACCGTTAAAAAAAATCATACGTTTTTTTTTTGCATTTATTCATTTTCGTTAAGATACGCTTCGTTATTATCATTACGCCCTCCTTTATTATAACGCACCAGTGTTTCTTTCTAATCCAGAAATATCTCGGGTAAATATGTAGATTGGCGGCGCGAACGATGAGACGTAAACTATTTCGTCCGTGTTCCAATATGTTTCACGTTTTTGGAGTAAATTTAAAGGGACTGCTCGTGTGGGGGTAAACACTGCAGGGGGACCCCTCTACGATGATTCTGAGTTTCAATCAATTGGGAGGAGGGTCTGAAGTATATAATCATAAGTGTTTATAGAATAATGTTCTAATGTTTACGGAACTAGGACTCAAACGCGCATGAATATTCAGGCACGAGTGAACGAAATATAAACACACAAAAATCCACTTTTTCGGGCGCGCCGCCAATCTACATCTTTACCATATCTCGGGGTGACGATTACCTCAACTAAATTATTTCCCCTCTTCGAAAAACCTGGGTAGAACGCCGCTTCCACCATATTAGGGGAAAGAATAATATTCCTCGCTACTGGTTGCTACCAGAACCAGTTTATATATGTACCTACCAATTCGGAAAAAAAGAACTATACAAATGCGAACGTAAGTCCCAGAAAGCACGAGTCTGCAACTAAAGATCGAAATCGTATATTTGCATTTTATAAAAGGGAAGAGGTAATGTTTTGGGGTGAGAGGGATATAAAAACGTGTTTTTTTAAAAAAAAAAAACTGGAATTTAAGGAAGTTTAGAAAAGGCGGAATCCTTATTCATAAGCGGTTGTTTGCGAAAATGTGGAGAGAAAGAAAGAAATGGGCCATTACCTTAATATAAACGCCAAACTTTAGCGATTGAGTAAGAAAGTGAGCTAAACTGTGAAGATTGTTCAGGAATTAAGTAGTTTCTCTTGGGAATGATCGACATATGAAAGTTGTAAGTGCTGGATCGGCTGAGGAGCGCCTTTGTGTAATAATGGCCTTTCTGGTACAATACGTTCCTCTTCTTCGCCTGGCGCTTTCAAGCGGGCTCTGAAAACCCCTCTTCTGTCGGGTTTTCTGCTAGTCGATCGACGGGCCCCCTGCGAAGACGTCATAGTCTTGAAGGGCGCCATATAAAAGATTATTATTTCTTGATTTAAAATAAAAAAATCTTATCCGTCGGTGCCATTCTTTACTTTCTTCCTTAACGTTACCTAGTTCGTTCGACACGTCTGAACGTGCCGACAGTGTTGCATTATCCCTCTTCCTCCAGGCAACTCGAGTCAAACTGACTTTGACGATGATAGATGTCATTTTCCCCTCATCGTCCTAGAAACGAACTCTACAGTTAGTGACGTGTAACGCATTCCACCCTCCGTCACCCGAGCTGGACGCCAAGGATCGAACGTGCTATTAAAGAAAAAAAAAAGGTTTTCGCGAAAATAGGGAGTGACTCCTTCAAAGTTATCTCCCACCCCCCTTTAATCTTCTTTCCTGAAGCATTTTAGTGCCACGGGAAAGAGTCTCTAAGCGGCAGTGCCGGCACCGAAGGTGTCAGATTTTAGGGAGACTTAAATGAAAGGTAAACACCGAAATGGCTTTGCCCAAGGGGCTGTGTTTATCCCATCTTCTCTTTTCGGCCTGGCGGTCGTGGCGCCCAACGTAACTGTCCCGATGCGATAGTGTGTAGTTGTATGATGTTGGCTGATGGTTATGTACCTGTGATAAGTAGTATAGAGGCCTACCAGCGATAATATCATCTTTTATGCCTCACTCATTTTCATACCAGAAAAAAATCGGCCGGTAGAAAAACATCCTTATTTTGTTTATGTTCTTTTTCATTTATCCCCCGTTATTATTCCCTTTACATACTTCCTCATACATGTGTTTGATGAATCCGGCCTCCTACTACATAAATAAAGAAGATTTAGTGATAAACTCGATAAAAAACGTTACGACGTTAACGTAAAAATAAACATTAAAATGCCATTTCAAGAGGCATTTGGCATTCTGGGGGTCGAAACCTTCGTATTCGCCCGAAATAACATTTGTAAATTCAATACACTAAATAGATTCTTAAGAAGTAAGGTATTACGGGCGCTTATTCCTAATTCTGGCCTGAATTTGGATTTTCAGTAGAAGTTCGGCATAGCCTAAGGAGCGACAGTGCATTTACATAATGAACTTCTCTCCTAATCCCTCATAATTAAGCGGACTTTTGATGACTCAGTCAGTTATGATGTTAGGGAACATAGCATATAACCTCTCTACATAATTATGGCCGGTTGACATTGAAGTACAGTGGTATTTCACTCTGCGCAAGATATTCTCCTCACTGATTACCGATTTAAAGACTTAGAAAGCAATTAATTTATCATAATTCAACCGCTGTTGAATAATATGTTGACGTGTCTTTCCTCCGTCCATGACTGAGGCTCCATCCGCGTAGATTAGAGGCCAACTGACTCGATTCTACGCGTTGCGGGTATGCGAATGATGCAAGCTTTGGTCAGCGTTAAGAATATAGATGTCGTTTCGCGTTAATGATTTTATTCCTTGGCCCTCTACCTACTAGGGCCTATGACCCATAAGGAGAGCGCCACTTTCATTCGCTGATCAATACTCCATCACGAAGTAGGCCCTCATTCCGTACGGCTTCCATACAAACTAGTTCATCAAGAGTTTTAAATGCCCCCCCCCCTCATTATTGTCAGTAAGAAGCTCCGTTGCACTGCCCCAGCAGGGGCACTTTTCATAGCATAACGGGGAAAAATGCGTAAGAATCGCTGCCCTCTCCAGGGTCCTAGAGCGCCAAGTTGTTTCCTCTTAGTAGTACTCGGGCTATCCATAATATCTTCCTCACTTCCTCACAATGATGCCATCGCAATGAAGGCCGAGTTAACCCGCAGGAAAAAAAAGACGTCTCCCAAAGACGAGCCAAAACATTTTTCTCTTAACGCAACATATCTCCCACAAATGTTCAACTCCCCAACTTCACTACTTTCTTTTTGAACTTTAGAATTAATATTAACTTCCAGTGTCTTGATTCCTAGTCCATTTCTAGGTAGTCCTAACATACCAAGCACGATCGGTTAATGAAATTTACATAAAGATCAGAATGACAGTCACAGGCAAGTCTGAAAGCCCCAGGGATCGTTCCTCTTTAGGGATGGGGGATTTTGAAGGAGTGGTAGTACGGTTTTTGACACCAAACCAGCGAGAAGGGAACCTGGAACATCTCGTGGCTCAAGGGAAAGCCACCCATTCCTTATGGGAGGAAGAGCTGTTCTAAATGATTTAAATATACCATTCAGGGACACAATGGTTAAACGGGGAATTTTCAGGCCTAATATACGGATGAAAGTGAAGAAAACCTACAAAAGAATGTCCCCCTTGTACTAGTACCCCTCAGAAAGTCACCGTCGTGTACCAGTACGCATCCAGCGTTGGTGACTGTACGCACCGCCTTTCCCGCGACCGCTGGGTGACGGCCACCGCGCTCTCTAAATGGCTCATCTACAAATAGATCTCCTAAAACGACATAAATATGAGCACAACACTCGACATGGGCAGAAGCATGCTTGAAGTAGACACTAGCATCATGTTTCTGGTTGCTCACCTCCACCCCACTGAAAATGGTAGTAGTAGGCCTCATTGACCAAGAGAACCACCAACATACAACCTCAATTAGTAGCGACTTAGCGCAAGCTCGCGTAGAGGCAACGCAATTACGTAGCGCATGCGCTCCTCATCCTATACTATACATTTCAGACATTAAGATTGGTCATTCATGAATTGTTTTCCTGGTATTTCCTATACTGTCACTGGTTAATTCTATACTGTTTTGTAATTCGGATTTTTTTTTTTTGTAAATTCTTTTCACTCTCATACATATTTCAAGGCCTGTAAATTCCCTGCCTAGCCAATTTGTCCGGAAGATGACCCAGTACGGTCAAAAGACGTCTTTGATGAATAAAAGAAATGAATTTAAGCTCTTTTACATTTCTTAGAACCCCGCAGAAGATGGTTCGTGTATTCAATATGGCCTCCTCATATATATATATATATATATATATATATATATATATATATATATATATATATATATATATATATATATATATATATATATATATATACCAGGCAATGGCTTCGCCACTCCCCCCTATGGGGTGGAGCTTGCATTTGGCTACTAAGATTAAAATTTAAAATCTAAAAAAAAGCAGCCATGTTTAAATTTTTATAAATTTTGTGAACTTCGCCAATTATAATAATTTTAAAAGGAATTCTAAACTAAATTTTCCCCCTTTCAAAATATCACGTTGCTAAAATATAGTTATAGAAGAAGATATATAAAAATAAATTTTCTGAACTTCACCATTTGTAATCGTTTGGGTTTTAAAAAATTCACAAAATTTCGATACTTATATTTATTCCTGAACTTCACCATTTTGTTTTTTGATTTTATAAAAAAGAATTATTAGAAATAACTTTGATAAAAAAAACATAAGTCATAATCAAACTAAGATGAAATTATCATTCAAATACTAAAAAAAATCCCCTTTTTAAATTATAAGAGTTAGTGATATATATATATATATATATATATATATATATATATATATATATATATATATATATATATATATATATATATATATATATATATATATCAGGGTTCTCTTTAAAACGCCCGCTTCTTCGATACTCACCCGTCTGCGCGGATGTCTTGCTCTGCAGCGTCAGATGAACAGGTTGTCGTCCCTCTGAGCGCCAATTTTGTTTAGAATCCTCTCTCCTGTGAATCTAACCTGGTACCTTTGGGTGTAAATTCAACCCCCTATCCACTAATCTAGCGATATCTCCACCTAACACCGTAGAAGTAAAGATACTATAGTGTTTATAGGTTAAAATGGAGTTTGGCTGCTTAAAAAATATACGAGATAAATAGCTCTGATGGTTTGGCCTGAGACGGATTGTCTCTCTCGTATCTTCTCAATTAACGACGTCTATTGGCAATGAGATTGCCATCTTTTCTCTCTTTATGTCTCATTAACGTCAGAAGGGAATGCTTTGCTTAAAATGATGGCGCGATTCTGTTCAGGTTTTTGTACTCTTTGAGTGATCTTTATTGGATTTCTTTGTACGAGTACAATTTGCCTCCTTTTCATCATTAATTGAGTCTTTAAGTGGCCATGGCCTATTGATCGACTGAGCTGCGATTTCGTTGAATAAGATACTTGTTCGTACATTTATGTGCGTTTATTGTGTACATACGTATTCGTAGTTCTTTTAATTACCCTCATATTTTACTCCTGTGAGTTTAACAATAATGTTTACCATTTTTAACATTCTCGATCGATTTGTTTAATTATTTTGAGAAAAAAATGTTGACTATGGAGTTTAAGAACAGGGATCGTATTACAGCTGGATCGAACCGTCTTTGAGTCCATAATACGCAATGTCCTCCGCATACGAGTAGCAATGTTTCTACTCTTCCCTGCCAGTCGAACAATAATACCCACCAGCTATTTATGGAATTCATAGAAGCAAATGGGGGTTAGTAAAAAGAAGCAAAAGCTACCTAGTCTTTGTTATCAAGGTTTATAACTTTTCTCGCCATTTAAATTATTCCCTTCTTGCCTCCCTTATCTCCCCGTCACATATCGTCCCGTTGCCCGATAAGTTTACCGACCTTGCATAGGCGGTTATGAGGCAACATATCTCAAAGCTTGTTTGTAAATATTCCTTAGAATCCGGTAAGAACCACGTTCGTTTTGTGTTCGTAGGTTAAAACTGGTTCGGGAGGTTTTAAAAAACACTTCCCTATTTTAGTGAACTATTTTTAGCCTTGTGTGGTTGGGATTATCTCCCTTACCCTCTCCGAGTCTTTGCCCTCTCGTCTTTGCCCTCTCGTGGGTTGTACTTGGTACGGGTTCGTGCACACCGGATGGTGGAATAGCGGAGTTATGGGAGGATCCTTCACCATAGTTTTGGAGCGTGTCGGGTACTTAATGGTTCCTCATGGAGCGGCTTTTGCTTCCAGGGATCATAATTTTTTGTCTTGTTTTTTTTTTCCTTCCCGATTTTGGTGAGTTTAAAAAAAAATTCTTGTTTTTCCTCCGGAGATCATTCTTTCCGTCTTCTTTTTTGTTTTCCCACGATTTTTTTTGGGGGGGTATTTTTTATTTTTTTTAATAACTGACTTGATTGCTATTTTTTTTAATAATCCCATGAGTAATCTGATCGTTAATTCAGCACTATGCCCTTGATGCCAAGGTCCAAGTAAGCTCTCAAAAAAGCTTGGGGGAGATCTTAACCCTGATTTCTAACCACACCACTGCCCCTCCTTATTTTGCCTGTTTAAGCTTAGTCATGTGATGAGAGACCTAGTAAGGTGATGCGTAGCGCCATCCATCCCTCACATCGTGGACGAAACCAGAACGGAATATGAAATGCATATAAAATCAGAATGACAATCACTGGTGAGACCTAAGGCACAAGGGTCTCATCCTCGTTAGTGGGGGAGGGGCGTCCTGGGGGTATTTACACCAAACATTAATGGTGTAACTCTTAGTGACACTAGGGGAGGGGAGAAACCCGTTCCGATTTAGGGGTACCTGGGTATGAGTGTCCTCATAAGGGTCACTAGTAGTTCAGGACATGCCCCTGTAACAGAGAGAGCGTGGGTATGTTATACAGTGAAAACGTGAGTGAAATGCTAGCGGTGTTGTGATTGTGCATGTTGATGCGTGTGGACCTACTTACCCCTGCGTGAGTATCAGCGTATCCGCTCAATGGGCGGTCAGGTCCTAACGCCGCTGAAAATGTTCTCTTTGCTCGCTGGGATCGAAGCCCGCCTAGACGTCACAAGTCCTACGCCGTACTAGGTTAACGAGACATCTAAGACTTAGTTGATCGCTCGTACACCGCTGTCTCTCCTAGGAGTCCTCGGAATACGTGCACCTATCCCCCCCCCATCCTACATAAATTCTGCCAGATGACCTTGTTTAATTTCGGTTCATTACACCCCCCCCAATAATATTGACCTCAGCGTTTCCCCACCTTGTGAGGTCGATGGGGTTGGGGAAGCTCATTGCACCCCATTTAAGCTTCGTCCCAGGGGATGCCACTAAGAGGGGAACCTTGTTAATGTTAATCCGTTATATTGGTGTGCTACAGGCGAATGCTCCTTCCCCTCATTTATAGCGTGAGCGACGCCACAACTACTACCTTTTCCCCTCTCCATCCACCGTGTTTCCGCCCAAGATCAACGACCATTCTGGGACTACTCAGGGAAACTCAAGGACGACCCGATACTGCCTCTAGCGACCGTTCTCAAAATCGCTATTCAACACACACACACACACGCAGACACACATCACACCGAATAAGGCCACCTCCTCCAGCTAATGGGATGCCGTGGATATGTGAAGAAGCTATTGGTATGCGCCAGATCTGCTTACACACACGTAATGACGAGGGGTGTTGAATCTTACCCCCTAAAAATGAAACACAAGATCACTTATACCCGCGAGGAAATTTGTCTCCTTTGCCAAGGATTTTGAGAGTCTTAGGTAAAAGCTTGGCTACATCGCAGTCGTCTTTCCGGGTTTAATAGATATGCGACTGTATATTTTTCCACATTCCGTGGAAGCTTTTTCCCTCTATCGATCTCCTCCTAAGGTGGGGAGCCGCCGGTTTCTTTACTTTTCCCCCTCTTTTCACTTCCCTTTTCGCACCTAATGGCGGAGAAAGCCGATCCAAGTAATGCGAGGGGAAGGGGGGTAAAGTTCCGGCTTGTACGTTATATCGATGACATCTTTGCTTCTTGCTCAGCCGATTAGATGCGGTGACAACAGGAGCTCGTAGCCGGGGGCGAGACACGGGGAACTATCGCGCTCCACAGAAAATCGAGGTATCGCAACAAATGGAGCCAAAATAGACTCTGGCACGACGGAGGGGAAATCTATTCTTCTTTTACGCTTACATTGTTGCACTGTGCGCCTATTCCGACTTTATTATTCCTCGCGGAGAAAAATTAAGTTCGTACTGGGAGGTCTTTATTTTATTTGGATACTACCAGGTTCCTTTTAGTTATTGTTGAACTCGGACTACGTAAAGATGAGGTCCTCATAATTTCGAGGGTACAGTGTTCTTGCATAACCTAGTCATCATGCTTTAAATAGGTCTAACCTGGTGTTAGCTCTAATGAATTTGAGCGAGCTCCATTGAGCCGATGGAGGGGTTCATTTTTTACCCGCGGAACGGACAGCGCTAAAATGATTGAACGTTCGGTCCGTATTGTTGCAAGTATTCTTGTTCTTTAAGTCTGTGGTTCCCATTAGGAACCATCATTCCCCCCCCGTCCATAAACATTATTTTCACCAATATGCAGATTAACTATTTGACACAAGTTTGTTTTACAAATAAATTTAAATTCTATTATAGCTCAACCAGGCAATTGTTTCGTCACTACCCCTGTAGGGGGGAGCTTGCGCTTCGCTATTAAGATTAAAATTTAAAATCTCAAAAAAAACAGCCATGGTTAAATTTTTATAAATTTTCTGAACTTGGCCAATTATAATACTTTTAAAAAGGAACTAAATTTCCCCCCTTTCAAAATATCACGTTGCTATAATATAGAGTTATGGTAGATATATAAAAATATATTTTCTGAACTTCACCATTTGTAATTGTTTGGGATTAAAAAAAATTACAAAATTTTGATACATATATTTATTTCTGAACTTTGATAAAAAAACAAGTCATAACCAAACTAAGATGAAATTATTATTATTCAAATACTCAAAAAAATCCCCTTCTTAAATTATAGAGTTAGTGATGATGAAGTGATGATGATGATAAAAAGGAAAATATATGTATGAATATTTTTAAATGTAATTCAACTACATAATTAAAATTATCTCTTGACCTATCTATAATTTAGGCTCTAATAGGTTGAGTCTTGTACCCCCTTCATGGAGACTTTAACGCATCCCCCCCTTCAAATGTGCTTGGAACCTAAGCTATTCAGTCGTTGTACATTCCACACACTTCCAGGCCTTTCCACTTCGCCACCTCCTTCGTCTTTCACCCTCTGTATAACTCCACACTGTATGTTTAATCCATTACTTCATCGGATTACACAAGTTTCCCTCAATTGAAAATAAAAGGTCAACATACCTAAGTCGCTTGCTCTCAATTATTCTGACATATGACCTTACGACCTTCAAAACTTTCAATAATTCCCGGACTAACCTTGGGAGGGCATATACAATTATATAACTCGAAAATGAATGCAAACCAGCAAAAGGGTTTAAAATTTCGTTAGATTCGGACGAATAGTTAAGAAGTTGTCAAATAATTCCCGGACTAACCTTGGGAGGACCTTGACAATTATATCAATCGAAAGAGAACGTAAAACAACATAAGAGTCTCAAATTTCGTCAGAATCGGCCGAATAGTTACGATGTTATTGCCCCCCAAAAAAACTCATTGAAAAGTAAAACTACAGTGGCGGCAACAAAAAAAGTGACATGTGACAATTCGGGGAAAATGAAACAGAAAAATGTAACTTACATATTTTATTATGAATATTTCATGAAAGTTAATACTTGGTCATGTTGCCCTTGCACTTGATGACCATTCTGAGTCGATTGGGCATTGATTCAGCGAGGTTTGCGAAGTAGGTGGGGTCGATCGTAACCCAGATCTTCTTCAGTGATTCTATCAGGTCCTTGATGCTGCCGGATGCTGTCTCTTGAACTTTGGATTTCATCAGATTCCAAGCATTCTCAATAGGATTTAGGTCTGGGGAATTACCAGGCCACTCCAAAACACTAATATTATTATCATTGAAGAACCTTTTTACTAACTGGGACCTGTGAGCAGGGGCACCATCATGCATGAAAAATTCACACCGATGAATTTCCCAAAATGGCAGCATGTGCTGCTTCAAAACTTCGAGATAGTTAGTCCCCCTCATGGTTACATTCTTGGGAAGGAAGTACAGACCTCCTCTGCCCTTGTTTCCACTAAAGGCACCCCACACCATCACACTATCGGGGTGCTTCACAGTTTTCACGGTATATTTTGGGTCATACCGAGACACATTGCTGGGACGACGCACGATCTTTGACTCTCCTCTGACCAGCCTAAAGGTGCTCTCATCACTGAACATCACCTTCTTCCAATGGGCAGCTGTCCAATGTTTATAGGTCTTGCAAAAATTGAGCCTTTTCATCTTCATAGCCTTGGTAAGAAGTGGCTTCTTGGCAGCGCGGCGAGCCGGTAGGCCTAAGTCCTTCTGTAAGCGATGACGGATGGTCCTGAGAGCGACGTTCTGGAGAAGGTCTGGGTGTTTTTTCTTGATTGAAGCGGAGGTTACAGAAGGGTCTGACATCACTTCACGCCTTAGGATATTATCAGTCCTTGGAGATGTCTTCCTAGCTGCACCAGTGCCCTCCTTCCTCTTTGGTATGGTACCTGGTGGCAATAACTCAGCTGCCCGTTTTAGGCGATAAATCGTATTTCTTGAGGTTCCTAAATCTGCTGCTACATCAATAAAAGACTTTCCCTGCTCTAATAGGGTCAAGGCACGGCTTTTCTCTGTCATAGAAAGCTTTTTCCGCCCCATTGTATCCACTTGCACAGAAGTTATAGCACGTCAAATGTAGGCACGAATGCAGGAAATCAGCACGCTGGAGCGTTGTACACCAAAACCTCACTGTACGAGCTCAAACGAGACAGTGAGTTCCAATAAAGCGCAGTTCTGTTGTCTTAGCTCAGGAGAGTCATCCACTCGTGGCATAAGCCCCGCCCCTTTTCATTGGCTTGTTGGCAAGTAAAATCGTGAAAGCGATTTTATGTATCGATTTCTATTGCCAATATTCAATGTCACTTTTTTTGTTGCCGCCACTGTACTACCATTTGACCGACGACCTACGAACCGATATAGTAACTCATAGAATCGCGTGCACGCGACTAAAAATCTGTCTTCCCTCGCTCTTAGACATGATTGCCCATTCTCTCTCCCACCTTTCCACGAATGGCCTCCTGCCCTTTGTCCTATTTCACTCTCATGTTCTCCTCCTCGAAGCGGGGGCGTTCCTCTTTTTTTACGCCCGGCGTTTCCGCTCTTTCATTATCTCCTCAAATTGGGCGAAATTGAACTAAGAGGATTTTATGTCACGTAAGCTCACAATTCAGGCCTCTCGGTCACACTGGCAAAATTCAATGAGGGGAAGTAAAGCTAGGTATTATGCCGCCCCCCAGGTCGTCTTGCCAGCCCTTTCCTTCAAAGGGACTCCATTCACGTAGGCCAGCGTGATATATTCGCGGGTTCTAACCGTACTCCGTTCTTAATATAGTCACGCACCTTGAGGAAGGGTTCTCTTCTCGCAGACTCGTTGACACACTCGTGTCGATTTCACTGCCGCTTGAGTCATAACTGTTGCCTCACGTTTAGGGGTGTCTTATCCTTCCTCGAATGTACTGTGAGCCCAACTTTGGGGGGTACTGGGGTATTGGCCCTCCTGCAATTGAAACTTGGAGGATTGAACGCCCTCCCTACCCTAGTGCTCGGAGAGAAACTTGTACTCTTCCTAGGTCGTCTTTTGCACAGCCTTTTAAATCACTTATCTTTTCTGCGCGTGAATAGACCCAAGAAAAGTCGAAAGAGGGCGTTAAAGGTTCTAAACAAAACCCTCTAAACGGATCCATACGTGATCTTAAAATAGAAGGTTTTCGTCATTACCCTTTTTAGTTCCCATTCTTAAACCCCCTCACCCCACTATATGCTAAATGGAGCTTATACACTCTTGTGCTCGTTCAAGAATAAAGGCAGTGTTCTACTAGTTGCGGGGCCCTCCGGTCTCCAGTGTGCCTCCTAGTCTTATCGTTTAGCTCTTCCTAAACATTTTACCTCCCTTAACTTCCTTCCAAAGATGACATCATCGCTTTTTCATCACTAATCATCACTTCATCACTAAATATAATTTAAGAAGGGGATATATTTTTGAGTATTTGAATAATATTTTCATCTTAGTTTGGTTATGACTTATGTTTTTTATCAAAGTTATTTCTAATAATTCTTTTATAATATCAAAAAACAAAATGGTGAAGTTCATAAATAAATATAAGTATCAAAATTTTGTCAATATTTAAAACCCAAAGAATTACAAATGGTGAAGTTCAGAAAATTTATTTTTATATATCTTCTTCTATAACTATATTTTAGCAACGTGATATTTTGAAAGGGGGAAAATTTAGTTCCTTTTTAAAATTATTATAATTGGTGAAGTTCAGAAAATTTATAAAAATTTAACCATGGCTGTTTTTTTTAGATTTTAAATTTTAATCTTAGTAGCGAAGCGCAACCTTCCCCCGTAGAGTGGAGTGGCAAATCCATTGCCTGGTTTTTAAATATAACATAAAATCCCGGAGACAAATTCGAGTTTGTTAATCGCTAGAGAATATAAATTGATGCCATCTAAGAAAATGAGGAGTCTGCAAAAGGCTTGTGAATATCCTGCACGAGACATCTCATGTTCCCCTCCCCAAGCTCAGCCTCAGCTAGCATCCTCATCCAGAAATCTATCCAGTCCTTTCTCAAAACTCCGCAGGGGAGGACGCCTCTATCACGACTAGTGAACCTACTCCATTCCTCTACTACTCGATTTGTAGAGCTCTTGGTAGCCGAGTAGATACCCCGTTGGTCTACCAACTTCGCGGTACTGGATTTGATCCCGTCATAAGCGGACATAAACGTCAGCGCACGTTTTCGGGTGGGTAGATCTTACACTTTTTCACTACTCATCACACACAGCAAATTAGAACACTGCTTTCTTTCCTCTCCCGTCTTCACAGCGCAACACACACAGCCTCTCTGTTCCAAGGAATCCTGTTGATGGGTATCTATATCCACGTACCTCTGACGCGGAACCGGAACCTCTGCCCCCTGGCGACGAAGGTTTCCACCTGAACGCTGTTTGGTGTCAAAAGCATAATACTTTCTGGCATCTCTCCCTGGTGCTTTCGGACTCACCACCGATTGTCATACTGACCTTTATGTCTTTCCTTCTCCGGTTATGATCCACTTGGATAAAGGCAGATTGACGAACCTAAACTACTATTACCACTCGATCTGTAAACCAATTTCTACTAATCTCTTTCCTAAACCTAAACTTGCCTAGCTTAAAACCATTGTTATGGTCCCTATCCTGTCCACTAAAAACAGGAACCTTACCTCGGTCTCCTTTATCATAGTCTTTTACCTACTTGAAAACCTCAATCAAGTCCCCGATTGCAGTGGAAGGGCGCAACCATTTTTCTTCCCTGCTGTGCCCTTGTTGGGCGTCGCCAATGAGGTTGCTAAAGTGTTCTTATAAATGAATAGGGGGACTCTTTCTCGATAACTACTGGGAGGAGAAAAGGGCGTTTAAATCTTATTCGTGCTGGATTCAATCTTAGACCTTTAAACCGTTTTAAATGCTGCTTTTTATGCGATCCGAGCAAATTAAATTTGCTTTCTTCACTGGAAAACACTCCCACTTTTCAGCATTCCACAAGACATGCTCACTAGCGAAGGCCAACCTAGCCGCTTTATTCTTTTTACATTATGAGTATTTCCTTAGCAGATGAGTGTTGTGATATATATATATATATATATATATATATATATATATATATATATATATATATATATATATATATATATATATATATATATATATATATATATATATATTGAGAGATGGTTGTGAAGTTAGAGAAGGTGAATATGTGTGGCACATGGCATCAACATTGCAAAATCAGAATGGTACTTCCGACAGAGGATAGGGGCGCAACTCTCCTCATTCTGGCTCCTTCCACGACAGAAGCCATGTTTCATTGTGAGGGAGGTTGGGTTAACGCTGTTCTCGCGCACTTAATAGCACCCCTTTTCCCCCTTTCCCTTCGACCCTCGCAAACATTAACCCAAGTAACCTTTGGGTTACGCCTCTCTTGACCCCATAACTCATGGGTTGTTTGTGACCTCTTCTGGCTAGCTTTACCCCTAACCGGGGGGAAGGGGGGATTAATAAGAGCTTGTTCTCGTTAACCAGGTTTCCTATGCCTGTCCTTTATTCCTTATCATTTCCCTATTCTTTATTCCAGGATTGCTAACCTCTTGGTGGGATTAGATCTTCTAACCTTTTTGGTATCCCCCCCTCCCTCTAAGGGGTAGGGAAAAGAGAGTTGCGAGGCCATTGGGATATTGACTTCACAAACTCATCCCTAACTTCAATATTGGGAGAAATTTCAAACATTTTAAGGCCCAGATGCCCTCGTTAATGTTTTTTTCGCAAAAAATACTCTTCTCTTTGTGTCTTTGCCCCAGTTAATGTGCGCCGCTGTTGCCCTTGTGTTCAATGGGTCAGCGTCAATGGCACGAGGCTGTTTCTTTATGTCCCTTGGAAGGGGAATAAATCTTCAATGTCGTTTTAGATGCGGCAAAGTGGAAGCCCCCCCTTCCCTTGGGAAGGGTGGTGTAGTTATCTTTTTGTGCTGACTGTGATACTTAATCTTTAAAGTACCTTTTTCAATAACTACACCCCCCCTTCACCCCTTTGTTAATGAACTTCAGTGTACAAATTCCATTTTACAGCAACGTTATTTTTCGCCCTTTTGCCTCGAGTTCAAATTATCATGTTTAGAATCCTCCTTCGAAAATGCCGTTCTGTGGCCCTGATTGTCGCTCCAATTTTTTGTCTTCTACACTCTGTTAATGTGCTGAACTCCATCATTTGCTACACATTGGTTCGAGTCCCAAAATGCCTTTGGGTGTAAGGTTTTCAGTCCTGAAGACTTCCCCTGCTAAAATATTAGTGATGGGATTATTGCTATTTTTTTTTAATGTTTTTATTTCGGTGGATTTAACATTTTACCTCCAGGTTGACCTTCATTTTTGCCTTTTTTTTTCAATATGATTCTTAATGCTTTATATTTTAATAAATTTGTTCACTGAACAAAGTAAAATCATCATGTATGTTTTTATCCAGAATATTACCAAAAAACAAAAATGCAAAAAATAATTTCCTCTTCCACTTGGAGGGAAAAATGTTTAAAATTCACCCTTTATGGTTATTTTTAATGATAAGCGAACCTTTTATTTTTGCAGTTAAATCATGGCTCTAAAGCACAAAATCCTGTTGTTTAGTCTTCGCTTGTAGTAGATAAGTGGACTGCCTGACTAAAGATGCCACTGACGAAAGTGTAATAAGGTAAAAATATTTTGTGGCAAAATCAAAACATCGCATCAAATCGATTGCAGTACCAGGAATCACTCGGAACAGCGTGAATACTGCAATATGTTCAGGAATTCCTTGACACATCTTGAATGCTCTTCCACATCCTATTTTTTTAGCTGTTTTACCTTT
Source organism: Ceratothoa steindachneri (assembly GCA_963969495.1). NCBI lineage: Eukaryota > Metazoa > Arthropoda > Malacostraca > Isopoda > Cymothoidae > Ceratothoa > Ceratothoa steindachneri. The sequence goes on along the minus strand of OZ018339.1, from coordinate 54,313,093 downwards.
TCCAATCTTCACTTTGGTGGGAAGCGAAAAAAATATCCATAGCGCTTTCCAGTGCGGGTGGTAAAAGTCAACTAAACCCAGATATGGGCCGTTGACCTGTCAAGCCGAGCTCTCAAATCTTTTATTTCTGTATAATATACAATGACGAAAATGGGTGTGGCTCTTGTGGATGTCGTGCTAAGCCTACTTTGTGGAAAGGGGGTTAGTGCTTTTTTCTTATTTATTTTATTATAAGTAAATTTACATCAGTTTAGTTATCATTATTATTATTAAGTGAAAGACTTTAAAATTGTTCAGAACCCAGTTCTGAACATGAGCAAATCTTCCAAATGGGACATTTTGCCCTTCAATACTTTAAGAATTAAAGAGGAACATGTCCCATTTAAGAAAAGTAAGCTCGATGGCGTAAAAGAACGCCTGGCAAGAAAAGCCTTTTTTCCCGTGAAGAAAATAAAGTAATAAGAAAGAAATAGGCCCCGGAGCAGATGACATGGACAGACTTTGGACTGGAGTCAAAGGTTGAGATTTGGTGTTTATAGAATGCTGTTGGTTACAGATGGTGGCTTGAAGTTTACTGGAAGTATGTCTATAACTATTTATGAGAGGCATTTTTTTTTTAAGTAATGATCTTTATATGATGGAAACAAAACTTAAATGGTGATAAATAGGTACATTTGTTACCTTCCTTCCATCTTAAATTTGTATTAATAGCCCCCATTTCCTACCAAAACTAGGGCATCGAACATACTGCCAACCATGTAACATCCATACAGAAAAGAAGTTCAGGAAGTACTGGAAAACATAAAATAATCAGCCTTCACCTCATTCTAGTCAGTTAAGTCTCCTGGACTACTAGGTCGTAGCAAAATTGAAGTGGTAATTATCAATCTATAATGGACAACTGTCAAGATGTCAAGACTATAAGCTTGGAATAGCATTTTCCCATGACTGCTTGATTCTATCATGCTTATCTCATGTAACCTGATCTGCACCATTAATTCCTCCGCTAAGAAAGATGTACATAGATAAATAGTACGAACGAAAATTGTAAAAATCGAGCATTTCTTTATAAAATGGATATTTAGGGTCATAAAGTTTTTATCTTTGAATTTGATTCTTCATAGATATTTCCTATCGCGATAGAATGAGTAAAGTAGACAATATATTAAAAAAAACCCATTAATCCCGTAAACAATTCCAATTTAATCATTCTTTTAGCACATTGAAATACCATAAAACACATTTTTAAAACTTACAACGACAAATGAATGATCGAATATCGTCTTTCTGATCTCCATTTAAGTATATAACAAAATATTTATGAAAAAACTTGCTCATAAGAAAATCAATAGAGCAAGGGGAATATTTACTGAGAAGAGCATCAGAAAATGTGATAAATATTATGCATAGATAAACATTAAAAGGAGATGGATTCCTTCTTACTAAACTTAATTTCATTTCACTTCATTTTCATCAAAGATCAGCATTAGATTGACTTGAGCTGCCAAAGCGTATATGGTAATTTTAATATCACAGACCCGAATCTAATATAATATTCATGATCTGAAATACATAATACCGGAATAAAGCAATTTACATATTATGATTGACAAGAATAGTGGGGGATGAAGATCAATTATATTGGGGTAATAAACTAAATTTTTTACATAACCTTTCATCACCAGTATTTTTTTATGGATCTATTTTGTAAATTGGCTTTGGCTTGTGTTTATTTTTATATAATATATTCAATGCAATACCATACAAAGGGATTGTATATCGTAATCTTAGGTACCTGTGGTATGTTATCAAGAAATACAGAGGGGAATTCTATGGAAGTGAAAATATGTAGAAGAAAGCTAGAGTAGGTCAAACGGTATGTCGATTTTCTGTCCTATAATGAAGTGTGTGTTGGAAGAATCGGAACGCGGAATTATTTTATGATAAACTATTGAAAATATGTTAAATAGTAATTGCCTTCAGAGTTGAAAAAGTTATCTTAGGACTAGAGTCGTTTATTACTTACAGTGCCCTGTTTGGCATGGATTAGGGCCGTTAGCCACATCATATGATGTTGGTAAGGTTTTATCAAGCAGCCATTTTCACTATTAATTTTCTTTTTTAGGTAAGGCTTTTACTAGTACTCGTTGATCAAATGGTGCTAGGTTATTTATTTTTTTCATCATTCATCGGTACAATTCATTGTACAACTGAAAATGGAGGGCAAGACGTCTCGAAATTAGTAACTCTGTATTGGAAAATAAATATATTTTTTTCAGATTGTTTTTATTGAACAAAGAAACTTTGAAATTCATTCTCTTCTTCTCTTTACTTCTCTGTATTCGTTAAGTAAATTTAATAGGATTTCAAAATTATTCTTAAATAAATTAGTCAGAATGATTTTTTTAAAAAATAAATTAATCAGAATTATTTGTTAATAATTTAATCCATTATTCTTTTAATAAATTAATCGGATTTTTTTTTTAATAAATTAGTCATATCATCAGGATATCAAATAGGTAAAACATTTATAATCGTAATTATTTTTTTAAATTTCTGTATTTAAAAACAAACTTGAGATCCATCGCAATTTATTAGAGATGAACGATTAGTAGCATTATTTTATTTTAAGCATATTATTTTATTTTATTTTAATTAGTATCATCATAATTATATTATAATGTATTAATAAAATCAATTAAAAAAAACGCATCATCAAAATTAATCCTAAGAATTATAAGTAGTATCAAATGAATTATCAAGAGAAAATTATTTTGTAATAAAGCATAAGGATCATCAAAATTAATAATTATTAACTAATATAAGTAATATCAGACGAATGATCAGAATGTACTTATTTTGCAATAAAACAAGTATTATCAGTATTAGTACAGTATTTGATAAAAAACCAAAAGGTAAGAAATTAAAAGTTTTACACGGATTTGATTAAAAATATCCTTTTAATTAAAATTTAACATTTTTGATACAAGTTGTATCATCATAATTATATTATAATGTATTATTAATAAAATCAATTAAAAAAACCTACATCATCAGAATGAATCCTAAGAATTATAAGTAGTATCAAATGAATTATCAAGAGAAAATTATTTTGTCATAATTTGTAATAATAATTATTAACTGATATAAGTAATATCAAACGAATAATCAGAATACACTTATTTTGTAATAAAACAAGTATTATCAGTATTAGTAGAGTATTTGATAAAAAAAAACGAAGGGTAAGAAACTAAAGATTTCACACGGTTTGTATAACTTTAATAATACGTTTTTTTTATCTCCTTAATTAAATATTCTTGCCGAGTTTACCTTTGTCCAAGATAAATGAGTCTTAAAATTTCCAAATTGTGGATTTGTACTATTATTATAGGGTTTAATGACAGTGCTAGTACCCTCTCTATCTTTCATACAGAACCACACGAACTATATCACGATCGTATCTCGAGGCATTATTCCTTAAACAAAAATTGAATTCCTTTATGCGAACAAAGACGTCTCGCCTAAACTGGACTCGTTTTGAACATTTTAAAATTGAAAATAGTCTCTCCTTTTCTCCCCCTCCTTATATGGCTATCACCCTAACTCCAAGGTTAGGGGTTTGTGTGTCCACGGAAAGAGCGGGGGACGTGTAAGCCAGTAATCCACGTCAGAATTTCAAATTTATAAATGTTAAATAAAAAAAAATCGCTCAAATCATTGTGATGTAAAGGTACCCAAGAAGTCTACAAACAGGTCTCCAGTCTAGCTCGATTTACGTTTTCTGAATTGTGGCTTTGGAGTTGAAAGGAAACTATTATATTTTTATTTGAGTTAAATCGCTGGAGGGAAACTAGGGGAAAAAACATTTAAAAAGTGGAAATTTAATTCTATATGATTATTTTTTAAATATAGAGAGGGTACGTTCCGCGATAAATTTAAACACACAGGATTTGACCCTTGATATATGTTTTTTTTTTATGCCTTATTTAGAGATTGAGTTTTTTTTTTCTGTGGATACCGAGTTCTGGTCTTTTGAGATTCTGAGGTGGAAAATTTGGTTTAGATAAAAAGAGTGGCCGGATGGATTGGGAAGTGATGAAAGGAGATATTAGAGTATCGAAAAAATGGGTGTAAAGACAAAGAGATAAGAAAAATAAATTACTACGATGGATATTAAGAGTTTAATCATCTACGCGAGTATGGTGCACATTGATGTAGATAATATAGACCAATATGTTAAACCGAACCATGACCAGTAGGGATAACGCCGCGCAGGGACATGATACATAACAAGGTAAACAAACCTAAGTCACGTGCTCTAAATTATTCTGACTTATGACCTTACGACCCTAATATCCTTCGAAAGAGACTGTAAAACAACCTAAAAGTTCCAAATTTCGTTTGAACCGGCCGAATAGTTATAATGTTATTGCTAAATAATTCCCGGACTAACCTTGGGAGGACCTTGACCATTATATCATTAGAAATAAAATGTAAAAAAACATAAGTCTTTGAAATATCGTTAGAATCGGCCAAATAGTTATGATGTTATTGCCAAAAAAAAAACTGGTTACTATCCCACCGACCGACTGACCTACAGACCGACTATAAACGGGGGCCATGTATGATCTCAGGGTCATTTTTAGTCTACCCTCCACCAAGAGGCTTAACATCTATGAGCATCATTAAAAACATACATTTTCTTTTAACAAATCCCTTTTGTCTTTATGGAGACCCCCCCCCCCATCCCGTCTCCTCCTTTGCATCCTTTCATCACTTCCTGCCCCGTATCGCGGTGAGTGATAGCAAATCCCTCATCAGGGAGGGATCTAGATAAAAGCCAACGAACCTTTTCGAGTGGCATCATTTAAAAGGTGGGGATCTCTTTATTCATTCACGTCTTCTGGCCTGGATCGCCGCGTGGGGTGGGGTGGGGGGGACTTCTAAGGTTCCCTCTCCATTTGTGTCATTTTCGTAATTTTTCTGCGTCTCGCAATGTCTCAGTCTCCGTCTCTCGCCCCAATACTGCGGCTAATAAGTTTCAATTTTGGAGACACGGTCTTTAATGCGACGTCTCGGCTGAGAGGGGGCTTTTACTCCCTGACACATAACACCATCCATTAAAAGAGGGGACGGAGAAGGAAAATGTGAGATAGAAAAAAAGAAATGATGATAAATGTTAAGGGCGAAGACTTCGTTCGCGACCCCTACCCAATCTACTGGGGGAGGAGAGGGGGATCTGGTTCATGGGGGGGATAAGCAACATACCACCACTTTTTAATTAAAATAAACTTCTTTTTTCATTTCAGGACTTAACTAACCCGTATTCCCTGACAGACATTGCCATAGATTCCTTTATTATAAATTCCTCTTCTCCTCCCCAAAGACGGTTCAATTTAGTTAATGGTCTATAAATCCAACTGAAAAATTCCTTCATAAAACCCCTCCTTCCCATTCATTTTAATGCCTAATCTTTTTCACTTAATTTTCCATTCATTCGGTTTTGTCTCCTTTCTCACATTCTCCTACACCTGGAAGGTTCCTCTCCTACACCAGGATAGTTCCTCCTACACTTGGATAATTCCTCTCCTACGCCTGAATTGTTACTCTCCCACACCTGGATAGTTCCTCCTACACCTGGATAATTCCTCTCCTACACCTGAATAGTTCCTCTCCTACACCTGGATACTTCATCTCCTACACCTGGGCAGTTCCTCCCCTACACCTGGATAGTTCTTCTCCTACACCTAGATAGTTCCTCCCCCGTAAGGGGCGCGGCGATTTGCCATCCTGGCCGCCGTGCTGACGGGATCCAGCGCTCCGTCCGGCCCCAGCTTAGCCTCTCTTCCTTCCTTCAGATAGCCCGATTTCTCCCCTACCTCGTCGCTTTTCATACAACCTCTCCCACAACTTTCTCTGGTCAGCCTCTAATTTCACAGGGTAGAATGCTGACCTTCTTCTCAAGCCAACCACCCCGGATCGGGGCTGAGGGGGGGAGGGGACATTGTTCCCTAACCCCTCAGCTCCGGTTCGGGATGGGGTTTTTTTAACAACCTGCTTCATCCCCACCCACATCTTCCTCACATCCCTTTTCCTCTCCTCTTCACAACCTATATTTTTTACGCCGTGTCCAAGGTGGAGCCGCCATGCCGAAGGACTGCCAGGCCACCAGGCGGGAGGGGTGGTCCCGAATGGCGGCGCCTGGCTCTGCCGGGCTTGTAAGCACCTCTCGCAGTGCGGGCAACTGCGAGAGGTGATGAGCTATTGCGTCCCGTAATCAAAAGAGGGTCACCATGCCCATGTATGAAAAAAAACAAAAACCCCAACCCCCAACTTCCCCAAAAACATCTACGGAGCCGTCCTCGGGCAGCTCCACCGAGAAAATGGAGGTCCCCCCCCCTTGTGCTTGCGCAAGGGACCCTCCATAATTCTTTAACCGGAGAGGAGGCTTACTCCTCTCCTACGCCTACGGGTGTAGGGGACTCCCCCTCACCCCCTTCTCTGGAGGTGCTTTCGGGCACCTCCCTATCTCCAGCGGCAGTCCCTCCTTTGCTTTCTAAGGGGACTGCCAAGAAAGCCAGCAGGCAGCCCATTGCCGACCGCCCCTCGTGCAAGCGGCTCGGTAGGGCAAACCCCCTCAGGGGGGAGAGGGAAGCCAGGCCCCTTCGGTCGCTTCCCTCAAAAGACCTGCTGGCAAGAATTTTGAACCTTGCTGGGGTCAAGGCCTGTGCCTCCCCACACCACCTGACTAGTGACAATACTGCCAAGGGGACCTGCGATGTCCTGGGAGGGGATGGCCAACTAGAGGCCCCTCCTGTGATAGACATGGTCCTTGAGGAGACCCAGCCCCAGACGGTAGGGCCTTCCATGGGGGGGAATTCGGGCTCGGCGCCAAGCACCGAACCCGAATCCGCCCCTATGCAAGGTCCTCCTCAAATGGCTGAGGGCTCCGAGGCAGTAGAAGGAGGGGAGGGATCTCCTCCGACAGGTGCCCCTACGACGACCAGGACCTTCTCCATTTCGGAGAGGGACCTGGCTGAGGCCGGCCCATCTGGCATGGGGGCTTCTGCCGGCGGAGGTGAGAAGCGGGTTCATTCCCCGCCCTCCTCTCCTAAAAAGAAAAAGACTAAAAAGACTCAAAAGACGAAGAAGACTCGGGGCTCCTCTCCATCCGCGGGGGCTGCGGGGACGGATGGGTCTGCTGCCACTTTGGTAGGCGACCAAGCCAAGATCGGCACATCCGGCCCCTCTACCCCCTCGTGTGCGGAGCCCATGACTACGACTAAGACCAAGAATGCACAGGGCGGAGCCTCGATGACATCGGGGCCCCTGATTCAGAGGTTACCTGGCGTTTTCGAGCCCGCTGGCTTCAAACGCTTCCTCGTTATTCGCTCCACTGATGGCACCATGTTGTCCAAGGGCAACATGATCCATCAGAGGAGAGGATTAGCTAGTGCAATTGGTAGAGAGCCGAAGGTAACCCGTTTCTCGGACGGGAGCCTTCTGGCGAATGCGGCGAATCCCGCCGAGGCGGCCAAGATAAGTGCTCTTCGGACACTTCATGGCACCCCGGTGAGTGTGACGCCGCACTCTACCATGAACTTTGTGAAAGGAGTAGTTTATGCGAGGGAACTCGTTGACTACTCCATTGAGGACATCACCCTAGAGCTGGCCGACCATGGGGCGGTCAAGGTCGAACGTGTGATGAGAAAACAGGGAGGGGCCTCGAGACCCACCCCTACACTCTTCGTCACGTTCGACTGTGACAAGCTCCCTGAGTCGGTGCGTGCCGGTTGGTACCGCTCCCGCCTGAAGGCATTCGTGCCACTGCCGCGGCGGTGCTATTACTGCCACCGCTTCGGCCATACGAATCGATCATGTAGACGTGCAAAATCGGGGTCACCCGAAGTCTGTGTAAATTGCTCCAAGGTCGCACACGATAAGTCCAAATCGTGTGTGGCCAAGTGTGTCAATTGCGGAGAGCCGCACCCTGCTTCTTCGAAGCAATGTGGTGCATATCTCCTTGAGAAAGAAATCCTGGCCGTTCAGGCCCAGGATCGACTCTCATTCCGCGAGGCAAAGGACTTGGTCCTGGCGCGCCCGGCTCTGCCTGGGACGTCATATGCCTCAATAGTTAGAAAGGCACCCTCTGCTCCTGGCCCATCCAGGCCAACGAGCACGGTTGTTTCCGCGCCCATTCGGAGCCCTTCTGTGGGCTCTACCCAACCTGGGCGCTCCCCTGGTAAAGCTGGCGGCAAAAAGGGTTCATACCCTGCCCCGGCTAAAACCAGGGCTCCCCCCTCTTCCCCCAGCGTGACCGTTTCGCGTAAAGCGAAACGGCCACGCGCCTCCACCGAGTCGTTAGACTCACAGGAGGCAACACCCCTGAAGATGGTCGCTAGGCCATCTTCCGGGGTTCCTAAAGCTGTTCCCCGAAAGGAGGACAGCAACAAAGGAGCTTCGGCCCCTTTGCCCACGCCCCGAGGTGGAGCGAGTGGCTCGGAGACGGTGGTTCCTCGAAAAGAGGGCCCCCCGCCTCCGAAGCCGCAACGCCCGCCTAAAGTTTCGAGGCGGAGGGAGGAAAAGACTCGCATGGCGAGCCCAACCTCCCCCAATAAGTCCTCGAAGGCGACAGCGCCTTCAGCGCTTTGTCCGGCCAACAGCGCCCGGGGTTCTGCCCCCGGGAAGCGTACGGCCATTCCCGTGAGGGTCTTCAATTCGAGGAGGGCCCCCGCGTCTCCTCCGAGCTAGGCCTGGAGGGCATATTCCTTCAATGGAATTGCCGTGGACTCCGGGCCAACTGGGAGGAGCTGCGGAGGCTCGCCTCATCCCGTTCCCCGTTAGCTATTTTTTTGCAGGAGACCATGCTAGGCGCGTGCCCCCTGCCTGCCCTCCCGGGGTATAAGGGTCTTGCGACCCAACCACCGCGGGACGGCCGGGCTGGGGGATGCGCGGTTTACACCCGGCATGATGTCTCCGTTCTTCCTTTCTCTTTAGATACCTCCTTTCAGGCAGTGGCTGTGCAGCTGCACCTGGATAGGAGGTATACTATCATTTCTGCGTACATTCCACCGTCAGCTGACTTCGACGCGGGGGACTTTCGCCGCGTCGTGGCACGGTTGCCGAGGCCCTATCTCTTGCTTGGAGATCTGAACGGCAGGCATCCTCTCTGGGGAGATTACACCATAAATCCCAGGGGACAAGTCCTTGCCGATCTGATCGAAGAGCTTGAGATGGGTGTCCTAAACGTGGATGAGTTTACGCATCACTGTCCGAGAACCGCTTCATTTTCTTGCCTTGACCTATCTTTGTGCTCTTCGGATGCACAGCCTGATTTTGATTGGGGGGTGGTCGATGACCTCCATGGTAGTGATCACTTTCCCATTCAAATATCATTTTCAGGGCAACTGCCGCCTGAGAGACCACCTCGGTGGTGCTTGGCGCGGGCGCGGTGGCCTGCATTTCAGGAAATGACTGAATTCTCTATCTCAGTCAAGGAGTTTAGGTCGGTAGATGAGGCCGTCGAGTTCTTCTCCGGCAACCTCATCGCCGTGGGCCTGACTACTATTCCTAGGACGTCTGGCCGTTTTGCACGCCGACCACTCCCATGGTGGTCGGCCGAGTGTGAGACGGCCCTCAAACAGAAGCGTTATGCCTACATGCGCTATAAGCGCCGCCCGAACGATTTCACCGTCGCTGAATTTCGTCGGGCTAGGGCTAGGTTCCGGTATATTTCGAAGCACGCCCGCCGCTCTTCTTGGCGGGCATACGTGTCTTCACTTAACGGGAAGACCCCTTTAGCTGAGGTGTGGAAGCGAGTCAAAAGGATTCGGGGCAAGTTCTCGCAGGACCCCCCTCCCGTTCTCCAGGAGAATGGGACCGCAATCTCGGACCCCGCGTCCGTGGCGGAATCCTTAGCGACCGCTTTTTCCGCATTCTCTAGCCGTGATGCTGCTCCGCCAGCATTCAATGCACGTCGTGATGTCGCGGAAGGCCGCCGGCTGGACTTTACCTCCAGAGGCGGAGAACCCTTCAACGACAAGTTTACTGTAAGTGAGTTGCGTTCCGCTCTCGCTTCGTGCGCGGACACCGCCCATGGTCCGGACGATGTCCCGTACGCCATGCTTCGACACCTGGGTGAGCGAGGCATGGCCTTTCTATTAGATTTGTTCAACAGGATCTGGGTGGAAGGTCTCCTCCCAGACTCCTGGCGAATCGCTACTGTGCTCGCCTTTCGCAAGCCGGGGAGAGATCACTCTACTCCGACCGGTTTCCGCCCAATCTCTCTAACCTCTTGCGTGTGCAAGTTGATGGAGAAATTGGTAAATGTTAGATTAGCCTATTTCCTGGACAGCGGAGTCCATCTGTCTTCTGCACAGTGCGGCTTCCGTAAGTTCCACTCCACGTCGGATGCTCTGCTCCGACTGGAAAATGCCGTCTGCGAGGCTTTCCTTCGTAGACAGCACTACGCCACGGTGTTTTTTGATCTGGAGAAAGCCTATGATACCGCATGGCGATACGGTATCATGGAGACTCTCCACACGATGGGGGCGAGGGGACGCCTCCCAATGTTTATATCTGAATTTTTGCGAGATCGTCGATTCCGCGTACGGGTGGGGGGAGCCCTCTCCGGCCCAAAGGAGCAGGAAGAGGGTGTCCCGCAGGGAAGTGTCCTCAGTGTCACACTCTTTGCCCTGAGCATCAACGGCATCACTTCGGTGCTGCCGGAAGATGTTCTCGCTACGCTCTACGTGGACGACCTTTCGATCTCTTTTGGCGCGGCCCAGATGCCAACTCTGGAGCGCCGACTCCAACAGGCATTGAACCGCGTCTCTTGCTATGCCAAAGCGCACAGGTTTCGGTTTTCTTTGGCCAAGACTAAGGTGGTGCACTTCTGCCGCCATCCACGGCTTCACCCCGACCCAGATTTGTTTCTTAATGGGGTGCGCCTGGATGTGGTTGAGTCGCACCGTTTCCTTGGTCTTGTATTCGACCGACGCCTCACCTGGGAGGCTCACATTCGCAGCCTTAGGGTCTCTTGTACCCGCGCCATGGACATTCTCCGTTCCGTGACGTTCAGCGCTTGGGGCGCTGATAGGGCTACCGCCTTACTTTTTTATCGATCCTTTGTTCGCTCGAAGCTCGACTACGGATGCGAGTTTTATGCATCCGCAGCCGAGCGTTTATTGCGGAAGGTGGATTCGATCCACCACACCGGCCTTCGCCTTGCGACCGGTGCCTTCCGCACTTCCCCTATTGAGAGCCTGTTGGTCGATGCTGGGGAGATGCCACTCGCTCTGCGCCGCGTGCAGTGCATCACTCGCCTGTACGCGCGAGCCCGGCGCCTCCCCCAGTCGCCAACAGCTCTCACTGCATCCGCAGCTGATCTCGATGGTGCCTATGCCGCCGAGAGACGCCAGTCATACCCTAAGCCCTTTGGGTTTAGGGCCAGGAAACTCCTTCGAGAGGTAGATATAGCTCTCGGGCCGGTGGCGCCCCTGGTTCTGCCCAGGACGCCACCCTGGAGGGTACCACATTTGGCTATTTGTCGCCACGCCTCTGCTCCCAAAGCTTGTACTGCGCCGGGAGTATTGCGTTCGATCTTTTTGGAGCACACATCGTGTCACGCTGGTACCGTGCCAGTGTATACGGATGGCTCCAAGTCCCAAGAGGGGGTCGACTTCCACGCCGTATCCCCTCTGTTTGAAGTCAGCGGGGCTCTACCAGGCGCTGCGTCTGTCTTCACGGCCGAGCTGGTGGCAATACACCACTCGGTACGGGAGATTACGCGACGTGCCCGGTTCGGAGACCGGATTGTGATTTATAGCGACTCACAAAGCGCCCTGAGTGCTCTCGGGGCATTGGAATCTCCGCATCCCCTGGTTCGCGAAATCCGTGACGCCACGGTTTTGGCGAGCCGGGCAGATGTCGAGATTATCTTCTGCTGGGTTCCTGGACATGTAGGAATTGCGGGGAATGAGCGCGCCGATGAGGGCGCCAAAGAGTCCGCGAGGACTCTGCGACCGGACCAGCGTTTCGCTCTTCCTCACACCGACTACATGGCAGGAATACGGGCAGCTCTTCGGACTGCTTGGCAAAGAAGATGGGAGACGGTCGAGGGGAACTTAAAGTTGCGTGCCATTGCGCCGCGACTGTTCCCATGGACCTATCCCCCAATGCCGCGGCGGCTTCAGGTTGCTTTCTGTCGTCTTCGAATCGGACACACTCGTGTGACGCATCGTTACTTGGTGGAGCGCTCGCATGTGCCCTATTGCAACGACTGCGTCGTCCCCCAGACTGTTCGGCATATTCTTGTCGAATGTCCCAGTCTGGGTGATCTTCGCGCACGATACCTGTCTCGGTACCGGGATGGGCGGGGTCGCTACCGCCTGTCCCTTGTACTCGGGACGAGTGCGTGCACCATGACTGGTGGACTTATTGACTTTTTGGGGGAGGCCGGCCTTCTCCCCTTTATTTAAGGTTCCTTTTTTTGTTATTGTTTTGTTTTAGATTGCACTCTCCTGCACCGGGGTGAGGGGGACCTCCCCCCGCTGCCGGAGATTGCTTCGATTGTTAAGTTTTTCAAATTTATATTGATTGTTAAGTTTTCATATTTTAACTTTAAAGTAGCCTAATTCTAGGCTGTCGTGTTTTTCGGCGACTTATGCCCAAGTGGGTAGTTGCCAGATGGGCTCTATAAAAAAAAAAAAAAAAAAAATAGATAGTTCCTCTCCTACCCCTGGATAGTTCCTCTCCTACACCTAGATAGTTCCTCTCCTACACCTAGATAATTCCTCTCCTACACCTGGATAATTGCTCTCCTACCCCTGGATAGTTCCTCTCCTACCCTTGGATAGTTCCTCTCCTACCCTGGATAGTTCCTCTCCTACCCTTGGATAGTTTCTCTCCTACCCTGGATAGTTCCTCTCCCACACCTGTAATGCGTTCGTTTTTTATCGCCTGAATAAGTAAGATGTTCCCTTAATTACGGTGTGGATAAATAGTTATTTGCCAACTTTAACGAGGCTTAAATCGGTCCAAGTTTGGGAATTTTTTGCCAAAGAGATAAAGTGAAAATGGTTGAAGCCAATTAAATTTGGGGCGTTTTTTTTCTTTTCCAATTACATAAAAATGCGTAGATTTTCACAAAAAAACGTAATTGCATATAAAATGCTATAGATAGATTGATATAGATAGATTGATATAGATAGATAGATAGTGTTAGAGCGAATAAGAGTTGGATAGAGAGTTATAGCGAGTAATAGTTAGATTTAGACAGAGTTATAGCGAGTGAGAGTTAGAGTTAGAGAGAGTTATATCGAGTGAGTGTTAGAAAGAGTGAGAGCGAGTAGACTGAAAAATTGCTATTATCCATTGACTTGCAACCAGTCAAAGACGTATCTGGAGGAGCCAAGAGTTCGTTCTTCTCATCATTCACTGCCTCGGATTCAACATCCATCACTTGCGTTATTTTTCCAATTCATAAATGACCAATCATATAACAATTTGACGGATGACCAAATCCACCAGGATTTCTATCAAATGTCACTAGTCAATCAACCAAACACTGCATCCAGCCCCAAACACCCCTCTACACATTGCAACCACAGGATTTTACTCGGAAAATCGCCTCAAAGGATCCAGATTATGATTCGTAAAGGCCGAATTCCTCGAGCCCGAATCACCCCCACAAAACAACCAACCAACCATCCAAGTATTAAATTACAAGCCAAGTTGAGATTGGCTTCACCTTTGCATTAAAATGACAGTTTGCTACACCATTTAAGAATATAGATGAAATGCATGAAGTGGTGAAGTGGTGATAAATTGAACGCCTGCGGTTATTTAATGGAAAGAGATAAATACACCCAACCAAAAGCACTTGACGAAAACCGTAAAATTTTTTCATATTTTAGGTCAATTGCTCAGAATGTCGTCTTCTAATCAAGATTCGCGATCTCTGATTAAAAAAACAACATAAATACTTCCTCGAATTTTTTGTATTCATTTTCGTTTGTTTTGTTAGGTCTTCCTTACGTGTCTTCACTTAACGTGAAGACCCCTTTAGCAGAGGTGTGGAAGCGAGTCAAAAGGATTCGGGGCAAGTTCTCGCAGGACCCCCCTCCCGTTCTCCAGGAGAATGAGACCGCAATCTCGAACCCCGCATCCGTGGCAGAATCCTTCGCCACCGCTTTCTCCACATTCTCTAGTCGGGATGCTGCTCCGCCAGCATTCAATGCACGTCGTGATGTTGAGGAAGGACGCCGGCTGGACTTTAACTCCAGAGGCGGAGAACCCTTCAACGACAGTTTTACTGGGAGTGAGTTGCGCTCCGCTCTCGCTTCGTGCGAGGACACCGCCCATGGTCCGGACGATGTCCCGAACGCCATGCATCGACACCTGGGTGAGCGAGGCATGGCCTTTCTGTTAAATTTGCTCAACAGGATCTGGGTGAAGGGTCTTCTCCCAGATTCCTGGCGAATCGCTACTGTGCTCGCCTTTCGCAAACCGGGGAGAGATCCTTCTACTCCGACCGGTTTTTGCCAAATCTCTCTATCCTCTTGCGTGTGCAAGTTAATGGATAAATTTGTAAATGTTAGACTAGCCTTTTTCCTGGACAGCGGAGGCCATCTGTCTTCTGCACAGTGCGGCTTCCGCAAGTTCCACTCCATGTCGGATGCTCTGCTCCGACTGGAAAATGCCGTCTGAGAGGCTTTCCTTCGTAGACAGCACTACGCCACGGTCTGTTTCGATCTGGAGAAGGCCTATAATACCACATGGCGATACGGTATCATGGAGACTTTCCACACGATGGGGGCGAGGGGACGCCTCCCAATTTTTATATCTGAATTTTTGCGAGATTGTAGATTCCGTGTACGGGTGGGGGGAGCCCTCTCCGGCCCAAAGGAGCAGGAAGAGGGTGTCCGGCAGGGAAGTGTCCTCAGTGTCACACTCTTTGCCCTGAGCATCAACGGCATCACCTCAGTGCTGCCGGAAGATGTTTTCGCTACGCTCTACGTGGACGACCTATCGATCTCTTTTGGCGCGGCCCAGATGCCAACTCTAGAGCGTCGACTCCAACAGGCATTGAACCGCGTCTCTCGCTATGGCGAAGCGCACAGGTTTTGGTTTTAATTGGCCAAGACTAAGGTGGTGCACTTCTGCCGCCATCCACGGCTTCACCCCGACCCAGATTTGTTTCTTAATGGGGTGCGCCTGGATGTGGTTGAGTCGCACCGTTCCCTTGGTCTTGTATTCGACCGACGCCTCACTTGGGAGGCTCATATTCGCAACCTTAGGGTCTCTTGTACCCGCGCCATTGACATTCTCCGCTCCGTGACGTTCAGCGCTTGGGGTGCTGATAGGGCTACTGCCTTACTTTTTTATCGATCCTTTGTTCGCTCGAAGCTCGACTACGGATGCGAGTTTTATGCATCCGCAGCCGAGCGTTTATTGCGGAAGGTGGATTCGATCCACCACCCTGGCCTTCGCCTTGCGACCGGTGCCTTCCGCACTTCCCCCATTGAGAGCCTGTTGGTCGATGCTGGGGAGATGCCACTCGCTCTGCGCCGCGTGCAGTGCATCACTCGCCTGTACGCGCGAGCCCGGCGCCTCCCTCAGTCGCCAACAGCTCTCACTGCATCCGCAGCTGATCTCGATGGTGCCTATGCCGCCGAGAGACGCCAGTCATACCCTAAGCCCTTTGGGTTTAGCGCCAGGAAACTCCTTCGAGAAGTAGATATAGCTTTCGGGCCGGTGGCGCCCCTGGTTCTGCCCAGGACGCCACCCTGGAGGGTACCACATTTGGCTATTTGTCGCCACGCCTCTGCTCCCAAAGCTTGTACTGCGCCGGGAGTATTGCGTTTGACCTTTTTGGAGCACACATCGTGTCACGCTGGTACCGTGCCAGTGTATACGGATGGCTCCAAGTCCCAAGAGGGGGTCGACTTCCACGCCGTATCCCCTCTGTTTGAAGTCAGCGGGGCTCTACCAGGCGCTGCGTCTGTCTTCACGGCCGAGCTGGTGGCAATACACCACTCGGTACGGGAGATTACGCGACGTGCCCGGTTCGGAGACCGGATTGTGATCTATAGCGACTCACAAAGCGCCCTGAGTGCTCTCGGGGCATTGGAATCTCCGCATCCCCTGGTTCGCGATATCCGTGACGCCACGGTTTTGGCGAGCCGGGCAGATGTCGAGATTATCTTCTGCTGGGTTCCTGGACATGTAGGAATTGCGGGGAATGAGCGCGCCGATGAGGGCGCCAAAGAGTCCGCGACGACTCTGCGACCGGACCAGCGTTTCGCTCTTCCTCACACCGAATACATGGCAGGAATACGGGCAGCTCTTCGGACTGCTTGGCAAAGAAGATGGGAGACGGTCGAAGGGAACTTAAAGTTGCGTGCCATTGCGCCGCGACTGTTCCCATGGACCTATCCCCCAATGCCGCGGCGGCTTCAGGTTGCTTTATGTCGTCTCCGAATCGGACACACTCGTGTGACGCATCGCTATCTGATGGAGCGCTCGCCTGCGCCCTATTGCAACGACTGCGTCGTCCCCCAGACTGTTCGGCACATTCTTGTCGAATGTTCCAGTCTGGGTGATCTTCGCGCACGATACCTGTCCCAGTACCGGGATGGGCGGGGTCGCTACCGCCTGTCCCTTGTGCTTGGGACAGATTCGTGCACACTGACTTGTGGACTTGTTGACTTCTTGGGGGAGGCCGGCCTTCTCCCTATTATTTAAGCAAGGTTTGTTTGTTTGTTTTTTTTTTTTTTTTTGTTGTTTTGTTTTTTGTTTGTTTTTTTTTTCTTTAGTTGCACGCTCCTGCGCCGGGGGGACCTCTCCCCGACGCACCAGCTTGCTTCCTTTCCGCCTTTTGGGGTGTTGTTTTTTTTTCTCTTTAATTTCATTTTAAAGTAGCCTAGAACTAGGCCAGTTTTAATACGGCGACTAATGCCCAAGTAGGCAGTCGCCAGATGAGTTCTTAAAAAAAAAAAAAAAAAAAGTTCCCATGGACCTATCCCCCAATGCCGCGGCGGCTTCAGGTTGCTTTCTGTCGTCTTCGAATCGGACACACTCGTGTGACGCATCGCTACTTGATGGAGCGCTCGCCTGCGCCCTATTGCAACGACTGCGTCGTCCCCCAGACTGTTCGGCACATTCTTGTCGAATGTCCCAGTCTGGGTGATCTTCGCGCACGATACCTGTCCCGGTACCGGGATGGGCGGGGTCGCTACCGCCTGTCCCTTGTACTCGGGACGAGTGCGTGCACCATGACTAGTGGACTTATTGACTTTTTGGGGGAGGCTGGCCTTCTCCCTTTCATTTAACCCAGTTTAATTGTTGTTGTTGTTTTTGTTATTGCTTTTTTATTGTTATTGTTATCTCTTTTTATTGTTTCCTGTTTAATTTTTAAATTAGCCTAGAACTAGGCTGTTTGTTTACGGCGACTAATGCCTAAGTCGGCAGTCGCCAGATAGCCCCTTAATTAAATAAAAATAAATTCTTTTCTGGTATAATTCGCTATTTAAAATAATTGGCAATCAAAATTACTTGCTTTTATGGGTTGAATTCATTACGAAAAAAATACACTTGCAATCAGACCAATATTCAGTTTTGGTCAATTTGAATGTGGACATCTCTTCATGAAAGTTGGAACGCTAGACCAATGTTTCCCAACCGGGGGCCACAAACTCCATGAAGAGGACCAAAAGACTCGAACGATTGAAGCTTATAGTTAAGCCAATAGATAATTTCAATTTATGTAGTTGAATTATATATTTAGAAATTATTAATATAATTATTTTGTTTTGTTTTTCGATATTGTATAATAAAATTTAAATTTATCTGTACACAAATATTTTGCATCTTACAACATTGTGTAAAATATAATTCATCTACATATTACATACTGAAAATAATGCTGATGGGGGCCTCAGGAAAAAATATTGTTCTTAAGGGGGCCATAAGACCAAACCGTTTGAGAACCACTGTACTAAACCACAATTCGTGTCAGTATTTTCCCCCCATGTAAACTATTTAACTCCCAAAAGAAGACAAAAGGTAATTTTTAAATTATATTACACCTCCCCTCCCCTGGTACTTTGGCTGGTACCGGACTGTAAGCTTGTGGTTAAATGCACAGAACCTCTGTTCTCCCTTTAGTACCCGTACGGTAAAATTTTACCTCGATTCTCTAGTTCAGTGGTTTTGATAGTGGCACCATAATTGCTTTCTACAAGCAGCCAAGGCGCACCAATATAAAATAATTTAATCCTAAATATTAATTACGTGGAAAACCCTTCAAATCTAACCCTGATTGACATTTAACCAAATTTTTATAGAAATAAAACCAAAAAAATTGAAAATAATAAATCTTACCTTTAAAAATTTAATGGGGAATTTGAGATTGATGATTATAACATAATTCTTTAATTTTGGGAGGTAAAATTGACAAGGCAACTCTGATTTCTTCATTCACTGTCTTCAATCTTTCTCTTTTCGTTGTTTTATGTTGCACAATGCAGAGAAGCCAGTTTCAAAATACTTGCAGGTGTCGTTAGATTTATTTTTTATAAATGTTTGAAATACATATTTTGGGGAATTTAGCGTTTTTAAAAATGATTTGTTGGTAGCTCCCACGGCAAACTTAGTTGGCTCTCGCGGCAGCCTTAGTTGTCTCTCGCGGCAGCCTTAGTTGTCTCTCCTGGCATCCCGGTTGAAAACCACTACTCTAGTAAAAGATCTGCTAAAAAAAAATTCGGCTCGGAGTTTTGTGTCGACGGTGTACTTATCTTTTCCTTAAATCATCGGCAATTTAGAATGTAATGGGATCGCATTTATTTTCTTGCTTTTGATAATTATTAACGGTGCATTTTTCTTTGTTTTTCTGTTGTGGATTGTTGTTGTTGTTGTTGTTGTTGTTTTTTTAATATAGCGTAATAAATAGACTGAATTGATTTGTTTGATTTTGATTATAATTAATGCATATTCTGAGTTATTTCTTTGTAGTTTGTGCAGAAATGAGTGGCCACTTTCACAATGATTCGGGTACACGTGGGGGACGCTCTTCACCCATACCAATATCCATGTATCCAATAAAGCTGTTGGATTGGTCTATTATATAAGGTCACTTAGCGTGGATGAGGAACGTCCCCCGGTCCTGATCCCTGCAGTGGGAAGGTGGGTACTCATTGCTATGGGAACGGCATACCATCACTGCGTACAACAGAGCTCTTGTTAACCGAGTGGATACGGCGTTGGTCTGCCAACGTCGCGGTACCGGGTTGAATCCCGGCGAGAGCGGACACAAAACGTCAGCGCAGGTAGAGATCTAGCTACCATTTGTTGGGCACTTCTCATCACGAATATAGCCAATTACAACACTGGTTTCTTTCCTCTCCCTTCTTCGCAGTACAACACACTTGTCGAGGTATGCCTGTGAAGACTCGTTCGGCGCAAGGGTGCATACACAAGCACGGGCAGATAGCCGACCCTAGGCCACCTGCGATATGCTTTGGGGCAATTAAAGGAGTGGGGGACCGCCTCCTTGATTTTTATACAGAGTGCGATTTACGGTTGACCGGGATTTATCTAATATAATTTTAATATATATAATCAATTGGGCAGTATATATATATATATATATATATATATATATATATATATATATATATATATATATATATATATATATATATAAGCGGCAACAAATTACTCGATAAAGAGAGTTAATTCGATTGCGACAATTTAGGATATGACAGAGTTAAGCCGGAGGAGCAAAATTAACGTTAACTCGAACAAGAGATATTAATTTCGATTGAGTGGGAATTCAATTCAAAGTGGATGCGGTTGACGATTGGCGGGATGTAATCAGGGAATTAGAATACAAGATCGCTTTTACTTGAAGCGTGCTGGTGATCTGAGGGGGGAAGACCAACGGCACAAGTTTTCGAGAAGATACTTCGGGGAGTCCTAATGAGGAGGACTCGTATATGGGGGTTTTGTGTACTTCTTGTTGAAGAACAAGATTTCTTTTATGCCCAAGAGAGATGGAATCCCAAACACGAGACTGTTCTGCGGTTCGGCAGGGAGTCTCAGACACGAAGGAACCGGAGTCTTGAAGGAGGTCCGAGATGAGGGGGGCTGCACAGTTCTTATGGAAGAAGGTGGCTCGATAGCTTTCCTCTGAACAGGGGCCAAAGCTTCACGAAGGGAGATCTGCTGGTAAGATCTTCACGCAGAGGTACGACTCGAACAGGGGTTGCGGGACTTCGCGGGTGAGCAGACAAAACGGTCTCAACGGAGGAACTGGCAGCTGTCCACAATTCCAAGTTGGCACACGGAATTAACTGGTCAAAAAATGTGACTATAATCCATAGTAATGATTTTATATAGAGAAATATCCCGGAATCATTTTTAATCTCCCACACAAAGGAGAATAATCTCAACATTAGCCCAGGGCTGTTTTTGCTAGATCCAATTTTATCACTTTTTCTAAAATCCGACTTATCTGATAGCATTAAAAAGTTGACCTCATCCAAGGGAAACGTGCTTAGTATAAATACTGTGTCTCATTTTTTCTTACCATTGTGAGTTTGAAAATGTCGAATAGACGAAAGTACTAACTCCATTCCGTCTTTTATTCAGTTTCCTTCCGTGGTAGATATTCATATTTATAGTTATCACACGCTAACTTTTATGATATTTCCCATATATATATATATATATATATATATATATATATATATATATATATATATATATATATATATATATTCCTTCAAACCTTATACTTGCCGTTTTTGTTTTCATTCATAAATTGTCTTTTCAGCTTGGTGAGACGCTTCGCACCATAGAGTCAAGGATGGGTGGCCGTAATATTATGTCCTACAGCTTTCAGGACCGATTCTTTCATAATTTGCCTACATAAGTCATTGATTTATGTGTACGCGAGTGTCTGCCTGTAAGCGAAATGGGTAAAAATTAACAAAATGTTAATAACTTAACACTAATAATCCAACCACCTTTTTATAGTCACTTTCAAGATATTAATACGCTATTTTACACAATTTGGGTGTCTTTTAACTTGTATATTGATGTATTAGTCGTGTTGGGGACTTATATTCGTTTTGATAGAAATTATTCGTTTGTTTATCTATTTGTTTGAAAGGTATTAGTTTATCTCTTTGTTTGAGGGAAATTATTCGTTTGTTTATCTATTTGTTTCAAAGGTATTAGTTTATCTCTTTCTTTGAGGGAAATTATTCGTTTGTTTATCTATTTGTTTGAGGGAAATTATTCGTTTGTTTATCTATTTGTTTGAAAGGTATTAGTTTATCTCTTTGTTTGAGGGAAATTATTCGTTTGTTTATCTATTTGTTTGAAAGGTATTAGTTTATCTCTTTCTTTGAGGGAAGTTATTCGTTTGTTTATCTATTTGTTTGAAGGAAATTATTCGTTTGTTTATCTATTTGTTTGAAAGGTATTAGTTTATCTCTTTGTTTGAGGGAAATTATTCGTTTGTTTATCTATTTGTTTGAAAGGTATTGGTTTATCTCTTTGTTTGAGGGAAATTATTCGTTTGTTTATCTATTTGTTTGAAAGGTATTAGTTTATCTCTTTTTTTTGAGGGGAATTATTCGTTTATATATTCGAGGTATGTGGCAGGAAAGGCCTCGCGCGCTAGCTTTTCATGTCTTGAAGTTCTTCCTCAACGAAGCCTCCGGCCATTCCGGTGAGTATCTTCATTTCTAAGACGACCCCGACAGCTCCTTCAAGATAGATCCCGAAGGCATTTTCCTGCCTTGCAATTGTCCTCGATTCCGGGTTAATTGGGAAAAGCTGCGGAGGCTCGTCCCCTCCCACCCTCGTTAGGAGACCATGTTGGGTTCTTCCCTTCTACCTGCTCTCCTGGGGTTACAAGGGTTTCGCTCTCCCCGACACGCCCTCGGATTGGAGTTTGGCAGGTATGTGCACTGTAAACACATAATGTCATGTCTCTCTTCTGTCTCTAGTTAAATACCTCCTCCAGTAGCAATGCAGTTGCACATAGACAGGAGGTACTCGATCGTCTCTATATTCCACCACCAACCGATTTCAATCAAACGGATTTCCGCCGCGTCGAGGCAGGTTTGCTGAAGTACTTTCTCCTCCCCTCGGACTTGAACCTTAGGTCCCTCGTCCGGACGACATAACATACACTATGCATCAACACCTACCTAAGGTGATGCATGGTGGTTTGGTTGGCGCGAGTTCGTGCCTGTGGAAGCTGGAGGAGAAATTGTTTAATACTGGGTTCTTTTTTGGAGAGCGGAGTTCATATGTCTCTTGCATATTGGTACCTTCGCAAGTACCATTCAAAGTGGGTTAGTCTGTTCCGGCTTCAAAATGGTATCCGCGAGGTCCTCCTTCGTAGTTAGTAGTTCGCTATGCCATTTTTTTTTCAAAGAAAGACTATGATATCGCGTGGTCATACCTGTTAATGGCGTCCCCCATATTTTGAGAGCAAGGGAACGCCTGCCCAATTTTTTTGTCTGGATTCCTATTTGGGTTACATTCTCATACATCCATAAGTCTACTATGGTAGGTGGATTAAATCCACCACACTAGTTTCCGCTTGGTGATCGGTCCCTTCCGCACATTCCTTATTGAGAATTAACTTATCGATGTTGCGTAGATATGTTGATTCAGCGTCTCCCCCTAATCCCCATATGTTGTCATTTCTTCTGCGGACAATCTTGATGGAGCATTTACCGACGTGAAACGTCAATCATGTCCTAGTCTTTCAGATTTAGGGCTTTGAAACTCCTTGGAGAGTTTGGTGTAAATCGCGGGCCGGTGGCGCTGTTGGTTCTCTGCCCAAACGTTTCACTGGAGGATAACACATTTGAACCCTTCCACCACGCATCTGCCTCTCAAAGCTTCCTCAGAAACGGGATTATTGCGTGTATTTCTTGGAGCACATAGGTGTCAAATGAAGCCGTGCCGGTCCCCAGGGATGGCTCCAAGTCCCAAGAGGGAGTTGGCTTCCTTGCTATCTTCCCAGTGTTTGAAGTCGGCGAGGCTCATCCGTTCGCTGCGTATCTTCGCAGCTGAGGAGGTCGCAATATACTCCTCGGGTCAGAGACCAATTTGACATAACGACTTACAAGACGCACTAAGCGCATTTAAGGCATTGTAACCGCCACTTTGCCTTGTTCGCATAATCTGTCCGCCATGGCTGCTGCGAATCGGTAGGACAGAGAGATTGTCTTATGCTGGGTTCCTATATAAGTAGGGGTTGCAGGAAATGAAGACTCCGACGATGGCGCCAGTCTGTCCGTACAGACTGAACGCCCGGTCCCGAATTATGATCTTCCTCACTCTGACTTCATGGCAGGAATCAGGCCAACCTTTCGTGGTTCATGGCATTGGAAACGACGCGATCTACTCCATTGCCTCGACGGTATCAGGTCATTTATTGACGTCTCAGAATCGGATACATTCGCGGGACGCATCGCTTTTTGCCATTAATACTTCGTCCTCAGGCGCGGTCGCTACTCCCTATCCGGAGCACTTGGGAGGGAGTCCTGCACACGGGGTTTTTGAAAGAACGTTTAACGCCCTCTTTCCCCACTTTCCTGGGTCTAAACACTCGTGGAAAAATTAAAAGAGGTACAAAAGACGACACGAGAGTGGCATTACCTCTTGAAGCACTGGGGGTGGGATAAGGGGGGTTCCTCCATGTTTTGTTTGTAACAGGGGTACTAACCCCCCCCCTCCTCCCATACGGGCACGTCCAGATCCCCGAGAGAGGCTCGCCCCCTCCCCCCACACTTGAGCCGTACCTTGTGTATTTTGTTTTCTTTGTTTTTTTCTTTTTTATTAGTTTAGGTTTTAAGTGATCTGGCCTAAAGGGGTGGGGCTGGGGATGGGGAGCCATTTGCCTGGCTATGCCGTGGCTGGCGTTAATGCGGATGCAATCACGCAATTCATTCAATAACCTCACGCACTGCCTGCGTGAGGGGCGTCCCCCACCGCCCCCACGTTAATCACGCCTCGCAACCATTTTGTAGCACCTGTAATTATGTAATTTACACTCCTCCGAACCGGTATTTGAGAGTTGCGTGCCCTACTGGCCCGAGCGTCTGGAGTAGTCTCCTCTTTACTATGCTCGAGCTCTGTACCATCCGCACATCATTATTTTAAAGCGTCTCATCACAAACTAGCGGCTGCGCTGCCCTCGTTGGTTCTCGTTTCCTCTCCTCAAGTTATTAATTAAAAATAATAAAAATCATTAAAACTAATAAATATAATAGTAAAGAATATAATAAAGGATAATAAAAATAATTAAAATAATAAATAAAATATTTTTAAAATAAATCAAAATAATGAATAGAAAAAGATTAAAAAATAATAATTAAAAATAAATTAAAATGATAAAAAATATATAATAATAAATAAAAATAAATAAGAATAATAAAAATAATTAAAATAATAAATAAAATATTTTAAAAATAATGAATAAAAAACTAAAAATAATAATTAAAAATAAATTAAAATGATAAAAAATATATAATAATAAATAAAAATAAATAAGAATAAAAATAATTAAATAAATAAAAATACTGAAAAATAAAAATATATTTAAAAATAATAAATAAAAATATCATGATAAATAAAAATAAATAATAATAATAAATAAAATAATTAAAATAAATAAATTAAAAACTAATATTTAAAATTAATAAATAACTAATAAAAATAATTAAAACATCTGGATTTATGCCACACATCGACAAAGGCAATGCTTAAATCACATATGTTTCCCCCCGTACTCAGTTAATCCCTGTATTATGGCTTGAGTACCTGTATTTGTGGAAAGGGTCCCATACAGTTGGGTAGAAATGTGCCCCCCTTGGCACCTCGGAGGGGGGGTTGAACACTAGGACAGCTCCATCAGGACGAAAATGGCGAAAGAAAGCGGGGTTTAAGCCTCTGCCCCGTAGGGAGACCCGTTGGAGGGGGGGGGGGCGCTACGCCAGGATACTCGGGTTATCTCCCTATGACTTTTATCCACTTCTAGCTTTACTCTTTTACTTACCATCTAAAGGAAAGAATTGTCCTACTGAATTATGTTCGTTGAAAGAAGCCCACGGCTCGACTTACGAACGGGAACTCCTAATAGTTAGCCTAAAAATACGAACGTGATGTCTTAGTTGTTGGACTCGAATTATGAAAGTGAACTAGTTGTTGCTCTCGAATTACGAACGTGAATTCATAGTTGTTCTCGAATTATGTACATGAACTCATAGTTGTCCTCGAATTAAGAACGTGAACTCCTAGTTCTGCTCGAATTACGAACGTGAACTCCTAGTTGTTCTGTTTGAATTAAGAACGTGAACTCCTAGTTACTGTGCTCGAATTACGAACGTGAACTCCTAGTTGTTCTGCTCGAATTGCGAACGTGAACTCCTAGTTGTTCTGTTCGAATTGCGAACGTGAACTCCTAGTTACTGTGCTCGAATTACGAACGTGAACTCCTAGTTGTTCTGTTCGAATTGCGGATGTGAACTCCTAGTTACTGTGCTCGAATTACGAACGTGAACTCCTATTTGTTCTGTTCGAATTGCGAACGTGAACTCCTAGTTACTGTGCTCGAATTACGAACGTGACCTCCTAGTTGTTCTTTTCGAATTGCGAACGTGTGAACTCCTAGTTGTTCTGTTCGAATTGCGAACGTGAACTCCTAGTTACTGTGCTCGAATTACGAACGTGAACTCCTAGTTGTTCTGTTCGAATTAAGAACGTGAACTCCTAGTTACTGTGCTCGAATTACGAACGTGAACTCCTAGTTGTTCTGTTCGAATTGCGGACGTGTGAACTCCTAGTTACTGTGCTCGAATTACGAACGTGAACTCCTAGTTGTTCTTTTCGAATTGCGAACGTGTGAACTCCTAGTTACTGTGCTCGAATTAAGAACGTGAACTCCTAGTTCTGCTCGAATTACGAACGTGAACTCCTAGTTACTGTGCTCGAATTACGAATGTGAACTCCTAGTTACTGTGCTCGAATTACGAACGTGAACTCCTAGTTACTGTGCTCGAATTACGAACGTGAACTCCTAGTTGTTGTCCTCGAATTTCTTCATTTCATTTTTGTGATCCATTTAAACTATCCCCAAATTTTCGCTTTCACGGGTTGCAGCTTAGGGTGTATATTTGCAGGTAATTGGACATGTATATACGTCTGTGTGTACTTCCATCGTGCTTATTTACATCTATATGACGCACGTGTATGTTTTCAAAAATGGACCTTAACGTGTATTTTTTGTGTGCGTTCTGGATGTTCGTTTTTGTTGTCGAGATTTAGTGTCCAAATTCCACCGTTTTTTCTATCTCTCTTTGTTATTTTCTTTCTTTCTTTTACATTTTCCTTACTTTTCTTCCCTTTTTTTATGGGGGAACGACCGAGTTGCAATTTAGCTTTTTCCTTGGAACAGAATTTCAGGAGGTATAAATCAACGGAATTCTACATAATTTATGGAACCAAAAAATTCTCTCTCTCACCTTCTCTCTCTTCACCTTAGCTTAATTTACAACCCCCTCCCTGGCCTCAAAGCATACAGAAAATGCCTGCTGTATTTTGTATGCGAATATGTGGGCTTTTATGTACGTGTCTGTTTAATTTCAACAATTCTGGAGTGTCTTAATTATACAATCTGTCTCCTGTCTCTGTTTCCTGCGCCTTCGTTGTTGAGATCTAGTTTAAAGCCTTTTACGCAAGCGCCCCCCTTCCCCTCCAGCCCCTAAATAGACCCATTTTTCCTTCCAGTCACACGTCTCTGTTCTCAGTTATGTTTACATTTGTATTTTGGAAATGTTAAATATGTAGACTTTGGCCTAATTGTGTCTTTGAATCCAAGCACTGAGGTAGAGCTGAAGCTTTGCACAGAATTGCGTCCGCGAAATGTTCATTTTGTTCATACAGGGAAAGTTATTGTATGGATGCGATGAGAGGATACTAAAGTTGTGGAACAGAGGCATGTTCACGGCCGACACACTTTTTTTTAGCTATATATTTTACACGCATTTTCATATCCCCCAATTAGACTAAGAAACTGTTCAAAACATTGCCGGTAGATATGCTCTCATATTTAAAAAAAAGGTTTAATCAGTTCAAATAGATAGTTTGGGGTTCTTTCAAGAACCCGATCTTTCGTTACAATCTCTGCATTTTTCACATTAACTATATATTTCCCTGTCGTATATGCCAAACACCTAAAAATATTTTACTGCAAATTTTATCTTTAGCTTCACGCATTTTTCGGAATTAAACTTTGCTTATATTCCTCTACAAAGCGACTCCATTGATACTTTCCTCATTATATTGAGCTAATTTTTCACCAACTAAATTACTGGTAATCCCCATACAATCCGAAATCATAATCCATATTTTCTGACCTTGGAGCTGTCATAAGTTTAAATTATTCCATTTAATAACGAGAACTTTGTGGTCTTCAAGGTCATCTTCACAATAAAGGTAGGCTCCATCTTAAGAATACCATGTCGATATATTTAGGAACTCGTTAAAAACTCTATTTTCGATCAAACGGTTGAATGATTTCTGAAGGTCGGATCAGATGATTGCGTGGTAACCTTTTTTTAATTCAAGTAACGAAACCTTCGCTTGTCACGCGCTTTTGTTATCTTTTGCTATACGCTTTGTGCAACATTATAAGATCCTAAGTATTTTATTCCATTAAATAAGGAGAGCTTTATGGCATTCCGCAAAATAATGATTTCTCGGAGTCTGTGCACTCTCAAAGATAGTTTGGACTGAGTTTCCAGATTTTTATCTGTTTGAACTTTTGAAACGAATGGCTCAGATCTTTTAGCTCCATTGACGCCCTAATGGATCTAAATTTGACTCCCTTATTTACTTATACAAGAATATTCATTGAGAAATTTTAAATTCACATTAAATCTTAAGGGAAAACTAAATTTTTTTTAAATATTTTTTTGGCTATTAGCGATTTTTCTTCGTTATATGGGATATTTTTAGTATTTTTTTTTACAATTTTCAGTATCGAAGTAAAATTTCCTTCATTTAATCAAGGAAAATATAATTTTCTATTTGGATTCTTTGACTTCTCGAGGGAATCCGCCTTCGTTACCGAACAGTGAAACATTTGGAGAGTTAGGCCCTTCTCCCTTCTTACCGCCCATGGTCTCTTGTCTGTTGAGCGATTTATCTTCCACATATATTCTGCTTAATCAGCAGGTCTATTTAACCGACAGGACTATTCACCCGTTGTTTTTTCAGCGAAACAATTAACAAACAATGCGAACAGCTACGCGCTTGCAAGAGTTTGCAACAAAAGCCTTGTATTGTCTTTGTACTTCTGCAAAATTCATTTTTACGTCTTTGCGAGATTTGGTGGCTCAAATGAATAATTTAATCAGTTTTGCAATCAGCTTAACGGAGTTTCTCCACTTCCCTCCTTCGCTCGCCGAGGGTTCGAAGGGGTTGATGGCAGAAAAAGGTGGGGGAGAGGAGAGTAGTCTCCCCTAATCGGCAGGTTCATTAAGGAGTGCCGAGATTAAGCTTCGTTCGGAGAGTCATTGTCAATGACTCGTTCGTCTTCGCTCCAATCTCTCCCCAAATCCTTACGTGCCTTCACAATTGTATTGGATTTTACCCAAACACCTCGTCTACACACCCAAACCTTGTCTTCTACACCCTCCCACACCTTGTTTACATCTCTACCCACCTCTCGTCTACATACTCAAGCCTTGTCTTCTACACCCTCCCACACCTTGTTTACATCTCCATCCACCTCTCATCTGTATATCCAAACCTTGTCTTCTACACTCTCCCATACCTCCTTATCTATACTTCTCCTCCCTCTCATTTACACCTCCACCCTTTCTCGCCACTCACACTCAGATTGTATTAAAGATCGGACGCGACCCCGATGCATTTGAGGTGTAAACTCATTTCATCAAGTTGAGAAACGAGTTCGGAGTATTTTGTATTGGCCTGGTTTTGTGTTGTGGCAGAACTTCTCATCCTCGATCTATTCTCACACGACCATATTTATTCTCCTTGTTTCCCCTCTCTCTTTCCCACACGTGTGTGTGTCAGAAGGGAGAGAACAATAAGGTCTTATTTAAATAGTTTCTCCTGGGGTAAATTACAAGGCAGTTTCATTAGAGTTACAATCCAAAGCGACACGAATGATTGACTCTTGATTATTCAAACGATGGATTGACATCCTTCCATTCTTTAATTTCACCGTTTGTTATGACCTTATTACTCTCTGACGGAGATGACGTCGTTGTTCTTTTTCTATTTTCTTTGTAATTCAATCCTTTTTATCAATTTCGCCATTATACCACTAGCTCGAGAGCTCTCGCTAGCCGAGTGGATACGGCGTTGATTTGCCAACGTCGCGGTACCGGATTCGATCCCGGCGAGAGCGGACACAAAACGTCAGCGCACGGAGAGATCTGTCTATCAAATTGGTGGAGGCGCTGTGCTTATCCTTGTACTAAGATCGGTAGATCTTACACTTCTCAGCACACACACAGCCAATTACAACACTGCTTTCTTTCCTCTCCCGTCTTCGCAGTAGAACACACACGCACACTCTGATGCAAGGAATCCTGCCGTTGAGTATCTATATCCACATACCTCTGAGGCGGAACGGGTCCCTCTACCCCGGGGAGACGAAGGTTTCACCTGACCGCTGTTTGGTGTCAAAACATACATGGCTCCTTACCCAAATATGAGGGGAGTCTGGTGTTTTCGGGCTCACCAGCGATTTTCATACTAACCTTTATGTCTATTTCACTATCCTGTCGGGATCCGCCTAGATAAAGGCAGGTTGATGAACCTATACTATTACTACTACCACTATCCCAAAATTGCGCTACCTCACGTGTCATCCCCTTTGCTTCGAGAGACGCGATACGGGCCATGTGCTTTTAAATCCGATTCCGCAATCCAAGCCTTTCACCCGATTTAGAATAGCGAAATAGGCTACTGTTCCGAGTGATTAATTTCCCTAATTTGGGCAATTGGTTTTGCTTCATTTTGATTACTCGTCTTTGTGTGTAGACTAATTTTAAGGCGGGAGACGCCTAACGGAGTGGAAACGCCGCTTCTCGTCGGATATAGGTTTAGTCACGCCGTGTGGTTAGTTGAGAGATGGAGGAGGGCGAGATTCGAATCTACTTCCCAGCGCCTCCCACACGCTGTGGATAGCCATGGATCGAACCCCACTTTTCACCTGGAGGTCTTCATCGAGAAAAGGGTGAAAATTAGTGCAGATCGGCGGTAAAACCGCAATCAAATTAGTTTCTAACTGCAGGGCGAATTAGTTTGTGCGTCCCACACGAGACTAAGAAAATGTGATATAGCATTTATTTATTTTTGTTTTTTCTTCATTTGTTTTCTGCCTTCCGAAGCAGTCTTTGTTTATAGATTGAACATTTATTTTTTGTTTATAGATTGAAGTTTTAGTCTTTGTTTATAGATTGAACATTTATTCTTTGATAATAGATTGAAGTTTGAGTCTTTTTTATAGATTGAATTTTTAGTTTCTGTTTATAGATTGAACTTTTAGTCTTTGTTAATAGATATAATTTTAGTCTTTGTTTAAAGATTGAACTTTGTTTTATTTATAGATCTAAATTTTAGTTTTTTTTAATATATTGAAACTTTAGTTTTTGTTTATAGATTGAACTTTTAGTCTTTTTCTATAGATTGATTTTTAGTCTTTGTTTAGAAATTGAATTTTTATCCTTTGTTTATATATTTAAATTTTACTCTTTATTTAGAGATTGTTTATAAATTGAATTTTAGTCTTGGTTTATAAATTTAACTTTGTCTTTGTTTATTGATTGAGCTTTTAGTGTTTGTTTATTGATTGAACTTTTGTTTTTGTCTATAGATTAAACATTTTTGTTTATAGATTGATTTGTAGTTTTTGCTTATAGATTGAGTTTTTCTTCTTTGTTTATCGATTGCTTTTTTAGCTTTTGTTTTTAGAATGAACTTTTACTCTTTATTAATTTAAGCAAAATATCTTTATTCACAATAGTCTAAGTTGGTAAATATGGGTTAAACCTTGGGGTAGGGGTTTCTTAATCCCAATTTCTCCAAACAAATTCGCGTCATCAGGTTTTAAAGTTGTTCTTTGTACCACTTGTACTCTTTGTATGTACTTGTACTTTGGTGTGTATGACACTCCCCAACCCCAGATTTCAGGGTTAACAAAGATTATTTCGTCTTTGTAAAACAACTTTTCACGATTCTTCTTTTTATTTATCCACCTTTTCATCTATCCCACCTTCCCCGTTTTCTTCCCTCATGTGAAAATGCACCAGTTGCTTACAGCACATTACAATTAAAAACTATTATCTAGTAATTACAAGAATCTAGCACTCTAGCTCATTCCATTTTACAAACGCCCTCGACGTCATACTCATTTGCAGGAAGCTGCACTTTTTCGAGGTACTTTGGCAGTGTACGATTTTGTTTTTGTTCTTTTTTAGAATTTTTTATTGGGCATATATTCCTTTGGCAGTGTACGATTTTGTTTTTTTTCTTTTTTAGTTTTTTTATTGGGCATATATTCCTTTGTCAGTGTACGATTTTTTTTTGTTCTTTTTTAGTATTTTTCTTAGGCATATATTCCTTTGTCAGTGAACGATTTTGTTTTTGTTCTTTTTTAGTTTTTTTATTGGGCATATATTCCTTTGTCAGTGTACGATTTTGTTTTTGTTCTTTTTTAGTATTTTTCTTAGGCATATATTCCTTTGTCAGTGAACGATTTTGTTTTTGTTCTTTTTTAGTTTTTATATTGGGCATATATTCCTTTGTCAGTGTACGATTTTGTTTTTGTTCTTTTTTAGTTTTTTTATTGGGCATATATTCCTTTTTCAGTGTGCGATTTTGTTTTTGTTCTTTTTTAGTTTTTTATTGGGCATATATTCCTTTGTCAGTGTATGATTTTGTTTTTGTTCTTTTTTAGTATTTTTCTTTGGCATATATTCCTTTGTCAGTGAACGATTTTGTTTTTGTTCTTTTTTAGTTTTTTTATTGGGCATATATTCCTTTGTCAGTGTACGATTTTGTTTTTGTTCTTTTTTAGTTTTTTTATTGGGCATATATTCCTTTGTCAGTGTACGATTTAGTTTTTGTTCTTTTTTAGTATTTTTTATTGGGCATATATTCCTTTGGCAGTGTACGATTTTGTTTTTGTTCTTTTTTAGTTTTTTTCTTGGGCATATATTCCTTTGTCAGTGTACGATTTTGTTTTTGTTCTTTTTTAGTATTTTTGGGGGGCATATATTCCTTTGGCAGTGTACGATTTTGTTTTTGTTCTTTTTTAGTATTTTTTTGGGGCATATATTCCTTTGTCAGTGTACGATTTTGTTTTTGTTCTTTTTTAATTTTATTTATTGGGCATATATTCCTTTGGCAGTGTACGATTTTTTTTTTGTTTTTTTTTAGTATTTTTTATTGGGCATATATTCCTTTGGCAGTGTACGATTTTGTTTTTGTTCTTTTTTAGTATTTTGGGGGGCATATTTACCTTTGGCAGTGTACGATTTTGTTTTTGTTCTTTTTTAGTATTTTTTTGGGGCATATATTCCTTTGTCAGTGTACGATTTTGTTTTTGTTCTTTTTTAATTTTATTTATTGGGCATATATTCCTTTGGCAGTGTACGATTTTGTTTTTGTTCTTTTTTAGTATTTTTTATTGGGCATATATTCCTTTGGCAGTGTACGATTTTGTTTTTGTTCTTTTTTAGTATTTTTGGGGGCATATATTCCTTTGGCAGTGTACGATTTTGTTTTTGTTCTTTTTTAGTTTTTTATTGGGCATATATTCCTTTGGCAGTGTACGATTTTGTTTTTGTTCTTTTTTAGTATTTTGGGGGGCATATTTACCTTTGGCAGTGTACGATTTTGTTTTTGTTCTTTTTTAGTATTTTTTTGGGGCATATATTCCTTTGTCAGTGTACGATTTTGTTTTTGTTCTTTTTTAATTTTATTTATTGGGCATATATTCCTTTGGCAGTGTACGATTTTGTTTTTGTTCTTTTTTAGTATTTTTTATTGGGCATATATTCCTTTGGCAGTGTACGATTTTGTTTTTGTTCTTTTTTAGTATTTTTGGGGGCATATATTCCTTTGGCAGTGTACGATTTTGTTTTTGTTCTTTTTTAGTTTTTTATTGGGCATATATTTCTTTGGCAGTGTACGATTTTGTTTGTGTTCTTTTTTAGTTTTTTTTATTGGGCATATATTCCTTTGGTTGTGTACGATTTTGTTTGGGTTCTTTTGTAGTGTTTTTTTATTGGGCATATTCCTTATAATAATACCCAATTACATAGGTAATTGGGTATTACGGCGATGAATTTGGTATAGATAAATTCAAAAGACACATCGAAACGTGTGCATAAATACGCCTAGAATTCGTAGTCAAGAACCTATGTCCTTTTAGGACGACTTTGTTTATGGTGGGTATACCCGCCCTTCTTACCCCAGGATTAGGGTTACCGATTGTTAGTACAGTACATCATTTCAGCCGGGATTGATTTGTGTGAATATTCTCTCTTTATTCTTATTCTGTTTTCCTTCTCATATTTTCCAACTGAGATTCGTGACCTCGTTAGATTACGCGCGTCCTGGATTAATTTTTTTAAATGCGCTATTTAAAGATAATCCCACGGAGGAATAGCCAGCCTATTGATACCAATTTTGAATCAATTGTCACAGATTATGATTACAGTGATGCTAAGCCCCATTCAGTAGTGGTAATCGGCGGATGGAGTCAAAATTCGATTGATTTCACGGCGGCTAGCCTACACTGTCGATACCCAGGGTAGCTACGTAGTGGATACCCTGTAGATAGCGCTTCCGATTACAGCGATGTTAAACCACATTGGTTGTGGTTAGTCGAAGGATGGAGTTCCGTTTAGGATTAATTTCACAGCGGCTAGCCTACGCGGTGGATACCCGCGCTTGGATTCCACGTTAAACTGTAGTCTAGCCCCCCCCCCAAGACAAATAAAAGGCTCTTAAAAGAGGGCAGACCGGTGTTTCGGATCTCAAGTTAACCTTCCCCCCAACCCATCCACCCACGGAAAAAATAAAAGGCTTCTGAAATGACTGACCTCGGGGCTAAAACCACTACAAAGTTCTTTCAAGTACTTTCAGGGAGGAATCCGTGTCGGCTTTTTGCTTCTGTAAATAAAATAAGGTCAACACACCTAAGTCGCGTGGTCTCAATTATTCTGACTCGTGACCATATGACCTTACGACCTTCAAAACTTTCAATAATTCCCGGACTAACCTTGGGAAGACCTTGGCAATGATATCATTCGAAAGAGAATGTAAAACAACATAAGGGTTTTAAATTTCGTGAGAATCAGCCAAATATTTACGATGTTATTGCCGAAAAGTTCATTGAAAGGTAAAACGGCTACCAACCGATCGACGACCTACGGACCGATTTAGTAACTTCAAAAAAAAAAATTTTTAACTTGTTTCTTTGTAATTTATGTTATGTTCACACGCGAACTCCGATTTGAGGTGGATCATTTTTGTTTAATGCCATTTTTGTATACTTAGTGCTTCGTTCTCTGCCAGATTTGGCACTCCTTTCGGGCGATAAGAAATAGCGACCATGGTGGCACTTCGTTTCTGGGGTTTCTTTTGGTCTGCTGCCGAAGCGGGGTGCAAAGAGGTGTCAATTATCGGTTGTAATGAAGCGGCGAAATGGTAAATGATCACGGAGGGGAGTTGGTAAGAGGGAAGGGGGGCTATTTACAGCAGTTTCTTGGTATCACGGACGTTCCTTAGATGCCCCACAAGTAGTTCTATCTCGTGCCAATTTCTTTAGTTTATATATATATATATATATATATATATATATATATATATATATATATATATATATATATATATATATATATATATATATATGGTGTCCATAAAGTCTGTTTACAATTTAAATAAATTTAAATATCTTAATCATACTTGCTCTATTGTACTCAGTGGATATCAAAGTTTTTTTTACATCATTTCATACACTTCGAAAAACACTGAGTACAGTAGAACAAACCTGAGCTATTTTTTTAATTAGTATGGTAGATCCTTTAAATTTAATTACGTATATTTATTTTTTACACTTCTCGAAGTTTACATATTTAGAGAAAGGAATTAAGAATGTGGTCTCATTGTTAGATTCCCACTCAATAAGTTCACGGCGAAGCTCACAACGAAGAGCAAAGTCAATACCAATTGCAAGCACTACTCGGTTTGAGTAAAGTTAATCTACAACGGGTCTGCATAGTCACGGATGGGACCCCGATTCGATCCGGCTTTGTACTGACTGTGTACTGTAGCTAGCCCTGTTTTGGATTCAATTTTAACTCTATGTCCGTGTTCATAAAGGTGTTAAATATGTAAAAAATAAGTTGCTCGTCATCTGAGGACTTAGCGTCCAAAGTAGTCTCCTTTTATGGCTAGTCGAGGTTTGTATTTTTCACGCATTTTCCACCTCACTAATTTTTGTTACGAACTCAAAACCCAAATTTTAGGACGGAAATTCGTCCATTGTTTTCTTCTTCTCTTTTTAGTATGGCGGTGTAAACATGACTGTGTAAGTCCAAAGTAGGAGGTGACTTCTACGTCCTCGTCCTCCTTGTTTGAAGTCGGTGGGGCTCTTTCCGGTCACGTGGCTGTCTTCACGGCCGAGCCGGTTGCAATATATGGCTTGGATGGGTATTTGCACCCTGTGTCTGTTTCGGAGACCGTTTTGTATTCCAGAGCGACTCACAGAGCGCGATAAATGCTCTTAAGGCGTTAGAGTCTCCACATACCCTTGTTCTCAGTTGCCGTGGTATCCTGGGTATCTAGAGCTGGGGGGTGGGGGCTGTCGGGATTGCCTCTTCTGCTAGGATCAATGGCATGTAAAGGTTGCTGGGAAAACGTGCTGAAGCGAGGGCCATGCTGTTTGTGCGGACGGAACAACCAGACTGGGGTTTCGTTCTTCCCTATACTGGCCTCATGGGATCAGTTCAGCCATTCAGGCTGTATGGCAAAGAAGATTGGTGACAGTGGTCTGTTTTTTTTCCACTGGATATCGTCCAAGTGCCTCAACCGTGTCAAATCCTTTTCTTCTGTTGTCTCCGAATCGGATGCACTCGCGTGATTCGGACGTAGCGCCATCTGATAGAGCGCTCGCCTGAACCTTTTTGCGAAGACTGCTTGGTACCACAAACTGTACTCCACTTTTGATTGAATGTCCTTTTGGGGGAAGCTTCGTGTACTATACCTGTTCCGATACCGTAAAGATTTTGTTAGTATTTTGGGTTACACACTTGGGTCCCTGAAGGAAGCAGGCCCGTCCGAGGGCACCTGAACGTGTCCCTTATTGTTTGAGGGGATTATTTTGTGTGTAGAAATCAAACCTCGATTTGCAGTTATTTAACACCTGTCCCGCTACCGGGATGGGCGGGGTCGCTACCGCCTGTCCCTTGTACTCGGGACGAGTGCGTGCACTTTGACTGGTGGACTTGTTGACTTTTGGGGGGAGGCCGGCCTTCTCCCTTTCATTTAACCAGGTTTAATTGTTGTTTTTGTTATTTTTTTGTTATTGTTATTTCTTTTTATTGTTGTTTCCTGTTCAATTTTTTAAAGTAGCCTAGAACTAGGCTGTTTGCTTGCGGCGACTTATGCCTAAGTCGGCAGTCGCCAGATAGCCTCTTAAAAAAAAAAATGCAGTTATTTAAATAAGTATTATTTATTAATTTAATAGGTAATATAAGTTCCAATTTTTACCATTAGTCTTTCTACTTACATTTCAATAACATTTTGGTAAAAATCATTTAACCTTGATTTTAAAAAAAAAGTTCTTTAAGGTTGTTCTGATTTTTTCTGTTGATTGCATCTTCCTTCTCTTCAGGTGATTCGCTAAACTCCTAAATGGTAGTAATCTGATGGGGAAAGGGGGGGAGGGCTGACTCGGGTGAGTATGGCGGATGGCAGCATTAACTTCACACTCAAAATGTTAAGCTTTTGTATGGCATCTCTTTTGATATGAGGTCGCTCGTTGTCGATGAAAAAATGAGTCCTTTTATCGGTTAATGCTGACCTTATTGAGTCGCGTCCAGTTATTATGTCGGTCGGTCGGTCGGTCGGAGGATAACATTTTCACTTTTCAATGATTTTTTAAAAATTTTGAAGGTCGTAAGGTCAGATATGTTTGTTAATTGATAATTCCCTTGTTAATTAACTTTTTCAAAATTATTGAGATAATTGTGAGGACGCGACTTATGTCTGTTGATCTTGTTTTCTTCGAGTGCCGTAATGAGAACTCTGCAACTGGGCACAGTAAACATCTTTGCTTTTATAGTTTGAGTTAGGTTAAGTAGTTCAAAATGGATTCTACCATTCATATCCTACCAAACACATAGGAGAATCCCCCATTGATGAGGCCCCCGTTTCCTGTTATTTTTTTCCGCAGGACTAATCCATTGTCTTTAACGTTTAACATCATTGTACACAACCCACTTTTTGTCTTCTATAACAATCCTACTAAGACAGGTCAACAGACCTAAGTCACGTGCTCTCAATTACTCTGAATTATGACCTTATGACCTTCAAATCTTTAAACAAGTGGAGGCAATCCGAGCCATAGTTAGTTTTCTTTCAATAATTCCCGAACTAACCTTGTGAGGACCCTTGCAATTATATCATACGAAAGAGATTCTTAAACAACATAAGGGTTTTAAATTTCGTTAGAATAGGCCGAATAGTTACGATGCTATTGCCATAAAACTCATCGAAAAGTAAAACGGCTTCCATTTGACCGCCGACCTACGAACCGATTTAGTAACTTTAGAATCAAGTACACGCGACTAAAAATGGTTCACCACTTAGTAGATTATTTCTACCCATAAAATAATGTTAAATCTAAAAGATAAATACTACATTACTTATGATCTAATTCTGTTGATATTTGAGTTTTGTTTCTTTGTTGACATTGTTTCTCTTTTGTTTCCTTGGTGTCCTAAATTATCTTGATAGGATTTAGGTTCAACTGGCAGTATCTATGTTCTCGTTAGTCTTCGCCAGAGGAGACCCCAAACAATTTAAAAACGACAACTTTCAGTAAAGAAAACAAATAAGGTTCTCCCTTTTTTAATAAGAAAACATATAATTTCCACCCGGAACATCTGCTCCCCACGTTAGCAAATCGCCTCAAAATCACCTTCCTTTCCCTTTGCTAATTGGACTGTGCTCGCTCGCCCCTCTCCCCCGATCAAGGTACTTTCGTCCCAGTATTTCTCTCTTTTAAATGTATGATCGTGCCCGTGTGTATATATGTGATGTGCATGTGCGACCGTGTACGCGATAAGGGGTCGCTAATTAGTTGCTCAATTCAGCTAAATAATCGCGCCGTCGCTCGTCACGTTGAGGCAACGACTCTGCTTTGTTTTCTGACGATCGGCCAGAGCGAAGAAAGGGTAGGAGAGTTGCCCCCCTTGAAGTTGTTTATGTATTCGAGAAGGGAGGGTTAGGATAGTTTATTTACCTTTAAGAAGCCCTGCCGTATACCCCCCCCCTCCCAGATATATGTAGACATCTCCACTTTCTTATTATCGTTTTACATACAGTCTAATTAGCTTCTTAAGCTCCTCCCAATTAAATATTACCCTTTATTCCTAGTGCTTTAAATACATCCTTCAGATCCCCAGGCGTTTGAGTTGATTATCCTAGTATCACTTGATTCCCTCTTACTTTATATCTTCTGTCGATCCCTTCGTTTATCCACTAGGGGAAGATGTCTTCGCCGGATGACTCTTCCCTCTCTTGAGGCTGCTAGGTCCTTACTGAATGGGAAGGAGGGCGCTAAGCTCGCACCTATGATAGAGTTCTTTGGTACTTGTTCGTTTAGGCTTTTAATACGCATTCCTTCATCCCAAGGGTTTGTACTTTTGAATCTTTATCCTTTTCGTGCGTACTTTTATACTCTTTGGGCCTTAAGAGGTTTTATAATAATATTCATGTCTTTTTTTTTTAATATGTTGAGGTTGTTCTTGTTATTCCCAACTAATGCTTATTAATAATTAGCAAATGTGGGTTGTTCACTTACCTAGCTAATTAAATGTGTTTGTATTTTTGTGCTAATTTAAGAGAACCTAACTTACCAGTCTTGCGTCTACCTTATCAAGTTCAGTAAAG
Organism: Ceratothoa steindachneri; assembly: GCA_963969495.1. Lineage (NCBI taxonomy): Eukaryota > Metazoa > Arthropoda > Malacostraca > Isopoda > Cymothoidae > Ceratothoa > Ceratothoa steindachneri. The sequence goes on along the minus strand of OZ018339.1, from coordinate 54,273,841 downwards.
GAGATAGAGGCATCCACTGACATCACCCAAGTCAATGATTGTACTTCACGGTCACTGCACCACAGTATCAGCAAGGGCGTAAGCACCATTCGTCGCGATTGGCGTTTATCCCTTATGCTCTGAACGGATTGGTGCACCCCTGACTGTGGCATTTAGTTTTTGGAGGAGGCTAGCAGGCCTTTTTCTGTCCTTTTGCTGTTATTTTTAGGTTGTTTTTGTTTTTGTTTTATCGTTTTAAATTACCTTAAAGGCTGTTATTGATTTCTCTAGTTTTTGTTTTAAATTAGCTTAAAGGCTGTTATTGTTTTTCATATATTTTTTTTTTTTTGCTTTATCGTTGTAAATTAGATTAAAGGCTATTATTGTTTTTTTGTCGTTTTGAATAATCTTAAAGGTTGTTTTTTATGCTCTGCCTTTGTTCATGGTCGCCAGCAGAGTCCTGCTCGAATAAAAGCAGAAATCCCCATAATTTAGTAATATTCAACCGCATTCAGATTTTGTTCGGCACATTATTGTTGAATGTCCCAGTCTGGGCGATCTCCGCGCACGTTACCTGTCCCGGTAGCGGGATGGGCGATCTCCGCGCACGTTACCTGTCCCGGTAGCGGGATGGGCGATCTCCGCGCACGTTACCTGTCCCGGTACCAGGAAGGGCGAGGTTGCTACCGCCTGTCCCGGTACCAGGATGGGCAATCTCCACGCACGTTACCTGTCCCGGTACCGAGATGGGCGGGGTCGCTACCGCCCGTCCCGGTACAGGGATGGGCGATCTCCGTGCACGTTATCTGTTCCAGTACTGGGATGGGCGGGGTCGCTACCGCCTGTGCCGGTACCGGGATGAGCGATCTCCGCGCACGTTACCTGTCCCGGTACCGGGATGGGCGGGGTCGCTACCGCCTGTCCCGGTACCGAGCTGGGCGATCTCCGCGTACGGTACACGGATGGGCGGGGTTACTACCGCCTGTCACGGTACCTGGATGGGTGATCTCGGCGCACGTTACCTGTCCCGGTACCGGATGGGCGGGGTCGCTACCGCCTTTCCCTTGTAGTCGGGACGAGTTCGTGCACATTGACTAGTGAACTTATAGACTTTGGGGGGGAAACCGGCCTTCTCTTTATTTAACTAGTTTTTTTTGTTTTCTTTGTAGGTCGCACGCTCCTGCGCCAGGGGGGAGGCGGACCTGCCCCCGACGCCGGAGTTTCTTCCTAATTGTTGCCATTTTCGCTTTTTATTGTTGTTTTTTTTTTTGCATATTCTTATTTTAAAATAACCTAGTGCTAGGCTGACGTAAGTGCAGCAACTTGTGCCCAAGTGGGTAGTCGCCAGATAGGCGCTTAAAATTACCTCCCCCCAAACATAAAACACATTCAGATTTCGCCCCCGTCCCTCCCTGGTTTTGAGAGATAAGAGAACATGTTTACTGCTTATTGTTACCTAAAAACAGTTGTTTGCGGTGTGAATTCGGTGCACGAATGTAAACAATTGTTGGGTATGTGATTGCCCCACGACGGAAGACGTCGAGCGTGCCCCAGAAATTTGGGGACTTCCCAGGTAAATCAGGGTTGATGGACTTAAAAACTCTCAACTCGAGGTCAGGCCCATTAATAATTTAGCTTTTAAAAATGATCGTTAAAAAAAGTTATCGAAGCCATTTACGGAGCTGCAATTAATAACTACTTCGGGTAGATGTTTCCAGGATGGAGCTTGGCAATAATCTTTAATATTTCAGGAGAACTAAAATGGTTTTTATGGTGGTGGGGGGGGGGAGGTCTCATTCTCTTATAAGAACTCGATTTTGGAGATTTGATAGAGGGTATCATGACTCAGCATTCTGGGTCGGCGAGGTTCACTACTCTAATTCAAATGTTTCTAATCAGGGTTTCCTACTGAGACTGTCCTGTTCTTCCATATTCCTTTTATCTGCCTTGGCACACATTTCCTTTATCAGGCAGGATAAGCCTGAACGTGGTAGATGCTTGGTGGTTTGCATACCAACCACAACTAGCCGATAGTTTTCGGTCGTACAAAAAGGAAGGATGGGTTCACTTTACAGACTCAAAATATACCACCATCTGGAGGCTTCGAGTGTCGCCGTGGGTATCCGTCCCGTTAGCTCACCAGTAGATCGCTCGTCTAGATAACTATAGCTCTAAGTTTCGACTCCTCGTCGGGGCGACGTGTTTCTTTCTTCTCTGTGTCATCTCCTGTAAGATCTCTCTTCTTCTATTTCTCTCTAACATTTGGCATATATATATATATATATATATATATATATATATATATATATATATATATATATATATATATATATATATATATATATATATATATATAATGTTCTATTTGTAATTTACTTTACTTCGGGCAAACTGGTAAATGTTTATCTACTAGAATTTACCAACAAAGTAAGTATAATATTAGAAGAGGTAAACTAAACAGCGCTTTATTTTTACGTTTATCTGAAAATAACCCCCCCATTGACTGGAATTCTGCAAGATTCCTTTAAAATATCATTCCGCTGATTTCACAAAAAGAAATATCGTCGAGTGTTCCTTAATTGGCATCTTACCCAATATGAACATTTTTCCTGGCTTATTTAAACTCGACCCTGTTTTAAAAAAACTTGTACTAAATGACATAACTTCATAATGCAGCGTGTTGTCACTCTTTATTACTGTAATAACATTCGCATTGCCTCCCCCACCACGTGTCTTTGTTGCGTGTGTAGATTATAACTCTAAATGTTTTCACTCTAATGATAATCCTTTAAAATGTTTTTTTTTCATCCACCATATTCCTTTCATATACATGGCAGTGTTGTGTGTATATCGTTTTAGGGATCCACATGTCTGTTATTAGTTGCCTATTGTTCTTTTTCTTGGTATTTTTCTGTCTTGTTTTTGTGTTTTTTCCATTGGTTTGTACTATGTGATGGGCGTTCCCTTCGTATCTTTGTACCCTATATAAGGTTTTCTTCTCCATTCCATTTTCATGCTATTCCTTGAAAATGAACTTGCAAATGTAGTTCAAAAGTGCTTGGATTCATCTTTTCATTTTCCTGTGGGTTAATTTTCATATTATTGATTTCCTCACGTGCCACTTTATGAGTTTTTCATATATATATATATATATATATATATATATATATATATATATATATATATATATATATATATATATATATATATATATATATAAAATAACTCATGTCGAGTTATGGTATATGATAGTGAAACTATTGTATAGGAGCCAAAAGTTTAATTTACGAGACTAGTTTCAGTATGTAGTTTATCATAGCCTATTCAGTCGTATACTGAGAATGCGATTGTTACAAGAGTATGTATGGTCTGCCAAATACTCACAAAAGAGGAACGCGACTCCGACCTATTATATCGTGTATTGATTCTCATGCATACAAACTCTCGAAGTGGTTAGCCTCCCTTCTTGCTGACGCTGTTGGATTGACCTTTCCTTCACACATAATCCATTCCTTAGATCTCCTTGAAAAATTTGAGAAAATCAACATAAAAGGAAGCGCTTAATAAGCTTTGATGTAGCCACCCTATTCACTAATGTCCCAGTTAACGAAGCTCTTAATGTTCTATCTAAGGTATTAGATAATCAAAAATTAAACCTCCCTCTAGGCAAAAATAAAATTATAAATCTTGTTAAATTTTGTGTTACTGACAATGTATTTATCAGCGATATGGGTTTTTTTCGTCAAAAATATAGTCTTAGCATGAGTAATCCTTTATCGCCCATATTATGTAACCTTTTTATGGAACATTTCGAAGTATCATTACTCCATTCTGTGATTCCTATTCATAATTTTGTATGGTATAAGTCTGTAGATGCTGTCATATCGATTTGGCCTATAAATAGTTTAAACCTATTTTACAATTTCCTTAAAAATCTTAACGACGTCCATCCCACTATCAATTTTAAAGTAGAGTGGGCAAAATATAATTGTATATCCTTTCTTGATTTATAAAAATTGCTTCACTGTGTATCGAAAACCAACCCATTCTAACTCGTATATCCATTTTTTTTCTCATCCTGATATTAACATTAAGCGAGCCGTTGCATCAGGTATGTTTTTGAGAGCACTTAGGATATATGTCCCTTGCTTTCACGAAGACGAGATTACATATATAACCTACACTTTCATTGAATTAAATTATCCCCTCCATGTGATCAATGAAAGTTTATCTAAAGCAAAATCTACTCATTACCGTCCCAAGGATAAAAACAAATTTAGTAATACGAAGTGGCAATCCCTCCCTTTCTATCCCTCCTCAAAGGAGTGAACAAAGTTATTTCTCCAGGCCTAACCACATTTAAATACCATTTTTCTATCCTTAAATCTTTCCCTTCGACCAAGCCCGTGGATCAGCCAAATGAAGCAAGTGTATATTTAATCCCGTGTTGTTCTACAAACTGTCCCGCATTCGACATAGGAGAGACCGGAAGAACCTTAACAAAACGAATTTATGAACATAAATTCGTCAGACGAGGCATTATCACATCCAGTATTTTTAATCATATTAGCAATTTCAACCACTAAATTGACTATTCAAAGGCACAAATCATGTATAATTGTAAAGATTTCCGTAAAAGGAAAATGGTAGAATCAATATTAATAGGAGAAATTCCCAATTTTAATTTGTCAGATGGGCATTTGAAATGCAGCCTCCATTCCCGTAACCTCATTGTAAACAGCTTAGTCAACTATCTTAGACTTACACCCCTTGATTAATGGCCTTTTTCTCCCGTTTTGTTTTTTTCTTTTCCTTTATTTCTGATCTGTACGTTATTTATAGACTCTTGTAACAATCGCATTCTCATATACGACGAAGGAGGGTATGATAAACTACATACTGAAACTAGTCTCGTAAATTAAACTTTTGGCTCCTATACAGTGATTTCACTATCATATATATATATATATATATATATATATATATATATATATATATATATATATATATATATATATATATATATATATATATATATATATATATATATTCATTTTGGGGATTTTAATGCTGTTACTGAAGCAGGTGTCGGAGGGTTATGACATATTCAGTGTTAAATTTAGAATTTCCCATTTTAGATCTACCAAAGGGGGAAGGTCTGAGAGGAAGTAGTCGCCTCGAGGAGGCATAGAATTTCAATGAGTACAGGGTGTCCCTAAAGTGGCTCTACCATAGAAAATGTTCATACTAAGCTTCTTAATTAAAAAAGGGGAGGACATTTCCGTGTCTTACTTAAATAGAGCAAAAAAAAAAATGTCCAAGCGATATATTGAAATATACAGAAACATTTTATTTATTAAATATGTATCAAAGTTATACAGTTTTTAAATGGAAACGTGACTCTTAGGCCACTCTGTATTAGTTAATGTAAACTAGTTTAAAGCAGATAGTTTAATTTGTTGATCTTGTGTTACCTACGAGTGTATTCACAAAACACGGTAGTGGTATTGTGTGCAAGTGTGGTAGTACTCGAAACATCAAAACAGTTCCCTTTACATTACTGCAAAGCAGAAGCCATCACTTAAAATAAAAATTACCAATTCGGTAATTTTCGATTATAATTTTTTCCCTATTATCGACATCCATTTAAACAAAATTCCATTGTCGACAGCCATTTTTTAACTTTCCTATTATCGATAGCCTTTTTTTCGCTTCCCTATTATCGACTGCCATTAGTTTTATTTTTCTATTATCGACAATATTTTTTTCTTTTTCTTTTATCGACACCCTTTTTAGTCAGGTGCGAGTTTATGTATATCTCACTTTGTCGTCTGTCGGTCGGTCGGTCCCCGTGCTACTTTTTTTTGTTTTGGTATTAACATTGTAACTATCCGACTAATTCTAACGAAATTTAAAATCGTTATGTTGTTTTATATTCTCTTTCGATTATATTCATTGCTAAGGTCCTCCTTAGGTTAGCCCAGGAGTTATTTTGTTTTGGCAATGACATCATAACTATTCGGCCCATTCTAACGAAATTTGAAACCCTCATGTTGTCTTACATTTTCTTTCGAGTGATATAATTGCCAATGCCTTCCCAAGGTTAGCGGGGAAATTATTTGGCAATAACTTTATAACTATGCTGCTAATTCTAACAAAATTTGAAACCCTTATGTTGTTTTACATTCTCGTTTGAATGTATTAATTGCTAAGGTCCTCCCTAGGTTAGCCCGAGAATTATTTTGTTTTGGCAATGACATCATAACTATTCGGCCCATTCTAACGAAATTTGAAACCCTCATGTTGACTTACATTCTCTTTCAAATGATATAATTGCCAATGTCTTCCCAAGGTTAGCAGGGAAATTATTTCGCAGTAACTTTATAACTATTTCGGCCAATTCTAACAAAATTTGAAACCCTTATGTTATTTTACATTCTCCTTCGAATGTATTAATTGCCAAGGTCCTCCCAAGGTTAGTCCGGGAATTATTGAAAGTTTTGAAGGTCATAAATCAGAATAAGTGAGACCACGCGACTTTTGGTCAGCAGATCTTCTTTTAATGTTCTATTATCGAGGCATTTTATTAGTTACTTATTATCTACAGCATTTTTATACTTTCCTTTTATCCACATATGTTTTTCTACCTTCCTATTTTCCACAGCATTTTAAAAAAAATTCTTTTATCGACAGACATTTTTTAATTTGCTATTATCGACAACCAATTTCTTTATACTTTCCTATTTTCGGTAGCTGTACCCTCGTCGGGGGCGTCAGATCAACGGGCTAAAAAAAATCTTGCCCAAAGAGGAAAAGGCCTTAACCATCGTCCCATACATTCCACAAATCTCCCAAACCATTTGTGGTCCTATTTTGAAAATACAAATTTTAGAATCTGACAGGTGGTTAATTTCTCTCACTTTGTACCACGTTTCTTTTTTTATAAATTTCTATATATTTCTCTCACTTTGTAGCACGTTTTTTCTCTATAAATTGGAGAACCTCTAAATAATTTATTTTGTTGATGATTGCTAGTACTTCTCTAGCGACTTTTAAAAAAGTAGTTTGAAAAGTCATTTTAAAAAAGTAGAGCGGGAGGAATCGTAGGAATTTGCCACACACATCTGCACTAGTTTTATTCTTCTTCTTTTTTTTTCTCTCTCTCTCATTACTGGCCTATAATTTAACGTAGAATCCGAACCTGGGTTATGTTCAGCGTATGATACCCCACCACCTAAACGGGGTGTCTATCCTGCAACTTGCCATGCCCAATTTGTCTTAATTCCGCTGTAATCAGAAGTGTTTCGGCTAAACCATAATCTAAGCCCTTTTCTAAGGCAAACTATAAAAAAACCGTAACTATAATGGTAGTAGAAATTAGGTCCCACGGTAAAATGTGTAATATTTAAACAATTATAGTTATGGTGGAGGAAGCGGAAGATGGAATTGAGCAACACTCAAACAAAACCTTCACCCTTTTTATTGATTTTAAATTCGATATCTGACGATTGTTGCCATGATAATTGACCATTCGATATCTGACGATTGTTGCCATGATAATTGACCATTCGATATTTGACGATTGTTGCCATGATAATTGACCATTCGATATCTGAAGATTGTTGCCAAGATAATTGACCATTCGATATCTGAACATTGTTGCCAAGATAATTGACCATTCGATATCAGAAGATTGTCGCCATGATAATTGACCATTCGATATCTGACGATTGTTGCCATGATAATTTACCATTCGATATATGACGATTGTTGCCATGATAATTGACCATTCGATATCTGAAGAATGTTGACTTGATAATTAACCATTCGATATCTGAAGAATGTTGCCTTGATAACCCCGTAAGGGGCGCGGCGATTTGCCATCCTGGCCGCCGTGCTGACGGGATCCAGCGCTCCGTCCGGCCCCAGCTTAGCCTCTCTTCCTTCCTTCAGATAGCCCGATTTCTCCCCTACCTCGTCGCTTTTCATACAACCTCTCCCACAACTTTCTCTGGTCAGCCTCTAATTTCACAGGGTAGAATGCTGACCTTCTTCTCAAGCCAACCACCCCGGATCGGGGCTGAGGGGGGGAGGGGACATTGTTCCCTAACCCCTCAGCTCCGGTTCGGGATGGGGTTTTTTTAACAACCTGCTTCATCCCCACCCACATCTTCCTCACATCCCTTTTCCTCTCCTCTTCACAACCTATATTTTTTACGCCGTGTCCAAGGTGGAGCCGCCATGCCGAAGGACTGCCAGGCCACCAGGCGGGAGGGGTGGTCCCGAATGGCGGCGCCTGGCTCTGCCGGGCTTGTAAGCACCTCTCGCAGTGCGGGCAACTGCGAGAGGTGATGAGCTATTGCGTCCCGTAATCAAAAGAGGGTCACCATGCCCATGTATGAAAAAAAACAAAAACCCCAACCCCCAACTTCCCCAAAAACATCTACGGAGCCGCCCTCGGGCAGCTCCACCGAGAAAATGGAGGTCCCCCCCCTTGTGCTTGCGCAAGGGACCCTCCATAATTCTTTAACCGGAGAGGAGGCTTACTCCTCTCCTACGCCTACGGGTGTAGGGGACTCCCCCTCACCCCCTTCTCTGGAGGTGCTTTCGGGCACCTCCCTATCTCCAGCGGCAGTCCCTCCTTTGCTTTCTAAGGGGACTGCCAAGAAAGCCAGCAGGCAGCCCATTGCCGACCGCCCCTCGTGCAAGCGGCTCGGTAGGGCAAACCCCCTTAGGGGGGAGAGGGAAGCCAGGCCCCTTCGGTCGCTTCCCTCAAAAGACCTGCTGGCAAGAATTTTGAACCTTGCTGGGGTCAAGGCCTGTGCCTCCCCACACCACCTGACTAGTGACAATACTGCCAAGGGGACCTGCGATGTCCTGGGAGGGGATGGCCAACTGGAGGCCCCTCCTGTGATAGACATGGTCCTTGAGGAGACCCAGCCCCAGACGGTAGGGCCTTCCATGGGGGGGAATTCGGGCTCGGCGCCAAGCACCGAACCCGAATCCGCCCCTATGCAAGGTCCTCCTCAAATGGCTGAGGGCTCCGAGGCAGTAGAAGGAGGGGAGGGATCTCCTCCGACAGGTGCCCCTACGACAACCAGGACCTTCTCTATTTCGGAGAGGGACCTGGCTGAGGCTGGTCCATCTGGCCTGGGGACTTCTGCCGGCGGAGGTGAAAAGCGGGTTCATTCCCCGCCCTCCTCTCCTAAAAAGAAAAAGACTAAAAAGACTCAAAAGACGAAGAAGACTCGGGGCTCCTCTCCATCCGCGGGGGCTGCGGGGACGGATGGGTCTGCTGCCACTTTGGTAGGCGACCAAGCCAAGATCGGCACATCCGGCCCCTCTACCCCCTCGTGTGCGGAGCCCATGACTACGACTAAGACCAAGAATGCACAGGGCGGAGCCTCGATGACATCGGGGCCCCTGATTCAGAGGTTACCTGGCGTTTTCGAGCCCGCTGGCTTCAAACGCTTCCTCGTTATTCGCTCCACTGATGGCACCATGTTGTCCAAGGGCAACATGATCCATCAGAGGAGAGGATTAGCTAGTGCAATTGGTAGAGAGCCGAAGGTAACCCGTTTCTCGGACGGGAGCCTTCTGGCGAATGCGGCGAATCCCGCCGAGGCGGCCAAGATAAGTGCTCTTCGGACACTTCATGGCACCCCGGTGAGTGTGACGCCGCACTCTACCATGAACTTTGTGAAAGGAGTAGTTTATGCGAGGGAACTCGTTGACTACTCCATTGAGGACATCACCCTAGAGCTGGCCGACCATGGGGCGGTCAAGGTCGAACGTGTGATGAGAAAACAGGGAGGGGCCTCGAGACCCACCCCTACACTCTTCGTCACGTTCGACTGTGACAAGCTCCCTGAGTCGGTGCGTGCCGGTTGGTACCGCTACCGCGTGAAGGCATTCGTGCCACTGCCGCGGCGGTGCTATTACTGCCACCGCTTCGGCCATACGAATCGATCATGTAGACGTGCAAAATCGGGGTCACCCGAAGTCTGTGTAAATTGCTCCAAGGTCGCACACGATAAGTCCAAATCGTGTGTGGCCAAGTGTGTCAATTGCGGAGAGCCGCACCCTGCTTCTTCGAAGCAATGTGGTGCATATCTCCTTGAGAAAGAAATCCTGGCCGTTCAGGCCCAGGATCGACTCTCATTCCGCGAGGCAAAGGACTTGGTCCTGGCGCGCCCGGCTCTGCCTGGGACGTCATATGCCTCAATAGTTAGAAAGGCACCCTCTGCTCCTGGCCCATCCAGGCCAACGAGCACGGTTGTTTCCGCGCCCATTCGGAGCCCTTCTGTGGGCTCTACCCAACCTGGGCGCTCCCCTGGTAAAGCTGGCGGCAAAAAGGGTTCATACCCTGCCCCGGCTAAAACCAGGGCTCCCCCCTCTTCCCCCAGCGTGACCGTTTCGCGTAAAGCGAAACGGCCACGCGCCTCCACCGAGTCGTTAGACTCACAGGAGGCAACACCCCTGAAGATGGTCGCTAGGCCATCTTCCGGGGTTCCTAAAGCTGTTCCCCGAAAGGAGGACAGCAACAAAGGAGCTTCGGCCCCTTTGCCCACGCCCCGAGGTGGAGCGAGTGGCTCGGAGACGGTGGTTCCTCGAAAAGAGGGCCCCCCGCCTCCGAAGCCGCAACGCCCGCCTAAAGTTTCGAGGCGGAGGGAGGAAAAGACTCGCATGGCGAGCCCAACCTCCCCCAATAAGTCCTCGAAGGCGACAGCCCCTTCAGCGCTTTGTCCGGCCAACAGCGCCCGGGGTTCTGCCCCCGGGAAGCGTACGGCCATTCCCGTGAGGGTCTTCAATTCGAGGAGGGCCCCCGCGTCTCCTCCGAGCTAGGCCTGGAGGGCATATTCCTTCAATGGAATTGCCGTGGACTCCGGGCCAACTGGGAGGAGCTGCGGAGGCTCGCCTCATCCCGTTCCCCGTTAGCTATTTTTTTGCAGGAGACCATGCTAGGCGCGTGCCCCCTGCCTGCCCTCCCGGGGTATAAGGGTCTTGCGACCCAACCACCGCGGGACGGCCGGGCTGGGGGATGCGCGGTTTACACCCGGCATGATGTCTCCGTTCTTCCTTTCTCTTTAGATACCTCCTTTCAGGCAGTGGCTGTGCAGCTGCACCTGGATAGGAGGTATACTATCATTTCTGCGTACATTCCACCGTCAGCTGACTTCGACGCGGGGGACTTTCGCCGCGTCGTGGCACGGTTGCCGAGGCCCTATCTCTTGCTTGGAGATCTGAACGGCAGGCATCCTCTCTGGGGAGATTACACCATAAATCCCAGGGGACAAGTCCTTGCCGATCTGATCGAAGAGCTTGAGATGGGTGTCCTAAACGTGGATGAGTTTACGCATCACTGTCCGAGAACCGCTTCATTTTCTTGCCTTGACCTATCTTTGTGCTCTTCGGATGCACAGCCTGATTTTGATTGGGGGGTGGTCGATGACCTCCATGGTAGTGATCACTTTCCCATTCAAATATCATTTTCAGGGCAACTGCCGCCTGAGAGACCACCTCGGTGGTGCTTGGCGCGGGCGCGGTGGCCTGCATTTCAGGAAATGACTGAATTCTCTATCTCAGTCAAGGAGTTTAGGTCGGTAGATGAGGCCGTCGAGTTCTTCTCCGGCAACCTCATCGCCGTGGGCCTGACTACTATTCCTAGGACGTCTGGCCGTTTTGCACGCCGACCACTCCCATGGTGGTCGGCCGAGTGTGAGACGGCCCTCAAACAGAAGCGTTATGCCTACATGCGCTATAAGCGCCGCCCGAACGATTTCACCGTCGCTGAATTTCGTCGGGCTAGGGCTAGGTTCCGGTATATTTCGAAGCACGCCCGCCGCTCTTCTTGGCGGGCATACGTGTCTTCACTTAACGGGAAGACCCCTTTAGCTGAGGTGTGGAAGCGAGTCAAAAGGATTCGGGGCAAGTTCTCGCAGGACCCCCCTCCCGTTCTCCAGGAGAATGGGACCGCAATCTCGGACCCCGCGTCCGTGGCGGAATCCTTAGCGACCGCTTTTTCCGCATTCTCTAGCCGTGATGCTGCTCCGCCAGCATTCAATGCACGTCGTGATGTCGCGGAAGGCCGCCGGCTGGACTTTACCTCCAGAGGCGGAGAACCCTTCAACAACAAGTTTACTGTGAGTGAGTTGCGTTCCGCTCTCGCTTCGTGCGCGGACACCGCCCATGGTCCGGACGATGTCCCGTACGCCATGCTTCGACACCTGGGTGAGCGAGGCATGGCCTTTCTATTAGATTTGTTCAACAGGATCTGGGTGGAAGGTCTCCTCCCAGACTCCTGGCGAATCGCTACTGTGCTCGCCTTTCGCAAGCCGGGGAGAGATCACTCTACTCCGACCGGTTTCCGCCCAATCTCTCTAACCTCTTGCGTGTGCAAGTTGATGGAGAAATTGGTAAATGTTAGATTAGCCTATTTCCTGGACAGCGGAGGCCATCTGTCTTCTGCACAGTGCGGCTTCCGTAAGTTCCACTCCACGTCGGATGCTCTGCTCCGACTGGAAAATGCCGTCTGCGAGGCTTTCCTTCGTAGACAGCACTACGCCACGGTGTTTTTTGATCTGGAGAAAGCCTATGATACCGCATGGCGATACGGTATCATGGAGACTCTCCACACGATGGGGGCGAGGGGACGCCTCCCAATGTTTATATCTGAATTTTTGCGAGATCGTCGATTCCGCGTACGGGTGGGGGGAGCCCTCTCCGGCCCAAAGGAGCAGGAAGAGGGTGTCCCGCAGGGAAGTGTCCTCAGTGTCACACTCTTTGCCCTGAGCATCAACGGCATCACCTCGGTGCTGCCGGAAGATGTTCTCGCTACGCTCTACGTGGACGACCTTTCGATCTCTTTTGGCGCGGCCCAGATGCCAACTCTGGAGCGCCGACTCCAACAGGCATTGAACCGCGTCTCTCGCTATGCCGAAGCGCACAGGTTTCGGTTTTCTTTGGCCAAGACTAAGGTGGTGCACTTCTGCCGCCATCCACGGCTTCACCCCGACCCAGATTTGTTTCTTAATGGGGTGCGCCTGGATGTGGTTGAGTCGCACCGTTTCCTTGGTCTTGTATTCGACCGACGCCTCACCTGGGAGGCTCACATTCGCAGCCTTAGGGTCTCTTGTACCCGCGCCATGGACATTCTCCGTTCCGTGACGTTCAGCGCTTGGGGCGCTGATAGGGCTACCGCCTTACTTTTTTATCGATCCTTTGTTCGCTCGAAGCTCGACTACGGATGCGAGTTTTATGCATCCGCAGCCGAGCGTTTATTGCGGAAGGTGGATTCGATCCACCACACCGGCCTTCGCCTTGCGACCGGTGCCTTCCGCACTTCCCCCATTGAGAGCCTGTTGGTCGATGCTGGGGAGATGCCACTCGCTCTGCGCCGCGTGCAGTGCATCACTCGCCTGTACGCGCGAGCCCGGCGCCTCCCCCAGTCGCCAACAGCTCTCACTGCATCCGCAGCTGATCTCGATGGTGCCTATGCCGCCGAGAGACGCCAGTCATACCCTAAGCCCTTTGGGTTTAGGGCCAGGAAACTCCTTCGAGAGGTAGATATAGCTCTCGGGCCGGTGGCGCCCCTGGTTCTGCCCAGGACGCCACCCTGGAGGGTACCACATTTGGCTATTTGTCGCCACGCCTCTGCTCCCAAAGCTTGTACTGCGCCGGGAGTATTGCGTTCGATCTTTTTGGAGCACACATCGTGTCACGCTGGTACCGTGCCAGTGTATACGGATGGCTCCAAGTCCCAAGAGGGGGTCGGCTTCCACGCCGTATCCCCTCTGTTTGAAGTCAGCGGGGCTCTACCAGGCGCTGCGTCTGTCTTCACGGCCGAGCTGGTGGCAATACACCACTCGGTACGGGAGATTACGCGACGTGCCCGGTTCGGAGACCGGATTGTGATTTATAGCGACTCACAAAGCGCCCTGAGTGCTCTCGGGGCATTGGAATCTCCGCATCCCCTGGTTCGCGAAATCCGTGACGCCACGGTTTTGGCGAGCCGGGCAGATGTCGAGATTATCTTCTGCTGGGTTCCTGGACATGTAGGAATTGCGGGGAATGAGCGCGCCGATGAGGGCGCCAAAGAGTCCGCGAGGACTCTGCGACCGGACCAGCGTTTCGCTCTTCCTCACACCGACTACATGGCAGGAATACGGGCAGCTCTTCGGACTGCTTGGCAAAGAAGATGGGAGACGGTCGAGGGGAACTTAAAGTTGCGTGCCATTGCGCCGCGACTGTTCCCATGGACCTATCCCCCAATGCCGCGGCGGCTTCAGGTTGCTTTCTGTCGTCTTCGAATCGGACACACTCGTGTGACGCATCGTTACTTGGTGGAGCGCTCGCATGTGCCCTATTGCAACGACTGCGTCGTCCCCCAGACTGTTCGGCATATTCTTGTCGAATGTCCCAGTCTGGGTGATCTTCGCGCACGATACCTGTCTCGGTACCGGGATGGGCGGGGTCGCTACCGCCTGTCCCTTGTACTCGGGACGAGTGCGTGCACCATGACTGGTGGACTTATTGACTTTTTGGGGGAGGCCGGCCTTCTCCCCTTTATTTAAGGTTCCTTTTTTTGTTATTGTTTTGTTTTAGATTGCACTCTCCTGCACCGGGGTGAGGGGGACCTCCCCCCGCTGCCGGAGATTGCTTCGATTGTTAAGTTTTTCAAATTTATATTGATTGTTAAGTTTTCATATTTTAACTTTAAAGTAGCCTAATTCTAGGCTGTCGTGTTTTTCGGCGACTTATGCCCAAGTGGGTAGTTGCCAGATGGGCTCTATAAAAAAAAAAAAAAAAAAAAATTGCCTTGATAATTGATCATTCGATATCTGAAGATTGTTGCCAAGATAATTAACCATTCGATATCTGAAGAATGTTGACTTGATAATTAACCATTCGATATCTGAAGAATGTTGCCTTGATAATTAACCATTCGATATCTGAAGAATGTTGCCATGATAATTGACCATTCGATATCTGAAGAATGTTGCCTTGATAATTAACCATTCGATATCTGAAGAATGTTGACTTGATAATTAACCATTCGATATCTGAAGAATGTTGCCTTGATAATTAACCATTCGATATCTGAAGAATGTTGCCAAGATAATTAACCATTCGATATCTGAAGAATGTTGACTTGATAATTAACCATTCGATATCTGAAGAATGTTGCCTTGATAATTAACCATTCGATATCTGAAGAATGTTGACTTGATAATTAACCATTCGATATCTGAAGAATGTTGCCTTGATAATTAACCATTCGATATCTGAAGAATGTTGACTTGATAATTAACCATTCGATATCTGAAGAATGTTGACTTGATAATTAACCATTCGATATCTGAAGAATGTTGACTTGATAATTAACCATTCGATATCTGAAGAATGTTGCCTTGATAATTGATCATTCGATATCTGAAGATTGTTGCCAAGATAATTAACCATTCGATATCTGAAGAATTTTGCCTTGATAATTAACCATTCGATATCTGAAGAATGTTGCCTTGATAATTAACCATTCGATATCTGAAGAATGTTGCCTTGATAATTGATCATTCGATATCTGAAGATTGTTGCCAAGATAATTGACCATTTGTTCATATCGCATAAATATTTAGCACAAAATCTTAATTTATCAGTTAATGATAAAACAATCAAGTAAATGGTTTGGGTGTGTTACTGATTTACTCTAATGAAGCGAATTAGATATCCTCAATATCTCAATTTACTGGCGACGCGTTTGAAAGATTTGTTGGTTTCCCGCTTAGGAATCATATCGGATTGGGTATTTAGAAATTAATTGGGGTCATCAACGGAGCTCGTATTTGGGCAGAGTGGGGCATAGTGAGTTAAGAGAGTTGCAAAACCGGTTTCGATTAGAGCGAACAAAGTCAGGGTGGTTGTGGTTATTCGCCGGATAGACCCCCGATTCGGGTCGCCTTCACAGGGGCTGCGATACACTATAGATAACCGTGTTTCGGATCCCAAGTAAAGATACCCATGGTTCGGCTTCCAGGTAAAGATAAATAGACACCCTTGTGGTTCGGCTTCCAAGTAATGATAAATAGATACCCTTGTGGTCCGGCTTTCAGGTAAAGATAAATAGATGCCCGTTGTGATTCGTCTTCCAGGTAAAGATAAATAGATACCCTTGTGGTTTGGATTCTAGGTAAAGATAAATAGATGCATGCCCGTTATGGTTCTGCTTCTAGGTAAAGATAAATAGATACTCGTTCAAATTCCACTTTAATGCCTCTGCCCCAGGGGGAAAAAAAGGGTCTCGAAACGAGCACAGATGGGCGTTCAACCACACAAAAAAAAAGATTTCAGTTTTTTTTTTTTTCCAAATTTATCTTAAATACGAAAAGATAAAAAAGCGCGTATATTCACGCTTTTCTCTCGTACCATTGACAATGTCTGTGTGGTACTTTGATCTCAACCATCAATTTCAGTGGATCAAAGGCTCTAAAAACCATCGTCATTTCAAATGGTTCTTAGGATAAAATGGAAGCCTAAAGGGTCGAGTATTTCACCCAAATCACTTGACTAAGGTGGGGAAAGACGCGCCTGGCTCATGTATTTATTTCACCTCGGAATGAAATAAGATTCATAACAAAAAGGTTACCTTTGAATAAAATATGTGTGGTTGTATAATAATAGAGGTTTTTATATGGTTCCCGTTCATTCATTAAGAAAAAAGCCTGACACCAAAGAGATGAGTTTCCCGAGCCCGCTTGAAAGCGTCAGATGAGGAAGAAGAGCAACGAGAGGCAGATCATTCCAAAGCTTAGAGGCAACTACAGTGAAGGCACGAGAGGAGTGAGAGGAACCGAAAGTAGGAGGTAATTTCCCGAGGGAATGGCTCTTTGTTGTCTGAACACAACTATTGTGGAGGACGGGTAAAGGGGAATTACGGTGTTTAGGAGTTTAAATCTGAAGAGGAATTTAATAGAGCGAAAAAGTGGGTAGAAAATAGCAAAATGATTAAATAAAAACCTAATAAAAATCTCTTCATCTGACCCTTGGCAAGGACGCCGTCTCCTCGACCAGATAATGAAACCAACATAAAGATAAGAATGATAATCGCTGGTGAGCCCCGGAGTACCCGGAGCTGATTCTCTTGAAAGATGGGGGGGAGGATTGATGTTAACACCAACCAGCCATCAAGTATCTTCTTCAACCTTTGGGGAAGGGTACCCGTTCCACGTCAGGGGGTATGTGGAATTAACTACCCCTGGGCAGGATTCGGCAGAACCGAAAATTATGTTGCGTTGTGAAGACGGGTGAAAGACAGCGGTGACGTGATTGCCTATGTGTGTGATGAATTGTGTAAGATCTACCTATACCCATGGAGGTAAGCACAACACGCCCACCAATCAGTGCCCAAATCTTTACGTGCGGTGAAGTTTCCTGTCCGTTCTCGTTTCGATTATAGATACTCAAGGCGGTATCCACTTGGCTAGCGAGGGATCCTGGATACTAATAATAGGCACAACCAGCCAGCTAATCAGGGCCCAGACCTCTAGGGGCGCTGACCTTTCCTGTCCGTTCTCGCTTGGGATCGAACCCGGCGCTTTGTTTAGAGAAACTCAAGGCCATATTCACTCGGCTAGCGAGGGCTTCTGAATACTAATAGTAAGTTGAAGATACTATCAATAAGTAGCGAATATTTAATCAAAATATGATAATTGGATTAATAAACTTTTGCTAACGATCGTCTAATGATAATGTCCACTTTATAAAAAAAGTCTTTAGGTCTCTGAGTCACAATCAGTAAAAATATGAATTATATCTTCCGTATTATTGAACCTTTTATTTCTAATATGGAGTTCATAGTGATTGTAAAGATGGTAATCGGTAGAGTGAGAGGATGGTGAATATAGATTCTACTACACTGCAAAACTTCATATCCCAATAAACTTAGACGCAACCAACTGAGAGGGTGTGGAGACTGGCATTATCATTCAGCTGTATTGTGGAATTGACTATTTTGCTAATGGGTGGGCGGGGATGGGGTGGAGGGGGCTAGCGTCATCAACAGTAATGTTATCTACCCAAGAAATTAGAGTAGTTTTTAAGTTCAAATTTAAATTAGAACAATTTATGTCCTGCATGAGCACTAGTAATGAACCTCGAAGGAGGCCCAAATCTGTTCTTAACGATGAAGAATTATCAGCTGCTGTGGCCAGTAACCTATAGGCAATAGTTCGAACCCTTGCTGAAGAATTTAGGACTTCAGCTGACCAATTTTGAGTGTATTTTAGCAATCTGTTGATACGATTGTTACTGTTACCCGTGGTTCTAAAAATTAAAAAGAAATGATGGTTATTTTATTCTTAGCTATAACCATAAGCTTTTTCCGGGCAACGATGGCTTTGGTATATGTGACTTAACTTATGATTTTTGTGCTGTTACCGGATAGAATCAATTTTTCAACACAGGTCATAATTGTCTTCAAAAGGTCTTTCAATTCATGCGAAACCTAATTTTTTCAATCTTTTAGCCTTCACTATTGCCTTGAGATGACGGGATATGGTGATAGTTGAAGTCCTAAATTCTTCAGCAAGGGTTTGAACTATTGTCAATAGGTTATTGGCCAGAGCAGCTGATAATTCTTCATCGATAAGAACAGATTTGAGCCTCCTTCGAGGTTCATCACTAGTGCACATGCAGGACATAAATTGTTTCAATTTAAATCTGTACTTGAAAATTACTCTAATTTCTTAGGTAGATACAATTGCTGTTGATGGGGCTAGAACCCACACACCCTATCAGCAAAATATTCATTTCCACTCTACATTGAATCTGTAAGAATACACAATTGCCTTAAATCAATTTGGAACCTATCTGCAACCCGATATTTTGACCTCTGAACCTATAAAGTTTAGAGATGAATAGCAAAATTCATGACATCGCATTTAATTTACAATCTAAACGAATCATAGCAAGCAAGCCTCTAGTTAATTTAAGCAAAACAAGTTTCGAGTCAATTAGTTGACTTAATCAAAACAAGTACAAGTTTCGAGTAGATAAAGTCATGACAACTTTCCTCCTTTACAAGATTGGCAAGAGCACTAAAGCTAAAAATAGAGACTTGCTAAACAAAACGCAATTTTAACCATCTCAAAAGGAAATTAATTATTTTCATTAATTGGAAGTGTTTTTTTGTTTGGGTTGAAATAATTGCAGGGTTTTAGCTAAAATGTAAATATATATTTACCATATTATTACACGGTGTTCAATTACTTTAATTTTAAAACTCCATTAGGGCCCGCTTCCATTACAGAACAGGCAGTCAGAAATTGCTATTTCTTCATATTCACTGGCCTCTTCCAAATAGTCTCCTTTTGGCTCGGATTCCCTCCATACATTTTTTCTCGTCCTCTAATTTAATCTATTGGAGAATGGTTAGTTTTCTCTCGTTCAATAAAAATATAATTAATTGTAAAAGAAATACATACTTTGGTTTGTAATTGATTTAATATGGTCCTATGTAAAACGAGGATTATATTAATTTATTATATTCAGGTTATCAAAATATTTGGGGGAGGGGAGAAGTAGTTAAACCTGCTCATGGGTTCCCCACTTCCACCTTCGTAGCTCCTCCCACCACCTCAGACCCCGCCTCCTTCTTAAATAGGCTCCGCCCACTTTCTTTGTGCAAATTTCACAAGCAACTTTATCATTAAATTAATGTTCATTTTGGGAGTCTGTGAATTATCTGTTTTGGAGGTGGTTAATTAGGAGAACGTCGAGAAATGGGAGAAGTGGTTCCTTATAAGTAATGTCTTGGTATATAAATAAGTGTAGAGTAACAGCAGTTAACTTCACTCACAGTGTTTTATTTAGAAATGAATTAAAGACAGTTTGAATATATACGAGATCTTGAAAAAGTATGTGTTTAAGTCTTGATTTTAAGGTATCGAAATAAAATACGGACGATGTCTGTACGAGGCGAAGATTCTAAGTACTTTAAAAATTTATTTCAACTTCGTTTTATTTACCCTGTGGGCTTTCTTTCATTTATTGCCACTCTCGCGATACTTTGTGAGTTATATATATATATATATATATATATATATATATATATATATATATATATATATATATATATATATATATATATATATATATATATATATATATATATGAAGCAGTCATACTACAAAGAAATAAAATAAACGGAATTTTTTTTCTGATTTTTTTATTCCTTTCTAATTGCGAACAAATTCGTGCAGGGATGAGGATCGAACCAAGCACTGAGGTAGCGAGCACCGGTTCATTCTCAGTTAAAGCAATGCGTTTACCTACTTGGGTAGACAAAAATCCCTTTATCTTCTCTTTCTTTGCGGTATGACTGATTCATTTCATCATTCTCTACCTTGCTTCGTTTGTGCAGCTCATTTTTCAGTACATATCTAATAGACAAATGAGTGAATGATGTTGCCACTACTATAGTTATTGCTATTGTTGCTACTAATACTGCTGATGTTGCTGCTTCTGCAATTGCTACTATTAATAGAATAAACTTTATATGATATAAATGGTGATAGAAAAAATAATAGAGCAATGGGACAGGACTCCCTCTCATCTATGTTATTTCATCCCACAACAATCATGAAACATTGTTGAAGAGACACGCAACCACGTAGTCATTATTACAATGAAAACTTCTGCCGTCGTTATTTTTCTGGTCTGACGAACAAAGAAGCGAGCATGAATTCAATAAACTCCAGTTGACAGAGATGGAAAAGGGGAGGGGGGGGGGAAGCTTAGACAATATAGCGCACTGACGTAACTTTTGAAAGCGCCATCCCCCAACCCTGCCCCACAAGGAGTCTCGAATTCCTTGCTGGAGCAATTTAATTACCCCTCCCCCACCGGTTTGCGGTTGTGGGTTTATATTCAGGCGTCTTCAGGCTACGATTTTTCATTATTTCTAGTCTTTTCATTTTCTTGTTTTTCTTTTTTTTAAGTGAATGTACCTTCGGTGGATTACATCACTTTCCTATTTTCCATTGCCCATCCAACAATGGTGGAAGGGTCTGTTTGGAATTTAGTATAAATCATTGTTATTCATACCATATTTCCCTTATTTTCTGTTTTATTGGGGAATTTTTCCTCCTTTGGGTGATGTTTCTTCCTTGTGGCGATTTTTCAGGCTTGGGGATTTTTCGTCCTTTGGGTGATATTTCTTCCTTGTGGCGATTTTTCAGGCTTGGGGGATTTTTCGTCCTTGAGTCGATTTTCTGTCATTTCCGTGATTTCTTTTCCTTTCAGTGATTTTTCGACCGTTCAGGAATTTAGATCTTGCGGTGATTTTTTTTATTCCTTTCGCGATTTTTCGTGTTTTTTGGCGATTTTTCGTAATTTCTGTGATTTTTTCATCTTCTAGGGGATTTTTTGCCATTTCGGTATTTTTTTTTGCATTTTCAGCGATTTTTTGGCCATTTCGATGATTTTTGCCTTTTTGGTGTTTTTTTTTGTCTTTTCCGTGATTTTTCGTCTTGGTGATTTTTTTTACTTCTCGGTAATTTTTTCCCCTTCGGTGATTTTTAGTTCTTACGGTGATTTTCGTCCTTTTGGCGATTTTTCGTCGTTTCGAGGACTTTTCGTTCTTTTTAGGGCTAGGGTGCCCTTTGACCCCGATCCTTCGTCGCTTTCCCCCTCTCAATTCCAGGACCCTCTTTAATATCCCTACACCGATACTACTTCGCCTACATGATCTGTGCAGCGACACGCCCTCCCGTCCCCAATGTCCCCGCCACCATCAAACGAGATTCTGTCTACTTGGGCTTTTTATTATTCCTAGACATTTTTTTTACTCGTTTTTTCCACTTTACAATCTCTTCTCACCTCTTTTGGTCGGCATCTAATATTGTAGGCTAGTCGCGAACCAGTTTTCACCCTTCTACTGCTTTTCCCTTTGACGCACCCCAAAGGGGATGTAATGTGACACCTGGAAGCTTGGGTGCCTTTCCGGCCCCAACATCTGCAGTTCCCCACCCCTACGCCCAAGCACACGGACTCCCCTTCCTCGCGCCCCCATCTTCACCACCGGGTTACATGCCTCACTCCCCATTACTTCCCCCATCACTCTTAACTCCACAAAGGGGTTTTGAGTACCAGTGTTCGTTGCACGAGCATGTTCATAATAATCCCTTCCGGCCCCAACATTTAGGGTTGATACATTTTGGATTGCGGATCTTGGTAGCCCAATCCCCCCTCCCTCTGTTTTCAATGGGATTGGAGGGGGTTAATAAATCCATTCAGGGCTAACCCATCACCCCCACCCCTTTTGTTTATTTTGAAATGGTCGTTCAGTCTTAATACCATCTGCAAAGCACACTGTAGCTGACATCTGAAAAATTGCTCACCCTCCAGGCCCTAATGCCTGTAGAAGTATATAATGTAGATATCTTCCTCACATTTTTGCTTCCTTTATAGAAATTGCCTTCGAAAAATCACTTCCTTTAATCCTCCTTACAAATTTTCTACAAATGCTCTCGTTTGTTTTACTTTGGGGGTTAATTGTTTAAGGAAAACCCTTCCGTTTGGAATCATGGTGTGCCAAGTCCATTACTTCCCTTTCTGCCGTTGATTTCCATTAAAAAAAGCATTTTCTAATTTAAATTGATCGGAGACTTAAGCATTCAAATCCCCTGAATTAATTCCCCCATAACTTGTTTCTAGCGATAGCGAGTTTTATTCCTTAAGTCCCATTTCACAGGATTTGTATTTTAAGCCGGGTATTATTTGGGTATTATTTGTGTTTTATTTTGGTATCACGACGCTGGACTGCTTCCACCAAAATGACAGCTTTTTGCAATTATTAGAGACCAAACTTGGACAGCGTACTCCAAGTGAGAACGAACCAGAGACTGGTAGAGAGGTACGATTGCAGTACCGTCCTTTACTTGAATATAGTTTAAATATTTTGTATATGTGTTGCGAGGTTGTGGTTGGAGTGTAAAGTTAGTGTCGGCGCTCCAAGATTCAGTGTTGCATTTGTTATGGCATAACTAAACATGGCGGAGTTGCGCCGGCATCATTTTTTGGACGAATCATGCGAACCGCCCACTCATTATCCCGAAGCCTATAATTGCTACTAGTGGGTGAATTATTTGATGCAAATGGAGCCTATTAGTAGAACTTTGTCCCCTGGATGAAAGGAGAATATTTCTATTAAAGAGTGAATTCTGCTCAAATGTCTTTGGATATCGTACGCGTTACGGATTGGAAGTTTGCCACTCTCCCAAATCCTTGCAAAGAGATCGTGAGCCAGGAACTGTGTTAAAGTGTGTTGGGCTAAAATAAAAAACTAGGGATCGCCTTGACTGGATGATGAATATTATCTCAATATATGACTGTTCAAACAACTTCCAAATTCTCGAATGGGAATTGCAATGGTGGGAAATCTCCCATTTTATCCCGCACTGGAAAGCGATGGGATATGAGGTTACTTAGCAGTAAAGAAACATTCATTGGTTCTATCCACAGCAAACGATAATTTGCCTTCCAATCACTGTGCAGAATATAGGACCTGAGTTCTGTGGCTCAGGTGTGGTCGCTGGAAACCAAAAGATCGTCTGTGGGATGCATGTGTGGACCCGATGTTGAAAAGATCTTCCAAGACAATGGTACTTTAAAAAAAAACAAGCAATACTTGCGAGTTCTTGAAGAACACAATTTTATAAGAGTTAAAACAATCTACTCTTAGATAGAACGTGTGTTTTTCAACCAGCCAGCCATCCCAATCGACGGTGGTCCTTGCTGCCAATCGTTTAGAACTCCTCAGTTGAACGTCCTCACTCCTATGAACTTAATCTGAAAGAAAACAGGAAAATTTTACCACTCCCGAGAGAGGTCAGAAGGGGCTTACAACTAATCTCTGAACACAGACCCAGCGAACTGCCGGATTATTACTGTTAATATTATTATTACGGCCTATCAAAGTGGAAGCCCCACTTTTCATCACAGCCAAGTTTGGTCCTCATCGAGTATGGTAAGTTGGTGGATGGATTCCTATATCGGATCTAGTTCACGGCGGCTGCCTTACGCGGTCGATATCCGCGGTTCGGATTCCACGTTAATCACTAGATCTACAAATCACCTGAGATATAAAAAAAACACCTTAAATGAGTGCAGATTGGTGTTAAAACTACATTATTATTACTATTATTATTAAAAAGTTTATACTCTTCAGGTAATTTTTCCCTCATGCAAGTGCAGGGTTATTCAAGAGAGACGGTCCTGAGGGAGAATTATAAACCTTGGTTTAGTTATTTTCTTCACCGGAGCTTCGTCACGGAGTTAACCAGTATGTTTTTTTTTTATTCTGTCTATTTTCTGTCTCCCAGAGTATTTGTGTCTGCTAAAAGGAGCGTTCAAAGCTCAATTTCGTACCACCGGATTTCTGTGTTCTGCGATCTAATTTGCTCCTATCATTTAGAATTGAAATTTTCATTTTATTTTAATTCTCATCTCTTTCAATTCTACTAATCTCTCTTCTCTCTCACACTAATCTCTCTTCTCTCACTAATCTCTCTTCTCTCCCACTAATCCCTCTTCTCTCCCACATTCTGTTACCTGCCGGAGGAAATTCCTTCGTTGATGGCAGCAATTTTTTTCATCAATTATCCCCCTCTACAAACTCTTCGGTCTCCATTTGAAGTCGTCTTTAAAACCTCCACTTAAACCCATCCCCCCAGCCTCTACCGAATGCTTCATCTCACCTTAACATCCCTCTTTCTCCTCTCTCTTTTACATATCATCTGTACTCCACCCTTTCGCATCCCGGTTCTCTCTCGTCCTCACTCGATAAGGAGTCACTATCACGAACGCAAGCGGCAGCCTTTCCCTATTCATCCCCTGATACAGATTTGGGGGGAACAAACAACGTTTGTCATTGTTTGTTTATTCTGTCGGGGAGAAACAAACAGCGTTTGTCTTTGTTTATTTTGTTTTGTCGTGTTTTTGCAGCCGTAAACAAGCATTTAATGGATCGACTACTTGTGTTCGCAAGATGGTTGATGTATATTTTTCGCTTGTTCACTCTCGTTTTCTGCTGTCCATATGGTAGTTGTTTGGTAGGATGCTTATGGTAGTTATTAGAGTAGTATAGTTAGTTAAGCCTGTTATGGTAGTAGGATTTTAATAATTGCTTGTAATGGTAGTATAGTTAGCAGTAGTTTTACGTTTTGTGGTAGTATAAAAATGATAGTTGTTTGTAATGGTAGTATAGTTAATAGTATTTTTGCATTTTGTGGTAACATGATTATAATAGTTATTTGTAATGGAAGTATTGTTATAGTTCTGCATGTTGCGATTGTATGATTTGCAGTTGCGTGTAATGTTAATTTGGTTATTGCCGTTGCACGATCAATAGTGTAATGGTTTGGTTTTCACGGTACTTTGTTATCTCTTATCAACGAGGCTTGTTGTTTTAGTAGCCCCCATCATTACCATCCCTTTTCTGTCTCCTGCTCCACTCTATCTGGACAGTAGATGTTTGTCTCTCCTGAATAATGCAATAAATATATTTAAATTTGGTCCTGATTCCGTCGGGGACCACACGACGCCTTGTATCCCTGACCCAAGTGCGCGTCTGCGGAGCAAATTGCCACCCGGCTTCGTCTGCGAGCGCTTTAATTGCTCGGATGAAGCAGCCTCAGCTTTGAATTCCCGGAGATGAAGCGTTAGCTAAATTCTAGGCAGCCAGGTGAACCGAAATTAGGTGGATAGCAGCCAGGTGAACCGAAATTAGGTGGATAGCAGCCAGGTGAACCGAAGGCAGGTGTAAGTCAACCAGGTGAACACGGGCTGATTGTGAATTCCAGCCAGGTGAACATCCACCCAATAAATGTCTAGATCATGGGTACGCGCTCGTTTGCGCCCCGAGGGCCATTCTGATCGATTTACTGGCCGGCTGCATCGCGCTAGTCCACCGATTGGATTCGAACCCTTGGGGGGTGAAATGCTTACGAAGATATAAGCGGCAATTAATTTTGTTCATATTCCCATTAAACTGATCTGGTTACTGGTCACATTCTAGTTTAGTTTATCGTTGGTCAGGAGTTAACGTTTCTCTCTTTGCTGCGCCCTCCTCAGCATGTGTGTGTGTATGTGTGTACATCTTCCTGCTTGATCGCAAGATCTTTTAGAGTCCTCATATTTCTCTCCTTCGCAAAGGGATTTGAATTCGCTCTTTGGAGATCTGATCTTTGGTGCAATGGCGGACTCCATTCGGTTCCTGAACGTGCCTTGGAGACTCGTTTGTTTGCGTTGATTCTTTTAGGTTTTTGTCTTTTTTAAGGAGTTTTTGATTAAGCTGACTGAAATATGTTTTGGGCTAGTTTTGGCTCGGGGGGAGGGGGGGCACGTAGATTGTAGACTTATTTGTTGACGTCAAATTTTTTGTGTTTGTTTTTTAGTTCAAGTTTTGATTAACCTAGACGAAATATAGTTTTTTTCGTATGGTTTTTATTGGGGGGGGGGGCTGTTCCCTCAACCCTTAAATCTGTCTGTATATCACCCGCGAACTCGTTCTTTAAAAGGAGCCATTTGGGACGGGTTTTTTTTAAAGGAGGCAATTACGAGTATATCTTCAAAATTACCGTAACCTCTGCTTTTCCTTTTCCCCTTTGGATTACCTCGGTTCCCCTCACACTAAACGAGTCCTGCCCCTCCCTTCCCCTCACTAGCGCACCACTTCTTTAAAAAACAACAAATCACAACACTACATCTACCTCACTCGACTGCCTCGTGCAACCAACTCCTGACATTAATCTTCATCGTTATGGGAAAGGAAGTCGCGGATCCCATTTCAGTGCCATGTTCCCTCCCCACCCCCGAGACACCTTCCCGTCGATAGTGCCTCATTAAGAACATCCTCATTAGGCACTTAGAGGCGCTAAACGAGTGCCTAATTAAAAACTATTATCAGATAAAACACTGCCATTTTTTTGGACGATTCCCCTAAAATGGCGGCCGGTTTTTAAATTCACACATTTCG
Organism: Ceratothoa steindachneri; assembly: GCA_963969495.1. NCBI lineage: Eukaryota > Metazoa > Arthropoda > Malacostraca > Isopoda > Cymothoidae > Ceratothoa > Ceratothoa steindachneri. The sequence goes on along the minus strand of OZ018339.1, from coordinate 54,246,831 downwards.
CGTTATCTTTCATCTCAAGGAAGTTGACGGTCGAAATGGATCATTAGGTCTTTAGGATCTGTAAATGTGTGGTAGTGATCCATCGAATTGTTGGAAACTCGTAGAATCAATGCGAAGCGATTCCTTTAGTTTTGTCGTCTCGCGAGTCCTGTGTCTCTGGACCCCATACACCCATACTCATATTTCCCTTCCCTTACTTCACCACTCGTTTTTTAAAGTACTTTTCCTTAGAAAATGCCTACTTTTTCCCCTTCTGTTTTAAATAGAAATGCACTCGTTGGTTTCGTTTTTTTAATTAAAAAAACGAAACCCTACTTGAGAGTTTCCGTATAAAAGTTTCTTCAAAAAGGAAACTCTTAAATACCTTTTAATGGACTTTAAACCAAGGGATTAACTACGGTTCGAATACTCCTCACCCTTAATCTACCTTCCTCAAAACCCTGTTAAAAGTGATAAAAAATCCTGAACAAACCTCTTTGTAGATGTTTTCCCTCTATTTTACCTACAAATTACGTAGGTAAACAAAAACTTCGTCATACCTTCTTTGTAGATTTTTTCCCTATATTTTAAATACAAATTACATAGGTAAACAAAAACTTCGTCATACCCTCCTTGCAGATGTATTCCCTATATTTTACATCCAAATTACATAGGTAAACAAAAACTTCGTCATAACCTCTTTATAGATGTTTTTCCTCTATTTTAACTACAAATTACGTAGGTAAACAAAAACTTCGTCATACCTTCTTTGTAGATTTTGTCCCTATATTTTACATACAAATTACATAGGTAAACAAAAACTTCGTCATACCCTCCTTGCAGATGTATTCCCTATATTTTACATCCAAATTACATAGGTAAACAAAAACTTCGTCATAACCTCTTTGTAGATGTTTTCCCTCTATTTTAACTACAAATTACGTAGGTAAACAAAAACTTCGTCATACCTTCTTTGTAGATTTTGTCCCTATATTTTACATACAAATTACATAGGTAAACAAAAACTTCGTCATACCCTCCTTGCAGATGTATTCCCTATATTTTACATCCAAATTACATAGGTAAACAAAAACTTCGTCATAACCTCTTTGTAGATGTTTTCCCTCTATTTTACCTACAAATTACGTAGGTAAACAAAAACTTCGTCATACCCTCTTTGTAGATTTTTCCCTATATTTTACATACAAATTACATAGGTAAACAAAAACTTCGTCACACCCTCCTTGCAGATGTATTCCCTCTATTTTACCTACAAATTACGTAGGTAAAAAAAACTTCGTCATAACCTCTTTGTAGATGTTTTCCCTCTATTTTACCTACAAATTACGTAGGTAAACAAAAACTTCGTCATACCTTCTTTGTAGATATTTTCTCTATATTTTAAATACAAATTACATAGGTAAACAAAAACTTCGTCATACCCTCCTTGCAGATGTATTCCCTATATTTTACATCCAAATTACATAGGTAAACAAAAACTTCGTCATAATCTCTTTGTAGATATTTTCCCTCTATTTTACCTACAAATTACGTAGGTAAAAAAAACTTCGTCATAGCCTCTTTGTAGATGTTTTCCCTCTATTTTACCTACAAATTACGTAGGTAAACAAAAACTTTGTCATACCTTCTTTGTAGATTTTTTCCCTATATTTTAAATACAAATTACATAGGTAAACAAAAGCTTCGTCATACCCTCCTTGCAGATGTATTCCCTATATTTTACATCCAAATTACATAGGTAAACAAAAACTTCGTCATTATCTCTTTGTAGATTATTTTACCTACAAATTACGTAGGTAAACAAAAACTTCGTCATACCTTCTTTGTAGATTTTGTCCCTATATTTTACATACAAATTACATAGGTAAACAAAAACTTCGTCATACCCTCCTTGCAGATGTATTCCCTATATTTTACATCCAAATTACATAGGTAAACAAAAACTTTGTCATAACCTCTTTGTAGATGTTTTCCCTCTATTTTACCTACAAATTACGTAGTTAAACAAAAACTTCGTCATACCCTCTTTGTAGATTTTTTCCCTATATTTTACATACAAATTACATAGGTAAACAAAAACTTCGTCACACCCTCCTTGCAGATGTATTCCCTCTATTTTACCTACAAATTACGTAGGTAAAAAAACCTTCGTCATAACCTCTTTGTAGATGTTTTCCCTCTATTTTACCTACAAATTACGTAGGTAAACAAAAACTTCGTCATACCTTCTTTGTAGATTTTTTCTCTATATTTTAAATACAAATTACATAGGTAAACAAAAACTTCGTCATACCCTCCTTGCAGATGTATTCCCTATATTTTACATCCAAATTACATAGGTAAACAAAAACTTCGTCATACCTCTTTGTAGATATTTTCCCTCTATTTTACCTACAAATTACGTAGGTAAACAAAAACTTCGTCATACCTTCTTTGTAGATTTTGTCCCTATATTTTACATACAAATTACATAGGTAAACAAAAACTTCGTCATACCCTCCTTGCAGATGTATTCCCTATATTTTACATCCAAATTACATAGGTAAACAAAAACTTCGTCATAACCTCTTTGTAGATGTTTTCCCTCTATTTTACCTACAAATTACGTAGGTAAACAAAAACTTCGTCATACCCTCTTTGTAGATTTTTTCCCTATATTTTACATACAAATTACATAGGTAAACAAAAACTTCGTCACACCCTCCTTGCAGATGTATTCCCTCTATTTTACCTACAAATTACGTAGGTAAAAAAACTTCGTCATAACCTCTTTGTAGATGTTTTCCCTCTATTTCACCTACAAATTACGTAGGTAAACAAAAACTTCGTCATACCTTCTTTGTAGATTTTTTCTCTATATTTTAAATACAAATTACATAGGTAAACAAAAACTTCGTCATACCCTCCTTGCAGATGTATTCCCTATATTTTACATCCAAATTACATAGGTAAACAAAAACTTCGTCATAACCTCTTTGTAGATGTTTTCCCTCTATTTTACCTACAAATTACGTAGGTAAACAAAAACTTCGTCATACCTTCTTTGTAGATTTTGTCCCTATATTTTACATACAAATTACATAGGTAAACAAAAACTTCGTCATACCCTCCTTGCAGATGTATTCCCTATATTTTACATCCAAATTACATAGGTAAACAAAAACTTCGTCATAACCTCTTTGTAGATGTTTTCCCTCTATTTTACCTACAAATTACGTAGGTAAACAAAAACTTCGTCATACCCTCTTTGTAGATTTTTTCCATATATTTTACATACAAATTACATAGGTAAACAAAAACTTCGTCACACCCTCCTTGCAGATGTATTCCCTCTATTTTACCTACAAATTACGTAGGTAAAAAAACTTCGTCATACCCTCTTTGTAGATGTTTTCCCTCTATTTTACCTAGAAATTACGTAGGTAAACAAAAACTTCGTCATACCCTCTTTGTAGATGTTTTCCCTCTATGTTACCTACAAATTACGTAGGTAAAAAAAACATCGTCATTACCTCTTTGTAGATGTTTTCCCTCTATTTTACCTACAAATTACGTAGGTAAAAAAAACTTCGTCATAACCTCTTTTTAGATGTTTTCCCTCTATTTTACCTACAAATTACGTAGGTAAACAAAAACTTCGTCATACCCTCTTTGTAGATGTTTTCCCTCTATTTTACCTACATATTACGTAGGTAAAAAAAACTTCGTCATAACCTCTTTGTAGATTTTTTCCCTATATTTTAAATACAAATTACATAGGTAAACAAAAACTTCGTCATACCCTCCTTGCAGATGTATTCCCTATATTTTACATCCAAATTACATAGGTAAACAAAAACTTCGTCATAACCTCTTTGTAGATGTTTTCCCTCTATTTTAACTACAAATTACGTAGGTAAACAAAAACTTCGTCATACCTTCTTTGTAGATTTTTTCCCTATATTTTACATACAAATTACATAGGTAAACAAAAACTTCGTCATACCCTCCTTGCAGATGTATTCCCTATATTTTACATCCAAATTTCATAGGTAAACAAAAACTTCGTCATACCCTCCTTGCAGATGTATTCCCTATATTTTACATCCAAATTACGTAGGTAAACAAAAACTTCGTCATACCCTCTTTGTAGATTTTTTCCCTATATTTTACATACAAATTACATAGGTAAACAAAAACTTCGTCATACCCTCCTTGCAGATGTATTCCCTATATTTTACATCCAAATTACATAGGCAAACAAAAACTTCGCCATAACATCTTTGTAGATGTTTTCACTATATTTTTACATCCATTTACATAGGTAAACAAAAATATCACCTTAATCTCATAGTATATGTTTCCCTATATTTTTACATACAAATTACATATGTAAACTAAACCCTCACCATAACCTCTTAGTAGATATTTTCCCTATAGTTTTACATACAAATTACATAGGTATACAAAACCCTCACCATAAACTCCTTGTAGATATTTTCCCTATATTTTTACATACAAATTAAATAGATAAACAAAAACCTCACCACAACCTCTTATTAGGCGTTTTCCTATACTTTTACATACAAAGTTTTTAGGAAAGCAAAAACCTCATCATAGCCTCTTAGTAGATACTTTTACATACAGATTACATAGGTAAACAAAAAAACTCCCCCCATAGCCTCTTAGTAGATGTTTTCCCCATATTTTTATATAGGTATATATAGTTATATAGGTAAACGTTCTCTTGGTCTTTAGCATGTAAACAACATTTCGTCATCCAAGGACGTACGCACATCTATAGGTAGGTTTATGTCGGGGGGGGGGGGGGGGGGGGGGGGTTAAGGGTGGGGGGATTGAAGTCCCTTATTTGACCTCTCATTAACCCTTAAATCTGTTCGTATATCATCCGCGAACTTGTTCTTTAAAAAAGAGCCATTTTGGACGGGTTTAAAAAAAATGGAGGCAATTTTATCTTCCAAATTACCGGAACCGAAGTCATTTTTCTTCAAGACGAGGCGTTCATAAGAGGTCAAAGAGGAATTCATCAAGGGACGCCGATTCTTCCCCTTCGATTCCTCCCTTATGAGGGGGAGGTTCCTATATTCTGGTTTCGCCGTTGTTATGGGTTTCCACGGGCTTAGTTTCTTTGCTGTGCTACTGTTTTTTTTTGGGGGGGGGGGTAGGAGCCATCCGTTATTTATAGTTTTATGGTACGAAAAAGAATAGTAATAAAGGTAGACTCAAAAAACAAAGATTAAATACTATTGATAGGAGTAAATTAGAAAGATCTAGGATAAACAAGGCCAATAGACCTAAGTCGCGTGCTCTCAATTATTATGACTGTATGACCTTGTGACCTTCAAAACTTTCAATAATTCCCGGGATAACCTTGAAAGAACCTTAGCAATTATATTATTCAAAAGAGAATGTACAATAACATAAAGATTTCACATTTCGTTAAAATCGGATGAATAGTTACGATGTTATTACAAAAATACTCATTGAAAAATAAAATGGTTACCATCTGACCGACGACCTACGGACCGACATAGTAACTTACTCGACTCAAAAGGACTGATTTTGGCAAACTTGATCAACCCAAGATTCAGGACTGGAATAACGTTTCGAAACGTGTAAGAAATTAGTAAAAAGAAATATCGATACTTCGCAGCACAGATACGAGCTCCGTTGCTTCTGTGGTGTTGTACAGGGTGGCCCGAAAGTCTTTCAGGGTACAAAACTTCGCTCAACCTTTGTTTGAGGGTATAGTGGGTATGTAAGTAATTTGGTACTGCCCCCGGGCTCACCCGAGATTGTTATACTGACTGCCAGAGAGAGAGAGAGAGAGAGAGAGAGAGAGAGAGAGAGAGAGAGAGAGAGAGAGAGAGAGAGAGAGGGGGAGGGAGGGAGAGAGATTCACGCGGACAAAGAGGCCTAAGGGGGTATCTCACGTATGAACGGACCGTCAACCGGCGTCTTTCAGTAAACTTCCGGGGCAATAACGAAGCAAGAAGAGTCAAACTGGAGCCCGGAACCCAAATCAGCGAGAGGGCGCTAAGCCCTTGCCCGCCGCGCCTTGACTCGGAGTGAGACCCACTTCCGACGGCAAAGAAAATAGCTTCCGGGGAAGTCGTATATATTTTCCAGCGCGGAAACGAGTAAATTAGTATTCAACCAGGACCCAGGCACTGCTCACGCAGTATCCAAGCAATAATCAAGAGGATTAATTGGAACCAGCTATAGGATACAACACGCCACTTCACAAGCGACTCTCTGGTACCCTAAGTACTCGCAGGTAAGAAACCAGTTGTTCAGAACTACGGCAGCCAAGGACGTAATGACTCATTCTGGAATAACGCACTTCGCTCCTTGCCCTGCAAGGATACTCCCTCGAACAACCACTCAAGGCCCCCTCCCCCTCTTGGAAAATCGTAAGCCTATTACATTTTTTCCATCACCATCGAAGAAGCGTGATGCTTTCCGACTACGAAGCTTCACCTCATCATCTCCTCCCGTTTTCTTTCGGGTAAATATTGTGCTACTCAGAGCTCGTGCAGAAGCATTCATTGTAAATTAATTTTCTTTTGTTGAACGATGTTTTCCCATAATTTATAAAATATTGTTAATTTCTGTTATTTGTATGTATAATAGTAAAAGTTATTTTTGTTTCTCATGTTTAAATCCAAAAAACACATAAAAAGCCATGATCTATTTAACTAAGTCGGCCAACGGTAGAAAACGCACTCGAATATCCCCCGTACTTAAAAGGGAATTCCACCGCGTCTAGGAAGGGCAAACGAAGGTCAGTGAAGCCTATCTGACCTACGGCATTGACTCTTATGTCTATTGGATGGCTCCAAGTCCCAAGAGGGGGTCGGCTTCCACGCCGTATCCCCTCTGTTTGAAGTCAGCGGGGCTCTACCAGGCGCTGCGTCTGTCTTCACGGCCGAGCTGGTGGCAATACACCACTCGGTACGGGAGATTACGCGACGTGCCCGGTTCGGAGACCGGATTGTGATCTATAGCGACTCACAAAGCGCCCTGAGTGCTCTCGGGGCATTGGAATCTCCGCATCCCCTGGTTCGCGATATCCGTGACGCCACGGTTTTGGCGAGCCGGGCAGCTGTCGAGATTATCTTCTGCTGGGTTCCTGGACATGTAGGAATTGCGGGGAATGAGCGCGCCGATGAGGGCGCCAAAAGTCCGCGAGGACTCTGCGACCGGACCAGCGTTTCGCTCTTCCTCACACCGACTACATGGCAGGAATACGGGCAGCTCTTCGGACTGCTTGGCAAAGAAGATGGGAGACGGTCGAAGGGAACTTAAAGTTGCGTGCCATTGCGCCGCGACTGTTCCCATGGACCTATCCCACAATGCCGCGGCGGCTTCAGGTTGCTTTCTGTCGTCTCCGAATCGGACACACTCGTGTGACGCATCGCTATTTGATGGAGCGCTCGCCTGCGCCCTATTGCAATGACTGCGTCGTCCCCCAGACTGTTCGGTACATTCTTGTCGAATGTCCCAGTCTGGGTGATCTTTGCGCACGATACCTGTCCCGGTACCGGGATGGGCGGGGTCGCTACCGCCTGTCCCTTGTACTCGGGACAGATTCGTGCACATTGACTTGTGGACTTGTTGACTTTTTGGGGGAGGCCGGGCTTCTTCCCTTTATTTAAGGTTCTTTTTTGTTATTGTTTTGTTTGTAGGTTGCACTCTCCTGCACCGGGGTGAGAGGGACCTCCCCCCGCTGCCGGAGATTGCTTCCTGATTGTTAAGTTTTTCCAATTTATATCGATTGTTAAGTTTTCATATTTTTATGTTAAAGTAGCCTAGTTCTAGGCTGTCGTGTTTTTCGGCGACTTATGCCCAAGTGGGTAGTTGCCAGATGGGCTCTATAAAAAAAAAAAAAAATCATATGTCTATTCACTATTCGGTCGGTATCCGCCTGGATAAGGGCAGGTTGGCGAATTACTAGTACTACAGCGTATGACAACTTTCCGTTAAGTCGACCTTAATCGGGACCGAATCCGGGGACTCACCACCCCTAATGTGGTTTGACCTTAGCTGTAAGTGGTATTTAAACTCGGTTAAGCAGTAGACCTTGGTGAACATGTATTTGTGCCATGTGACCATTTAAAGCCTCCCCGTCCCCCCAAAATTATAGAGACGTCAGACATTACTGTAGAAACAAATGCAAGAAATACGATTCACTTGTAGCTGCTTTTTGGCGATTGCCACAAAGGCATAGGCACTTGACAACCATATCCTTAGGCAAATCACATGTAGATTCACATGTAGGAATCAACCATCCTCTCTCTGTGTTCGTGGCGAGGATGAACTTTTTCCCGGTAGCCCACAAATTGCGAATTGTTGAAAGTTTCAAAATTCGAATTCATTTCGGGCGGGAAAAGCCGTTAAAAACGGATCACCAATTTAAGATTTCCCTCGTAAATGCGAAAGCTTAGCCCAAATGACCTCAATTTCCGGTTATTTTGAATGGGTTTAGTAACAAAGGAATCAATTTTACACTTGATCTACAGTTTGCTGATTGCGCGGCCGGACATTTACCGCGCGCGCGGGAAATAACGGCTTTTCTATTTAAATTTTGAAAAAGAGGCGAAAGGCGGGTCATTTGTGCTCACCATCGGAATTTATTTAAACCGTTCACTTAGTGTCCTTCCGCTCTCCAGCGCGAAAGGAAAAAGGTTCGGTCTTCGAGGTTTGAAGGTATATATTTTTACGGGTTTTTTGGTGACGCAGAAGTGTGCGAGAGTTTTGCTTTTTGGATTCTGCTCTTTTGTACCTCCACACGGGGTTTGAGTATAACATTGCAACACCAGCATTTAGGAGAAGGAGGGGGGGAGGTTGCATCCCCATTTCCAGATTTTTACCACTTACCTTCCTATTTATCTTTTTCGCCACCATTGAGGGTGATAGTACTCCACCTCGGAGTATGTTGCTGAGTACTCCCATCGGGGACCCCTAGTATTCCATCGGTAGGGTTCCTGAACAGAGAAAAGAGTATGTTGTGCCATGAAGACAGGAAGGGAAAATAGCGGTGTTGTGATTGGCTATAAGCATGATGATGTGTGTGGAGCTACTTGCTCCCACGGGTGCCAGTATCAGCGTATCCGCCAATGGGCCGTGATTTCGTGACGAAGCTGAAAATGTTGTTCCCACTCTTGCTTGCATCGAACCCATGCCTCGATGCTAGAAATCCAACGCCGTATCCACGAGGCTAGCGACAGCTCCAGGAGGAATAAGCCCACGGGGCAATGCGTTTGCTTTATCTCAAAATACTCCGGTGTTTTTTATTCAATAAAATTCAGGACTTAAATTAAAAAGTAATTGCACCCCCCGTCCTCAAATAAGGTGTCTAAAAAAATGATTCCAATCGTGCGGTTACAAAGTAAGTGAATGTAGTGAAAGAACAAGGAGCACGTAGAATTTAAAATGCAATAGGAACGAGGCGAAATCAGGCAGAAAGTTTGTCAGGAGATATCTGAAAAGGGGTGAGGATAAGGGAATGAAATTGTGTGGAAGATCTTCTTATAGGCATTGGGGTTTGGGTGGTAAACTGCGTGTTTGGTGTGACGAGAGGTGACAATGGATTGGCTGCAATTAACTACCATGACTGATAAGAAAAAAGCGCTGTACGCTACTGTCGATAGTGATGGAGCCTCAGCTACTTCTCATGTTATTTGGCTAAAGGAGTGAAGTTAGTATAGATGTGGTTATAGAGAAATAGCGTTGAAATAGGGAAAAAATATTAGATTTGTAAAGTAATGCAAGGGGTATGGAGGTTAAGCTAATCGCTGCCATAGCTACTTGCCTGTTTGCAGCAGAAATAGAACCAGAAGAGTACAAACTAATGATGGAAGATGACACACGCCAGAAGACTGACGAAAGTGTGGTGGGGGGGCGTCTTGTATTTGGATCAGCTGCTGACTTTAAGAGCGAGTCGTTTGAAAACTACCATGACTCGTTTGTTGAACCATTGAGGTAGTGAAACGGGAACTTGCGAAGGATGGATATAGTAATTTTGAGCAAAGACCTTATTTATGTTTCGCTAAAAAAAAAAACTTGTTAGCGGGACATCATTAAAGTCTGTCCCATTGTCGCGGCGATGCTGATCATCAAACGTCTCGCCTTTAAATTTAAGCCGTGCACCACCATCGGCTATAATATCATTAACCTCGCCAACTAAGGTTTTTCTATTTTTGTGACCATTTAGTTTACGTTTAAGTAGTCGCCGGAACACGCCACGACGCTTTTTCCTTACCCGGGCATCAGGATACCCAACAATTCTTCGTTATGAAAGATTAAAAAAAAATTCGAAGAATTACTTAGTACTTGTTTAGACCGGCGATCCACGACGGGAGTGGATGGTTTTTCCGCTTGACAGCGTGGGGTCTCGTTCCAGCTCTAGAGCGCGCGGCTATTTTTTTTTCTGTAGTGTAGTCGTTGAACTACGAAAACTAGTTTCTCGAGGTCAGACGACATGATTTATCGTATTATTACGTTTATTCAGTCCCCGTCCCCTCCACACACACACACAATCGCTGTGTAACGATAGCTCGCTCGTCCGGGGGTAGATTTCTTATCGAGTAATGTTTCTCTGGCTGGTAAGGGTTTACCTTATTTTATTATTCTGCCAATTTATATATTTTTCCTACACTTCTTTTACGTTCTTTCTCCTGGTATTTTATCCTGTTTTTTTTTATTTGTAGAACCTGGTAAAACCAGCGAGAGCATGTTCACTTCGAGACCAAAATAGAGACTCATACGAGACAGACCGTGGTCGTAATTTTGCCGGAGCCGATGTTACAATTATTTGGCCCTGCCCGAGGTGAACAAAAAACCGGCTCGGGTTATCTGGGGCTGGGGTGGGACCGGGGGTCCCGTTGGTCTATACAGACTAATCAAGAATATGGATAAAGAACATAAGCACTCTGAAGAATGTTATAGATCTACCATTGCGACTATCAAATTTCTTCAACCCGAAATGCTGGTATCAGTACGGCGTACTACAAACATCCCTACAAAAGTTAATACAAATACTACAGGCACTCAAACGTACTCGAACCCCATTAAGGGGGGTTCCCTGTTGATCACTATTGTACTAAGTGGATTTCAATGCCCACAACCTCTATGGAGATGTGTGTGAGAAAATGCCCACCCATTCTGTCTCCCTCATTTTAGGTAGATTTGGGGGCGAAGGGGTAATGCACACCCCCATAGATGGCAGATTTCGAGAGAGGGGGTAATGCCCCCCATAGTTGTGTTCACTTAGTTTTGAGAAAGAGAAGACAAAAGTAAATGAAGAGAAACAATTGATAAAGACAGAAGATGCCAAGGTTTCTGCCAGTCACGACCCGCACTGATGGGGTGAGAATGGCAAAGTGTAAGCTTCTGGTAGTGCTAGTGTTACTACTACTAGTAGCACTACTACTATTACTACTCCTACCTCTAGTAGTACTAGTACAACTACTTATAATGGTCGGTATCGTGTATTATTATTATTTCTACTCAAGGTTGGTAAATAAAAAAAACTCAGCCCCTAAAAAACCCCTGGTTTTATTACCGGGTTTCCTGGGGGGGGGGAGCTTTTCAAGTAAAATTTGAAGAAAACTGGGCTTATTACCGGTTTTTGGGGGGGGCTTTTTCAATTGAAAATTTTTATAAAGCCCGGTTTTATTACTGGTTTTCGGGGGGGGGGCTTTTTCAAGGGAAATTTGAAAAAACCCCGGGTTTTATTACCCTTTTTTCAAGGAAAGAACGCTAGTTATCATTATTTTATTCAAAATTCATATTTGTGTTTATAATTTCAACAAATGTGTATCAAATTAAGGTCATTTCTCTGATACTGACTCAATAATTCATCTCTCCTTCTGCAGGTCATGGCCATCATGGGGACCCACAATTCTCGATCACTGATCTTGTTACTGTTTTTACCTTAATATAATTATTAAACTAATTAATTATTAATATTATAAAAATAGAGTTAGTTATTATTTTTCTGTTTGTCTAATGCTTGTAATGTTTGTTTTTTGAAAAAAAACACGAGGTTTGAAAACATACAGAATAAAACCCGGGTTTTTTTTTTGGGGGGGGGGGTGATAACCGGGTTACTACTACGAAAGCTTAGATCTGTCGATATCGGGTACTATTAACTACCTCTATTACCACCACTAATTCTCATTATTACTATCATTTACTATTGTCATCACCCTCTATCATCACCTACACTCATCACCCACCCTCATCACCTACTATCATCACCCACTCTCTTCACCCACCCCATCACCCACTATCATCAGCCACGATCATCACCCACTATCATCATCCACGATCATCACCCACTATCATCACCCACGATCATCACCCACGATCATCTCCCGCTTTTATCATCCATTTTCATCACCTACGATCATCACCCATTATCATCACCTACTCTCATCTCCCATTATCACCCATTCTCATCACCCACAATCATGTCTCACTTTACTCTCCCACTTTCATCACCCACCCTCATCACCCATTTCATCCGCTACTATCATCACCCACTCTCTTCACCCACTCCCACCACCCACTATCATAAGCCCCGATCATCAGCCACTATCATCAGTCACTATCATCACTCACGATCATTACCCACTATCACTCATCCATTATCATCTCCCACTTTCATCACCTACGAAAATCACCCACGATCATCACCCACTATCATAAGCCACGATCATCAGCCACTATCATCACTCTCGATCATTACCTACTATCACTCATCCATTATCATCTCCCACGATCATCACCCACTATCATAAGCCACGATCATCAGCCACTATCATCACTCTCGATCATTACCCACTATCACTCATCCATTATCATCTCCCACTTTCATCACCCATAACCATCACCCACTATCATCACACACGATCATCACCGACGATTATCACCCACTATCATGATCCCACTTTCATCACCCACGATCATCAGCCACCATCATCAGCCACTATCATCGCCACGATCATCACCCACTATAATCTCCCAATTTCATTACCCACTATAAATCAGCAACTATCATCTCCCACTTTCATCACCCATGAGCATCACCCACTATCAATCACCCGCTATAAATCACTCACTATCATCTCCCACTTTCATCACCCATGAGCATCACCCACTATCAATCACCCGCTATAAATCACTCACTATCATCTCCTACTTTCATCACCCACGATCATCACCTACTATCAATCACCCACTATCATCTCCCTGCTTTCATCACCCACCTCAATCACCCATCGATTATCACCCACCTCACTCACCCACTATTAATCACCCACTTTCATCTCCCGCTTTCATCACCCACTATCATCCTCATCCGCTTTGCTTTTGGCCTTTATTTCACCGGGCGAAATGTCTCATTGGTTTAACCTTCGAGGGTGAATTTCTTCCCATAAAACTAAGGGTGACATTTTCCTCACCTTTTAAGTGACCCAACTTGGAATTTTGTCCTTTTCAATTTTAGGTCGATTTATTGACCCAATTCTAAATATAAATCCGTAATTTAAGAAAAGGATAGGCGTCCTTTTCTCTTTCCTTCGGGTGAGTTATTCCGAAGCATTGGAGGTTTAGCCCGGTAAGTGGTTGGCGGAACTGTAGTTTGTCTCGAAGAGGGGACAACTAGTTTAATATCCGAGCGACGGGGGAGAGGGGTAGAGGGCCGGTGCGGAGAGTTACAGAGGAAATGGGAAGAAACGGAATCTTCGCTGAAGCTGTCTGTAAAATCGAGAGTTACAGGCTCGCAATTCTCATCGGATTAAAAGCGAAAATTAACGAGGGCAAATCCTTTGGAAAGTTTGCGTGTAGAAATCTGTAAAGTTGTGAATGGAAAGGTGAATGTGTGTGAAAGACAAACGCGTAAACCATCCTGAAGGCTTCGGGGCCGTATGGTTACATAATCCAGATGTCACCCGCAGCAATGTTTGTCATGATACACTTGACATACCCTTTCTGGTATCAGACATGCAAGGGGCAAATGAATCCACCCCCTTGCGGATATTGGACAAGCAAGGGGCAAATAAATCCACCCCCTTGCGGGTATTGGACAAGCAAGGGGCAAATTAATCCACTCCTTGTGGGTATTGGACAAGCAAGGGGCAAATGAATCTATCCCCTTGCGGGTATTGGACAAGCAAGGGGCAAATGAATCCACCCCCTTGCGGGTATTGGACAAGCAAGGGGCAAATGAATCTATCCCCTTGCGGGTATTGGACAAGCAAGGGGCAAATGAATCCACTCCTTGCGGGTATTGGACAAGCAAGGGGCAAATGAATCTATCCCCTTGCGGGTATTGGACAAGCAAGGGGCAAATGAATCCACCCCCTTGCGGGTATTGGACAAGCAAGGGGCAAATGAATCCACCCCCTTGCGGGTATTGGACAAGCAAGGGGCAAATGAATCCACCCCCTTGCTGGTATTGGGCAAGCAAGGGGCAAATGAATCCACCCCCTTGCGGGTATTGGACAAGCAAGGGGCAAATGAATCCACTCCTTGCGGGTATTGGACAAGCAAGGGGCAAATGAATCAACCCTCTTGCGGGTATTGGACAAGCAAGGGGCAAATGAATCTATCCCCTTGTGGGTATTGGACAAGCAAGGGGCAAATGAATCCACCCCCTTGCGGGTATTGGACAAGCAAGGGGCAAATGAATCTATTCCCTTGCGGGTATTGGACAAGCAAGGGGCAAATGAATCCACCCCTTGCGGGTATTGGACAAGCAAGGGGCAAATGAATCTATCCCCTTGCGGGTATTGGACAAGCAAGGGTCAAATGAATCCACCCCTTGTGGGTATTGGACAAGCAAGGGGCAAATGAATCTATTCCCTTGCGGGTATTGGGCAAGCAAGGGTCAAATGAATCCACCCCTTGCGGATATTGGACAAGCAAGGGGCAAATGAATCTATCCCCTTGCGGGTATTGGACAAGCAAGGGGCAAATGAATCTATTCCCTTGCGGGTATTGGGGAAGCAAGGGGCAAATTAATCCACCCCCTTGCGGGTATTGGACAAGCAAGGGGCAAATGAATCTATCCCCTTGCGGGTATTGGACAAGCAAGGGGCAAATGAATCCACTCCTTGCGGGTATTGGACAAGCAAGGGGCAAATGAATCTATCCCATTGCGGGTATTGGACAAGCAAGGGGCAAATGAATCCACCCCCTTGCGGGTATTGGACAAGCAAGGGGCAAATGAATCTATCCTCTTGCGGGTATTGGACAAGCAAGGGGCAAATGAATCCACTCCTTGCGGGTATTGGACAAGCAAGGGGCAAATGAATCCACCCCCTTGCGGGTATTGGACAAGCAAGGGGCAAAGGAATCTATTCCCTTGCGGGTATTGGACAAGCAAGGGGCAAATGAATCCACCCCTTGCGGGTATTGGACAAGCAAGGGGCAAATGAATCTATCCCCTTGCGGGTATTGGACAAGCAAGGGGCAAATGAATCCACCCCTTGCGGGTATTGGACAAGCAAGGGGCAAATGAATCTATTCCCTTGCGGGTATTGGGCAAGCAAGGGTCAAATGAATCCACCCCTTGCGGGTATTGGACAAGCAAGGGGCAAATGAATCTATCCCCTTGCGGGTATTGGACAAGCAAGGGGCAAATGAATCCACTCCTTGCGGGTATTGGACAAGCAAGGGGCAAATGAATCTATCCCCTTGCGGGTATTGGACAAGCAAGGGGCAAATGAATCCACCCCCTTGCGGGTATTGGACAAGCAAGGGGCAAATGAATCCACCCCCTTGCGGGTATTGGACAAGCAAGGGGCAAATGAATCCACCCCCTTGCTGGTATTGGGCAAGCAAGGGGCAAATGAATCCACCCCCTTGCGGGTATTGGACAAGCAAGGGGCAAATGAATCCACTCCTTGCGGGTATTGGACAAGCAAGGGGCAAATGAATCAACCCTCTTGCGGGTATTGGACAAGCAAGGGGCAAATGAATCTATCCCCTTGTGGGTATTGGACAAGCAAGGGGCAAATGAATCCACCCCCTTGCGGGTATTGGACAAGCAAGGGGCAAATGAATCTATTCCCTTGCGGGTATTGGACAAGCAAGGGGCAAATGAATCCACCCCTTGCGGGTATTGGACAAGCAAGGGGCAAATGAATCTATCCCCTTGCGGGTATTGGACAAGCAAGGGTCAAATGAATCCACCCCTTGTGGGTATTGGACAAGCAAGGGGCAAATGAATCTATTCCCTTGCGGGTATTGGGCAAGCAAGGGTCAAATGAATCCACCCCTTGCGGGTATTAGACAAGCAAGGGGCAAATGAATCTATTCCCTTGCGGGTATTGGGCAAGCAAGGGTCAAATGAATCCACCCCTTGCGGGTATTGGACAAGCAAGGGGCAAATGAATCTATTCCCTTGCGGGTATTGGGCAAGCAAGGGGCAAATGAATCCACCCCTTGCGGGTATTGGACAAGCAAGGGGCAAATGAATCTATTCCCTTGCGGGTATTGGACAAGCAAGGGGCAAATGAATCTATCCCCTTTCGGGTATTGGACAAGCAAGGGTCAAATGAATCCACCCCTTGCGGGTATTGGACAAGCAAGGGGCAAATGAATCTATTCCCTTGCGGGTATTGGACAAGCAAGGGGCAAATGAATCTATCCCCTTGCGGGTATTGGACAAGCAAGGGGCAAATGAATCCACTCCTTGCGGGTATTGGACAAGCAAGGGGCAAATTAATCCAGCCACTTGCACAAACAGGTCTTCTGAGTGAGAAACTGCCATCGAGCGATGGTTTGCGCTCTCTGTCTGTCTGTCTCTCTCTCTCTCTCTCTCTCTCTCTCTCTCTCTCTCTCTCTCT